>OY982562.1:5966287-7166287 GCA_963859945.1 Euplagia quadripunctaria | reverse complement strand
AAAGTAATATAATTATTATTGATTTATAAGACTTAAAGATTTATTTATATTTTATTTGGTTAAACATTTCACAAGTATAGAATCCTTAATAAATTTATTTACTTAGAAATAATTTTAAAATCTCTTGCGGTAATTACAGCGGCAGCGGAATCCCGATGTAAAGGCGAATATACCGGGCATTTTTAGGTGGAAAATATTAGTATTGACTGCTATATTTAGTTAGGTATCACCAGAACTCAGTTCCCAAGAAACCACCTTATACTTTACACATTCATCTTGGTACTTGTCTAAGTAAGTACTTATACAAGTACCAAGATGGTACTTACTCTATCTTGGTACTTGTCTAAGTAAGTACTTATACAAGTACCAAGATGACTAGTAGTAGGTAAGTACCTATATACTCAAATTGTGTCTGTCTATTCCTTTCATGTGAACTTTAAAACTGCTGCCAAGTGACAAAAAGTTGATATATATCATAAAAAACCTTGAATCATTATCCAGTTTATTGAGTTTGGTTAGGTTTAAAGAAATTTATTCTAGTCTTTAAGTGATTTTTTTCTTATTTGACAAGTAGCTATCTAAGTAGGTTTCAATACCTTAAGTAAAATATTACAACAACAATATAAGTACATTTATTAATAAAAATATATTTTTATTACACATATTAATAACAGACTATTTTACTGTGGTAATATGATAATACTTTTTGTCATCATCACTTATTCTGTTAGGTGCACCAGACAATGGATCTCTTCCATCATGCGACTTAGGGAAAGCTATAATATCTCTTAAAGACTCTGCATTACATGCTACTCTTACAAGCCTATCAATTCCTAATGCAATACCTGCATGAGGTGGACAACCACATTTCAATGCATTCAAAAAGTGTGATAAATTTTGCGGGTCTATATTTACCATTTTAAGTACTTTCTCTTGCAATGCAGCATTGTGAATACGTACAGAACCTCCACCTATTTCGTTACCATTCATGACAATATCATATTGCAAAGCTCTTACTTTCAATGGTTCAGTGTCCAGAAGATGTATGTCATCAGGATGTGGAGCAGTGAAAGGGTGATGACAAGCCTCTATTCCACTATCACACTTCAAAAATAAAGGGAAATCAACAATCCAAAATGGTGTAAAATCATGCTTTATTAGTAGGAGGTTATTTGACTTCAAAACCCTAGCTATGAGTAGTCTTATTTCTCCTAAGCATTGTGCTGATTTTTCTGCATCACCTAATGTAATTATTGCTGAATTTTCTTGTCCAACACTATCTTTGATCTTGCTATGGAGTTCTGTGCCAAGCTCTTTTAAAATATTTTCATTAAATATTACTTTGCAAGGATAGTTTTTAATATATTCTTTAATTTTTTCTTTATATTTAGCTGTTAATTTCCCTAATTGGTTAGTATAAGGTAATGCATATGCTCCAAAATCATTAGACTGTTCAGGAAACAATTTCTTTAAACTGACAAACTTGAGATCATAAGATATATTTGGTTTATCTGTTCCATAGGTTTCTAGAGCTTGTTTATATGACATCCTGTCAAAAGGTGGTTTAGGAAGAGGTTTTACAAATGTATCAAAGAGTAACTGTTCAATCAATGACATAACACTATTAACATTAGTAAAAGATAGCTCTATGTCCAACTGAGTGAATTCTGGATGTTTATCTGGCTTGGTTGTTTCATCTCTGTAACATCTTGCGACTTGAAAATAACGGTCAACACCTCCGGACATTAGCATTTGTTTGAACTGCTGCGGACTTGATACTAGTGAATAGAAAAGACCCGCATGATGTGTAGGGACTACAAACTCTCTAGCTCCACCAGGAGTCCGACAAAACAATGTAGGTGTCTCCACTTCAACAAACCTATGTTTCTCAACAAGAAACCTTCTCATATTGTGAAGCATACTAGATCGTAACCTCAGAATATTTTGCATTTCTGGAAACCTAAGATCAATGTATCTATGCTGTAGTCGTAACTGCTCTTTTGATTTTTGATAGTCCCTTAAATTAAAAGGAAGCTTATCAACTGTGTTTAATATCTCAAGCTTATTTATAATCACCTCTATTTCACCTGTAGTCATAGTATGGTTGACCATATCCTTTGGTCTCATAGCCACAGCCCCTTCTATTTTAACAACAGTCTCTAAGGGTATGTCAGACATTATTGTCATATCATCAACAACAACGCATTGTGTAAGGCCATAAGCATCTCTGAGAAGAAGAAACTTTGATAATCTTGAATATTGCACCCAGCCACACAATGTTACTCTCTGCCCTTTGTGTTCGGGCCTTAGTTCACCACATGTATGCGTTCTATACGTAAATGTATTAGAATTGACTTTGTCTTCAACTATCTCTTGTTTTATAGTCTGTAGAGTACTATACAATATTCTAGTCAAAAAATATGATTTTTTATTTGTTATAGTGGTGTAATTCTGAAAATTATGCGGAATACTAGTAAAATTTCGCTGCTGGATTGTAAAAGCTTTGTATTTGTATATGCTGAGAGTTACGGCTTTTAGGCACTCTTTATGGCTCCGCTTATATACTCTCAGGTTCCTTGACCACATTTTCACAACTTTAAGTAGAATCAAAAGGATAATACACTACTATTTAAATAATTCAGTTTATAGTAATTTAGTAAAAATGTTTACATATTTAGTTTATGCTTTAAACGTTATTGTACATATTATACTCTATAAATTCATCTGAGAGCAAAACCGTATTTATTTTTGTTATGTATTGTTTCACCTTACTTTTATCTACAAGTTTTCATAACTTTTTGGAGAGAATTTGTGGTTAGAAGTTTGAGACAAATATTATGTTGTGACACGACATACCTAGTAAAGTACCGTAGTCCGTGTGTGTAGTGTATTTTAGTCTATGAAAGTACCTACCTTAGGTACTTTACTCACCATCGTGTTTGACGCACGTCCCGCCAAGGCCGCGGTGCCCGACGTAGCATACACACCATCGTGCCTGACGTATGTCCCGCCAAGGCCGCGGTGCTGTTGCCAATGCCATGTTCCTAAATTATCCCAAAATAATGGTCAAATTCCCCAGTTTACGGAGACTAAACCTGGAGTCGTAATGTAATTAATAAGGCTAAAAACGCCCGATTCCCCGCATTTTCCTCGCATTGATATCCCCATAAATTATCCAATCAAATCAAATCATTTATTATTTTGCAGGAAGCACTGTTACAATGGTGTTGTCAATCGGTTTGAAATTCCCCGATTTTTGGGGAATTCCCCACAAATTGGCAATATACATGATCAAGCATTAATTATGACGTACGTCTAGACTATTCACCAGGGTATAAGTGTTCTGTGCTATTCACGATCGCTTTTCATCGTGCATCGTGCGTGTCCTTGGCGGGACGTAAGCCAGGCACGATGGCACAGATAAGATAATAGTTACTACGTAACAGATACATCACTCCCATACAAAAGTGAAAATATCTACGTTATAACAGCGTACAAAATTTAATTAATAATAACTGGCGTTAGCTATGACCAGAAATATATCTTATTTACGCCTTTTGAAAGTTGAGAACACCTCGACCACCGCGCGACCTTTGTACAGACAAAGGTGGCGCGCAAAGTGGCTGGGAAATCGGTTACACATACAGGTGTAACCGCTTTCCCAGACACTTTAGGGTTGTACAAAATACAGAAGTAGTGAAATAGATTACTTATTTGATAATTAAATTTATGGGTGTTGAGTTTTATACAGGTAATGACAAATAAAATTATTTCCCCTAAGTTTAATTTTTAAAAGTAATTAAAATATTTTTCACTTTTAATATTGGGCTCGATTTCCACCCAGGACAAATAATTATGTGATGAGCATGATCATTTGTTGTGTCTGGGTTTAATTTATCGATAATATGCATGTATTTAGAAATAAATAAGTATGTTTATCAGCAGTCTGATTATCTGGATCAGCGGCCGTGTGTGAAATGTGTCAAGCTATTATTATTATTCTTAAACCTTTCCATAGTAACATAAAATGTTGATGCTGTACACATGTACATATATACTAATGGCCGCTAAGTAGACGGGAGAAAGATACTTTGCTTACGATTCAATGCTTGCTTTTCTGTAATGTATACCAAGTGACAGTGACGGGATTATAGAAAAAAATTGATGAAAAAATTTGCTCCTCATTTATTTTAATTAAGATTTAATATGTGTGAATTTTTAAAAAATGAGAGTAAGATATTGATTTGTGCGAGAAACTCCAAAAAGATGTTTTCAATTTTAAAAAACAACACTGTTTTATTTTTCTAAAATACTGTTTTTTTTACTCTCCGACTTTAATATACTTTATTTCTCATGCAAAAAGTTGGCAACCCTTGTTGCAGTTTACATTTTTTCGTCAGTTTATAATAGCGCGAGTATAAATTCAGTTCAGAATCATACGGTGAAATCTATCATAGATATCATTATGAACATTTTTACAATTACAACGAAAGTCTACAATTACAGGAGTATTAGAGACAAAAGGTATCTGCCTGCTTCCTGTAGCTGTTTGTATCTTATGAGAGCCCTTTAACCGGCAACACGTTTTCTAATTTAATTTCGTGGTTTAAGAAAATCCTAAAGGTAGGTACCATGTCAAACATGTTGTGTGAGAGAAGCAGCCGACAGTTCGCCTTGCCTACTAAAAATGAATACGCGGGCAGTCCACACCTACAAAGTTCGTCACCTCGTTCCTAAATGTTATGGGTTCACCATTCACCCGGGCCAAACACTCTAAACCTGATTTAGTACCATTTGTATATAACATTGTATAGAATATATATATGCAACATTTATTATTTGTGTTAAGAAGATAAATATTATTTGTTATTAGCACAGCTACGCGGTGAGTAAAGAATAAACACCTAAAGTTTTTTAAATTGTATTGACAAAATAAGTACATAATAACTAAAATAATTATTGCGAATTATTTTTGAAGTATTTAACAGATTACTAACATCTAGCAATAACGCAATTTAACATAATAAATAATTTATCAATAACAAAACACGTCCACTGTACAATAAGTTCGATTTGGCATTTTGTTTTTATTTACGAAGAATATCGTTCAGTGCGTGTGTGCTCTCAGCCACGTGTTGTTGCCCCTACTGACACTTATACCGGCCACGGCATGCAGCGTGACCACTTTTTCATCACACGATCTACCAAAAATCTACTAGAATCTACCAAGCCCTGTTTCAAATTCTACTTAAATTCTACCATTAATAATTAAATTTTTCTAGGTGTTTGATATATAAAATAAAATATATTTATGATATTTTTTTTATGTATACTTATTTATTTATTCTCAACATTAGCATCACTATCCTTTTTAACATTTTTATATAAGGTTGTATCTTTTTCATTCCTTGTATCACCGATTCTTCAGGTTTGAAATTCGTACAATTTCCAGCATTGTCTAGCAGTCGTAGTAGACGTAGTAGTCGGTTTTACCCGGACACTTTTTGAAAACCCCGCCCGGACGCTCCCCGGGCGCCCTCTAAACTAGGACAAATCCGGGGAAACCCGGACGGATGACAGCCCTACTATTGATCATGCACGCACTCCCTAAATTAAAAAAATAAAATAAAAACCGCCTTCAAAAAGAATACAAAATAACCTTTTTTAGTCAGTATTTTTTTTTGTTTGGTCGGGCACAGACTTCAAAAAAGGTTATTATTTAATCTTTTTGAAGGCGGTTTTTTTTAATTTATTTATTTATTTTTAGTGACCTTTATAGCCATCTTATGACGATTACAAGGTGGCTACTGTAAAACGTTGAGGAGTTCCCTTGACTGTCCTTAGTCTTCATCATCAGACCCCTAATGACTGCCAAAACCCATCTAGGTGTAAAGTTCTCATGTATACAAATTTATCAAACCCAAACACCAGGTAATTGCTGTTAATCGTTGAAAAGTTTAATTGACTGTCGTTCGGCTCCATCATCAGATCGACTCCAGACCTTCATCAAATAGTAGTGCTTTAAAAATACATAATGAAAAATTAACGAACGCACTAGTCGCTACTACGATTTTCGAAGGTTCCCCTCGATTTCTCTGGGATGCCATCGTCAGACCCGGGTTTCCTTATCATGGTACCACCCTTGGGATATCTCCTTTTCAACAAAAAATCTTTTGATTTGCGAAATTAAAATTTGAACTCCGCATGCAACGAATTCAAGACAAAGAATTAATGAACTAATTAATGCCCATGCTGAACCGAATGACAGAGATAGGCAGGGCTCGGAAACTTGGTTAATTTTATTTATTTATTTATTCCCTAACTGCCACAGCCAGCATCGGAATCCTTGGCGTCAATATATCGAGCAAAGTCCAGTTTCGCGGTCATTTGGAGGGTAATCCCAAATTACCCTCGAAGAAGCTTGGTGTGCTGAACAGATCGAGACAGTATTGAAACCCGGCCCACCGCCCAGTCCACACCAACAAACGATTATGACATTTATCGTCGTAAAAGGAATTTATACCTTAACATACGGATATAGCGTATATATTTCTTCTACGGTGAGAAACGTCAAACACTATATCAAGGTGCCAACGAAGGCCAACGAACGGGTCGTTGGCCTTCGTTGGCACCTTGATATAGTGTTGCCTTTTTTGACCTAGATACTTGTATTTTGGACTACCATTTTTCTGAATGTTCTAAAATACAGTTTTTTTACTGAATCTACTGAACTATATCGATTTTCTACTGAAATGACTACTAAATCATCTGACTACTAAATCATCGTTCTCTTTGCCTCAAATCTACCAAAAAAGTAGAAATCTACTAAAAGTGGTCACGCTGACGGCATGCTAAATTGGTAGGTACATAAAACGCGACCTCGAGCGAGTGATGTAGCACTGACGATGGTGAGTAAGGTACTTAACTAAAATACAAGCAGAGACTTGTTTCAGGGTTGCCAACCTTACAACTTTTTTTCTCGCACACAAACAACAAAAAATCTTGTACTTTGGCTTTAAAACCTCGTACATTCATCAAGTATTTAAAATGTTATAAAACCAAAAACAAGACATATTAAATGAGTGTAAATTTAGCAGACATAAGTTAATTTAATTTTTTAAATTAAACAAATGAAATATTAATATTTATAAAACAAAAAAATGCGGATTTTAAAAATTGCATGTGCATTTTGTTTATTTTTTTCTATTTTTGTAATGAGTTCTAAATTTTTTAATTTTAACATGTCTGCTAAATTCACGCTTATCATATTTAACAGCCTGGCTTGGCGGTGTTGCGCGTCTGGCATGTTCGAGGAGAACAGGGTTAAAAACATGGCGGAACTTCTATAAGGGCTAAAAGCCTCGTTTCATAAACGCTTGTACTCTTCTAATAATGAGATAATTCGCACTGTGTATAAAAAGATTTATGAATATGAAATTTTGAAATTTAATAATTGCATATATATAAAGTTTATGAAGGCAGAAGTGAAACTTCAGAAAAACAGATCAAGATATACAAAGAGTGGCCTTAATAATAAACAGTAAACAAACCCGAAGTCCAGTTACAACAGCACACAACTTTCAAAACAAACAATACTTTGTTATCAATATAGGTTAAGGTTGGATTTAAAAGTAAATTTGTAAAGGAGCAATTAAGTGTAAGTGAAATATGGAGAAAAAATGCACAAAAATTACACCACGTTGACTTTAACATGTAGTACGTAGGCGCAAATACAAAGGTTCGTAGTACGCAGGCGAAAAGACAAAGTATATTCTGTACAGCTACGCGCATTTTCAACAATATTCCGAGAGATATCAGAATGGTTAAAGAAATAACTGTGTTTAAAAAGAAACTTCATGACCTGTTAATAAATAAATGTTATTATACGGTAAAGGATTACTTATCTGATAAATCTCTGCTTCATTACTCTATACCCAAATCATGATGTGTTGATCAGTGTTCTCTATTCTCTGTTTTTGCATTATTATTGCCTGATAACAATTTCTGTGACATATTGACATAATTTATACTATTCTATGTACTCAATTCACATTCAAATTACTGTAACTATTGTATGTCCAATGGGCGGGACATAGCTGTTCTAGACAATATAAACTATAACATCTGTATTATGTACCTACCTATGATCCACAATAAAGAATACTATTACTATTACAAAGATTATAAAAACTTTATTGTAGGAACTTTATCGTGATGCTTTCGTTTCATCGAATTTCAAATCACAACGATTCTAAAGAAGTTTCATTTCAAAAATAATGCTATAAAATTTCCTAAATCAAAATCTCGTGCATAATTGTACGAGCACGAGCCTGATCGTGTCCTCGTACCTCGTACAGCAGACCACAAATCTCGTATTTGTACGAGGAACCTCGTACAGTTGGCATCCCTGCCTCGTTTTGTTAATGTGTCATACAGGGTTGCCAACCTTAACTTTTTTCTCGTACATAAACAACTAAAAATCTCGTAATTTGGCATTCAAGTTGAATCAAACCTCATACAAACATCAAGCATTTAAAATGTTATAAAACCAAAAATAAGACAAATTTAATTTCTACTATAAACTACATCTACCTTAATTCATATTACGGATGACATCGAATCGGGTATGGAAAATGGTGAGCTAACAGTTTTAGCCCTACTTGACTTTAGTAATGCCTTCAATAACGTGGACTTCGACGTTCTGCTCAGCATATTGGCATCCCTTAACATATCTCCAACAGTGATTGACTGGTTTTATAGTTACCTGTACGGACGACGGCAGCGTGTAAAAACTGAAGACGCCGTTTCCTCTTGGTGTTCCACATCTGCCGGCGTTCTATCTCCTCTACTCTTCGCAGTTTTTGTAAACTCTGTCACTAACCACCTGACAAAATGTTTGCCTCAGCTGGGCTACAACATTTTCTACCTATTGCCATGAAAATAGCGCTTGCACAATCCCTTCTTTTCCCCATTCTTGATTATGCCGATGCCAGTTATCCAGATCTCACCGAGGACCAACTGAATAAACTTGAGAGACTCCAGAACTTTTGTATAAGATTTATATTTGGACTTCGCAAATATGACCACATCTCTGAGTATCGCACAAAGCTCCAGTGGTTACCCATATACCTTCGCCGGAATGCCCACATTCTTTTCCTTTTGTACAACATTATGTTTAACCCGTATACTCCATCGTATCTAAAATAACGTTTTGCTTACGTCTATGAAACACACTCAAAACCCTTGAGATCATCGGACAATTTGAGGTTGAACATGGCAACCGGCACATTCGACTAACTTTATGGACAAATCATTTTCCATTCAAGCTGTTCGGTTGTGGAATTCCCTGCCGGTATCAGACGTGCACAGTCGTTGCCAGTTTTCAAAAAGCTCACTACCTGCAAGGAAACTAGCCGTATCATTGCCCCTTTCTAATCCTACCTATTTGTAATCATTTGTAGTCCTTTCTAATCATGTGAACACGGTACTGATACCAAAAATCAACAATTTTTTTTTGTCTGTCTGCATGTCGGTCTGTCTGTCTGTTTGTCCCGGCTAATCTCCGGAACGGGTGGGCCGATTTCCACGGGACTTTTACTGGCAGATGGTGGGCTGGTGTTGTAAGGAGTAACTTAGGCTACTTTTATTTTGAAAAATATTTAGGGTTCCGGGTACGGGAGCGAAGCCGCACGGGAACTGCTGGTTAATAATAATATCTTGATACATCTCACACAGAGCCATCTGATCCCAAACTGAGCAGAGATATCATCTAAGTACATTAATGGGACCCAAAGCCAGTACGTACATAAAAACATGGGTATAAATGTAAGCGACGAGGCGAGTTAACTTCAAAACAAGTTAGTTCATCAACATGTTAAGGTTATTTTTTGTGTTGTTTTCCTGCTTGGTCATGGTTTGCGTAGCAGAAGGTAAGATTCATTATTTATTAATCGTTATTACTATTGTAAATATGACGGACTTTTTTGTTGTGATTGTTACGTGAAACTGTACTGATGTTGAATACGGCACTGCACGGAAAAGACACAAAGACTGCACGGATGGCGCAATGGTTTAAGTGGTCATTCAAATTTCGACCACCTAGCAAACCCTAGTGCCTACATAATTAATACCTAATACCTACTCTATTATCTGGATAAAGTATTAAATACAAAGGAGAATATCCCGTCAATATTTTCTGCTTCTACTTACTTGTGATACCGGTTTTCAAAAAGTGCGATGACTCATAACTAGTTACAGAAGCTCAATCCCAGTGTACCTTTACAATTTAAAATGTAGGTACTATAGGCACAGATGAGATAATATAGGTACTTACATCGTTATCGTACTGTTACGAGCTGAGGTTCGGGATTTGAAAGTTACGCCACTTTATTAACAAAATAGGCACAATTTATTTCAGTAATTCGCAATTATCACAATTACAATTCATTCTCACTATTTAAATAATCACTTGTCCTTCACACTTATATTTACACTTCTTTACTTGTATTATTCATTGTTATTCGCAATATCGCTCAACTAAAACTCTATTCATACCGCAATACTTGCGTCTTCGTCGTCTAGGTATATACCCAGAACGTTATTTCGTGGAGAGATATTTCCCGAAAACTGGAAACCATTCTGGAATTTTCTAATATAATGTACCTAAGACATTCTACAAATAGGCTACTAGTTGCGCTCAACGTGAAAAGACAGCATGCATCTCAATGTAGGTAATCGTAACCTTTTACGACTTCCTCTACTCGACAATCGATGGCGAATAGAAGTAACTAAGTACTATTATAAATGAGAGATCATGAAGATCAAAGCACAAATACGATTCCAGAAACTATTCAAAATTGGTGACTTGTGACAGATAGAGCAGACATTATGGATGTGATAAACAAAAGAAAAACCATATCTAAACGACAAGGTTTTTAGAAGCTTTTGCCGTTTTAGTACCTACCTTAATAATATTAAGGATTACTGTCAAAACATCACAATGCTTCTTATTATGATTTATGAATTAGAAAAAAGGACCATTAGATTAATGATGGCAATTGAAATCACGATTGGCCTTTGGGCTAAGGGGAAATACATTTTATGATGACATCACTTTGTCTACATGAGTAATGTTATCGGTACATTTATTTGTACATAATATGCCTACGCTTGTGATAGGTGTTCTTCGTCACTGCCAAACAAATTCCTTGATTGGTTTATTTACTTTGAAAAGGAAAGTGTTTTAAAAGTGAAATTTCACATGTAAGTAAGTAAGTTTTTTCTTATTGTATTTTAGTTGAGTTATAGTGCTTAGGTAGACATATTGTCGATGTAGTACTTATATTTTTTTTTTTAAATTATTACTGCAATTGAAGTAGTCAATCTAAGTTTAACTAACCGTTAAGAACTACAAACTGCACCTTTTCCTATTAAAGTCTGTTATAGATTATATCTTTCTTTGTTTTTTTATTATGTAATATTTTACAGTTAAAAATATAAGTCGAACCTTTAAGACTTACAAAGTTCACCTTTTCTTAACAAATAAAACATAGATTAGGTAGGTGTGCCTTTCGTTGTTTAGTCAATATTCTGTAATTATTTAATAGGTAAAAATAGTCCAAGATGTCGAAGGAAGCATTTAATCGTAAAAACATATTTGGAATTATTTCATAAAAACCTGTGAACGTGCTATACTGAAAATATCTTATCGATCAATATCGGGTTTGAAATATCATTTAAAATCTAAACATTGTATAGATATTACAACTTCTCAAACATCGGTGCAAGAACCAGGATCCTGAACTTCAAAGGATGACTTAAATAGAGAAAGATGAAAACGCTAGTTACGCTCAACGTCAAAAGAAGGTTCCAGAAACATATCGAAATTGGAAACTTGTGACAGATAGATCAGATAATAAGGATGTGATAAACCAAGAAAAAACCATATCTAAACGACAAGGTTTTATAAAGACTCTTGCCGGTTTAGTACCATAATAATATTAAGTATTATTGTCAAAACTTCACAATACTTCTTATTATGATTTATGAATTAGCACGATAGGAAAAAAGGACCATTAGATTAATGATGGCAATTGAAATCACGATTGGCCTTTAGGCTAAGGGTAAATACAATTTATGATGACATCACTTTGTCGACATGAGTAATGTTATCGGTACATTTCGAGAACCAGGATCCTGAACTTCAAAGGATGACTTAAATAGAGAAAGATGTAAATTGTATACAAAAATCACTTACACTATTTTATAGGTAGGTACTCCCAAAGGAAATGTTGTTCGACTCGAAATTAAAAAGATTTGTGAGAGGGGAGACCACATATTATTATGACATTGAAGCTTTGGAAGATGAAGTGTGGTAACTTACCACAGAACTTTTGTTAGTTTGGGCAAAATTTCGGAAAAAATAATACGAAAGTAGGGGGATAAAAGGCTAATCCTTTGTTCACAATTACCTGAACACCGTATAAGCGGAGAGAGCATTTTCTGCAGCCGGTTATATCTGTAGTAGGTACAATCAATACAAATTAATAAATTGAAGTGTCTGTTTGTAATGTCAAAATAGTAGTTTTTTTTAAGTTCATGGAGTTTTTTGCAGTTTCAGTTTTTAAAGTTTTTGTCTATGTGTTTGTTCCGGCTAATCTCCGGAACGGGTGGACCGATTTTCACCGGACTTTCACAGGCAGATAACTGGTGTTATAAAGAGTAACATACGCTACTTTCATTTAGGAAAAAGAATTAGGATTCCGCGCAAAATATTTAAATATATACACGCGAGCGAAGCTGCGCGGGAACTGCTACTTAGAAATAAGCTGGCGGACAAAACAATACTTATGCGTAGCTATGTAGCTACCATTAGTTTTTTGCGCTCTTATTTTCAGAGCAATACTTAAGTAACTTGTATTTTCATAATTGTGAATTTTCGTTTCGTTTTTTAATACAAAGAAATTTCTGATTTTTAGATGTATTTATATGTACTCAAAAATTAACGACAATAAGTCCGATAATAGGCTGGTGCCAAAACGAATTTTAAACGCTAAGAATAAAAAAAATTACAGGCAAGGACCAGGTGGATAGGTAATGTTGTTTTAAACACGAAAACAATCAAAATGTTGAAATGGGGAGGCAGTTTAGGGGGTTGAAAACGTTTTTTTGAGATTTGTGGCGAAAAGTGAGCTGCGGACGGAAAATGTTCAATCCAAAAGTTGTAGATAAAAAAATCTTAAACTTTTGGGTTTAACACTTCTTGACATAACCTCAAATTAACCGTCAAAATGGCGTAAAACCGATTTTTCAGTATTTAATTTTTTTCTCTCGTATAAATATTTTAATTTAAATGAAAATTTGTAAAGGTATGTCTTTTTTGGTGTCGAATAAGCACAATTTTTTGGCAATTCAGAAGACGACAAATTTTTCAGTTATGTACATTTTTCGAAAAAAATACCCTTGTCTTCCACGAACAATTGTCTTGACATTTTTTTGTATTTCGAAGGTCTTTAAGTGATCATTTTACTCGTTGAAACGCTGGTGAAACAGCGTGGCACTGCTAGTAGGAGATAATTTTCTTTTAATCTATGATAATGCTCGACCCCACACTGCTGCCATAGTTTTGGGATACCTTCAAGACCACCACCCACCTGGCCGTTCCAAAACTTCGATGTCCACCATCCAGCCTGCTCACCAGATCTAAATCCGATAGAGCATGTCTGGGATAAACTGGGAAGGAATTAAACAAATCAATAGCATTGTAATAAAGAGTAATTTTTTTATAAATAAATTAATTTTTTAGTGTAATTATGTATTTCAAATATTCTAATATAAATAATTTAATATAAACTACTTTTTGTTATAAAATAATGAAGAAAATCGATATTCATTGAAAATATTGAGAAAATCATGATTCATAGACTTATTTTCGAATTTTCGCAATTTTAAGCGGTTTAACGATGAATAAACCACCAAGTCACATAGACCATTTCAAAGTAGACATTTCAACGAGTAAAATGATCACTTAAAGAGCTTCGAAATACAAAAAAATATCAAGACAATTTGTTCGTGGAAGATAAGGGTATTTTTTCGAAAAATGTAAGTACATAACTGAAAAACTAGTCGTCTTCTGAATTGCGAAAAAATCATGCTTTGACAGCAAAAAGACATACCTTTGCAAATTTTCATGTAATTTATATCATTTATACGAAAGAAAAAAATTAAATACTGAAAAATCGGTTTTAGGCCATTTTGACGGTTAATTTGAGGTTCTGTCAAAAAGTGTTAAACCCAAAAGTTTTAGATTTTTTTATTATCAACAACTTTTTGCCGCAAATTGCAAAAAACCGTTTTAACCCTAAGCTGCATCTCCATTTCACCATTTTGCGTGTTTTAAATAGTGTTTAAATATTTTTTTTCCTTAAAGTTGGAACCTCAACAACATTTTCTACCTGGTCCTTGTCTGTTATTTTTTTCTTTTTCACAAACATTATACTTAGGTAGGTACCTATAGCCTATATAGGGCTGCCATCCGTCCGGGTTTCCCCGGATTTGTCCTAGTTTAGAGGGCGTCCTGGGAGCGTCCGGGCGAGGTTTTCAAAAAGTGTCCACTCTGTGCCAGGGGCTACTTATAATTATTAGATGAACAAGCTGTTTAATTTAATAAATAAAATGGAATCGGCGTTTTATTCAAGTGTCCGGGAAAGAATCTCGATTTCAACACGTGTCCGGGATTTTTGAAGCGCTTGTCCGGCGTCGGCAAATTAAAGTGATGGCAGGCCTAAGCCTTTGATTATTAACTCTCGAGAGTTAATAATCAAAGGCCTAAGCCTATAAGTAGGTTAAAGTATGGCAAAATAAATAAGATGAATTACTTAGGTACTAATAATAACTTATTACTCGAATCCATCTCTTAGAATAATATTCTCTGCATTTTTTATTTCTTAAGATGTTTATGAAAGTAATAAAATTTAGGTAACTGCAAGAAGCACCTTACTTACTTAACTTACTGTTTAAGAAACAAAAGTAATATAATTATTATTGATTTTTAAGAATTAAAGAATTATTTATATTTTATTTGGTTAAACATTCCACAACTATAGAATTGTGAAATTTATTTATAAATAATTCTAAAATCTCTTGCGGGAATTACAGCAGGATTTCGCTGTAAAGGTGAATATAACGCGCATTTCCAGGTGGTAAATATTAGTTTTGACTGCTATTGACAGATTTCCCTGATAACTAATATTTAGTTAGGTGTCACCAGGACTCAGTTCTCAAGAAATCACCTTATACTTTACAAATTCATCTTGGTATTTGTGGAAGAACTTACCTATATACTCAAAGTGTGACTCTAAGTCTATTCCTTTAATGTGAGCTTTAGAACTGCTGCCAAGTGACAAAAACTCATTATCCAAATTATTGAGTTTGGTTAGGTTTAAAGAAATTTATTCTAGTCTGTAAGTGTTTTTTTTCTTATTTGACAAGGTTTCAACACCAACAGTAAACTTTTACAACAACAATTATATAAGTTATTAAAATACATTTTAAATAACACACTATTTACAGACTCTAAAATATTTTTTTTTAAACCACCAAAAGAACTATTACAACAACAATTACTTGTATACATTTATTCAAATACATTTTAAATAACAGACTATTTTACTGTGGTAATATGATAATACTTCTTGTCATCATCACTTATTCTGTTAGGTGCACCAGACAACGGATCTCTTCCATCATGCGACTTAGGGAAAGCTATAACATCTCTTATAGACTCTGCGTTACATGCCACCGCTACAAGTCTATCAATTCCTAACGCAATACCTGCATGAGGTGGACAACCAAATTTCAACGCATTCAAAAAGTGTGATAAATTGTCCGGATCTATATTTAACATCTTAAGTACTTTCTCTTGCAATGCAGCATTGTGAATACGTACAGAACCTCCACCTATTTCGTTACCATTCATGACAATATCATATGATAAAGCTCTCACTTTCAATGGTTCAGTGTCCAGAAGATGTATGTCATCGGGATGTGGAGCAGTAAAAGGGTGATGACAAGTCTCTAATCCATTATCACCCTTCAAAAATAAAGGGAAATCAACAATCCAAATTGGTGTAAAATCATGCTTTATTAGTAGGAGATTATTTGACTCCAAAACCCTAGCTATGAGTAGTCTTATCTCTCCTAAGCATTGTGCTGAATGTTCTGCATCACCTAATGTAATTATTGTTGAATTTTCTTGTCCAACACTATCTTTGATTTTGCTATGGAGTTCTGTGCCAAGCTCTTTTAAAATATTTTCATTAAATATCACTTTGCAAGGATACTTTTTAATGTATTCTTTTATTTTTTCTTTATATTTAGCTGTTAATTTCCCTAATTGGTTAGTATAAGGTAATGCATATGCTCCAAAATCATTAGACTGTTCAGGAAACAATTTCTTTAAACTGACAAACTTGAGATCATAGGATACATTTGGTTTATCTGTTCCATAGGTTTCTAGAGCTTGTTTATATGACATCCTGTCAAAAGGTGGTTTAGGAAGAGGTTTGACAAATGTATCAAAGAGTAACTGTTCAATTAATTGCGTAACACTATTAACATTAGTAAAAGATAGCTCTATGTCCAACTGAGTGAATTCTGGCTGTCTATCTGGCCTGGTTGTTTCATCTCTGTAACATCTTGCAACTTGAAAATAACGGTCAACACCTCCGGACATTAACATTTGTTTGAACTGCTGCGGACTTTGTACTAGTGAATAGAAAAGACCCGCATGATGTGTAGGGACTACGAACTCTCTAGCTCCACCAGGAGTCCGACAAAACAATGTAGGTGTCTCGATTTCAACAAACCTATGTTTTTCAACAAGAAACCTTCTCATATTGTGAAGCATTTTAGATCGTACTCTCAGAATATTTTGCATCTCTGGGAACCTAAGATCAATATATCTATGCTGTAATCGTAACTGCTCTTTTGGTTTTTGATAGTCTCTTAGATTAAAAGGAAGCTTACCAACTGTATTTAATACCTCAAGCTTATTTATAATCACCTCTATTTCACCTGTAGTCATAGTATGGTTGACCATATCCTTTGGTCTCATAGCCACAGCCCCTTCTATTTTAACAACAGTCTCTAAGGGTATGTCAGACATTGTCATATCATCAACAACAACACATTGTGTAAGGCCATAAGCATCTCTGAGAAGAAGAAACTTTGATAATCTTGAATATTGCACCCAGCCACACAATGTTACTCTCTGCCCTTTGTGTTCGGGCCTTAGTTCACCACATGTATGCGTTCTATACGTAAATGTATTAGAATTGACTTTGTCTTCAACTATCTCTTGCTTTATAGTCTGTAGAGTACTATACAATATTCTAGTCAAAAAATACGATTTTTTATTTGTTGTAGTGGCGTAATTCTGAAAATTATGCAGAATACTAGTACAATTTCGCTGCTGGATTGTAAGATCTTTGTATATGCTAAGAGTTGCGGCTTTTAGGCAGTCTTTATAGCTCCGCTTATATAATCTAAGGTTCTTTGACCACATTTTCACAACAACTTCAAAAGGATAATACACTACTATTTAAACAATTCAGTTTATATTCATTTAGTAAAAATGTTTACATGCTTTAAACGTTATTGTACATATTATACTCTATAAATTCATTTGAGAGCAAAACCGTTTATATTTCTGTTATGTATTGTTTCACCTTACTTTTATCTACGAGTTTTCATAACTTTTTGGAGAGAATTTGTGGTTAGAACTTTGAGACAAATATTATGACAAGATTGACAAGTATGACAAGACAACGATGACCAGGACCAGTGCTACCTGTTGCAAGAACAAGAACTCCAAAGACGGTTGAAAAACTAATAGAGACAGATAATTAAAAAAGTGGGTTCTTATTGAAATGCATATTTTTTTTGTGTAAAAATAATAAAGAAACGGTTTTTAAGTAGTAATACGGTTTGTAAGAAAATTAGATAAAAGCAAATCCTTGAAACTACAATATACCAATTAAATCATTTTGCAAAATGCTATCGGGTAACTTTAGCTTGAACTGCTAAGATATTGTACTATGATTTTATGAAACAAGGATATAGAAAAGGATTTACTGTCTTAAAATGTATGACAATTTCTCTAGGTAGCGATTATACGCTTTAGAACTCATTCATTATGTGATGTCTTTGTGTCTGGTTATGATATGTGGTTGTGGTTTAATACTATTTAAGGTAATTAATATAGCAATTCGAATAAAAACTTTCGTCAGTGATATTCATATTAATTATGGACCGCGTCGGTTGTAGGTACCAGACCGGTCTGGCAGCTACAACGGACATGGTAGCACGCCTTACCCCTTGATAAAGGAGGTCTGAAACTAGTCGGGCATCCCCGAAATATACACGTGAGGAAAACCGTATATCCTTAATTAATAATTTTAATAATTACTGGATAATTACTCTCTGAAAGCTAAAATTGGTTCATAATATTCATCAATGGATGTTTTTGAACATTTTATGTCCAGTTGAATTCATTCATTGGGAGTTCTGTCAGATATTTAGGGGGAAAGGGGTTTATATAATAAAGGTGACGGGATCTAACTTAATAATAACTAGTGAACGCGGTAGTCATACCGCGTTCACTAGTTATCACTAAGCTAAATATATTTATTCATTTCAAAAGTATTCGTAGTTTTTCAAAATAAATCTTGTATATAACGAGCTCATGAGTTGGCAACCCTGAACTGGTCGTGTATCAGTGTTGCCAACTCAGTAGTTTTTCCACTAAACTTAGTAGTTTTTATTTTTGAACAGTAGAAAAAAATATTTTTAGTAGTTAATAGATTTTGTCAGTAGCATGGTTGGTCATCAGTATATACAAATTTTAATTTCTTAACCATCACATGTCAGCATTAAAAGTTAAATAGTTTACTTACTTTTCTCATGAATGTTAAAACTAAATTTGTAGACTATATATATGTTCACATACAATTAATATATACAATAAGATAATCATTTTCAAGCAGATATTCGCGCCTAAAATTAAAATATTTTTTTAATATAATCCACCAGAGCGAGTTAGTGGTTTTTTAGTGGAATGGATCTTAGTTGGAGAGAATTCAGAATGTTGGCAACACTGTCGTGTATCCAGTATCAACCTGTGTAGATGTGAGCTGCGATGACGGATGACGGTCGATACGGCTGTAGAAGTCTAGATACTCAGTTGCATTATATAATATTGAAATTTGATTCCAATTGAAATTAAAAAATCTTGATAACATTCCCTTACTTTGACCTTTGTTATAAAATAAAACTGTGCGAAGCGCATTTGAACGTATTATTTTTCAGTTTGCAGCCCCTATTCCAACATGCCAGGATCAAATGAAGTAGGTATACTGGGATTGTAAAATAACTTGCCCTCCAGTAACCTACTTGCCAATAATTGCAAGATTTGACTGCAATCCTGGAAGCATCTTAAACCACGGTTTTTGAGGAAAGAACAGAATTCATCCTGTGTACCATTAAATGTCCTCAAATGAAATACGCTGAACAATGTATTCTTAAATCAGATTAGATCCAAAATCTTGATCAGATCTTATATTATACGTTATAGGCAACCACGATAACCCACTTTTCTGCTGTTGAGCGAGGAATTTCAAACAGGGACTTTTACTGACTATTTCTTATCAGAGCAATCCAGAATAAACCCACCCGGCCCAACCTAACGTGTCACTAGTTTTTCAATGACGTTGTAAGCGTGTACTATGTAAGAGGAGTTGAAATAAACAAAAAAGCACTTAGAAAGTCAACGTTTAAATTTGAAAAATTACAGTTACACGGAAGGGTAGAAAGTTCACAAGCACCAAGTTATAAAAAATAGTTTACAGTTAGAAGCAAGTAGAAAAGAGTATACAAAAGCACAGAGGAGAAAATAGCACGGAAATTGAAAGATTTTCTACAATTACGCGGGAACGTTATTAGCGGGCGTTTAGCGGGCGAGCGTGAGTGTGCCTCGAGCGGACGCGAACAATGCACTTTCATATATATAAATGTACTCTGTGCAATGCACTGACTGGAGGGAGTAGGCTCAAACCGAAGCGGCGCCCGCGCGCCCGAACGGCTCCGAAGATTGCCGAGGGCCGTTGAATATCTTCCGTTACAACGTTATATAAAACTATGGTATAAGAGGAAATTTTGAATTCTATACTTGATATATTATAATGATTATTAATAAAAGTATATTGTTTTTTAACGGGCTAAGCTGTGCTTTAACTACCAGTGGGATTCGAAAAGTTAAAATAAATTAAATTATTATTGGATAGAGTTTCATTGAGGAAGGTTATAGGCTATGTATGTAACATCACGCTACGACCTTTGGGAGTGCAGCAGTGATTATAAACGCGGGTGAAACTGAACGGCTAGTACGCTAATAAAAATATAACTATAGGCTATTCTTGATTATTTGAACGGACCTAAGTATCTAACTATGAGCACAGAATACATAACAGTATAGGTACAGGAGTCTCACTCCGCCAAATCGTTTATATAAATAGCGACTCTTGTTCTAACACAATAAAGTCGCAATTCAGGTCGCACAGAGCTAGTTACCTATAGTTATATTCACTTAGAAGTTGTATCTCTTTCTATCGCGTCTCTTCTGTTCTGACACCGCGCGGGAATGAGCATCAAATTAACGTGCTGCCCGGCAGGCACGCGGCAGTCCACTGAATTTTGGCTCGATTAGTCGACCCCACCGTGTACTTGTAACTTTATAACTACACTACGGAGTGGAACTAACCTGTCATGAGGTTAATAAATGTTTGGGAATATGGATTTACGAAATGTTTAGCTATCATTTTTCAATTACAGATAAGGTTTCAACGCATTGTCCCCTCAACGAAGAAGACCGTTGCGTAACCAGTTGTCCACCCGAAAAAACATGCAAAAATCGCGATATTCGGTTCAGCTGTTTGGCTGTTTTCGAACCTTGTCAAAATAAGTGCGTTTGTAAAGAAGGATACTTCAGAAACTCTTTAGGGACTTGCATAACTGAAGCACAATGTGGTAAGTACCTTTACTATACAACTTAAGTACCTACCTTATTTCAAAAATATTTTTATTGTACAATTTTAACAATTGAACAGTGTTTTTTTGTGCATATTACTTTTCTCTTCGACCCTCCAAAAATACCTTTTAAACTTTAAAAATTGAGAAGGTTTTCAATATGTTTGTATACTTACCTAAATGTTTAATAATAATTCTTGTCTAATTTTAATGACGACTTTTTTGTTTTGATTCAGTGGTGGTCTCATAAAAATATAGAAGAAGAATCCCACCCCAAAGGTTGAAACATTAAACCTAATGCAAATTTCTAGTGACGAGATTTAGCTGTATTGAAAGCGGATTTTCCCATAAGAAAATTATTGATAAAGATTTCCCTTACAGTACATTTATGTAATATAAAGTCGTGTATATAAAGAGCCATGTACCTACCAGTACTCTAAAGAATTACCTCCACATTTTAAGTTCAGACGGGAAATGGCGTCCAAGTCCAACGAAAAGACGTCACCAAACCTTAATAAGCGCAGTATGGAACCCTAGAAAACTGTTCCCAACCAGGGATGTTATGGATATGAAATTTCGGATCTGGATACGGATACGGATATATGAATAATGTTATACCGGTTTTGGATACGGTTACAGATATCAGATTATTTCGGGTTATCCGATAGTTTCGGTTACGGATATTAGATCTTTAAAGAATGAAACAGGAAAATACAGATAGGTAATGACTTATCATTATTTCTAGGTTATTATTTAGTAGTAGAATCACAATAAAAAATAAGCAATGGTCGGAATATGTACAATTATTATAAAATATGTAATTGCATCTTGATAAAATAAATGATTAAGACTCCACCTCTATCCGAAATTATTCGAAATTTTTATATCGATTACGGTTACGGTTTCAGCTAGATTTTTATTTCGGATATCCGATAGTTTCGGTTACGGAGTTCCATAACATCCCTGCTCCCAACCTTGTAATCTTTAGGACGCTGGAGGCTCATCTAAAAGAATTGATTCTTAAAATAGTGATACTACATACGTTTATAATTTCCAGCTCAATGTTCTGCCAAAAATGAATTTTTCGCATGCGACTCAGCTTGCGACAATGAATGCTCTACCTTCCACAAACAAAATAGGACAAACTGCCCGATAAAGAATATTATTTGCAATCGCCGGTGCTATTGTGAAAATGACTACGCTAGAGACCAGAAAGGAAATTGTATAAAAGTAGAAAAATGCCGTATGTATTTCTGAATATCTATCTTTCCGCCTCTGTGGCACGGCGCTAGTGCATTCGAATGCCACGTAGGGGTGGGGACAAACCAGGGATGTTACGGAACTCCGTAACCGTAACCAAAACTATCGGATATCCGAAATAAAAATCTATCCGAAACCGTAACCAATATAAAAATTTCGAATAATTTCGGTAGAGGTTAATCATTTATCAAGATGCAATTACATATTTTATAATAATTGTACATATTCCGACCATTGCTTATTTTTTATTGTGATTCTACTACTAAATAATAACCTAGAAATAATGCTAAGTCATTACCTATCTGTATTTTCCTGTTTCATTCTTTAAAGATCTAATATCCGTAACCGAAACTATCGGATAACCCGAAATAATCTGATATCCGTAACCGTATCCGAAACCGGTATAACATTATTCATATATCCGTATCCAGATCCGAAATTACATATCCATAACATCCCTGGGACAAACCACGCAGGATGCCGCGGGTCGATTCCCTCTCAGCGCAAATATTGAATATGAGTGTGTCTGGGTGTTCTATGTATAACATATATTTATTTACAAACATGTAACCATGTATGTTTATCCATGATCTTAGTTTGGGCCTAAATAGCGGTGTGTAAGTAATTTGTCCCAGGATATTATAATATCAGAGTTGTATAGGTTGTCTGCACCAGTGTAATAGAATGAAAGACCAATAACTGGATGACCTAGATCACGTCGGGTCACCATTTTGGGGATTCTGCATGGTTACTGTTATTGTTGGGTTACTGTGTCAAAAATATGCGGACTTCTTGATATAGAATACTTATATATTTCGCATACATACATATTGGTACTACTTAAAAATATACATACCTACTTAAATTCACAACCTAACACATTCCGTTGTGGAGAGAAGACTGCAGCCACCTGCAGCGCCGCGCGCCGGGCGAATGCTATACTCGCGCCTTCGAAGGTATACAAATTACTGCCATTATGTCCCTACGAAGTAAAGACGTAAATAGTTTTAACTATTCAATTTACGCATTTTTTTTAGTTTTTTTAGGTGAAAACTTCTTTAGGCACGTTTGTGCACTTTTGCTATGGGGAAAAAGCACTGAACTTGTTACCGTCACCATAACTATTATCTTATCTGTACCGTCACGCTAATAATCCATATATGTGTCGCGTTATGACTCGCGTAACATCAAATGTGGGTAAATCCATAAAATAAAATATTTGACTTTTTAGTACGCCGAGATTGCTGAAAAATATTTATTTTTACCTATATTACCAAATAAAGCTAAACCCCTTTAAATTTGAAGAAAAATGCAAATAAAATCTACAAATTATATCAAACAAAGTCAAATCCATTAAGACCTTTTTACCTAATGAAGGCAAATCCATTTGAACCAATGAGCAAGCTCCATTTATGCAATAGGGCCGTCAGTTAGTGATGCGACGAGTCGCTGTTTTGGTGGATCGAGTTGACTCGAGTCGTTTTATACGGTATTCGAATCATGACTCGATTCCGCAATTCGAGCCCAGTGTTCGAGTTCTATGTTTGGTATTCGAATGTTGACTCGAATCCAGGACTCGAGTTCAGAACTCGAGTTTAGAAATTCGAGTTCAGAAATCGAGTCCGTTACTGATTTTAGAACAAAAAGGAAAAAATTAAAAAGAAATAAACTTCAAACAGCATGTAGGTTTAGCATAATGACAACGATAATAAATCAAACATTTCTAATGAAAATATTCTTAAACATTACAAACATACATAAAACATACTAAGGAGTTATCTAAGAACCCGAAATAAGATCAAGTTCTATTTTGTTATATTACACCACAAAAAGAGATCTTTTTAGAAACTGTTTAAGAACTTTAGATAGTTTTTCTATTAGTTTTTTACAAACTTTGCAAGTCATTTTAATTACAATAAAATCACTTCACTACTAGTATTAACAACAAACAATGACATTCACTCACAGTAACATGTTACTGACACAAGACAAAGAAATCAAAACAAATAATTGCAGGTTCAACCTTCTATTATTAGGCGTCACTTCATTGCTTAAGTAAACAGAGATCGAGAACGAGCAAGTCTACCTAACTCGAATACTAGATTCGAGTCAGTTGGACGCGCATAATAGAATCGAGCCAGCGAGTACAAAATGGATTCTGCCTTACTCGTATACCGGAATCGAGTCCAGCGTACTCGAATCAAAATAAATTGGTATTCGAGTAAGCGAGTCCACAGCACGAATCGAGTCTGACTCGAGTCAAGCCGTACTCGGCACATCGCTACCGTCAGTTGGCAGTCAGACACGTCAAAAGTTTCTCATCGCATCTCCCAGATTTTACGTGTTTAATTAAATTTACAGTAAATTTAATGGTACTTAAATGGTGGATCTTTATAAAAATTGTATCCCCAACTAAGGTACATAGTTAACTCCTCGCCTTGCTTTTTTAATAACGGCTAAATCTCAGCCTGTTCTAACGAACAAGGGTAACTCCAAAGTAAATACGCATTTTTCTTGTTTTCTGGGATGTGTATTTATATTTTGATTACAAAATTCAATTATTTACTATCTATTTCCTCAAATATAATTTAATTTTTCCCATAAAAGTCTAAATCTTGATAAGAATTGATTTTTTACCTATTTCTCGCAATGACATAAAATGGATTTACCTACGTTTGAAGTTACGCGACACATATAGACCCACTAGAGGACGCTAATTTAAACATTGAGTTTTGTCAGCTCCTTATAAATTAATCTTTAAAAATATAATTAGTTTAATAAAAGTGAAAACAATATAGGTACTAATTTTTCTGTGGAAGTGTTATCTTTACTTTAATTAACTTGTGAACTAAATACGTAGTGACAAAATTAGCGACTCGAAATATCCAGGAATACCGTAATCTAAATACTTTTGATGATATCACTAGTAGATGGCATCACTTTTTGAACTGAATACTTCTTTAGGCACGTTGGGCACTTTTGGTATGGGGGAAAAGTACTGAACTCGCGTGACCGTCACGCTCATATAACATATAGATGTGTTTGTGTATATGTATATATATATGTGTGTATGTGTTTTCACTTCTGACGTGCAGTCCTACGACTACGACTGACATTTTTTCTTATTGTGTACAAAATGATCGCAGTGCTTTCTACTAGCCATGTTTTGTTTTAAAGATTGCAATTTACTGTAATGAGAAGAAAGTGCCTTCGAGTTATCATTTATATTTCTATAAATTATGTTTCTATTTTTCTTTAAAAGAATGAAAGCCGTCCGAAAATATAAATTTAAACAATTTAAAATACCCGCGACTCGAAAATCCCTTCAACGATTTGAAAAGAGCTGATGATCTTCGAACGACTGGACAGATTCTTTTGAATTATATCTAAGAACACTCCCGACTAATTCATCTTTCAAACAAAAAAAAACAAAATCAAAATCGGTTCATCCGTTCGGGAGCTACGCGCCACAGACAGACACACACACACACACACAGTCACGTCAAACTTATAACACCCCGTCCTTTTTATAGTAATATAAAGTCTTAAAGGATAATTATAATGCTCATTAATAATACAAACGCAGCTCGTTTCGTAATATAGGATCGTAGAGGTAAGGTGAAATTTTTAATTTCTGTTGAATTTTTCTCTTATAGCTCCTGCGAAAACCTGCGAGGGCCCGAACGAAGAATACACAGATTGCAAAAAAACTTGCCCACCTGAATCTTGCATGTCTCTGGTTGCAAGGTTCAAATGTGATTCTAAAGAAATATGTAAACCTGGATGTGCTTGCCAGTCCGGCTTTCTAAGGAAAAAAGACGATTCCCAATGTGTACCAATCTGTGAATGTGATGAAATGAAAAGCTCCCCCGATTGTCTATAGCAATTACTAAACAAATTATTTAAATAAAATGTACCTTACGTACTTACAGTATTTCAATTCTAAAATCTTGCAATTACATAAATGTTACACGTTTTGAGATTTTTGTTATAATTAAAAATTTTAATTTGGAAATGGATTGTATTACTTAATAAAAAACAGAAAAAAAAACTGTAGAAGAGTAAAGAGAGATAAAAATATTATTGCCACTCATTTCCACAATCGTTTAATTCACAATATACCGACTGATTTCAACACCTTGAGGAAATCATCATCAGCAATGACCAATTCTTTTTCGGCACCAATCCCTTTCTAGAAAAATCATTAGTTCGTCATCAGTGGTACCGAGTACCATGACGAATCGTCATGGTACTCGGTACCATTGACCACATAATTATGTAATAAACGGTCAGTGTAACTTGTATTAACTAAGATTAGCACCAAATAGTATAAGATTCGACTTGGATTGACCTTCCCTCATCCAGTTTCTTAACAAAATGAATATTTTATACAATGTAATGTATAATTAAACAAAACGTGCTAAGGTTGCAGGTTGCTATCTCATAATATCAGTGCAAGGCTGTATTTTTAATAAAAAATAGTCAATCAATTTTTTTGAAAATTACCCTGATGAAGTTCCCGAATATTTTTAACACTAATCAATAGTTAACGATATAAATAAAACGCTAAGGTAAGGTTGCCTATCTTATTCTAAGCAACGATTAAGCGGGTGACAGACCCACGAGTAAGCATAGCCCGCCTTGGCTCGCACGTGGTAACACTGAGAAACGGGAGCCGCGAGCCGTCTTATTTTAACCCATCAAGATCGGATGAACACGAACGCAGTTACTACTTGTTGTTTACTTTTTGGAAATAAACGATTTTCGTAACAGAACTCATAATGTTTTCATAGTTATGCATGTAAATTAAAAACAACGACTGCAAAGATAAAACTAAGAAAGGTTACAATAAGTTACTCGATATTTTACGGAAAGTGGAACCAAATAGAACTAAAGAGGTTGTCATACAATGGCGCAGGCATACATAAATAGTTCAAAAAGTCATCTTTCTCCTGACGTAATTCCCTTAATAAATTCGTATTTGATAAACATTTTCTTTTGGTTACCATTATTTTACATCTTTTGTTGTCTTTCATAACGCAATATGATATTACTCCTAAGTAACATATGAGCTCCTTGGTGTCCGACATCGCAGAATAGTATGAGTAAGTTTGTCGTGTGTCGCCGACGCGACGTCGAGCCGAGTAAGTGTGCGCGCATTTTAAAACTGCGAGTTTAAAGCTCGTCTGTCACCCGCTTTAGGTTTGCAAGGTGTTGATTACATCTTTTTATATAAATTATAAAACATTTTAATTAAGTTTTTTATATAATGTGTGAAAGGAAACTCAATGACGGAAACGTAGATATAATGTCATACACACGATGGTATTCTTGGCAAAAGTACGTAAGGCATAGGGTTGTTGCGATTTTAAGTTTCAATATAATTGAAAATTAAAATCCTACTATAACAACAGATGATTAAAAAATGTAGTTCATGTAGTTTGCCGACCTTTATAATTTTTTTAGCAACAGCGTTCCAAACGCCCCATTACTTATTTATTGAAAAATTGCCTAAAATTATTTACCAGTTTTTCATTACATACGCACATACTTTTTCATACGCTAGTAATAATAACTCGTGTCTATAATAGTATTAGATATGCATGCATAATATAATTATAGTACATGAGATTTGTGCAACATTTTGATACAACGGGTATAACGTAGTGATTAATAATAGCTATGTAGATTTGTTCTACACATTGTCATCAATTTCCGAAAATAAAAATATTTTTTCTCTATCACTGCTCAGGTAGGTACTAAAAGTAAGAGTCACACCTGATTAACGGTTCAGGAAGCGCCACCCATCGTAGGACTGACTGATTGCTTTCCTTTCATGCAATGACGTAGGTTTTTATCGCGGGACTTTCCTTATTTGAATTGCGCGCCACACCAGTCCGCCAAGAGTGGGGATTCCCGCATTTGAAAGGGTGCAACCTTGTCTTTAGTCTTTCGGTTAGTTAAGTACAACAACAATTAATAACGACTATTTTATTGATATCAATAAACTTGTTTTTTTTTTTACAAGTTAACTTGTAACATTTTACAAGTTAACTTGTAACATTTTACAAGTAACTTGTAAAAAAAAACAAGTTGAAAAAGAGTGTCCTTGGAGTTTCTTGCCTGTTCTTTTCCATAGGATCTACGTATTGGAACAGGCAACTAGCTTCACGACCGACTTATACCGACTGACTCCTACTCCTGACAATTAAAAAATGCCTACAATGGGTTTACTTGAATGAAATAAATAATTTTGATTCTGGCGTCGAGTAAGGTAGCATAGAGGCAGCTGATCTTAGAATTTCTGATCGCGTAGTGACACGAATTCTTTATGAATATCCATAGTTTCATCCATAAAGACTAGTGGTGATGAAAAAACTTAATCCACGAGATGACTTAATCCACGTGTGCGTGAAAACTCGTGATGCCCAATATGTTCTTTAGCGACGACGCACATTTCTATTTATCATCTTAAATCCTTGGTGTGTTGCACCAATCGTCCTAAAATCCTGGACGGGCTGAAGAACATTATTCGTGCGTTATTGCAAACATAGACGCAGACGTGTTGGACAAAGGGTACGAAACAGCAGATTTCGACTCTCCCATATATATACCATTACATACGCATCACTATTCGGGCGCAAGCGGATGACCCTTATACCGTGAAATGCTAAGAACTCTTCACTAAATATTATAAAACAAGTCCCCCACCGCATTTGTCTGTCTGTTCGCGATTAACTGAAAAACTACTGAACGGATTTTCATGCGGTTTTCACTAATAGACAGTTAATTCATGAGGAAGGTTTATGTGTATAATTTGTACCCGTGCGAAGCCGAGCGGGTTGCTAGTAGATGTATATAATAAACAAGCAAAAAACAAAAATAACAACCAAGTACGTACCGGGCCCCGCGCAGTGTCTAACAATAGGTGGAAATGTAGGGCAGTGACACTCGACAAAAAAAATATGACACCTTAAAGTTTAATATTTCGCCAACGGATCACCGATTCGGAAAAATGTCTGCACACCTGTTTTGAAAGACCTATCCAAGGATACCTTGATACACTATGGGATAGACGAGAAAAAAAAATCAGGGGAGGGTTAGATTTTTTTTTGTCGGCGTGATTAATAAATATACCTTCGGAGAATTGCAGCTTTCTAGTATTAAGTTTCTAAGCCAAGCCACGGGACAGACGGAAAAACGGACGGGCAGGGCGTTTTAAAGGTTTTGTCATTGTTAGGACTACGGAACCCTAAAAATTTAGCTTTATTTATAGAACATATACACTAATTACATACTTACGTTGCATTGCAAAATTTGATAGGACGTGTTTCGAAATAAATGTTAAACGTAAATTAATTGATTTCATTTTGCAGCACCAGTTCCTACGTGTCCAGGCATAAATGAAGAGTACACGACCTGCAAGCCATCTTGTCCACCTGAAGTATGCTTCCAAATAGTAGCATTCTTCAACTGTCAAGATACACCACCTTGCCAGCCTGGATGTGCCTGTAAACCTGGACATTATAGGGCAGACTTAGATTCACCCTGTATGCCAACTTGCGAGTGTCCTCAAATGCGAAACGCTCCAGAATGTAATAATTCGACATTCTTTAATAAATTTGTACCTAAATACTAAATACATTATGAATTATCACTGTAGTCTGTGTTCGTCAGAATGGTGAGTGGGAAGTCATGAAATCGAATGAAACGTGCTCTATTATTTTATAGTGTTTTAGTAGTATTTAGTAGCTAAGCAAAAATATTTAGTAGTATTACCAATAAGATATGAAACGAAAAACAAATTCCGCCGCCAAACTGATGTCTGGTTGGCGGGTGGTAATTGAAGGGCGTAAAATGCTTTAGATTTTTATGTCAGATTTTAGCAGTCTATTGGTAGGTAAATAAAATAACATTAAATCTTATCTACGTGCTAACAGTTTACAAATCAAAGGCATCACTTTGCATCGAGTACGTCTACGTATATTATCACAGCAATGTTACTTATGAGTGTCATCGTTATTAGTCTGGGGGAGTAATTATATTGTATGTTAACGTTGTTATACACTAATATAAAACCTTGAATATATTATAAATCACATAATAATATTAATAAGAAATAGTACAATGAATGAACGAGGTTAAAAATTTAAAATCTCTTATAACGCTGTTTAGTAAATTATTATTGACTGTTTCGTAAAATTTGCGATTATAAAAAAAATACTACTACCCTCATAATTATTGGACTTGTTGAAACCTCATGTCTCATTCATTTTTCAATAAATTAAATCTATTAATTAGTTAACATCATTGTGTTACATTGTGTTTGTGTGGACTTAGTAAACAGACAGACAGACAGAGTTACTTTCACGTTTATAATATTAGTAGGGATTAGTGTTTATCAACGTTAACATACAATATAAATACTCCTCCAGACTAATAACAATGACACTCATAAGTAACATTGTTGTGATATGCGTAGGCGTACTCGATGCAAAGTGATGCCTTTAGATTTGTAAACTGTTAGCACGTAGACAAGAATTAATGTTATTTTATTTACCTACCAATAGAAGCATTTTACGCCATTTAATTACCAACCAGACATCAGTTTGGCGGCGGAATTTGTTTTTCGTTTCATATCGTATTGGTAATACTACTAAATATTTTTGCTTAGCTACTAAATACTACTAAAACACTATAAAATAATAGAGCACATTTCATTCGATTTCATGACTTCCCACCCGCCATTCTGACGAACACTAGTCTAAAACTCTGTTGAAATACCACAAATACGAAGTTCCCAAGTATAAAAAACTGGTTGGCAACACTCCTGGTTGTCTGCACTGCACGTCCTCAAAAAATATTACAGCTATGGAACCATAGGGCTACAGAAAACCCACAGGAAATTCAAAGCTAGTTCTCCCCATTACCATTTAGGCGTTAGTGTCATTGCTATAGTAGAAAAAATGGTTTATTAGTTTAATAATGAAATGCAATCGTCTTAATACATTTATTTGGTCTTGACACAAGCTAAAGAGTAACAAACCAACCTTAAAGTACTTGTCTCAGTGCATTCTCTCTGAATATATTAAGATATAAGGACAAGGAAGCACTGAATAGGCAGCTTTACATTAAGTAAATATTATAGCCTTAAAAAGTTAAAATAGAAATTGTAAAGAAAAACTGACAAATCTGAACATACAATAAAGCAAAAAGAATTGTAATATAAGACCAACTCTCCTAACATGTTTGGTGGTTTTCAATAGAAACACTGAAGTTATTGCCAAGAGTTTAAAATTCAATTTAAATGTTTAGCAATAACTACCTACCTATTAATAACCCTGCTAACATGTTCTATTGCCAACAGTTTAAAATTCAATTTAAATGTTTAGCAAGAACTACCTTCCTATTAATATTTACCAATATAATTAGATATCAAATAATGAAATTAAATCTACTTAACCAAAATTGTGTCAACAAAAACCTACCATTGCGCACATCTGATAGAAAAAGTCAAAAATATAAACTAGTCAAAATCAAGAAGTAACAAAAAAATGTAGTCTCTAAACCTAAAACGCTTTTTCGCCAATTACTTACACATCTCGAGTAACCAATTACTGAAATTGGTGAGCCCAGGACTTTAGAAGTTAGTTAAAAGAATTCAGTCTTTATTTTAACAACAAATAAGGAATAAATTCGTGCAATTATAACCGAAATTTAAAAATACTGATCTTGAATCACACAGTTCTCCATAGTGGCATGGAACATGGAAGGACAGGTTGTCTTTGTTGGTAGATCTGTTGTGGACTCATGTAGTCATAAGGTATGTTTACACAGCTTGGCATTGGAGACAAGATGGTGGGGTACACTGGCTGGAGAGGAGCTGGTGCTGGGGGCGGTGGCATAGACTGCTGAATGAATTCTGCTTTAAGCATCTGCAATAAATTTTAAAGAAACTTGTTAAAGACTGCTTACCCAACAACAAAATTTTCAAATAGTTAAATTTCAATAATTCGCAAGGCGTGGTAAGTATTAAGCACATGGACCAAAAAATATAAGAAAATTATGCAACAGGAAATAATTAGTTTCTTAGCATTGCAAAAACGCAAAGGCATTTATATAAAGAATCTAAAAACATAGTAGGTAGTTCAATAAATTAATTTAATTCAAAAACAAAAAAGAAATATGCACATACCTTAATGATTTGTAAGGCATATTCAGCAGCTTCCACATGTGCCTGCTGCATAGAGATGCAAGGCCGGGTCGCTAGAGGTCCCAGGTGGCGAGGTATGCTTAATAGAGGGGCGCCTACATGGGGTAGTTCCACTCTTCCTATCCAGACCTCTGTGCCTGTAACATCCGTGTACTTCTGGTAGCTGTATACTGGTGGAGCCCACACATACCTAAAAGTATTTGAAATTGCTTAAAGAGGACAGAATTTAATTTAAAAAAATGCACAGATACACAAAACTAAAGTTTTGTCCTTTGTGACAAGATTAATATTCAAGTCTTAGCATCCAGTGTTCAAATAAAATTCATTTTTCTTAAAGAAAAAAAAATGGAGGCTGGCTAGCACAATATGTACCTAATAATTGAGGGTAGAATAAAAAAATCACCTTTTACACATTGAGTCAAGCTTAGCTGGAGCCAATGAGTACTGTTCCTTAGCACTGTTTGCATAACTGGGAGAGCACCCATTAGATGGTGACCCACAAGTAGACTCCCCAGCACAAGCTGAACCAATGCCTTCATCATCTTTGGCAGAGCTGATGTATTCCTTCTTCTCCAACTGATGTTTATATAGCAATAATGTTTGGGACAAGTTAAAGCTATTGTTGAATTTAGCATTGCCTCTGTTCATTTTCTGTATTCGGTATATTTCACGAACTACTGGTTTTGCCCATCTGATTTCAACAACACTTCCATCTATTTCAGCATTTTGCAAGTTTAGCATTGCTATTTCTGCATGCTCCCGTTGATAGAAGTGGATGAAGGCATAATCATAGATCTTTTTAACTCGTTCAACTTGGTTATTGATTGCAGCTTCAAAGACCGCCTGGATAGTTTCTGGTGTAGTCTTAATTTGAAAGTTTCTTACATAGAGCACCTTTACCTGCAGAGATGCAGGTGATATTCAATTACTACTGTCCCATGGGGCATAAATGTTTACGAAATTGTATAACATAAACATAGAAATTAAACACTGAACACCTGTGATGTGTTTACAGATCAGTATTTACGAAATAAAATATGCAAAGGCAAAAATTTTATAAAAATCGCTATCGCAAAAATATTGACTTCGCAGAGGACTACGAAATAAATAGGAAATTCGCAAATATAACTTGGTAAATAAAGCAATTAAAAAAAAGACAAGTCTCACATTTTTCATCTGCTCATCGTCAATGTCAGGTTCAGGTTCTGCCCAGTCCACCATCATATCTTGGTCCCAAATCTTCACACAGCCAGGTACAAGCTCACGCCGCGCCATCGCTGCGGCCCGATGCGAAGTGAACTCCACGAACGCGAAGCCCCGGTTCAAACGTTTATCGTAGCAATTTTTGTAGAGGATTACATCGACGATGCCAGCCACCCGCTTCGAGAGCTCCTCTAGAACCTCCTCTTTGGTCTTTGTCTTCGGAATATTGCCGACGAAAAGACGGCAGTTGTCAACAGACTTAACGACTCCGATGTGGCGCCGTGGTCTAATCTCGTACCCATTCAGCTCCTTTACAGCCCTGTAGGCATCGGTCCTCGAAGTATATGTAACAAACGCGTACCCTCTGTTAGAGCCAGAGAAATCCATCATCAGACGCATTTCATATATTCTACCCATTTTAGAAAAAATAGGTACCAGTTCATCCTCGAAGATTTCCCTTGGTAGCTTCCCGATAAAAACTTCGCACCCTTTCTGTGGCGTAGGTCCAACCCAGTTCGGTGGCGGGCCGAATCTCCTCTGGCCGTTGTGCTGCACCAGCGGGTACCCTGTCTCCTGCATCAGGTCGAGGAGTTTCCGAGTCATGCACTTTCCTGGATCTACCATTTTGATTTAATGATTGTCACAAGTAATCAACGAATAGTTTGAACGTCCTCAACGAAATGATCGACGAAAAGCGGCGACTCAAAGTGGCGGCTCTCTTTATACTTTTACCGACAAACAACGACCGGCGGTTGTGACGTAATTTTGGTTTGAACTTGGGAGTGATATCGAGCTCATTATTGTGTTTAAAATATTTTGAAAGACTCGGTGCAGGCGTAAGAATAATGATTAATTGCAAATATTATCAAAAAATATATGGAGTTACTATAAGGAATAATATTATTTGAAAAATTGGAGAAAAAATATGAATATTGAGTAATATTGAAAGTAGTTGCGTTGGTGACTCTTATAATTTTATTAAACTACTTCTATAATCCTAACAGTATTGGTAATAATTAAGGGAAGAGAAAAATAAATAAATAAAATGGTTTAAATAAATCCATAATAAAGTTACTCAGAACATTATATTTTAAATTTTACTTATTTATACTGTTGTCATTTGACTCTTTAAACATAATAAAAAATTAAATGTTATATTTAATATAATGTAGGAACTTTTAGACAACTTTATTTACGTATCTATTTAAATTCACTTTTAAGATATATGATATTTTATTGCTTAGGAAACTTTTATTTCTTCTACTTATTCACAGATGGCGTTAATGTTGTTTTTACCAAGGTAAAGTTAATATTGTTCGCTTGTGTTAAGACTCATATTAACACTTGTCGAATTTCTCTAACCTGTCCCATTGCAGGGTAAACACATCTTGACTCTTTTTACGTTTTTGATTTTCATCATCATCATTAATGAAAATCCGTTGGGTAGTTATTGAGTTTATCTCGAATAAACAGACTGACGGCGGGGGACTTTGTTGTATAATATGTAGTGATAAACTTTTAAAACCTAATAACTCAAAACTAACTTAAACACACTTGGCCGGTTTTCGCAGTAAACCATCGATGTGGATTATGAACAGAAGAAGTTATTTTTGTCTGCAATGACTTTGCTACATCGCGGCTGCAGTGTAAGCCACTAATATTCTAATGATAACATATTAAAAAAAATAAAAATACAGACACAATATTCATACTTTAATCAATCTCACGTTAGAATTTACAAAACAATAATATATTCAGTACATAAAAAATACACAGTAATGCAACAGTCAAAGCGAAATACATTATATACAATATTATACGTTAAGCAAATAACCTCTTATAACTAGCGACACAAAATTGTAATTCGGTTGGCACGATTTTAAATACCTATACCATATTTTAATATTCCTTTTTCAGTTTACGTTGACGTCATCAATTCTTTTTATATAGGTATTTCAATATCTATGCTAATTGAATAAATATGGAGTTTTTGAAGTGAAACTTCTTTAGAATCGTTGATTTGAAATTCGATAAAAAGAAAAAGTGACACTAAAAAAAGACAAACATTCCTAAATAGGATTTAGCCTGCGAGAGAATGAGATAGAATACAAGTATACAGTGTTTTCTATAATCTTTGTCTTTGCACCTTCTTACTATGAAGCCATAAGTCACACTAAAAAGAGTCAAACACAATACAATAGGATTTAGCCTGCGAGAGAAAGAGATAGAATACAAGTATACAGTGTTTCTTACAATCTACATATGCTAGCACGTGTCTTTACGCCTGCGTACTACGAAGCCTTCTTGTGTCATTCACGTGTATCATTTTTGAGCATTTGCGTATTCAAATTAATTGGTTAATTAATTTAGAAGTTTCACTTATGCCGTGTGTGAATTGTACACATACACTTTTTTTTTGTTTGTTTGTTTAAAGGCAGTAATCTCTGGAACTGTATGTCAGATTTGATTAGTTATTTTTGTATTGGATAGAGTATTAATTAAGGAAGGTTTTAGGCTGTAACATCACGCTACAACCTTTAGAAGCGGAGCAGTGATCATAAACGCAGGTGAACGGCCTGTCCTACTAATGTTATAAACGTGAAAGTTTGTGAGGATGTATGGATGATTGTTGCTCTTTCACGCAAAAACGACTGAACCGATTGCGATGAAACTTGTTTTTTTTTTTATGGTATAGAGGGCAAACGAGCGAACGGGTCACCTGATGGTAAATGACTACCGCCGCCCATGGGCACCTGTAACTCAAGAGTCACAAGTGCGTTGCCGCCCTTTAAGGTGGAAATAGGGGAAGAGGGGGGAAGAGCGGGAAGATGGGAGAGGAGGAGGAGAGGGGGGAGAGGAGAAAGACGGGAATAGGGTAGAGGGAAGGGTTAGGGCCTCCGGTAACCTCACTCACGCGGCGAAAAGCAATGCAAGCATTGTTTCACTACCGGTTTTCTGTGAGGCTGTGGTATCGAGCGGAGTCGAGCCGGCCCATACGTGCCGAAGCATGGCTGTCCTACGTAATATGTAGATAGCTGGACACCTGGATTGACACAAGCTACTTTTTATTCCAATATTCCCACGTTATTTACTTTTACGATTCTAAAATGCATACTGAGTACTGTCAAAGTAAAGAACAATATTATAATAAACTTGAATGTAGGTGTACCTTGTGCGTAAACGTTAATAAGGGGCTGTCCATTAATCATGTGATGTTTTTTTAGCGACTTTTTAACCCACCCCTCCCCCTGGTGATACGTGGTTAGGTTTTAGACTAACCCCCCCCCCCCCTCGCTTAGCCAACTAGTACCAAGAAGTACCAACAGGTCTGTTTTAGTTCGTGTTGTTGTGTGTATGTGTAGTGTTTTCCCTCAGATGCCTTCATCAGATCCGGACACAATGCGACTACCGTGGGAGCATACCTTTCAAACACAAAATTTGAAAAATCGGTCCAATAATGACGAAAATAACGGTGAACATACACCCGAACTGTTTGATGTCGGTTAAAATGAGATTAAGCTCTTTCTCAATCCGGTAATTCGAGAATATTGTACAACTAGTGGAAGTACATTACTTTAAGTTACAATTCAATAAAAAAACTTATTGCTTCTTCGTTTTTTTAGTGCATGCATGACGTTCGCGGAAGAGCGAGTTGATTAGTTTTAAAGCTTAAAACGTAAATAGTGTGGATCCTTGGTACGTTAGACCTCATTCCTATGCGATTCTGGAAAGGATCAAAGAATTACTGCGCCTACGTGAATCACTATTGGGCCTTACATGAATAATTACTGGGCCTACATGAGTCACTATTGGGCCCTACATGAATCATTACTGGGCCTACATGAATCATTAATGGGCTAACATAGGCTTAGTTCAATGTATTTCTAATCCAATAAGTCTGGTTATAATCGTGAGGTCATAAAAGTTCCTTCAGTAACTGTCAAAAAATATATGGTATTGTATGAATTCATTATGTGTTATGAGTTATTTACTCTGCGAATATTAAGAATTAATTATGTATAGCTGAATGTGTAAAATACTTAATTATTTATGTAGTGTGTATTTGTGTAGTGTATAATATGGTAGTTTCAAGTCACCGTTAGCTCCCGTGAAGTGATGACAAGTGCGGGTTTCCACATGAAAAAAAAAAACCAGTAATATCAAGTTAACTTCGTTTCTTTTATTAAAAGTAAAAACTGTACATTTTGTAGAAACTCGTACGGAATGACAACTTGTGACGTCATAAATTGATATGGCTCAATCGTTTACTTTTAATGGTTGTTTTTACAATAATATAATAACAAAATTAAAAAATAAAATTGAAAATAAATACTGTTTTTTTTTTGCAGTCATATTTAACATTAATTTCACAAGTACTGTTAAATAAATGTTTTAACCTTAGAAAAGTAACTTCTTATGCATAAATTAGTATATTTGTCACTTCACGAAGAGCTGGATGGACGGATACGGATATGGAATGAAAAGATAAAGCGAAAGCTACTTTTTCTATTAACTCAATTAAATCTGAACAGTTTGTTACTTTAGATAACTCTAAGTATTTTTTTAACTAATAGCTATTTTGAATTATCTACTGCTCAACAGATGGCGCTGATTATACAGTACAGTTTCAACTTATATTATTATTGTAAACACCAAATAATGGGATATAATATGTAGAGATTAAATATAAAATCTCTCATGCTCTTCTTTTAAGGAAAATAGCGAGTGGCACATCATGAATTTAGAAAATTCAATTAAACAATGCAATATTTACCTTAAAGGTCAGAATTAAAGTCTAGAATCCAATAATTTCTCGTACGTTTCTCGGATTCTCGTATGGAACCTTTTTTGTGTATATTATATTATAATTACTTCATGCACCAGTCACTCATAAAATGATCTCTATACAAAACCAAATTGAATTTCTAAAACTCACGTCTAACGCGCATGTAAAAATATAACATTTATTCCTCTACAAGTAAACCTAAAAATAAACATTATCACATTTACTTAATACTTAAAAGCAGATCTATTTTACTAATATTCATGGACATGCATATTTTGGTTCGTGGCAGAGTGGCAAGTGCGCAATCATCAACAGCATGGTTGACAATGTTGCCATGCTTCCATCATTAAATCTACATACTATTTACTTATAATCACTGTTTCAAATAATTGTATTAGATATTATTAAGCTCAATTATATGTGTCATTTAAATGATTAAGGACAAGATGACGTACTAGAATTTTGACATTCCTTTTTTGAATTTGAAAAAAAATATTTACTTGATATTAGCGGTCATCGTAGCTAGAATCATCGGTAGACGAGTGAGCGAGCCAAATATTTGTAATTAGGAAATTATTGTAAAAATATGTTTAGTTTAATTAATTCTGATATGGTATAAAGAGTGCTACCATAATGCATACTCCATGAACTTGATTTTTTTACATAAAAAAAATACAATATCGCTAGTTTCTATTTTAACATTTTAGATTTTTTTAAATGTGAAATTGTAGTTTAAAAGACGTAAACACTTCACATCTATTACACTAACGGTGAAACAATGTATGCTAAAACTACGGTACAGGTCTTACACCTCTGTTTACCCCATCCGTGCTACAAAGGCGTGATTAATGAACATGCCTTATTTTTATTCCGAACAAAATAATTTTACTACTAATCTCGTTTACAATTTCATATTTATATAAACTTAGATAATAACGAAACGAAACGAAAACATTACAGACATGTATGTTTAACATCACTTAATCATAACAAAAAATAATAATCACAAAAAAAAAGGGTCATTTAGACACTTATGCCACTTTTAACCTTGGGTGACCTTGATTGACAAATGCTGGATGGTTTGAAATAGACTTATGGAGTCATTAACGGTCATATTCATCAATTATGAAAGTGATTAAGTAAAACTGACGTATATATTAACCACCTCAAGGAAAGAGCACTGTCCTAAAAGAAATGTAAAAAATGAGGTTATACAATTAAAATACTCCGTATTTCTTAACAATTTAGAAACGAAAAAATCAGCAAGAGGCATGTTTCAAATGTGTAACAGTTATAATTATAGTCACGAAATAATCTGTCTGTAATTTCTGTAAGATTGTCCGTATACGTACGATTATTTAATTAGGGCTAAGTACCTTGGCTCGCCAGCTCACTCTCTGAGGTCATCGGTAACGTTAAGGGGTTACTAGGATTATTTGGCGAGTTAGGGTGGCTCGAATAGTTTTTATTCCCACCAACGACCGACCACCAAAAAAGTGCTTTGACGTGGAGTCGCGGTACTCTGCCCATGTAAACCTAACCTAACTTAAATTTAATTAGGAAAAGGAATGTATTTACTGCAATCCTATTGTAATTAGGACTCGAACAGACATATATTGTTGCACATTTCTTCTTTTATGGACGTCCAGCTTGTCTCTGGTTCTCTATCGGTTGATCATTTATAAATTTAATAAAAAAAGTGAACGAACTATATTAAATTTAGGTATTTTTAAGAATTGAAGAAGAATTTGAAGGGAATGTACATTTTAGCCTCCCCTAAGACAAATATTTTAGGTGAAGCTATGTGTTTTTTTACCAGCTCTACGAAAATCTAGATTCCAAGTCAGAAGAAAAATGTCCTCACTCATCATATTTGTTATTCTTCTACATCCAATGTCCATTACCCATTTTGTTATCCCACTATGCCATTAATATTATAAATGTGAAAGTTTGGATGGATGGATGTATGGATGGATGGATGGATGTTTGTTACTCTTTCACGCAAAAACCACTAAACCGATTGCGATGAAAGTTGGTATGTAGATAGACCTGGATTAACGCATAGGCTACTTTTTATCCCGATATTCAAATGGGATCGGGACTTACGCGGGTGAAACCGCAGGGCGCTGCTAGTTTTCAATATAACAACTCTTTACTTTGTTTTTTTTTCTGTTCACGACTGGTGAATTTGCCATTACTGGTATTAAAAGCCATTATAATTATTAGTAACTTTAAAAGTATTTTTGTCAATTCCTATGAATAAGCTTGTGGCTTGTGCTAGGGACCGCATATAAAATACTTTAGCAATGAGTGTGTATTGCTTTCCGTGACGATATTTATTTTCGAATAAATACATTAAAAAAAGTATTTAAATGACAAATATTTGTATTCTCTGGACCGGTAATATAATCGTTGGAATCCACAAATTAAGGGATATTATAGAAACCTACGAACTGAAAAACATAACTGTAATTCTGAAGGACCAACATTTCCAGCAGTTGACAGGCTGATTGCTTGTTTGTATGCTAGTATGTGGTACCAGAAGGTATTTTATAGATAGGGAAGATCTTTGTAAGACTATATTTGAGAAGGTTGCAAACAATTTGAGCCAGTATGAAACGAAAGCAAAATTTTAGCGCGCTTTAGGCTCATATTTGTAATAAATTGGGGTGGGATTCATACCCAAAACCTGCCAATTTACAGGTCGGTATTTGACCGCGGTAATTAATACCTAAGCAATCTATGTATTACGTTTGAAATGCATTGCTATTTATGAATCGAATGTGTTGAATGACATTCGGATTAAAAATCGAAGCTCGACATTCATAATAAACATGATATCTTAAATCTAATGATTATAGACAAGACCGCTATTAACTTGTGCCGTTAACCATTAGGTTCACGCGAACCCGACATTACAAACAAACTAGTCAATTATTACATTTCTGAATTCTGATCCAGGCCCTTATTATCATATCCCCTGGCGGTGGTGACGGAGGCGCCATCTGTGTCGAAGCTGGCGTCCGACTCCACCTCCACGACCCACGGCTGGAGCTCCGCCGAACAGAAGATGCCGTAGATTATCGCACCGACCAGATAGATGGCGCTCGACATGAAGAATACTATTCGCCATTGTTCTGCCGTCTGAAATTGTAGGAAATTATTGTTTTAATATAAAGCAAAACGAACTAAGTTATGGAAAGTAGGAAAAATATTGACTCTTCCGATGAGCTATTTTATCTATGTTTTAGGAACAAAACAACGGGTATAATATCACGAAGGAGTAAAAATATGCCTTAAAAAAATGTGCGAAGTTTACAAGTGGGTTTTTGATTCACATAGTATTATTGAAATTTCTAATAAGCCTTTTTATGTATATATATGAAAATTAGACCTTCAGAACTGACTGTTAATTTATCGAGAGTTTTAAAGTAGTAACTCTGGAAGCAAATCGCCACTCGGCCAAAAAAGTGTCATAATACAAAAACAGCTATTTAAAGAAAACACGACTTTTATGCCGGTGAATTGAACAAAACAGCTCAGTGAAAAAGGGAACAAAGTTCCCTTTTTCACTGAGCTAATAACGATGTTTTTACAGCTTACCAAATGCAACATTTGCTATTCAATGCTATAAAAATATCAAAACGTACCTAACATGTGATATGACACTTTTTTTGCCGGGTGGCGAAATGTGTAAAGATACAAATTGATCGCTCGCCAAAACGCTACTACTAGATACATGTATTAAGGTCTCACGCACAATCTAATGAGTGTCTAAAATATTCATCTTTCACGTTAGTAGTTTCCCACTGTGTGTGGCTGCCCGGTGTAGACATATTTTTGGTACTACACCGTTAAGATAAGAGAAGTCAAGATTTAAGGTATTTCCAGAAAGTTAAATAATTCTTTAAAAAAAAAACCGACTTCAACAAAAAAAAAGTATTCCATAAAAGACTTATATATGGTTTTCTCATGGATGTCATTGTCAGAACTGGACCAAATTAAAATGGGACCACACGGGAAGCACCAGCTTTCAAATAAAAAAAGAATCATCAAAATCGATTCACCCAGTCGAAAGTTCTGAGGTAACAAACATAAAAAAAAACCATACAGTCGAATTGAGAACCTCCTCCTTTTTTGAAGTCGGTAAAAAAAGTTTTACAATGTAAACTTGGATTTAAGCTGGTACTTTATGTTATAACAACATGTAATGATAAGTACTAACCTGGTCAGTGACGATCGCGCTTGAGAGCGTCGGAGATATAATCCCCGGCAGTGTGGCGACGGTGTTAGATAGACCCATGAGAACGCTTGCGTGTGGCGGTGCGATGTCCAAATGATTCACACTGAAATAATGCAATTTTTTTAAGTGAAAACTTCTTTAGGCACGTTTGTGCATTTTTGCTATGGGGAAAAAGCACTGAACTCGTGAGCGTCACGCTAATCACTACATATTATAAAACAAAGTCCCCCGTCGCGTTTGTCTGTCTGTCTGTTCGCGATAAACTGAAAAACTACTGAACGGATTTTCATGCGTTTTTCGCTAATAGATAGAGTGATTCATGAGGAAGGTTTAGGTGTATAATTTGTACCCGTGCGAAGCCGGGGCGGGTTGCTAGTAATGCATATATAGATCCACTAGAGGGCGACAATCTAAACATTGAGTTCTGTCAGCTCCTTATTAATTAAAGTCCCCAACCTGTTAAAGTGACGTTTTAAGTTCGTCGTTTCGTTTAAGTTTTCACTTCTGTCGGCAGTCCCATGACTGCCTATTTTTTATACAATTACGTTAAGTAGCAAAACCAGGGCTTAACTGATGGTAAGATTTAAACACTCACCAAATCTGATCATTTATTTAGTATTCAACAAAAACATAATAAGTTATTCACAATCAATTTTCACGTCAATTTCGTTGTCAATTTTCATCAATTTTACATTACAGCGGCGACAATTTTACATATTAAATTGAAATATTGTCGCCGCAAGTTGACATAATTTCAGGTTTTTCACTAGATATACATGTGTAACATAACGAAAAAGAAATGTTGCCCATGAAGTTTAATATTTTATATTAGCCGTGCCCCCATAATGCCTAATTTTTACCGTTAGGACGCCAGGCATGAACGCCTTCCTGCCTGGTATGAGGATCCTCCCCACTAGGGACACAACATTATTTGCCTTACAAAACAAACGGACTCTTCACATTGGTATCATTATTCAACATAAGAATATATATAATTTTTTAATACTAACATGGAGTGTTAAAATAAAATCAAAGTGATCTTTATTTCATAACTATCCGACCCCGGCAGTTTCACGCGCGTTTATGGTCACTGCTCTACTCCTAAGGGGTCGTCCATTAATCACGTTATGTTTTTAAGCCTTTTTTAATCCCCCTCTCCCCTGGTGAGGTTTTAGACTTACCCCACCCCCCCTAGCCAAAATCACGTGTATTTTTTAGTTCAAAATATATTTAAAATTTTCAGAATATTATCTTTAAATACCTACACATATAATAGCGAGTTCTACTAAAAAATAAATACACGTCATATCTTACTACACCCCCCTCCCCCGTGTATATTTCGTGATTTTTGCCGAACCCTCTCCCTCCCCTTTCGAGCCTCACGTGATTAATGGACAATCCCTAAGTAGCGTGATGTCTTTTTTTTTATAAAAAATGTTACATAGCCTATACTAGCCTCATGAATCTGGCTATCAGTTCCAGAGTTGAATGCGTTTAAGCAAATAAACAAAAAATCAAACAAAAATCTCTTCAGTATTATTATATTAGTATAGATTCCTTAAAAATTGCTTGAAAGTTTTTTTTAACTAAAAATTATAGAGCTGTAAGTTGCTTGGTCATTAATAAAACTATTATAATATTAATAATAACTTCACACATTTCACACACGGCCATCTGATCCCAAACTAGACAGAGCCTGTGCAATGGTAACCAGACTGCTGATAAACATATTTATATATATTTCTAAATACATAAATATTATAGATAAATTACACCCAGACAGAACAAATGATCATGCTCATCCCACAATTATTTGTCCTGGGTGGGAATCGAACCCATGATCTCTGCTTCAGCAGTCAGGATCACTAAACACCAGACCAACAGGTCAGTAACAGTAAACAACAAACAATACCACTTGTTAGTGGCGATACGAACCGTGAGCCATGAGAGAGAGAAAAAATAAAAAAAACATACATACCATAGGTACTGTAAAGAGTCAAGACCGCTATCTACCAGTATCATTGTAGTTAAGCATTGTGAGAAGAAATCGGGCAAACAAATTCACGGCCACTCTTTTAAATCACTAGATAGTTATACAATATTTAGTGAAATGTATTACAGTACTGTTTTCTTGTGCACTATTATTATGTAAGTAAGGTTCAAAATTGATTGATTGATTGATATGAAAATAAGGTGATTGATTTTAAATGTTTTCTTGTTTAAAAATGATGTGTTGTTACCTGAACCCCGACCACGCGAACCCGCCGAGCCCGACCGCTATGGTGAGGAACACCACGCAGCCGGTCACCGACGTAGCGTAGGCCGCGGCGACCATGAATATCGTCTGAAATGTTTTACTTGTTATTACATTTTGAACTTTATAGTCAAAGATTACAGTAGAGTTTTCATTGCTAGTTGAACTTTTTCTTAGCTCTGTATACAAGTAGCAGTTATTATTTATAGGTAATTTCGTCACGAATCATTTGACTAAACAAGTGTATATTTTGCAAAGACCTGTTGCAAAGGTATTGCTATCGTATTTTTATACGACTTATATTGCAGAATAGCATATAAATGTGCTTCGAAAAAATCCTGCATTGAAAACACAAGAATAATTTATAACAAATTGTAGTATTCAACAAAAACAGTAGTTACTAGTGAAAAGTATATGGTATTGGAAGCTACCGTCGCGTTAACGTATACGTGCACTTCAATAGCACTTACGATAGTTCTAGACGACTCTAGAAACACGTTTAAAATCAACGTTGCTTCCAAAACAGAATCTTTTTATCATTTTAATGTACCGTATACATTTTGACGTATCTAAAATAAGTGTTGCCACAAAAAAATATACTTTTCTACGATTTATAAAAATATTAATAGAATAATTGTTTCAAGTAAAAATTTCAATTGTTGCTATAAGTACAGCAATACGACAATTAAAGCTATTTAAATTTTAAAAGCAAATAGCAACCTGCAAGTGAAATCTTAACGTGAGAGAGCCATGCTTCAGCATGTATGGGCCAGCTCGACCGGAGTGATCCGACGGCCTCGCAGAAAACCGACAGTGAAGCAATGCATGCTGGAGACCCTAACCCTTCCCTCTCCCCCTCTTCCATCCCTTCACTACTTCCATCTTAAAGGCCGGCAACGCACTTGTGACTCTTAAGTTGCAGGTGACCTACCTGCTCGTTTGCCCCCTAACCCATAAAAAAATCATATAAATTGAAATAGGAACAATCCAACTGGTACCACCTGGTTCGATGAATTACCTGCGACAAGAAGGCGCCGCAGTTGAACAGTTTCCTAATGTTGGTTCTAGTCATTAGACCTCTCTTCAATATCCAGTCAGCGATATGTCCAGCAACTTGCAGTACTATAGCCATGGCAAGGTAAGGTGTAGCAGACAGCCAGCCCGTTTGCGAGGTCTCAAATTTAAAAACATCTGAAAACAGTAGTAAATAAATTAGTTAAAAAAACTACCATTGCTACCATTTCGATATTATTATGCTGTGTGATTAGTTTAATATTTACTAGAGATGATGAGATGAGAGGAGAATATATATTTGACTGTGAAATCAAATCACTTCCTCTTTATTAAACGTCAAAACGTGCGTAAGAAACTTGTATGAAAGACCTATGTCTGACGTCATACTTTGCGGTGTAATTTTTTTTTTTTTGTTGTTAATTTTTAACAATTAAAAATTAATACCAAACCAAAAATAATACTGTATTTAATTTATCTTTAACAATTTTATTAAATAAATGAATAAAAGAAGACTATAAACATCACCTTTCATGAAGGTAGGGAGGAGAGTGAGTAAGGTGTAGAAGCCCCAGTTCTCGCTGAAGTGGGCCATGACGATGGCCCACACGGGCCCCGAGGTGAGCATGGCTCGCCACGGGTGGCGGATCTTACCGCCTTCCACCGCTTGCGTGCCGCGAGAATCCTGAAATTTATGTCACACCTTATAGCCCCTCTACACTACTCGCGAAGTTGCTTCGACGAAGTACTTGTCGAAGTTGACCGAAGTCTGAAGTATGTCACTAGACACTCGTGCAACTTCGGTCGTCGCCCGTGAACTTCGGAACACTTCGAGTCCTTTGACTCGGGCGCAAAAAACCGACAACGATCGGAAGTCACCCGAGGCGAGGCGAGGTTGCACGAAGCGAAGCAAAGTGTCTGTCTACACCCTCGTATTTGCATAACTTCGGGCAACTTCGCGAGTAGTGTAGAGGAGCTCTTAGAATAAATCAAAGTTCGAAAATGGCGCCGTGTGCTTTGTTTTTGTGTATTACAATCACATGCGATACTTATTAATGTTAAAATTATACTATGTTCATGATTAGTATTACTGTAGTATTATTGAAGTGATAACTTCTTATGGGAGGGTAAACCGCTTCCCTTTCTCTCACGCATACGGCAGCGGTAGAGTTTAAGTTATCACTTCTGTCGGGTGTTTTTTTTTATTATTATATTAGTCACCTCACAGAAGGTCTTCTGATCCCAAACTAGGCTGATCCTGTGCTATGGTAACCGGACTGCTGATAAATATATATTACTAAATACATGCAATCTATTTACATAAAAATGAATCCCTATTTCCCTTGGTCACGGCATCGCGCGTGAACGTATGGCCCGATTAATTTTTTTTTTGTATTTGTTATTGTCAGGAGAAGGTTCGTCGAATTAGAAAATTTAAGAAAAAAATAACGACTAAATTAACTTACTTTTCTAATGTAACCTTAGGGCTTTTGACATAACTGTCAGTCAATATTCATAGTTAAGGCAGGACCACGTCTGTCGGGTCAGCTAGTTATAGATAAATTACACCCAGATGTGCAAAAGACGGGCAATTTCCTCGTGGCCAAACTAGGTTGCCAAACCAGTTAGGCCACGAGGAAACTTAATTCCTCCTAGCCAAACTAATCAAGTCATTACAGTCAATCAAGGAGGCAATATATTACGACCACGGGGCGATTAAAATTAAAACATAATTTTTCATTTCATTTTTTATTTCATTCTAAAAGACAACTCCCGCATTAGGAATTACTCCTGTGTCGCGGGGGACTTTACAAACATACAAACAACGGACACAAAGAACACCCAGACTCACCCGGGAATCGAACCCACCACCTATGGAATAGCAGTCAGGGTCACTAACCACTAGACCAACAGGCCATAGTCAAAAGAATAATAGATCATCAAGCACATAAACTTTTAAGAACAATTTTGCTATTTACCTGTATGTACTTGAGTTCTGCAGGGGATATGTGAGGGTCTTTTTCAGGTGATTCCTTTACCACGAGCCACCATATTGTCGTCCACACCAATCCCATTATACCTGTAAGAAATATTTCAATAAGCTGTAATAAGACTTGGATACTTGGATATTTGGAAAAGGGGGAAAGGGGAAAAGAGAAAGAGTAAAAAGGGGAAAAATGGTTTCCAGGTGTAAAAAATTGGTTTTTGAGGATAAAATACTTGGGTTTTCAATGTTCTATAAAAAAGCAGGTAATATTATGATTTCCGCCATCATTTACATACATTCACAAGATATTTTGACAAAAAGTACATTCCGTCTTAATTTTTCTTACGTCTTTTTCTCGACCAACATCAAGGGTGTTCCCCGTGTTAGTATTAGTGTTCTATGCCCATGTTTATCTGGGGGTTGAACTCTTCAACTATAAAATCTTTCTAATAATCATGAATTCAAAATTTAAAATATTCCAGACTCAAAAACCCCTTTAACGATTACAAAAGAGCTGATGATCTTCGAACGGCTGAACAGATTGTCTTAAATTAAATCTAACACTCTCGATCAAGTCACCTTTCAAACAAAAAAACCGCACTCAAATCGGTTCATCCGTTTGGGAGCTATGGTGCCACAGACAGACACACAGACACGTCAAACATATAACACCCATCTTTTTACGTAGGGGGTTAAAAACCAAAGGTTTTGGAGGGGAAATCGAGTTCAAGAGTTGGCTAATTGGGTAGATGCCTATGCTCAAAATAAATTATGTCGCCAAGTGTCGTAATAAAATAACTTAAAATACTGTGAAAATTGTCGACCAGTTTTATTTTAACGTTTTTAATTTAGTTTTTAATTGTTAAATTAACATTAAAAATAAATGATTTGACAATACTGAGGCGTGACGTCACGCCTTAGTATTTCATACAAAAATGTACGGATGCTACCGTTTTGAAGTTTACTAAAAAGATACTGATTTGACTTGACAGTCATCTACCCTATTCTCGCACGTCATCCCGGTAGCTCGCAGTCGCACTGGTCCTAACACGCGTGTATGGTGTTTAGTGGACACTTGAGTGACGGCAGACTCGCAGAAGTAAGACAGAAAAAAGAAATGATTGATGAAAACTAATACAAGAAAGAAGACCCCGATCACATGTTACTTTAAATTAAAAGACTATATTTTCAGCAAACGAGCAGACGGGTGACCTGATGGTAAATGACTAACGCCGCCCATGGGCACCTGCAACTCTAGAGTCACAAGTGCGTTGCCGGCCTTTAAGGTGGGACTAGGGGAAGAGTGAGAGAGGGGGAGAGGGAAGGGTTAGGGCCTCCGGTAACCTCACTCAGTCGGCGAAAAGCAATGCAATCATTGCTTCACTGCCAGTTTTCTGTAAGGCCGTAGTATCACTCCGGTCGAGCCGGCCCGATCTCAATATTGTATCTACTAGACATGGAAAAAATACCTACGCGATTGAGATTCTTGTATTGTAAATATATTTCGTCCATATAAGGATATTTTGTCTCTTTCTTTCTTATTTAAATTATACCACTGAATGGTAATCTCCTTAAAAAGTTATCAACACCGTCGGATTCCGATCTGTCTGTCTGTCTGTCGACGTTATTCCTATTGTTTCATGTATGACATTGATGTAGGACATGTCTCGTCACTTACGTCATTGTCACATTAGCGCATCATCGTGAATGAGTGATAGTGTGAGAACGTACAATGTCCGGTGGGGGTAACGGAAGCATAGTGGGTTAACTGGTAAACTCGCCAACTGTTACTGTATTGATTAATGTAAGCATATCCTGAATCCTGGCGTACTTTGTATGTATATTTGGTGATAACTGATAATGTGTTGAAAAAATCTAATCAAATCTACTCCATATGGTAGGAGGCCGTTGGGTGAAGCCGTTGGAGGCTCATGTCCGCCAGCGTAGTGGTCTTTGATGACAGTTTTTTTAAAAAACAATTTAATAATTTGTATTTCTCAGAGGAAATTAATTTGAGTTGTAATATAGGTTTTTAAGTACAATGAATTGTTATCAGAGTAATAAATGAAATTACCGAAGACGTAGAATATGCCGGGCCAGCCGGTGTAGTGCGCCAGTAGCGAGCAGACGGGCATGGACACGACGGTGCCGGCGTAGCTGCCGCTGAACGCGAACGTGGCCAGGCGCGCGCGCTCCGAGCTCGGCGCCCAGCGGGACCACACCGCGTGGATACATGGATACGTCACGCCCTGCACACATATAAGCATTAGAACTGTCACCTATATTTTTTTTGCCTAAAAATTTGTTCAAGTTTTTAGTTTTATTATAGTTTTTAGTTTTATTATAGTTTTTAGTTTTATTATAGTTTTTAGTTTTGCTATACTTTTTTAGTTTTATTATAGTTTTTAGTTTTATTATAGTTCTTACTTTTATTATAGTTTTTAATTATTATTTATATGTTAAAGGACTCGGACTTCCCAGCAAAAGCCAGTTCGATTTAGTAGTTAGTCGAGTAACTGTACAATATCTACTAGACATGGAAAATAATAAATTGTTTGTATAACTACAACAAGTAAATACGTTGCAAATGACGGTGATATCTCAATAGTAAAACCTGGCAAATAGGTAGGTATACGTGATTAAATGAGCGGGGGCTTGTTGCTTCGGGGCTTATTGCGTGACGGGGTTAGTGCTTAATTACGAAGCAATTCTACTTAACAAATTTAATTAAATATAGCCCGACCCGCGCAACTTCGTCTGCATTTGTAAATTTTCATCGTTTTTGTAAAAAATTTCATTGATGCTCCGCTCCTATTAGTCGTAGCGTGATGTTATATAGCTTTCCTCGATAAATGGGCTATCCAACACTACAAGAATTTTCAAAATCGGATCAGTAGTACAGGAGATTACCCCAAACATCCAAACTCACAAACTTTACGTCTGTGTAATATTAGTATAGATATGCATGCTTTCGTTCAATAGTGGACGGCGCTAGGCTGATGATTGATTGATACCATATTTATTTAGTAATAATTGCGTAATTAGTGTAATGTACTAATAAACTGTAAATAAATATATCATTGTAAAATAAATAATCACGAATCAAACTTACTTCAAAAAGTCCCTCGATCACTCTGACAGCTATCAGCAGCCCGGTGCTTGTATGGGCGAGCGGCGGAGTGAACAAAGTCAGCAGAGATGTGGCACCGATGCCTATGGCAAACACCCTGAAAAAAGCATAAAAAACTACAATCTCTTTTCTTAACACTCACTTCTAATCACACGCAGAAGAGTAAATAATTTGTTTGTGGGTGATATTTGCCCTACGAGTGGCCTGTTGGTCGTGGTTAGTAATCTTGACTGCTCAGCCAGAGGTAGTGGGTTCGATTCCCACCCAGGACAAATAACTGTGTGATGAGCATGATCATTTGTTCTGTGTCTGGGTGTAATTTATTTATAATATTGTATGTATTTAGAAATATAAGTATATTTTTCAGCAGTCTGGTTACCTAGTACAGGCTCTACATAGTTTGGGAACAAAGGGCTGTGTGTGAGATGTGTAAAGTTGTCATGTGTCCGCGGTTTTTGAAGTTTATGTCCGGTATCAGTAATTTAAGTGATGGCAGGCCTAGTCCCATTACAATTGTAACAAATTAAAGATCTGTGCTACTGTCCTGGCAAGCTACTAGGACCCAAATTTTGCTGGTTTAGTAGATATATAGGGTCTCAGTACAATAGAAGGGGTTTATTCACTGCATAAAGATCTATGAGGGCTTCAAGGATTTTGTTGCAATCAGATCGACGTCGATTAGGTTGATTTTACTGTGGGCTGACATTAATACTTGTCAGTGATAATTGTAATTAAAATTCCGACCCTACCGTACCGTGCGTAGGTACTTATTACACGAGTCCAAGTGAACTGGCCGACTTGTCCTCGTTGCTTTCAGCTTTATAATATAATGTATAATGTAATGTGTCGTCTATAAAACGGAACGAACCTGTTACCTCCTATTTTAGCCGCAAGCCATCCACCAGGTAGCTGGGTAATCAGGTACCCGTAGAAAAAGGAACTCAACACTAGACCTTTGACACCGGGGCTCCAGTCGAACTCGGGTGCCTGAAATATAATTAAATTAAATTACTTTTTAACTAAGAGCACAGCGAACGTGTTTATTATTTAGAAAACCGGCCAAATGCGAGTTGGACTCTCATATGAAGGGTTCCGCACCATCGTACAAAATTTATAGCAATACAAACTCTGTGAGCATTGCAAGCGTCTACTTGTTGCGACTATTAAGATCAAACAAAACACGTTTTTTGTAGGGGACCCCCTTTAAGTTTTAATTTATTTTCATTATTTGTTGTTATAGCGGCAACAGATACTTATACACATTCTGTGAAAATTTCAACTGTCTACTAATTACGGATCATGGGATACAGCCCGCTCACAGACAGACGGCGGACGGATAGCGGAGGCTTAGTAATAAGGTCCCGTTGGTTAGGGTAAGTATGGTACGGACTTCGGGTACGGAACCCTAAAATCTAAAATGTTGCCAACCAAGCACATGGCTCCCGTGACGATAATGTTTTTTTTTTTATTATAGGGGCAAACGAGCAGACGGATGATGCTTTAATATACATTTCATCTTCAATATTGCGAAAGTAACTTCCCTATTAACGATAGACCTCATTTCGGCATCCGATCAGCCTTGTCTGAATTATTAAGTGTTCACTACTGCGCCCCAGATAAGCGCTCATGGAAAGTGAAATCATTTAGCAGTTAACGGGGTTCAAAGCGTCTACTGCGGGACGGGAGAAAACTTGTTGGCTCCCGCTCTCTTCCTACAACCTTCGTATGATGATGTCCGATTCCAACGTTCATAAACGTAATCACAGCTTCAAGCGAGGCGCTTCCCACGCTTATAGCTGCTGCAAGGTCACTGCATTGTCAGGCTATTCAATACTTGTACTACAATCAGTATGTTATGAAACGAATAGCATACTATGTTGCCACCATGACTTGTCACAAAGCGCACCTCAATTGTAGGACATCGCCCTTTCGCCGCCACCTTTGTGTTGTATAATTGTGCAAACGCATAGCTTTAGATAATTCTTGTTGTGGCTAAAACACATGATATTTAGAAATATGATAAAGCGATCTTGTGGTTTTCAAAAACTGAACTTCGACGAATAAACGAATGTATTTTAAGGAATATAACTTCCAGCGCTTCTTGAACGAGTCGAATTGATTGATCCACCAGAAACTGGAAAGAATTTTGGTTTGATATTTGAAGAAGTTTGTTTCATATGTTGGTTTTTTTGTGGTTTGGTTTTATTTCGCTTAATAGAATACGAAAACGCATCTCTACTGTCATATGACACTTTTTTAATTAAATTAAAAACGAATAATACTCTTTACTCTTTATAAAAGACAACTCCCGCATTAGGAATTACTCCTGTGTCGCAGGGGAATTTACAAACATACAAACAACGGACACAAAGAACACCCAGACTCGAGTGGGAATCGAACCCACGACCTATGGCATAGCAGTCAGGGTCACTAACCACTAGGCCAACAGGCCAGTCATATAATGAATAGACAAAAAGCAAAAAAAAACCTCATTTTGTTATTCCTAAGGTATGGAATGTATGTAACATTCTGCGGTGACGTTCTAGAATATAAAAACGCAGTTACGCAAACAAAGTAAATATGTTAATCATTGTTTAATTTGTGATTCAAGTTATCTATGACAAATTCTTTGCACAATTATTACACGCAAGAAAGAAGGCTATCCATAAATACTGACCTTCTTGCATTTATTTTATAATCAGGCTAAAGTTTTACCTAACAGTTTCAAAATTACGATATGCCTATTATCCCAACAAAAAGATCGAGTAATTTGTGGTAAATCAGTGATATAATTATGTTTCTTTTTGTGTATAAAATATTCTTTACCTAGGTAAGTATATATAAATTTCGTGTGACGTTGTTTGTCCGAGATGAACTCCTAAACTAATGAACCGATTTCAAATTTATTTTGCACACTGTGTGCAGTCTAGTTCAATTTCAGAGATAGGATAATTTTTATCTCAATTTATAGTCACAATTTTTTTTTTGCAAACTAGCAACCCGCCCCGGCTTCGCACGGTTAGTAGACGACATCTTTAACAAACATCACAATATTTCAACCAATTTACACAAAACGTTAACAAATTATACACCTAAACCTTCCTCATGAATCACTCTGTCTATTGGTGAAAACCGCATGAAAATCCGTTCAGTAGTTTTTCAGTTTATCGCGAACAGACAGACAGACGCAGCGGGGGACTTTGTTTTATAATATGTAGTGATTACTTAGCCACAGCAACGCGTGGCCGCCTTGCAGCTAGTCTATGTCTATTAATACGTGAGGAGAAATCTTTATACTTTATAAAAACTTCTTAGCTTTATACACATTTTTTAAGCAAACGCGCACAGACAGGAATGTGAAATTTGAAATAGGTACTTATACTAGCAACCTGACCCGACTTCGCACAGGTACAAATTATACACCTAAACCTTCCTCATGAATCACTCTGTCTATTAGTGAAAACCGCATGAAAATCCGTTCAGTAGTTTTTTCGTTTATCGCGAACAGACAGACAAACAGACGCGGCGAGGGTCTTTGTTTTATAATATGTAGTGATGTAGAAAATGACTTCATAAAGCCATAGCGGTCCAATATATTTTTGACTTGTCATGGTCCAAAAGTCTATATAATGACGGTTCGAGTAATAATGGATAATCAAATAAAACAAGACATTTAAAACGGTCGCAGTTCGACGGAAACGCGATCTCTAGTTTTAGTAAAACGCTATTCGTGGAAAAATATGAGTGAAAACAAACCAAATTTTGGTTTATTTTAGTAGCTTTAAGAACAATTAAGCGAAACGAAATCCTTTTGTTATAAGTTTCGTTGTATAATGTAATGCGCTGTGTTTAAGTATGCTGATTATAAGAGATTAATGAATAAGCATACATAGAAGCATTATTTGTGGATAAATTAATAAGCGAGGTATTTGGCTCGTATTTAGAATCAAGTCGGGCAAGAGAAGTGACGACACACGCGTCTCTTCTGTTTCTTTTCTGCCGATGTTACATTTTATATACTTACTACCAACCCGCCGCGGCGGATTATATATTATATATATATTATATTATATATATTTATATAAAATATATATAAAGGTAACAATACCCGTAAAGTAACTTTTAAGTTTATCCATTAAGGCCACGAGCCTTATGCAAAACTTAAAAGTTTACTGTAAGTAAAAAACCCTGAGATACAAGTGATTGGGCTCCCGATGATCAGAAATAACACCGGTGTTTAGTTATCTATGCTAATATAATAAAGCTAAAGAGTTTCTTTTTGTTGAAACTGCTAATTTCTGGAACTACAACCGGAAATGATGATAATTTTTTTGTATTTGATATTTTAATTCTTGAGGAAACCATTAAATCTTATTACTTTAAACGAGCAATTCTTGTATGTAGTATGTATTTATATTTCGGGTATCTCGGAAACGGCTCTACAGATACAGTTTTGCATTTTAAGTTCAATTGCATAGTTGTATTTCCTGTAAAAACCGAAATTTTACAAAAAAAAATGATTAACGAGTTTATTATTATAGTTATTATAGTAGTTGTAGTCTATATCACCACGCTACGACCATAAACGAGGGTGTAACTGAGGGTAGTGCCTAGTCTTGAATATGTTTTTGCAGTTACAAAATAAGTTTCTATAAATTATCTCAAATCTTTACTTTGGACTTACAATTTGTTCACAGAAAAGTGCTATGGATTAATCTTTAAGCAGGTATACTTACTAATATAACGGTGCCGTTCGCAAGCGTGGTTTCCACGGGTTCTGTCATGGCTACCACGGCGACAGACAGGTTGACTCGCAACGCGTAACAGTTGAAGAAGCCAAAGAAGGCTAGAAGAGCAACCACCAACCTCCGCCGGCGCCAGAAACACCATGTCATCTCATGGTCTTTTTGATGCTCTCTGGAAAAGGAACGAAAACATGATTTTAACTATTCAAATTATATGCAACATTCTTTATGGAATGCGACGGGAACGAGATTTGGTTCGATAATAATCATATAGGTAGTAGTGATCGCCTGGCGGTCGAATCTCGCTTTGAATGTCTTGTTTTATTTTATTGACCAGTATAACATGAACTGTCATTGTATGGACTTTTGTACATTGACTGGTCAAAGTATACAAGGTGGAAGAGACACCGTACCGAATACTGAAGTATCGTATTCAGATCATCATTCTGAGTCGAAAATCATTGGAATGTTATGCCGAAAAATTCATATTTTTTTTTATAATTTTACATTTTTTTTTGGTTAAAAGCACAGATAACATAATACTATACTAGTAGTTAAAAGTCATATCACAATAAGTAAACAGAACATTTTACTGAAAAAAATCAACAAATACCACATACGGCCAAAAACTGCAATGTAATAAATCAAACAACATTTAAACATTTTATGCAATCAGCTAGTCTCGACGGCGCCGAACGTTTAAGGTCATTCACCGTACCGCACAAACATATTACCTACGGTTGTTGAGCTTACATTGCGTAACGTCGACTGAAACTAATGACTATAAATCCTTAATCTCGCATTTTTATGATGAACTAACTTTTTTATTACGATAAGTATCCACAGAAAGACGTCTTTGTAAGTTTTTCGAGTAGCTCTAACTTACACGCTGTATACTGGTCTCTTATAACTTTTAGTAGCTGTTTTTCATTATTTTTAACTTAATAGCACGTTTTTTTATTTTAGCTTTACCTTTCTGTACTTTATATATATATATATATATATATATATTGGTACCTATTCCAAATTGCACATTCTTGTCTGCGCGCGTTTGCGTTAAAATGCGAATAAAGAATTCCCCTCGTATAGATTCCGTAAGAGGCGTATTCAAAGACATTACAAGAGAAAGAAGGCAACATATTTTATTGGTTGCTCTTTCATTCGACATTTAATTATAATAGGACGTTTAAAAATAACTAGAGATCGCGTGGTGGTCGAATTTCGACCATGGTTTATTTCTTGGCCAATATTATTTGACCTGTCATTGTATAGACTTTTGTACCATGACAGGTCAAAATATATACTAGACACTCATAGCTGTATGTATCCATTTTTGCATTTTTTTTTACTTTGTAGCAAATATTGTTCAAAAATTTTAGCATTCGTCACTTCTTCTCTGTATGAACTATAAGTGTGCGAAATTTCATACTCCTCCGTCCGCCCAATTTTCGTAAAAAGGGATCCAAAGTTTTCGCTGCACGTATTAATATATAAATATCAATATGTCGCTCGTGGCTTACATATAGTCTATATCATTTATAGTTTTCTACAATGAGCAAGTGCCTAGCTATGAGTCTTAAGGCCCCGCACCTTATTACTTCATAAGCACAGCAAGTATTTCTTTTTTTATAAATTTTAAAAGTAACCTTTATTAAATTTTTAATAAAGGTTACTTTTAATGTGGGTCAAATATTACTAGTATTCTTGTTAACCCCTCCAGCTAAGTTAAATGCTTGTGTCAGGAGTGGGTTCACGTCAGTAGTGCACTAGGGTCGGGTTTGAACCCGCAACCACTTGACTACAAGTCCGACGCCTTAGCCATTACGCTGCCGTCGCTTCACTGTTTGACTCCGTGGTGTTAAAAACCTATTTCGATTTTTGGAATATATTGCTCTAAGTGTTGACAATGGAAAAGTTTAAACATACGAAACGATTGGCTGCTGCATCTTGTATTGTATGTTTAGTAAGCCGACAGGGTCAATGTGTCAGTCTGCATAACATGTAATTAAAGCTGTAGTCGTTGATTAAAAAAAAACCGGCCAAGTGCAAGTAGGACTTGCGCATGAAGGGTTCCGCACCATCGTACTAGATTTAATACTATAAGCCAAAAAAAAATACGTCTCTAGTAGGGGAGCCCCCTTTAATTTTAAATTTATTTTTATTATTTGTTGTTATAGCGGCAACAGAAATACATCATCCCTTAAAATGTAAAAAAGATTATACTGGCACGCGTTAAGCACTTAATCGAGTAATCATCCTATAAAAACATCTAAAACATCTTAGGTAATCATACGCCAAAAATGCCTTACATCATTTTGGAAAGAGCTGATACTCTTACACTGTTGGACCGATATTAACCAAACATAGGTAAGATTGCTAAGAACCACCGCAAGGAAACTGGCTTTGAAATGAAAAAAAAACCGCATCGAAATCGGTCCATCCGTTTGAGAGTTACGGTGCCACAGACAGACACACACACAGACATCGACGTCAAACTCATAACACCCCTCTTTTTGCGTCGTGAACTACTATTAAAAATGGTTCTTCAAACTACTATTATAAAGTCCTTTTAATTTCCCATTTTCATAGCCCAGTTCATAATAAATTTGTATCAAAAAGCCATAAGGGGCATAATACTCAAGGTTTGTGTACCATGAACTAAAATTAATGCTTTAGTTGCAATTACCAAAGCCACCGATCGAACTTCTTTGAAAGACTTTCTTAATACGCAATTACGGACGTCTTCCACGGTAATTAAGCATTGCATGTATTTAAATTAGTTTAAGTGCTGCTTGTTTAATTGGGCACATTGTAAAATATACTCCTGCGCAAATAACACTCCGAGATGAAATAAAATATTGCTTATATTTAAGACAAAACTGATGTGCGACTGTTTATACAGGTTGTATCTGACAATGCGACACTTGTTAAGACCACTGAAAAGGCATAACTCTACCATGCAGTTCTGTGATTTAAGTATTTAGAACCTAGGAGACCGAGCGAATAGCTTTTTGTAAAATCGTATTTTTTTTTGTAAAATTGCGTTTTTACAGGACATCCAACTATTCAGTTGAACTTAAAATTTAAAACTTTATCTGTTTACAAAATTTCATCAAAATCGTTAGAGCCGTTTCCGTGATACCTGAAATATAAATACATACATAAATAAATACAAGAATTGCTCGTTTAAAGTAATAAGATACGCATTGTTAGATACACCCTGTATTTTAGAAGAATATGCTACATTGGTCTCACATTTATTTCGCGCTTATAAGCAATGTAACAAGAAATTGTAAAAATACATTTTGTAGAATAAGTGTCCTTAAAGTCTTTCTTTACCATAGGTTCTAATTATTGGAACAGGCTAGCTTCACGACTGATTTCTACTCCAGACAATTGCAAAATTGGTTTAATTGAAATAAATGATTTCGATTTTGTTTGGGGACGAGTGGAAAAAAATCTGTGATTAAGTCAACCCGTTGAGTTTTGAGAAAGTAGCCCAAAACTCAGGACATCCTCGAAATAGTGCACGCCGAAATATTATTTTTTTATTCTAATCCCACTAATATTATAAATGTGAAGGTTTGGATGGATAGATGGATGGATAGATGGATGGATGGATGGATGGATGTTTGTTACTCTTTCACGCAAAAACCACTGAACCGATTGCTATGAAACTTGGTATATAGCTGGAGACCTGGATTAACGCATAGGCTTCTTTTTATCCCGATATTCCCACGGGATCGGGACTTACGCGGGTGAAACCGCGGCATTTCTTACGTGTCGAAATTCGTCACTACACTTTTTTCATTCATCATCATCTACCATATCATGTGATGTGATGCGTATGTGAGCTTGTTATATGAGATACAGTCGTCGTTGTGTGTGTCGCGGCGTACTATAGCGAGCATTATATAAAGACTATACTTATTGTACTATATCTGTTTTTGTTTACTGTGTAGAAGATTCCATGTGTGACTTTAACCGTGATGTGTGTCCCTTTAGTTTTTAATCAATCGTAAGCAGTCACTGTACTGGTTCAATTGGACATTCTGCGAACTGGACACTGCGACCGCTGGACATTTTGTGAATTGGACATTCTGCGCCTAAAGGAATTCTAAGGACTCGAGATACTATCAGTGACATGATAGGCAGCTTATTACAACTTGAATGAATGAAAATAAGTTTATGTAATCTCCTGGATCTCAAAGAGATGGATGCAGATCGTTAATAGTTAGGTAAAGTTTACTGTCTATGGGTAAAAGTCCGAGTGAAAAGAACTTCTCACTGACTTTCGTTCTGTGACAGCTATCTATTAATATTTTAATTCGTAAATGTCTCTTAAATAAATACTATGAATATATGAAAGTATATTCGCTTTAAATTTACCATGTCTCCGGGATTATAGACTTACTATGAAGTACTGTATCTACGGATGGCGCAGTGGTTTAAATAGTCACTTGGGAAACCGTCTCTTTTCTATAGGTCTTTAAAATATTTTGCTCTTTAAAAAAATCAATTAAGTCCTTAACACATGGGAAGACTAAGTCTCCAGCTTTGCTAAGAATATTATTGCTTCTATTCTTTAAACTTTTTATGTAGTAGCTATATCACTTTATCTTCCATATTGGTGTTAACAGCTCTCTAAAATTTTATAATTTGAGTTTCAAATTATAGATTTTACTTTAATTTGAGGTATTTAAAGAAAGATTATGGGACTTGAAGCGTTACCATACAGTTCCCATTATTAACAGTTTATTTTGTTACATGTATTATTTTATAAGCTTATAACGATCTGTTTTAGGTATATTGTATTGCTGCACAATTAGAGATTCTATTGGTAGGAATATGGGAACTGTGTGAAAGAGATGTAATACTCATTATTCCAATGACGCATATTACAACATCGACCGCTATGAATGAAACGCCTACGTTTGCGACTGAGTGACTTCAAAAGGTCGTATATTTCTATATACTACCTTTACGACCGATCCGTGACGTCCGGATTTTATCAAAATCATCTGTGGGAAAAAGTATTCGTACAAAATAGAAATGTAGTACTTACGTATTAAAGACCACATCACAAACCCACAGTGTATATATACTGTGACAAAACTGATTGACATACACGTGCAGTTTCTCAGTCCATTTACAAACTGTGTCACTAGCGCCAATCACGATGTTTAGTGTCAATCACGATGTTTTGCAACCTGTGGGTTTGGGTGCAGCATTGTATGATTGTATAAATCTCATAACAATGTAGGCAGAGTATTGAGGTTGATATTTGAAAAGCAATTTTAAAATACGTAGTCATGTAGTTTAAGTAATAGCCAATATTTTGTTGGCGTTGCCAGATGTTGGCGAACGGAATTTTGTATAAGTATTTAACGTTTTTTAAATGTCTGAAATTGAAAGATCACATCCAAAAGAGTTACTAGAAACGATTTGAAAAACTAAAACAATTTAATTTTATGGGCCATAACCCGAAGATCTTAAAGCATCACCTTAGGTGTTACTTTGATTGACTGTGCTACTGTAAGCTTTATCAGATGGTACATTGAAATACCCGTCTGTGTGTAAGACTTAAGAGAAGATGCTTTAAAAACATCGAAATTCAAAAATGTATGTACTATATTTGAATATGTCTTTTATTAAAATGTAATTGTGTTAGCGAAATTTATACAATACTGGCTTACATATAGAATTACGGAAAAATAATTAGCATTACGCCATTAGTGCTAAGCTTAGCTGGTAGGTCAGGTGGCGGCAAGGGAACGGGAGAGAACTAGTTTCTCCCATCCCGCAGAAGACACAACAGGCGCCGGAGAGAGCTTGCCTAGGAGCAACGGACAGGATTATCTGGCGCCCTAGCAGAAGCAGGCCCGAGACGGTAGCGCCGTGTTCTACGCGTGCCTCTCTTACTGACAGGGGATGAAATCCCCAATGACACAGTGGGGTCGCCTGTTGTTTAACAGGCGACCCCCCCCCCCCCAAGGATATGTTCTGATATGGAGCCGAGAGACGGCCATAGGAACTTTTTAATTAAATAAGATAAACCCATCGAGTTTGGGCTCATTTGTTTTATTTTGGTGAGTACTTTGGTGCTACATGATTTCCAGGGTATGATGATGGAGTCGGAAGGTGACCATAGGAACTTCTGAACTAATCAAGATAAACCAATCGAGTTTGGGCTCGATTAATTCGTCTTGAGGAGTACTTTTTTAAACATCAAATCTACACTAAAATAAAACTTTGTATAAAAGCTTGTCTAAAATGAATTACAATTAATTTATTATTTTAAAGCAAAAGCTGTGCAGGTCGCTTAAATTATTTTACAACTCGAAATTGTAGCACAAGAAAATGCCTTAACTTGATGTTTTGCTAGCTCAGCCAATGTAATAGTTGTTATGCAAATAGCACTTATGTTGTAGTTAAACGACTTGGTTCTATGTTCTCTGTAATCATACTTAGGGTTGTAGTTACTTCGTAATCGTATGATTTAATGATGGAATAATGAAATTATTGTATTTACTGTATGGTTGAAATATTATTACGCGAAATAATTTAGTGTAAATTATAGGAATGCAGCAACTAAGATTGTCATGAATGAAAAAATCTACGATACTATGATGACACTATTGATCATTAGAAATTTCAAAAGACCCTCGGCTTTGTTTAGAGACGAGTGAGTTTGATGTTGGTTTTGGTGAACGTTGGCGTTACACTTCTTAAAGTGACATTTAAATGATTGCCACTTTATGCTTTTTAGTATTTTTTATGTAGGTTTTTAACTACAAGAAAAAAAGTGCAAAATTTAAAAAACACTTTTCAGCATTTCGCTAGTTGGTTATTTACATTAAGAAGTGACACGAGTATCCTCATTTTAATTATAAAGTAATATTTATTTTAATCTGATCCATAATAATTAACCTTGGCTCTCTACGTTACGTTAAAAGTAGTTAAAATTAGTACTAAGTATCTATTTCATTGGGGGGTGTATATAGGTATCTCTTCCACAGTCATTAAATATAATAATATTACAATTGCAGTTTGGAACGATGCAGAGAGAAGGTTAAACGGAAAAAGGGAGGACATAACACAAAAATCCTTCGAGGGCATTATCTGCCGTCGTGAATATCGTCTACTGCCATCAAAAAAATCACAGTACTCGGACAGCGAGTAAGTAACCGCAGTGCGTGCGTAAACGGCCGTGACACGAACGGTCCCGAAATAGGTATATGTATATGTCGCATTTTGAAAATTGACTGCAGAAAATCATTCTCGGCACACATTTAATGCACAGTGTAAATTAAAAAAAAAATTTAGACTTCATTTTAGAAAGGTTAAATGTACTTTCACGAATCATCTAAATAATACCGTTCTACAAAGCGTAGGTACTCTTATGAAAATTTACTAATTATTACTTTTGTCACCATTAGGGACATTTTTTTCCAAATTCACGTAGGACCGCTTTTGAAGTATACGGCCTATGTATTCAAAAGATTTTTTTTTGTTTATCGATTTAAAAAACAATTAACTATCGTACATGCCGTATTTATAAATTGTTTCTCTGCTGAGCACGGGCCTACTCTCCATTTGATACATTAACATGTAAGTAAACTACACGTATAAAACGCGTAATTAACTTCGTGCAGCTTGGCAGACTTTAAAAATCGAGAAGTTTATAGAGGTGAATGCAGATTTCTCAGGCTTTTCCCTCACCGCTAAAGCAAGCAAGTTGCAAGTAATTAGATAACATGAACTTCGAAAAGACAGAGATGTGAAAACGGCAATCGAACTCAAATTGCACTAGGCTATCAATCACGTCTTTAAGCATATAGCTACATATATTAGCGTTAGTGTCTTGCATCTTAGCACGTGGGCTGATTTATTTTTATAATTCGACAATTAAAGTAATTACATAACGGCGTAAATACAAAATGAGATTCAAGACTCCAGAGGCCTTCACAAACTTACAGATTGTCATCACACCACATCGCTGGATTCACTTCCTAATAACGCACTTATAACAGTATCTTTTTATTACTTTACAAAAGCGACTTTAACACGTTGGATCAATTCTGCGACCTTCGACCGCTTACCCGGCACGGTTTGCATTGCGACTGGCTCGAGACCTCCATTAAGTCGAATGCCATAGCTAAGTTATTTCTGTTGCCGGCAAAACAAAGCGACATGGCGATAAGTTAACACTTTTGGAGCCGGTTCTGCAGCGTCAAGTTTTACCAAGAACTTTCAACACACTGCCTATCTATAATATAATACTCACTATTCCAAGGAAGGACTTAAAGTATTTCCGTTTACTGATATTCGTTTAGTCAAAGAAAAAAAGGATGACAACCGTAACTAATATACAAAGAATGTAGGGCTTGTTGGTCTAGACTCTAGTGGTTAGTGATTCTGACTGTTGAGCCAGAGGTTGTGGGTTCGACACTCAACCAGGACCAATAATTGTGTGATGAGCGAGATCATTTGTACTGTGTCTGGGTGTAATTTATCTATTGTATATATGTATTTAGTAATATATAAGTATATTTATCAGTAGTCTGGTTACCATAGTACAGGCTCTGCCTAGATTGGGATCAGACGGCCATTCGTGAGGTGTCTCAAGTTAGTATTTAGTCTCTGTGGATAAATGTTCTAGAAAAGTGTAGTCCAATTCGTGACGAGTGGCCAATGGCGTGGAGTGTCCTATGAGATTGAGACAGGTGTGGTTTTAATCGGTTCGATTCAGACACACCGTCTCACCGAAAACCCGGGGTTAGCACACGCACAAAAAAAAGGCTTGCGACGTTGTTCTAAGAGGGGACCGGATGACTTAATGAAAGCTGTTTTCGGACCCCTCCTATTTCAGGTTTAGTATGGCACACCGTGTGGTGTTAGTCGGTTCGGTTCCGACACACCGCCCATTGAAAACTCCGGTGGTGGTTACGACCCGACACCACACGCACAAAAACAAAAAATAGCCTTGCGGTATTGATCTTTAAGTTGTTATTTGCGCCATTGGTCTTTGATCAGTTTACATTTTCCAGTTGATTTTCACTTACGCAGTAAAATGAATATGTCCTCTGTTAACATCTTAACATCCAGGGAAACTACGAAAGAAGTAGATTGACTATTGAGTCACTAAATGTTAATTTCTGTCATAAAAAAATTCTAGTTTTTGCTATGAACTTTTTAGCTCAGTCAAGGAATTAAAATGCCAAAATTTTGGATTGGTATCTTATTAAATATAGTAGATATTAAAAAAAGCGGTTATTTGAATAAAAAAAACGATATATAGTTTTATACGTCGCGTAAAAAAGGTGTACCTCAAAATATCGCTATAAAATCGGTTAAAATCGACATTCCTTAAAAATTCTAATGGGCTTATAAACTTAAATGGTTTTTTGAATTTTCTAAATGGTCCGACTAGGTTTAGTAATTTAGAAAAAAGATGGTGCATTTTGCAATTAAGGCTAAAAAAAACTATCGTTACTAATTTAAATAGTTCAAAACCGATCTCGCTGAAATTTATAGCACTTTTTAATATTATCACAAGCTACAATTTCTGAAAGTTTCGGACTTCTACGTACTTTCCTTTCAAGTTATTAAATGTTGAAATAAACGCTCTTTTTTAACTTCATTTGCTGTTAAACAAAAGCACTTAGCGACTTTGAACAGGTCTCATTTTGTAGGTAATTTAATGGGAAACAAAAAAAACGTACTGGAAACGAGATATCACACGAAATGTAAAAAAACATATTTTTTTTCTTTAAATTGTTAAAAAAAAATGACGCCCCACTTCTCTAGACTGCGGGTATCGAAATTCTTAATCAGCGCATTTTTTTACTATTTATCCAAAAATAAAAATGCGTGGTAATCGAAACGTACATTTTTGATCATAAAACAGCTAGGTTGACTGGGCTATATGTAGAAACTTGTTTAAAAAAAAACTGAAAGGAATTTTATTATCATTACTATGTTACATCAAGTTGGGTTTTATGTATAGGTTTCATTTAGCCTTTCCCCTAGTAGGTCGGTACAGGGTTTGCAGCCCTGTTATGTAATATTATGATAACCTACCCATATTTAATAAGGGTTGAAATACTTATGAATACCTTTCTACTTTTATACAATACAGAAGACTATTATTAAATTCATAATTAAGTACATTAATTCGTTTAAAAATATTTCAGTAAAAAATGCTTTGTAAAAAGAAGAAGCACTTTTTTTTTAATACGAAATTAAAATAAACCTATTTGTTTTTTTATAACTTATGTGTGTAATATTTTACGCGTAAAGCCTAAAATTACAAGTTAATTTAATAAAAGTTGTCAATCCTAGTCGGCGCTGAGAAACCTCGTAAACATTTCATCCCATTTTAGTTGGGATTTGATTAAATTATCAAACTAAATTTTGTTTTAAAGGGCAACGCCGTATCTAGACCATAATCAAAGCCATTAATATTCTGAAGTGGTGTATCATGGTCGGCAGAAATCGAATTAGATTATATATCATTTGTATATAATAATATGATAGGCATATTATCGAAAGGTTTCTTTCGCGTTATCAAAGCTATTCAGTAGCAATATTGGGGGAATTACGTCAAATGAAATACGTCATCGGGCATTCTCCTGACCTAAAGCATGTTATGTTACATACCATTGTTCCAGTTTATAAATAAGTTACCAGACCTACCTAACAACATTGCTAAACACTGTGCAATCTATTAATATTTATAACATAGGTGCGGGAAGTATTATTGTTATGAGGTTTCTAAATTCAGTATGTACGTTAATAGTATATACAATAACAATAAATATACATATACAAGTTCTGGAGGCTCTCCGAGGCACGGAGGGGTCTCAATGTGTTAAGAATGGTCACCCATTCTAAAACTGACCTGGTTAGTGTTACTTAACCTTTGTAATGTGCTAACCTGCTCGGTTACCACTTAGCCACGAGCCCCTTCTTTGTATACTTCTCCATCTCAACTTTAAGTACGTGAGTTTCTAATTTTCACATTCCTCCGTGCGCAAAATTTGTTGCGATAAATGTATGGATTTTTGAATTGTCAGACGCAGGAGTCAATCGTGAAGATGGTTGCCTGTGCTAATACTTAAGATCAGGAGAACAGGCAAAAAACTCCAAATTCTTTTTACAAATTTCCTTAATTGACAGATTAACGGTAAATAATATTACAGTAACAACTAGTTTCTAACATTTACATGAATAGTTTATTTTAATTTAATCTAAATATCTACCAGTACAAAATGTTTGGTTTTCATCATTTTAATTAAACAGTTTCAAGGCAACGAGAAGGCGCTCAGTGCTCAAGTTCACATTTTCGTTTGAATTACCTCTAGTGTAAATTTGAACTCAAATTTAGTGCTAACAAATATTTACAGAAGTATGTGTAATTTGTAAAGAAATAACCAAATCTCTCTCTCTCTTGTAAGTTTTGGTAAATAACAGTGACGCATACACGTGCATATAAGTGCACAATGAGTCACTAGTATTCTTTAAAAATCTCTAGGAATTAGTAATGACTAACTCTTATAATGTTGCTGAAACTGAATATGAAGACAATGTAAAATGTATAAGGAATTTGTAGTCATTATAAAACGAAAAAAAAACAGTGAACAAAAGTAGTATGAACAAATTACGTAGGTAATAATAATAACTTAAATAATAATAACTAATTTAACGTGGAAGAGCCATGATTCGGCACGTATGGGCCGGCTCGACTCCGCTCGATACCACGGCCTCACAGAAAACCGGGAGTGAAGCAATACTTGCATTACATTTCACCGCGGAGTGAGGTTAGAGGAGGCCCTAACCCTTCTCTCTCCCTTGTAATATCTTTATAGATATTACAAACCGATGATATAATTCGGGAATTAACGCCATAACGTTATCGTTATGGCGTTAATTCCTGAATTATATCATAGAACGCGAAAGTTTAAAAGTAAGTATAGTATGAACAAAAGTTAAATAAACTGAAAGGGAAGGTAAGTAGGTATTTGCTACTTGGGAACGTGATAGCGCGGCGGTTTGGTGGCTACCGCAGCCGACAAAACCTCAGTCGGTCTGGACCCTTTCCTATCAGCACTAATCAGCAACAGATAACTTGGTAAAGGAATTACAAGGATTCAAAGTCACCTTATAAATCTTGTATAGTCACTGCACCGCTCTCATGAGTTGGAGCATCCTGATATGTAAAAACCTTTTTTGATAAACAGATTATGCTATCTAACGCTAGAGAATAAAAAAAAACAGTCAGTCGTAGGACTGCACGTCAGAAGTGAAAACATAACTTCACAATGTATTTGCACACACACACACACACGCACGCACGCACGCACGCACGCACGCACGCACGCACGCACGCACACGCACACACACACACACACACACACACACACACACACACACACATCTGTGTTTATATAATTATGTTAAAAATAAAAAGTAGGTACTAACATATCTAAACAATGTATGTATACACAGGCCAGGCCTCCAGGCCGCTCATAAACATTTGAATTTTGAATGTTATATTTTTTTACACGCTTTATATTAGCTTCACTTGTATGTATGTTTTTGTTTGTATGTTTGTAACCGACTCCTTTGGGCACGGGTTTGACCCACTTTAACTTTTAATTAACAAGTAATACATCAAATATTTAGACTAACATAAACCCCAATAGTTTGTTTCGATGCGCTATTCTCAGGTTGTACCGGCTAGATAAGTAAAAATGTTTTTGCGTTAGTCTGTTTATTGTGGAAGGCTACAGGGTATATATACAGCGTGTAAGTTTGAGCAACGCGAAAAACTTAAAAAACCTCTTTTTGTTTATACTTATCACAATACAAAAGTCAGTTCATCATAAAAATGCGAGATTAAGGATTTATGGTCATTAGTTTCGTTTGGCGCTACGCAATGTACACGGTATTCTTTTTGTGCGGTACGGTGAATGACCTTAAACGTTCGGCGCCATCGAAGCAGCTGATTGCATTTTTGACTCAGAATGATGGTCTGAATACACTATTTCAGTATTCGCTACGGTGTAAAATCGCGCGTTAGACCAATTAGGTACCTAGCTATAAACTGGCAGCTAGTAATTAGTAATAAATATAATAATAGAAATTGCGTTGTATCGTGTATCAGAACCGAAGCCTAAAAGTATTTATAGATATTACAGGGTTATGTTTACAATGCAGAATTCAGGCATTCCACACGGCTGCTTTAGAACCGAAAGTGCATTCAAGGTTGCAATGATACCTACCTACTTATTAATTTGGGCACGATACGACACTTAAAAGTTTAATATAACACCCTACGTGATTCAATTTTCTGATTAAATCTTTTATTTAGTAGCGAGGGTCCCGTACGCAAGCTAACAAGTGAATAACAACTAAATCAAATAAGATTCAGGGTTCACCATAAATTTAGGAGGTAATTCCATTCCTAGACCAAAATTCAGGCTGAGGTTAGTATGGCACCGCTAGTATATCTATCCACTACAGTGAGTCACTTAACATAGATTACGAAGGTCTCTCAATGTCACTAAACGTACGTTTTTAATGGCCAGCATACAAAGATTTTTACCATCGTCACCTAAGGCGTGTATCAACAATGAAAAAAAAAGCATGTGTACTTATGTACGCACTTAAGAAGTTACTCCTTTGGCGTAACAAGATAAAAATCTTTCTAAAAATGTTATCCTTCGCGATATCCTACGTTTGTAGAAAAAACGACACTAATAATAGAATAAAAGGTATTTAATACATTGAAAGTTTTATTATAACGCATTATCTAGTTAAATAAAGTTTTTTAAATATCATAATAAATAATACATACCGTCAACTAACCTCAAATTCTACAAACGTACTCAAAGTAATATGTAAAAACCATTTTAATTTTGTAAATTATCTTTAAATCAATAAATTGTTAATAAATATCAGTCACCACGATATATAATTTGAAAAAATATATATTTATGTATATTTTATTCGGACTAATACAAAACACGTGTTGAAGGTTCAAAAACACTTGAATAAATATCGTGAAGTTGCTAAATTTTTTGAAAAACTAAAATGTTGACTAGCTAACTTCAGGGTGTCGGTTTTTTGTGACGGTGTGCGCGCGCATCATAAAAATTTACTCTCATAATTTTTCACTAACGCACCAAAAGAAGTATAACTTCAAAAAATGTTTGGAAGCCTAATGCGGCGAGCATTGAGCATTTAAATTTGGAGCATACGTGTACTATAAGTGATTATACTGATTATACAAACGTGGTTTGGTTATTAAACGCTTGGCCGCATAGACTAACCGTGGGGAGCGATACCTGAATATTATTTGATAGATTTGATTACGTAATATTTTTATGTAATAGAAGGCGTTCGTCATTTCCGAGAATACGAAACACGAACATCAGATGTAATGTAATACGTTGCATTTAATTTTAACCACTGTTAAAACAATAATATTTTTTTCTTTAACAAATCGACGTCATGACGATACCGCACGACTATGTTAAGAGGTCATAGCCATTGAAGTGTAACAAAGTAACGACAATATGAATACAAATGGGACTATCAATTAGTACGGGATTGTAGGTCGTTTACAACCTTGCGTTATATGGAGACATCGTTTGTTTTCAGTCCGTAAGCGATTACGATCAGTGGATAAAACGAAAAAAAATCTTTTAAAAATATAGCATGAAACACAATTGAGCAAGGGAATAAATTGTATCAAAATATAGTAAATAATGTAAAAACTCGAAATTAAAATTGCGCCATCTGTGAAAGTTGCCCGAACTAACATATGGATAATTAGTATACAACAACATCAAAGAACAGTAGTATAGCGTAAATAAAATAACTCAACTCGCGGTCAGCATTTTTCGTTGCGCTAACACTTTTTTCCGTCTAGCCCCTTTCCGCCGAGCGTCTGAAGTGTAACGTGCGATAAGGTACTTCGTTCCCATAATAATAACATGTGCCTGTTACATATACTTAGTCGCATAACACAATCACCTAGTTATATTAGTCGTGTTATTATAAATCACGAGATCAGTAGATCGGCATACTATTATAAACTGTATTAATCATTGTCTATATATAAATGAATAGGCAAATACAAAACAATTCAGTATCTTTTTTCCTTAGTTTGTCAACGGATTTTTCCCTACCTAACTTTACGAGGCTTTATTGTTATCGTTAATAATAACTTGTTGAAATGAATTGCGGTCGAACGTCGACCTCTGGGCAACTATTCGTTTTTTTATAAAGCAAAGAAGAATATGGTGTCCATGAATTTTAAGTACAGACAAAAAGAAAATGCTTACATATAAAAAACCGATGTTTAGCATTAATGCCGCGTTCCAATAAACAACGGTAAAATTTTCGTTGAAAATTCAACAACATGTTACCGTCCGTAAGCAAAACGAATCGTTTTTGTTTATTGGAACGCGGCATTAGTCATTCTTTTACAGAATAATCTATACTACTCAGGATATATTGTTTTGCTTTTATTGCTTCGCATAAGTTCAGGAAAAAAACAGTTTTTAAATAACCAAAAACAAGAATAAATAATAGAATAGTACTAATCGGTTTGATAATACTAGCCCCTCACTGCTCTACGCCTAACGGTTGCAGCGTGATGTTATATAACCTTCCCCAATACTTTATCTAATACAAAAATAATTATTCAAATCTGACTTTGGCAATAGCAATTTTAGGTTTTAAATTCTATACTTGTAAGTTTTATGAGCGAGTGGTCATTCATCTATAGTAAAATTGTTGTTTAAAATTAGAAATATGCTAAAAAGACATTAATAATTAACATAATATTATAGTAGCCGCTATGTTTAGAAAAATATGCTAATATGTATGGCCGCCACCTCATGTGGAATGCGGTGAACTTACACTTTTCTGTTTTCGTTTAAACAATGATATTACAATAGTAGGTATGTTTTAGAACAAAAGTGGGAACATAGGATTATTAGGCTTTCACAGAAACGGAACTAGAACGTAAATGTTGAGTATATGACGTAGTATTGACAGATAGGTTCAAAGATAACAGAAATTCATAGAAAATTAAACTATAATCAAGTGGGAGAGAAAAAAAATTGGTACGACACGGAAAGCGTCTCATGAAAATGACATAGGTCGTCCCGATGGTGATCTCTTTACATACCACTACAATAATTGGTGAGAAAAGTTTTTTCAGCTCATTCACACAGTACGGCAGAGAAGGCACATTTTATGCACTACTGAATTAACAGAATTCATAAGTAGTAAATAGCTGCTAATAAGAAACCGAGGTAAGCTTTATTAAAAAAGAAACCAACTGCAGTTATAAAAACGGTACAAGGGTAAAGAAAAACAAGTGACGATTTTCTTTATTGTCATTGACTCTAGTTAAAATACATTAACCGAATTCCTAATCTTCTATCAGATCAGAGAACAGAGTCCAAAATAACGGTAGTGCACTTTCCTTAGTAGCAGGTTATTTACAACTTATTAATTTTGCAAAACCACAGCTGTTGATTCAGTCGTATTGTGCCCGGCCCAAATGGCTTATTTATATCACGCACACTTACTTCAGGAGGTAAAATAATCTCGCTCACCAACTATTGTAGTAGTAAGTAAAAAGATAACCGCATGTACAGTATGCCCGCCCCTTTGATGAGACGCTATCCGTGTAGTAGCTTTAAAATTTTAGTTAAGATATACGGTTTTACTCACGTGTATATTTCGGGGATGCCCGACTAGTTTCGGACCCGACCCCTTTATCAAGGGGTGAGGCGCCCTGCCGCGTTGGTTGTAGGTGCCAGAGGCTGGCATTTGCAACCGACGCGGATACGGTTTTACTCACGAGTATATTTCGGGCACCCCCTAAATATACACGTGAGTAAAACTGTATATTTAACTATTATGAATACCACTCACGAAAGTTTTTATTCGAAGCTTTAAAATACTTGCGTAAACGATATTTTTTCATGACGAGCTAAAAATGCATTCTGCAAAATGTTACATGAACCTATGAAATCTGGGACCAAATCAACATAGATAGAAATTTGTACAGTGGATTACAAATTCCTAGCGGTATCACAAAGCCTGCCTCCTCACTTTAACCAACTTGGAGTCCTAAAAACATAATAACCTAATCGAATACTCACCCGTTTTACCTTATCCCATTTTATAAGCAAAACAACACAGTAAAAAAATTATAAGAAAAACACAGAAAGCAGGACAAAACCAAAATTGGGACGACGCCATAAAAACGCTTTCTTGTTTGTAAACAAACCTTTCCATAGATAGGCACGATGGTCTCATTTCCTCAAACCACCGTAGCTTATGTCGTTAAGAAAACTCCCTGTGGTAAAATTATTTCGATCACAACCATAAGATGTACGCCAGGAGTGTCGATCGACCTAATTAGCTTGTGACCCAATTACTATTTTAAAGCCTTCGTTACGACAAATCGTTTGATTTGGTAGATTAATGCAGGCAACTTTTAATAGAAATCAATCATTTGTACCCATTCATTTATAATGTTTTGATTGACTTTAAAATCGATCTAACCACTTCGGTAGGTCTAGGTGGGTTGTTGTAAATGAGATCATCATTTTGACTAACCTTAATTTCAATCACTTCTTTCTTCTTATGCATTTTTTTAAATAGCTATTCTTTTGGGTATTTACTTAGACTAAAGTTTCAGACACAAAATAAATGCATGTGCTTTCAATCCAGATACAATCGGTAAAAAAAAAAAAAATTGAAATCTCTCTAATAAGAATGTGTGTATTTGAAAACACTGAATCACTGAAAGGGTATTCTAGCATGCAGTTACAATATTTAAAAAAAAAAGCTATCTATTATGACCGTTTGAATTTCCAGGTATTTTTACCTCGGTTTGTCATAAAAGCAGGTTAAAGGAATTTCGACCTTTTTTAATTAGTTTTATGGATTTTCTCAAAAACTGAGTGAATAGTTCCAAAATAAAAAAAACCGGACAAGTGCGAGTCTGACTAGCGCTCCGAGGGTTCCGTAAGCAAGCATATACATATAGTATAGCTTACAATATCATCACATATTTTAAATTGAGGAGAAAACTACCCGGAATGGGCATTTTCTTTATTTTGATAATTGCGTTTGTAGGTATTAGCTAATTTGGTAACTCATTTTATTTTTATCTTAACTAGCTATTGCCCGCGGCTTCGCTAACGTGAATGTAGATTTTGACCATCAATTCAAGTATCCTCCTGGAAAAGGTTTTTTTTTTTGGATGAAAGGTATCCTCTGTCCTTTTCGGTATCCCTGACATGTGTGCAAATATTCACGACGATCGGTTGAGTAGTTAAGGCGTGAAAGCGTAACGAAATAACTCCTTTTCGCATTTATAACAGCATGTGGATATATTATTTTATATTATACTAGCTGCGCCCCGCGGTTTCACCCGCATAAGTCCCAATGCCGTAGGGATATCGGAATAAAAAGTAGCCTATGTGTTAATCCAGGTGTCCAGCTATCTACATACCAAGTTTCATCGCAATCGGTTCAGTAGTTTTTGCGTGAAAGAGCAACAAATATCCATACATCCTCACAAACTTTCACGTCGTAGGACTATTGTACAAATGTACGATGCGCATAATGGGAACTACGAATTTCTAAGGAAAATTTAGAGCTTTATACAAGTAATTACATTAAGCTGTCGCAAAGATTATAGTGAGGTCCCACGTCACAAAACCAGTACGAATAAAAAAAAAGTTTAAACACTGCGTTGTTTATCTACAATTTATAAGCAAGCAAGCGCTGTGCAGTGGGGTGCATTGAAGATTTTATAACAGGTTGGTGTAAAAAAAAAGGTACATCATAAATCACTACGACATATGGCTTGCAGGAAATAGCACTATTGGCCATTGACACATCTATAAGGCCAGTGAACTGCGTACATATTATACTACCTTTTGTCTTTTGTCTGCGGCGAAAGATTTTGCAAATTAATTTAATTCTGGATGTAAGGTAGTCTATGTATTTTTCTGTACCACTGACAACGTATATTCAAAATTTCATGATGATCAGTGTAATAGCTAAGGCGTAACAGACAAACTAACAACTTCATTTATAATATTTCCTAGGATTAATATGTAACTTGGAAACTTCCTAGAAGAAACAGAACAAATAGTCTTAAAAGGCACGTCTTTAAATGTCTAGAAATATGTATTTTTCTGAACGCTCACTGCTGTTCAATTCGAGATTAGTAACACATTAATATTGTATTAATTTAAGTGGGCGAGTGTTCTTAGACCAAAACAACCGTGTACCTCAATTAGAACCGGAGCTGTGGCGAAAGAAAGCTATGAAAACATGAGAAATGTACTGGAGGAAATCACGTTTGAGTATAACTTGAGAAGGGTGAAAGTTAGGTGAATTCCAAGGCTTGATGACAAATCTGTGCATCAATAAGTACCTATCATTTAAAAAACAAACAAAAATATATAAGTTTTATAATCTGTGTGTAAATCTCGACTGCTACTCGTTTTAATATGTTCTGCTTTCTCCACTGCATCTGTTAAAGTTGTTTGAAGAAGTTAGATATGCTTTTATTTGATATGATTTTATTAAGTTACTTAATTTTCGTTATTTATATTTGAATATTTAAAGTATTCCTTTCCTAAAAACCTTCCTAATAAAGAAATGCTACTACAATTCTACAATTTAAAAGATTTTTTCAGTGATTCAGATGTTAGGTAAATAAATTAAATAAAAAAAATTTTCTTAAATAGAATTAATTTAACTTGACAATGTAATAATTTATGATTAATAATTAAGAAGTTATGAAATGGGTCGGTCTCCTATATATTGCTATACCCTATTAGGGTCACATGTCATACTACATGTAATTAAGAATACTAAAGAAATATATATATATATATATATATATATATATATATATATATATATATGTTACATATTAGGCGACTCATTTACATATAAATTTATATTATGCTATAGGTACATTACACGTACATAATAATAATATATATCGGCATGATATTTATTAGAGACTCGACTGAGTCCACAGTCAAACTGTTTAAAACAGTTTTGTGGACCTTTTGTACTAGACTAAGGCTTAAAAAAATTGTCACAATAAATAAATAAAAAAATAAATGATTGAGTATCGAGTATTGTTACGTTTAATTTACTAATTTCCCGGCATAGGTAAAACCAATCTAATTAAGAAAATAATCCAAAATAGATAATTTCATGAATACTTTTCATTTCGTAGCTAAATGGGTGCTACTGTGATCGCAAGACTGATTACTTGCAGAGTTTACATTTTTCTCTCAGTAAAATTTGGAAGGTCTAATTAATTAGTAGAACTATCCGTTCGCTTTTCCGCAAATCCTTATGTACCTTAGCCTTCTATCTATTAAGCCAAGTAATTAAATATAACAGTAATGTGGGAATAAACTGTTACCAAAATTTGTTTTAATTATAGAGGAATAATAAGCTGTGGAAGCTGTCGAGCAAACATCCATCTCTGTTTGTATAAAACAGCCTTTCAAATCGAGAGAGATCTTACACATTAGCAACTTTTTGCATCGATTTTGAAAGTCAGTAAAGTGGCAATATTTCTAACAGATAATTCATAAGCAATTAACAATTACTTGCGGTATTGGTACTTTCACATCCGAGGTTAAAGCACAATGGCTACAAGCACAGCTCACATACACACGATATCTGATGTCTGAGATCGTGTGAAATATACCAGTAATGCGGATGTCGGTGAGCTATACACGACGTCACATTACTGCTAAATAAACAAAGAATACGTCATCCAATCGGCTTCTTATGCTGCTTGTAATAAAATGCGAGTAAATTTTGAAAATTGCGATAGAATTTGCGTTTATGACAAGATTTGAGAACAATCCATTGTAAGAGTGCTACTACGTCTAGGCTATAACTGAAGTTAACATTCTCATTCCTGAGAATTATTCGACGCCTAGAAAGCTTTGATGATTATAGTTTATATTATACTCTAAGATGTTTTTATAGGCATTGATTATACTCCAATCTGTGCTTTCACACATTATTATAAACAAGCAGCGCCCCGCGGTTTCACGCACGTAAGTCCCGATCCCGTGGGAATATCGGGATAAATAGTAGCCTATGCGTTAATCCAGGTCTCCAGCTATCTACATACCAAGTTTCATCGCAATGGGTTCAGTGGTTTTTGCGTGAAAGAGTAACAAACAAACATCCATCCATCCATCCAAACATTCACATTTATAATATTAGTGGGATTAAAAGTTACAAGGGTTTTAATGCCTTTAATGTTTTCATTTAAACTCATGCCTTTTATAGTGGCAACTTTCTGACAATTCGCTACAGCTTTAACTAACGGAGCCACGTAACGCAATAGTTTGTTTAACAAATTTTAAAATGATAGGTCGGTGTCCTTTGCTTTTATTACCAGTATTCAATGTTTCCGGTTATTGTTTTTGTATGCAGGCAAGGTATCATGTCAAGGCGTGTTTGGGAAACAACATGTGTAAACAATCATGTCGAGATATCTTAGGTTACTTGGCAAGTCAAATATTTAGTGGAGTCAGAACAACCAATTTCGTGTGGTGGGTACTCTTGTACTGTATCCCTGTTATTCTAAAATGACACCTGTTAGGACTGCTTGAAAGGTCCCTGCGTCCCGGGACCTTGGTTTGGGGGTCGTGATGCAGGTATACTGACCCTACTTTTATAACGATTGCGTTGGTGGGGTGGGGGCAGTACAAACAAATATGTAGCTGAAGAGAGGAGAGGGCATGTTAGGACTGCTTGCGTTACGTACTGACAGAGTGTCGTACCCATTGATAAAAGCCTTCTTGTATTCGTAACTTACATACGTGAGTACAACACATTATCATGAGTTACTATTTAAGAGCTATCTAAGTCCTAAAAGCGGCAACAAAAATAGCAACCCCAAAATCCAGCAAAAGTAAAAATCTCGGTCGCTTGGTGATACAGTTGTCAGAAGCCAAGCCTTCCCATTGCTACAAAAGTAGCATTTGTATGCCCGCATCAACAACCGTAATGGATGACAGACGTTCGTAAACCGTCAACTAATCAGACATACAAATCTGGAACGTTTTGTTGACGAATGAGCACGTAAAACGGTTTAGGTCGCAAAATTAGACGACTTAATAAAAATAACAATTTATTCAGTTAGTGAATGACTAGGCTAAAAAAGCTAGATGGCATTAGACGAAAATACAACAGATAGAAACGTTTCTATGATAGATTTTTTTTTGTATTTGAGGGGAAGAATCCCACTGGAGATCTTTATAGAGCAGTTGATGATGCCAAAAACCAGTTCACGAGCTAAATGTAATTAATGGGAATTGATAAAACAGTACCAGATTACTATTTTATTCCCACTTTTCTTATAAATCAGCCGATACCCTGAATGGGTATCGGCTGATTTATAAGATAGATATACTCAACTAGACGTTTCTTGATATTAAAACAATTCTACATTATTTAATCATTCACGAATGCATTGCGCATAGATTCGACGCAAATTGAAACCAAAGAGTTTATTTTCATTTTAATTGATGTAGTTTAAAAAGGCTTGATATATTGTGTGGGGTAAATATCTGTTGTTTACCCATTTTTCTCTACGGTGTACGTACTATTAATAGTATTACAGTACGTTGGTACCTGAAAAAAAATAGGAAACAACAGGTGTGTAAACAGTGCAGTTTTATGCTGTGTGACGAACCTCGACAGTACTCCTTGAGAAGGTCGGCAACAGTAACTGATGTGTGTGTGTGTGAATATTAAAAGGCAATGGCTGCACGAATAGTGCAGTGGTTAAATTTATATAATTACTAGCTGCACCCGGCATGCGTTGCAATACCATTTTTCTCTTTTTTATATAGATTTTTTGGGCCAAGAACCCTCGCAGGCGTCCCCATTCATCACAATCTGATCAATGGTTTCGGAACGCATATAGGACGATATGTATATTACATAGGATAAATAAAATTGTATGATTGAACAGGGATATCTCCCAATTGTGGAAGTGTTCTCTAAAAAAACCAAAAAAAACTGCACTGTTGTATGATCATGTCTTACAGTAGTCTTATTATGAAATAAGACTACGGAAACTTTACGCAAAACTATGAAGTTTTGCGTAAAGTTTCAAAAGCAATGGTGTTTCTGCTGCCGTGTTCTTGACTGCCATCGTAAATTGTATTTTTTTTTAAATATTATAGGGGGCAAACGAGCAGACGGGTCACCTGATGGTAAGTGACTACCGTCGCCCATGGACACCTGCAACTCAAGAGTCACAAGTGCGTTCCCGCCCTTTCAGATAGGAGTACGCTCTTTTCTTGAAGGTTTGAAGGTCGTATCGGTCTGGCAATACTGCAGGCGACAATTTGTTCCAGAGATTGGTGCGAGGCAAAAAAATTCTGGATTACCGCACAGTGGTGGATTGCTAATTATCCAGGTGATGGGGATGAAAGTTTTGTCGCGTTGAACGATGGCTAAACGTTGCGGCCGGTATGAGTCCGAACAATTCCTCGGAGCACTCCCCATGATACATGCGATAGAGAATACAGAGTGAAGCTATATCTCTACGCAACGCCAAGGGGTCAAGCCGATCTGAAATATCCTAGCAATCGATGATTCCAGTCGCTCTCCGTTGAATGCGGTCAAGAGGGAGAAGCTGGTACTGGGGTGCTCCTGCATAGATATGAGAACAGTATTCCATATGCGGCCGAACCTGAGCCTTATAAAGTTGTAGGCGGTGGGTCGGGGTGAAATACTGTCTCGATCTGTTCAGCACACCAAGCTTCTACGAGGCTAATTTGGCCTTACCCTCCAAGTGACCGCGAAACTGGACTTCGCTCGATATATCGACGCCAAGGATTCCGATGCTGGCTGTGACAGTTAGAGAAGTGTTCTCAAAGCGAGGTGACACGTGAAACGGTATCTTTTTGGCGGTGAACGCGCAAACCTGTGTCTTCGTTGGGTTAAATTGGACTAGATTAAGTCGAACCCAATCAGAAACTTCTTCCAAGGAGGCTTCGATTTCGGACACAAGTTTGGATCGACTCTCAGTGATGTTTTCCCGAGAAATATATAAAAATAAAGTTTTTAAATATAATCAATATTAATAAAATAAACTTTTATGTTATGTTATGACATGACATACATTACATCATTGGAACACTTTTTTTATCTACGGCACGACTCAACAATCATGATTCGCATGTGAATAAACACAGCAAACAAACTATCCAAATACTAGTTAAACCACTTAGCTATGCATATGATCAATGTATAACATGCTGTAAAGGTAGTGTATATACCAAGAAATCATTAAATAAAAAAACCGACTGAGTTAATTAAAAATATAACTAATACATATACACACGTATGTTATATTTATATTTTTGTTTGTTTGTTGGTTGTGGTTGGATTGGAAGAAAAAAAGTGTTGGAACCTCACACATACGGCCCAAAATCCGCTATTTTGAATTCTGTTTTGACGCTCATACTCTCATATCCTCTTAGTATGGGGCGCCCTGCGGCACGTTGGACCGACGACTTGAAGAAGGAAGGGAAGCTGGTAGCGGATAGATGCGGACTGCCTAAGACCGGGATAGTTGGCCTTGGGGGAGGCCTTCGTCCACCATCGGACGTCGATAGGCTGATACTGAAGATGGTGATGATATCCTCCTAGGACACTTGGATTGTAAAGACAAATTTAACGTTCTCTAGCTAATCTAGCTAAATTATCAAAAACCTTCCAGTCAATATTACGCTGTTATGTTTATTGTTTCTTCTTTTTCCCTTTCTTGGCAGACGGGTAAAAAGGGTAACACTGTTTAGATCATTCGAAACATTGCGAAATTGTAGGGAGATTGAGATTAATATGATGTTTGTTATACACTAAACGATAGCAATACACTTCACAGTATTGTTGAAGGCTTCTCACTATTCCGTAGTTCATACTTTTCCTGAATTTAGTCAGTTTTTAGGGTATTTTATCTATCTATTTAGTTCTCAGATCAGTAATAAACTTTCAGTTGTAGTCCCAGTCAGGTGAAATATGGGTGTACGTGTACCTACTGTATGTCAACCCCTTTGAAGAGGTACAAACAGGAGTATGTAATTTTCTTAATAAGGGACGCTATGTCACTAAGTGTTATATAAGCGTTCCTCTTTAAGCAAAATTAACTAAATTTGTTTTTCGTGGCCTCTTGTTAAGCGTTTCGTTTAAGCTCTAATGCTTGTGTATTCTCTTAAAATTTAGCTGTTACACACTACTACATCACAAATTAATTTAGCAGTGTCATGACATCGTGACCTCATTCGTCTAGAATTAATCTTTACAAAAAACGGTACTGGGTTTGGGACGATTCTTTCTTTAAAGGCTTATTTGCTTTAGGAAAACACAGAAACTTATGATGATTTTTTGTTTGGTGTGTTATGGTGATTGTATGGTGGTGGTGGTATATCATGGTGGGGTAAACCGTGTCTTTAAATAATATGAATTGGAAGTAAATTTCTTTTAACATTTAATCTTTCGAGATGCTTCTATAGCCATTATAAAGAGATATAATTGTAGAAACTGAGATTATTTTTATAACGTAAGTACCTACAAGTTTTTTTTTTCACATTTATCACGTGCTGGAAGTCGTGATTATCGCGTTTATGACTCCTCGCTCGTGAAACATGTAAACATAATTTAAATATCTTACTAATATATTTTATTATACGTCTTAAAAATATAAAAAAGAAACAGTCAGTCGTAGGACTACACGTCAGAAGTGAAAACATAACTTCACAATGTATTTGCATTTACATACACACACACACACATCTGTATATATATATAATTACGTTAAAAATAACAAGTAGATAATAACATATCTAAATGTATACATAGGGTACACTGGAAGTTCTGCCGCTCATAAATGTTTGAATTTCGAATGTTATATATTTTTAAATATAAGAAACTCGGCTCCGTCTTACGAATTTTCGATCAGGGTCACGTGTCCTGACGCGAGTTTAACATTTTTTACCCATCCCAAAAAGTGCACAACGCCGCTAAAGAAGTTTTCACTTCAAAAAATTGCGTGGCCTTTATTCCCATTTATTTAATTTGAAGTGTCACTGACAATTTTGTCAAAAAATACCTAAACTGCAATCACTTTAATTAAAAAAAGGAAAAATTCGAAGAGAGCTTTCGCACACTCACCAAAGTGAATCCTATAAAAAACTGATAATCATAATAGTTTTATTGCGGGTTTCACATACAACGTAACTGATTTGATAATTATGATCATTTACCTGATGATATTTAATTGATAATTTATCTGATAAATGCATTTAATGCGGAAGCGGCTCTTAACCGGCATCTTGTATAACATAAATAGTAATAGCATGTGTTAGTGTATTGCAAGAAAACTTGTGTCTATTGTAAACGTTCCAAGTGCTCATTCGATAAACAACACCAAACGAATGGATGTCTATGAGTTCGGACTGGTTTAAATGTAAATAAATTATCTAATCTTGGGAAAATTGCCTAACTAGGAATTATTCTCAGTTTCCTAGCCGTAGCCAACCTTACATTCCTTGCCGTAGCTTACGGTGATAACAGATACGCCATTGTCCCAGGAGACTTAAAGCGATCGTAAAAATAATATACAGCCAAAAGATATATTGTTTACGGAAGCTATCTTAATTAGCTATAGTATTGGCTATCATATTATGGCTAAATTAGTTACTGTTACTACCAACAAAACATGATTCTACGACAAAATTATGGAATGGACTTTGGTCGATATTGGAATGGGACTATGGACTTCGTTTGCGTGGAAATTTTGGTGAAATCTATTCCATGGGAACTGTAATTTTTTTCGGGATAAAATGTAGCCTATGTGGTATCTCAGACTATAATCTATCTTTGTGCCAAATTTCATCCAGATCTGTTTAACCGTTTTTGTGTGAGAGTAACAAACGTCCATTCATTTATCCACTTTCACAAACTAAACAGTAATAATACTTCACTCGAGAGCAATGAATCTAGGAAACTAATAATGCTAGCATAGTAAATTAAATTGTGTTTAATAGATAATTAAATACTCCTTAATGAGAGTAATGCAACTTCTTGGTTGTTTTAAAGTTATGCCATTAAAAAAGTCAAAATAAAAAATAAATAATGATTTTTGCTTTTATAGCAGTAATGGCAGCACGTGGATTTTTCTATTTTTGTTTTAAGATGAGATTGGTTATTTTTTTTCTTTATGTTAATTTTTATGAATACACAAAGTGTGAATATACAAAGTGATAAATAAATTTTATGACTTGTATTTAAAGAGTATTTATTTGTCCAAACACATTTTATTTTACTAAGCTAGCATTCGTAGTTTCTCAGATTTTCAGGCATTTTATTGGATTCATTGTTCCCGAGTTTTTTCTTATTGGTCTTAAAAACATCAAATTTTACTTTAACCAAGATGCTAAGCGCACGGAGTCCGGTAATTTCTATTTAAAGGAAGCTTGCACAATGCCTAATTGAAGATTCTTTTGTATGTCCGTAGCCGTGGGTTACTAATGATCAGTATGTTCTGATCATCGGCAAAACTGAGCGAAAAACAAGGTATATTTAGCGCATCAAATAAGTAGGTAAATTCAAGTAGCAGTAAAGGTTGTCTGCAAGATATCGCAGCCTGTGATGAGGTCGCCCATTATCACTGCAAGCGTTTATTGTATAATCACGAATATTGTATTTAATCTGTGCAATAAAGAGTATATATCTGTCAAAGTACGTAATTACAGAAGTCTTTATCATACATAAATTCAAATTATAAAAATGAAAAGGAATATTTATTATTGTCTTTGGGTATTACCTAACTCTTGTAGACAATAACATTTACTTTGGATTCAACAACTACTAATATTTATTCTGATCTTTAGAAGCGTCTGGCAAAGTAAAGAACGAAAATCCTAAAGATAACAAAGAACACTGCCATTTTGGAAAATATATTTTTATTTTATACAAAGGATATAATTATGGCAATTTAGTTAACTGTAAGTAGCTCAGTATATATGTATGTACTTATAGCAGGTATGTGTGTAATAAATACAAATATTTATTTAGGCGACAAAAATCGGCGTATTGTTTACGTCACATTACCGTGTTTACAGCTATGCCATTTATAGTACCTACATAATATTCATATATGTACATATACTAAGACATAATAATAAGAATATATAATTATATATTCTTGCACGTTACACTTTAGACGCTAGCGCGGACGGGGCTAGGCGGAAACAAGAACAAGTGTTAGCGCAACGAAAAATTCTGAACGCGAGTTGATTTTTTATTTACGCCATCTGTGGATTCAGCGCGATGCTAATGGTATTTGATGTTGGTTGTATAGTAATTATCTATATATTAGTGTATTAGTAGTTTTTACAATATTTTGATTCAATTTATTCAACCCATTAAATATATTTATACCTATATAGCGAAAGGAACTTTGTTCCAACCGGGTGTCCCATAAACACCTCACGGCGTTTATTTGATACTACCTGTGCCTCGCGGTTTTACCCGCGTAAGTCCCGGTGACGTGAGAATATCGGGATAAAAATATAGTCTATGGGTTAATCCAGGTCTCCAGCTATCTACATACCAAGTTTCATTGCAATCGGTTCAGTAGTTTTTGCGTGAAAGAGTAACACACATCCATACATGCTCACAAACTTTCACGCTTATAATATTAGTAGGATTGGTACGGACAAGAGACTTATTTGATTCGTGCTATCGACGCCGAAGCATTAAATAACATGCATGCATCATCAGCAAGTATCTTTACTTGTATTTTCATATTATTATGCAATTACCGATAGATTTCCGCACTGTCACGCCTAATTCGATTGGTTAGGTATTAGATATATCAACTGAAAAATTTCGGGACACAGGAATGTTGAATAAAGTTGTCTTGAAGAAAAAAAGGGAAACTCTCACACACGAGGCCATTAATGTTTATAGATGTATAAATAGTTCTTGAGTAATTTGTTAAGGAAGAAATTAAAGAAAGAATGAACAAGAAAAAAACGGACCTATCTAGATAAAAGATCCATTATCTTCGGAGGCTGATTTGTGTTGTTGTCATTATATTGTTGGTCAAGCTGTGGTGACAATCTTTAAGTAGTTTCTTATTAATTTTATTGTGCTCTTTATATTTAAAAAAATGTGTGTGTGTACTTATGTACGCACGTAAAAAGTTAAACTTTTATCTAGTTAAATAAAGTTTATTTAAATTTCATAATAAATAATACATACCGTCCACTAACCTCAAATTCTACAAACGTACTCAAAGTAATATGTAAAAACCATTTTTATCACTTATAATCACAGTAAATTATCATAAATAATACATACCGTCAACTAACCTCAAATTCTAAAACTAAAAATTGAAAAACTAAAATGTTGACTAGCATCGTAAATGACTAGCTAACTTTAGGGTGTCGGTTTTTCGTGACATGATTTCTTTTGGAGCAGAAAGGAGTTTAAATGAAACTGAATCCAGCACAGTAGCTGTTCAAATGTATATGGTGTTAAATATTTTAGTGAGATACAATCTAAACACGGCATAGTTTGAAGGTGTTTGTTTGCCGTTTAACACTTGACTTGATTAACTCGATGGCATTGTAATACTTGTACCTTCGTTGGTCAATCAGATCACGTTACAAATGTAAGATTTATGGGTGAACACGCAACAATGCGAATTCTTGCGATATCGCAGAAAGCTCCAATGGTAATTGCTTGTCGTAGACTGCGTCGCACGAATTCATATCTCTTGAAGCTGTCTTTAATTTGTTTTCGCATTAGGATTTTTTTGTTTGGGAACTATATTCTGACAAAAAATTTCGTCGTTGAAATTTTAAACAGCATTTGGTATCAAATTTAAACAGCGAAAAGTCTTTATTGAGCAAGGATGTAAAGTTATGCGGAGGTATGTAGATGGGATAAGAAGTTATGTGTAACTAGATGGGGTATGTACTAGGTATGTTTCATATTTATTTATCAAACTTAGTTCTACCGACTACTCTGTGATAGCTTGCAAGGAGGAAATCTAGTGGAGACTTCCCGGCCTCGACCCCAAGCTCATTTACAAGAGGCAAGTGTAAATTGGTAGCGCGTAATAAAAACAAAATAAAATGTCACTGAATTCACTCCAATTCACAGCTACTTAACTTTTTATTCAAAAGCATTAAAACTGAAGCGAAAGCTTCCTTTTGTTGTTTGTTCTTTGCGAAAAAATGTCATTCTAAAACTGTTGCGGAAATTCCGCTACAACTTTTTTGAGCAATTTAATTTCGCAGACAACTGCGCAAGTATGCAACGTCACGTCCTGAAATAATTACAAAGAAGTCTACGATGCTTTAAAAATGTAAGGGGACGGAGCCTAATAAAAAAGGGTACACACTATTATAAAGCTGCAGCTGTGTATTTTGGATCTCTCTTTACAATCATTCGATTGTTCTGAGATATCTCTTTCGCACATAACCGCAAATTTTAAACGCCAGGTACTAACTGCAATGGTATTCCTACGGATGGGCAATTTTAGAATTAATCACAATAGTAGATCCTGTTGTGTTCCTGCTAGTAAGAACTTGAAATATGGTCTATTTGCATGGAGACCTAGTGGGATATTTTCGTTGTACATAACTAGCCAGCAATGTAGGTACTTTTATTTGTTACGTGCACTAAACCAAGTGTTTTTTCTATTGATTTTTCCCCTAATTTCGAGAATGTTCTACTCGGTTTTAATTTAAAATTGCAGATGAGAACTAATTCAGCATTTTTTGGATAGAATAGATTCACATTATTATGTGTTACTTGCGACAAAATACAGACAATCAACTCTATATTTCTCACCAAATTAATTTGTCCTGATCAAGTTGGATGCTAATTTAAAACATGCGGATCTTGACAACTTTAGATAGTAGAATCATGGCGATATTATACTTTTCTTACGAAATGTTTTGCTCTCATTTCCATATGGCAAGTATGTAAGTACAACTAGCACAATTAACCACTTTTACTAATATACAGTTACTCTTACTGCGTAAACATCGATGCGGTCTATATATGACAGTGTGGTCACGCTTCACGGAGATGTGAAAACAGGTTCATCAAACAGCTGTTAAACGAACACAGACATATTCGTCTTCAATAACACTAATACAAAATGTCCCTTAATTTTGTTGGTATGTCCGTAAATGTCCAAGGGATTAGCTGCTTAAGGCTTGATGGAAAAGTAATAGGTTCAATTATGAAAGGAACACGCTATCGGCACTATTTCCTTGGGATTCTTGGGTCATTATTCTGCGATAAGTTTAATAAGTGGTTATTAAACTCCATTATGGTGACGTTAGCAAAATATTTTCTGTTTCCGGTTCTAGTATTGCTAGCATGCTGAGAATTGACTCAGCTGTATAGCTAATTAGTATTGTGTGCAGAAAATTTTATTACGATTACTGGCGCTTACATTGTTTGATTAGTTCTTCATTGTCTAACGTTCTAAAATCAGATTTATCTTGCGATACTTTGATGATAACTTGTTTTTGTATACGCGAAAAACTTTCTTGTCAATCTGTTTGCTCAAATTTTTGTTACTTTAGCAAAAGAAATTCAAAGTTATTTTCACAATAGCTGTCCATCGTCAGGAAAAAAGAACCGGACAAGTGCGAGTCTGACTCGCGCACGGAGGATTCCGTAACCAAACAAACTTGTATGAAGATAGAACGTCCATCTAGTCTAGGGAATCACTTCTCGAAGACTTTTTGCGTCTTTTTCGAAAGATAAACTTAACTTTGCAGTTCTAAATATTCTCTCTCATACATAGGCTGCACTAAAAGTATCGGGAATGGAATATTTCCACTATTCCTATCATATTAAAATCTTTTTAATTGAAAACTCCTTGGTTTTAAAAATCGAATAAGTACCATTTATTTATTTAAAAAAAGATTCTCGGTCTTCTCACAAGGTCTTCTCAAACTTGTTTAGTCGTTGAGAAAATGGAATTGACTCGAGAAAATTCAAGGGCGATGATTTATTATGACTTTCGAAGCGATTTAACACAAAAACAGTGTGTTGACCGGATGCTTTCTGCATTTGGTGATGAAGCCCCATCCAAAACCACAATTTATCGCTGGTTTGCTGAATTTCAACGTGGACGTGTCAAGCTCAGTGATGATCCCCGTCAAGGTCGTCCAAAAACTGCAGTCACCCAAGAAAACGTTGATGCTGTGCGTAAGCTGATTGAGGAAGATCGACATGTGACATACCGCGAAATTCAGGCAAATTTAGACATTGGCATGAGTCAAATACAAATAATCTTGCATGAACAATTAGGTGTAAAAAAGTTGTTTTCCCGATGGATACCGCATTTGCTCTGTGAAGAGCAAAAAGCGGCTCGCGTTACTTGGTGCGTCAGAACTCTCGAAAGATTCCACGCAGGATCCTCAAATGCTGTATACAACATTGTATCAGATGACGAATTCTGGATATACGCGTACTAACCCGAAACAAAAAACCAGTCACGAGTTTGGGTGTTCGAAAATGAGTTAAAGCCAACTAAAATTGTTCGTTCACGGGTGTGTTGCAAAAAAAAAAGGTGGCCACGTTTGTCTCCAAAATAGGCCATGTTGCGACTATTCCTCTTGAGGGACAAAGTACGGCTAATGCAGAATGGTATGCTAGCATTTGTCTGCCACAGGTCGTTTCCGAACTCCGTAAAGAGAACTGCAACCGCCGCATCATCCTCCATCACGACAATGCGAGTTCTCACACCGTGCACAGAACAAAAGAGTTTTTAGAGCAAGAAAACATAGAATTATTAGACCATCCGCCGTACAGTCCCGACCTAAGCCCTAATGATTTCTATACTTTCCCTAAAATAAAGAATAAATTGCGTGGTCATTGATTTTCATCACCTGAAGAAGCTGTGGACGCCTACAAAACGGCCATTTTGGAGACCCCAACTTCCGAATGGAATGGTTGCTTCAATGATTGGTTCCATCGTATGGAAAACGTGTCAAATTTCGCGGAGAATACTTCGAAAAGCAATAAATACATTTTTAAATAGTAATGTTGTGTCACTTCCTTGATTCCCGAAATTTTCAGTGTAGCCCTCGTACATCGATTTACGACAAAGTCAACTTTCCAACCGCAAAACATAAGTTTGTAATCACTAAAACTAAATTTTACCATGTGATAACAACAAATTTACAACTTTCGGATTTTTTCCTTTACTTGTGCTGTCAGACCTTGCTTCTTACCAAACTTCATGATTCTAGGTTAATCGGAAGTACCCTATAGGTTTTGATTTACCTACGAAATGTTTAAATTTGGTCAAATCACAGGTTTAATTATTAAAAAGGCCTTATCTTTTGATTGCGTTGACTTAGAAGCTTGATTTTTTTTACTGCTTCAAGGAACTGCAGACATAAGTATTTGGTATTTATTCCAACTTGATGTGTCCATGGGTCCCTGAGAAAAAGGGTATTGACAGATAGACAGACAGACACACAGACAGACAGACACACAGACAGACAGACATACGGACAACAAAGTGGTACACTACGTTTACCTAATTTTATGACATTACTACTTATAATCTGTGCATCTGGCAACACTGGTCTAGTTTAGACATATACAGGCAGATGCGGTAACGTCACAACATTTCCTATTTTCATAGACTGGACAAGAGTTATACGGTGTAACGGGTAAATCACGGTGTCAAAAGTCAAATGTATATATAAGCTGTTTCTTACATAGCAATAAGAATTATCTAAAAAAGAGATTTTCACGGACTTGCGCTTAATAAATATAGCTTCTTACTTTCAGAATGTGATCCGAGCAGAAAGACACATGTAAATCAACTTATAAATACACTAGCTGACTTCGTCTGCGTTTGTAAATTTTCCCCATTTTTGCCACTTTTTTCATTGATGCTCCGCTCCCATTGGTTGTAGAGAGATGTTATATAGACTATAGCCTTCCTCGATAAATGAGCTATCCAACACTAAAAGAATTTTTCCATTCGAACCAGTACTTCCTGAGATTAGCGCGTTCAAGCAAACAAACACACAAACTCTTTAGCTTTATAAAATTAGTATAGATACGTATAATAGTCTCCACTATTAGGATTTCAGGTATATTTACAAATCTTAATAAAAAGGAAATCTAGAGAGGGATCTTTAAGACCGCTTCCAACAGGAGTCGACGGCTGAAATAATCATGCATTTAAAGACCATGCAACGACGGAGGCCAAAACATAAAAGAGAAGGCGAATATGTATTCAAAAATATTATAAGTAATTCACAAGCCATTCACCTACTAAAAGGAAGTGATTAATTCAAATAATATGGCCTTTGTATAATGTTAATTTACCGTTCTTACTTTTATATACGGACACAAGTAGCTATCTGCTCTAAAACATTTTTTTTATTGTCCACTATTATAAAAGAAAATAGCGTAATAATGCATTGATGTATTACAGTTAGATTGTTATGTCATGTAATTAAGCTGTATTTTACTATAAAACTCTTTTAAATAGTGCTTGCGAGCATAAAAGTAATTGTAAATAACGGTAAATAGGCACAAAAAGCTAAGAAATAATCACTTAACTATGTTTATTTTATGTTTTTGACGACTGTGGGTAACATTTTAGGCAAGAACATTGACATTTTATGAAATCGAGCATTACGCAATTCTTTGATTAAACTTTGTAAATAAATAGGCTTGTTCTTTCAAATATCAAAACAAAAGAATATAAGGTATTGCTGTGAATAACCTATTGAATAATCCTATTGTTTATTTCACAATAAAAATTTTAAGTCAAGAATTATATGTGAACTCATAAATGTGAAAGAAAGTAACCACAGAACTGAAAATACATGTTCTCAGTTCTGTGAAAGTAACTGTGTCTAACTTCTTGGGATATTTTTTTCACGACACAAGCTTAACGTAAGTTTAAATGCAAGTAATGCAGTTCATGACAGGCCAGGCTTAGGCTGAATTCCTAGCATAAGCTAGCCTAAACCTCTGTTAAATCATTTATATCATAAAGAAGCTTGGAATGGGGAAACCTTAAACACCCTTGGAATGATGTCCTAGAGATACAAATGGTCAGACCACATCTGCAAGTATAATTTATTTCTATTAAAAGACGTGTAGACTTATGTAAGTCCAGACGATTCCAAAATTAGAAATTCTATGCGCGTCGTAAAAATTATAATACATAACGGCATTGAAAAAAAGATTACGTAATAAAAAAATATTATAATGGTTCGCCTTTGAAATGTAGACGAAGACATAAATATATTATTGCACCGAAATGCATACGAATATCAAACCGTTTCCTGTGTTATGTCTAAATGTCGCTTTTTTATACAATTACATTTGCAGATTAACATAACCCAATCAAAGAGTACAAAATTATTCTGTTTTGTTCTTTTTATGCCTGTCTGATAGCAACCTGCTTTTATTACACCATCGACACTAGTAGTATGACTTGCGTGTTGACAACCCCTGCTGTGGCAACCATACTCGTTGGCAGAAATACATACATGCCAGTATTTCCATCTGGTGACAGTTACGAGTCCAGAAGAAATCTTCTTTGACTTTCCTCATTCAAATCAAACAGCTTCAAGAAACGTTTCCTTTAAAATCATCGAGGAAAGGTATTGTGTTGTAATTACGATTATGTTATTACGAATTTTTTCATCAAATAAGCACTCACTGTAAAATGAATAAGAGGTTGTTTCTCATTATTATATAAACGATTTTATGCTACAACACGTACGTCTTGATATTGAAGGTCAATAATATAATAAATGATTCTTTTGAAAGTGAAGCTATAAATAGGCAAAGCTAGTTCCAAGCATTCAAGTACAGTTAATCTTTTTTTTCTACATTTATATGAAATACTAAGATTTGTTCAAAAAAAAAACCATATACTTCTACAAAATCTAGGTTCATTATATATTATTTTTCTACATTTTTCATTCATAAGTTCCTCTGATTTTAGCAATAAGTGTGCAGCGGTTTACATGAAGAATTTCGCACAGTGACTTCCTTGCCTTAAGTCCGCTGGATAATGGTAAACAAGTGAGTGGTATGGTGGTTGGCGTGTGACAAAAAAGGTGGACTATTAGTCCCCAAATTGCGTAAAATTAGAAGATAATAAAAATTAAGTTTTTGTTTGAATAAGAGACGTTATTAAAATAATATAGGCGCGAACTGATACCCAATGTAGGAAACCGCTGTTGTGATCAATATCTTCTACGCTTGCACCAGGCAGTGTAAAAACCAGTGCCATATAAATACATGACACCCTATTGTTAAGTGAGTCCAATGAAGGAGGATGTTGTCATTTCGTAATCATTGAAACAATTATAAATTCTCTGCATTCTGCGCTGCGCAGGTTCCTAACAACCGAATTGCAGAAGTCCGTGTATTTGTATAGCCTTCTCTGCTCGTACCATTTTCTACATTCGTGCCTTCTCTGGTTTTTTTATATATCTAAGTTAGCAAAAAAGCACACAGGTTGCCTATTGGTAAGCGGTCACCCCTGCCTATAAAACTCGCGACCACCACTTCCTAAGCCCTATTTAACAAAAGAAAAAACAGTGTTCAATTGTTTTTTTTTTACGATTTTCCTGGTTTTCTCGTTATTTTCGTCGAAAGAGTAACAATTATGATGATTTTCTACTTCTGTTGAGTTGAGTAGAATAAAATTGATATTCGATAAAAAAGTTATGGGATTTGTATTTGAGTTCCTTCTTTAAAGACGATTATTAAACTACAGACCGGCAAATAACCATGTCATTGCCGCGTGAAAATAATAAGGTTGTACTTAGAGCGCGTAAGCAGTGAGCAGTATCATTTCCTGCTATAGGAGGTCGAGGCTGGCTATTATTTCGCCCAATTTTGTTTGTTTATTGTGTATCCAATAGTAGGATAATACTTGTGCAGGATTTATTACGTATGTCTGATTAATGTCTATTTTAATTTAGTCATCTATACTAATATTATAAAGCCGAAGAGCTTGTTTCTTTGGTTATAGCACTTATAGCACTAATCTTAGGAACGTTTGATAGCCCATTTATTGAGGAAGGCTATAGGCTGTATAACAGCATGTTGCAACCAATAGGAGCGGAGCATCAATGAAAAATGTAGCGAAAACTGTGAAAATTTACAAACGCGGACAAGGTTGCCCGGTCAGCTATTATTTTTAAAAATTTAGTTGTAACGTCAAACGAACGAGTGAAATAAAAAAAAAAAAACTATGTTTATTCCAAGCTATCGAAATGTAAAGTTTGAATGTATGAAAAAAAAAAAAAAAAAAATACCATCTGTGTAACAAAAATAAGTAATTCCTTAAGTTATGTCTGCTACAGTTAATTAACAAACAAGAATAGCTCCAAAATTAACAAAAATTGTTCAAAACATAATATGTTTTCATTTCATAACTTGACTTTTAGAATGTCGTTAGTTTTAAATTTTCACTTTGTATTTAGATTTCTAGTAAGTAAACAATTTCAGTACTGAAACTCGAATTGTTAAAGCCAGTAGCAGTCGGTAAAAGACGTACTATGGAAAGAGTTTTGATAATGAGGATGATAAAAATACTTACGAGTGTTTGTGGAGCTAGTAAATATATAGTCCCCTTAATAAAATTTCAAATTTTTGAGTAATTAGACCTTATTATTAATCGTAAATAGATTAATTTAAACAGGTTTTTTTAAAATTAATATTTTTTTATTATTCTATATTAATCTACAAAATAATTGTGTCGGAAAAGAAAGTAGCTACACATCAAGAAACAAACATGACATTCCGGTATAGTTTGAGTGGCTACTATAAAACATTTGCATAATTAAACGGTCTGCAAAACGATCTCACTAGATGTAGATATTTAAAAAAAATTAATTCGTAATCAAATATAGTTCAAACAGACGAACACACAGTAGACACGACTAACTAGTACTAAAATAAGCCCATTTTAGTTGACCGGTTTGAAGTTGGGTTTGCCGGGTGATTGTGCATGCGACTGAAGAGTGACTGAGAAAGTGTAAGGTAGCTGTCCAGTTGGCCTCCATTCCCTAATTAAGTATTAATTAAAGTTATTGCCTGTCTGCCTGCAAGACCTGCATCTTGCCACTATGATTTAGCGGAGTGGGACTTCTGTTCCTGTACTATTATGTATTTCGTGCCACTTCTTAGAAAACATTCCTCGCGCCGCAGCCGCCGCTAACTTCAACCCGGTCAATTTGTACTAGCGTTATCTTCTATATGTGGTGATAATTATTTGCATCTAGTTGGTATCTTTTCTTAAGCAAATTCCGAGCACGGAGGGTTGTGCAATGTGGAATACCTAAAGTTTATTTGTAAAAGAAGTGCAGAAAGCTAACATTTTTAAACACTGACATTTGTGTTATAAGTTTAAAGATTATGTGAAAACGGCAAGAGAAACCTACACAGGTCCAGTTGAACTTTTACTGGCAATGAATATAATTGCTATAATGTAATATTATATAAATGAGTATAATAGCAATGAATATAATATAATAGCTTGATTTATGTTACAGATAGGTCAATGAAATAAAACAAAACATTTAATGAATTTGGTTAAACTTCAACCATCAAAGCGTATTCTAGTATGTAGATGCACTCGTAGATCTAAGAGCCCTCAAATTAATCCAAATTTCATAATTAAATACCGTATAACATGTATGTACTAACATGTTAATGTAATGGTTTAGGAGCGAGTTCATTTTGTGATTGGTATTCGATGATCTGACAATTATGCCACCCGCCACGCCGCTTCACATCACAGAGGTCAATCAACTCTTCTTTGTGAAAATCTTGTGCATCCATTAAATATGTATCTATCTAGGCATGCGGTAGCACATCAAGACAAGTTCAAGCCAAGATATAACTCAAGAACCATTGACTGGCATTTAGTATACAAAGCGTAGCGTTGGCTTAATTGTTAAATCTTGGAATTGCAATTGTGAAATGAATTCATAACAAAAGCGTTTAGATGTTTATGTGAGGTACATACAATTTATATTATATTTACATTCGCCTTTTAAGCTATCCGTTTGATGTAAGCGAAATAAGCGGCGTCGCGATTAATATTATAGCGTTGAACTCTAAATTGTGACAAAATGCGGGGGTAGAAGGTGGCAGACTGTAAAGGTCAATGCCAGCATGGCGGATAGGCGGGATAGCGACATACACTTCTTCAGTCATTCCTCAAGTACGTGTGCAACCATTTAGAAAAATAAAAAATATGGTTAATAAAAAAATAAATGAAAACTTTATTCAGCTCTTAACGATACCTTGACGTGTTGGGATCCAATTAAATCAAACTCACTCCTAAACATACGATAAAGGATAAGTGTAGTATAATTACTAATTGAATAGATATGATGACGTAATATCATCGATTTCGAGTCGATGATCTGAATATTGCCAATCTAACTCTCTGTATAACTAACATAGATTAAATGGAAATGTATGTCATTCATAAGCAATGCAGTTAAAATCTATTTTCAATTACTTATTATAATAAAAAACAATCAGAGCTTGTATTATGGGTTCTATATAACACGGACAAGCACATACTTAGATGCTTTTTTTTGTAAATACATACCTACATATTATAGATAAAAATGTTGAATGAATCAAGCTGAATATCACCGTAGCCTAGAAAATCTAGCAACACTAAAATGCACAGTTTTATAAAGTAAGGTCTCACAATACAACGCCTTCTCCTAACATGAGGGTAATTTTAGCACGATGTTCTGTTAGATACGTCTGCACTCTGCAGGCAGAGTATGTATAAACGTCCCCGTATATAATGTAAGTTGCAGGGATTAAGTTTATATTTCGAATTCTAAGTATGAAATAGTTTTTTTTTAAAACATTAAAAAAACACGAATGTAATTACAGCCCCTATGTTGCAAGCGTCTTACAGCTATAATCATACTTTTTTAATACTACGTTATTGTTGTTAAAGTCAGTTAAGCGGCCATCACACACCTGCCACGGCCGTTGCCCGGATACATTCATTCCCTCTTGATGATAACCGTATATCATCAATGGGGATGAATGCCTGTTTGTACACCTTAGTGGTAACCTGGCAAGTGGTTACAATTTTCAATAGTTTAATTATATTACGTAGTTATGTCGCAATCACACATGAAAATTTAAGTCTTAGCCTCACTTCATAGAAACATTCACCCTTCTCTACTGACTGACTGGTAAATCAGGAAATTATTATTTTTTGTTTATACTTAGTTTCCTGTCGCATATCACCTGTTTGAAATTCAATTAAATATTAAATGGCGAGTTATAAAAATAGCAATATATTTTAGTATTCAATATCCGAATTGGTACGGAAGCAATCTTAAAATTGTATACTAAGTATTTAATTTATAAGTCAATATTTATGGCAGGTTCGTATAACCTTGCTACACTTTGAAACTTTTACTTTTAAAGTTGGGTAAGGTAATAATAATATGTAGTTTAATCTCTCTGTAACGGTTTAATTTGCCACAAATAAGCACTACGTATACGTATGCGGATACCGACGCTTATAAACACGCGCATAACCTGTGATATCAACAATATCGTAGCTCTGATATTGATACATAACATAACATATATACATAATAAAACCACGTTACAAAATGCTTTGTAACATTACAAAATCGGCTTTGCTATACGCTCTGGAGCGACATTAAAAGCCTTCGTAGCCTGTACTTAAGCATACGCGTAAGCCTATATTGTCAATATTAAGCAATTACAGAACCTAGCGTTCGTTTGTGGAATGCGACCACCTGTAAAAGTCAGATGAGCTTAAGTACTGTTAAAGTACAACTGTAAGTATTGTACAACTCTCACAAAATGCAGTTAACTCTGCTTTTATTTCTTACCATGTTTAAAAAAAAGCTTCTATCTATCTAATACCAATTCTTGTATATATATATATAATCTGAATCTAGGAAACGGCTCCAACGATTTTGATGAAATTTTGTATTCAGATACAGTTTTGCATTTTAAGTTCAACTGCATAGTTGTATTTCCCGTAAAAATGCAATTTTACAATAAAAAAAAAATACGATTTTACAAAAAAGCTCGGTCTCCCAGCCTCCAGGTACTACTTACTTAAACTATTATAAATGCGAAACTTTTAATGGGTGGATGTTTGGTACTCAATCACGCCAGAATAGCTGAACGCATATAGATGAAATTTTGCACAGAGATAGATTATAGTCTGGGATAGCACACACTTTTTATCTCAGAAAAATGAACGGTTCCCGTGGATTAGATTTCAACAGGCTAGTAGGAACGCAGGCAAAAGCTATTAGAATATTATAAAGAATAGAAAATTATTTGTTTTAGATACAAATTTGCACGCGTCATGGACCGTGTAGTCCCGGCTCTGATCGATGACCTCGATTACAAAAAAATCTTAATAAAAAATCGACCAAAATGTTAAAAGGTGCCTATTGTATGGTTAACTGACTGTAATGGCTTATTACAAACGGTAAGGAATATACATCAAGCTTATCAAGCATAGGAAAACTTATATTCAAATACACAAGTTTTACTTATGTAATTTTACTGTCTAGTCAGTAAGCAGTATTGATGACCAGTGATGTTTTTGTGGACAGAGGTGTGGAGGGTGTACTTCCCCAGGCAAAGTTTTCGCCCAGTGTTCGAAAATATCGAAATCTGCTATGCACTACAAGACGTTCATTACAAGAACGTACGAGTCAAGGACGTATTCTTGACTCGTACGTTCTTGTAATCAGTCTTTCTAAATAATAATGATGAAAAATCCCCAATTAAACTTACAGTTTTTTGTTATAATATCAATTTGGTAATACGATACATTTTCTATTCTTAGCAAGCATTTGTTTTAGAATTATAAAATTTCTTAGTACAAGCATACAAGGGAGCAATAAGAATCAATTATCTTTTTATTAAGTCAATACCCACTTAATCCAGGACCTATCAAAATAAATGTCACATTCATCGTATCTAAATTTCCCAATAGTTCCTCTTAACTCATATCTCGGTAACTGAATATTTTATTTGTTCAGCATCTGAGGACACCAGCGATTTTCAATATCACGCTGAATGCACTCACAATGCGTACATCACAATATAGGTACTAAGTAAAACGGATAACTTTTATTTGTTGGTAGTAAATTGAAAATATCAAGTACGTTATTTACAAACCTTTGTGATAAAACTTTTTATTACCGAGATTAATAGTTTCACCGCGATGAATGGATGTGGAATTTTCATTTGTTTTACCTGAACTCGTACGGAAACATATACATATATTATGTACATATGTGGCACCATTCCTGGATATATAATTGAGTGTACATAAAGGATTTCCTTTAGATCGTTTCGGTATTAATAAGTAGAATAAAACTGCTGTTGAGGCCGATTTCACAATATTTAACTCGCGTCGTTCTTATTAGAAAATATCCTGTGTTTTTGTTCCCGGCTTATAAAAAGAAGAGAAGAATGTTTTTCTGTGAAGCGATTCAATGTTTGATCGTTTCACAGAAAAACATTCTGAAGAAACCCTTCACATTTATACATATAACATATTATCCAGGATTTCAGAATTGTAACTTGGTTCGGTCTTAATATGATGTTGAATAGTACATACATGTACTAATTACTACTAGAGCGTGTCTTAGTGTCAATAGAGTCCACGCCACCCAAGCCTACCCTTTTTTAAGGTAAAATGGGTATCATCATAATACATGACTCCAAATAACTTAATATAACATTGACAGACTAGCATTCATATAATTATGTATTTAAACGGGAATTAACGTGATCACGAAAAGGTATTACATGCCTCTGAATTGCGGGTGGATGAAGAACCTTCTACCTCACGATCTCGACGACGGAGGGCGTGCACCGCTGAGCCAGTCAGCCTGTGACCACGGCCTGTGCAACCTGACAGAAACGTCAGGCAATTCAGAGGTATGTAATACCTTTTCGTGATCGCGTTAATTCCCGTTTAAGTACATAATTAGATCATGGAACGCGAAAGTTTAAAAGATAGTATAGACTAGCATTCGTCCACCTGTTAGATGTATAGAGACACAAGTCGCTGAAAGGCATCGGTAAGTCTCCGAATCCGGAATTCCTCTACAGATTTAATGCTCAGATAAAAAAAAAAAGTGCCGACCGTTTAAAGATCAATACGCATTCTAATGAATCTAGACGAACCTGTCGACCTTTATCTTTAATAAATGTAAATAAAAACTGTATAGCGGTCTTAAGATTGCGGTTTATAGTTAAGCAAATGATTTCCATCAAAGTATATGTAAACAATACATTAACTGAATACTTTTGTTTTTGGATATATTGTTGCTTTTGGGAATATTTTTTTACAATAACCGGTATCCATTTTAACAACATCATAACTATCACGTACAAATGTCACAATTTTTGATTGAACTCTTTGCGCGAACGTTGACCCCGCCTAATTAATCAAACAACACTCTGATCGATAAATATACATATATTCAGGCAACACCAAGCGTTCTCTAACTTTTAATATCCCTTTTTAAAGTTTTAGAATACTTCATTATTTATTTATCTCTTTATTGTACACCTTTAAGTGAGATACAATCCAAACATAATGTAAACATTTAATACATATTTCAATAGGCAGTCTTATCGCTCACGGCGAGACTTTAGTATAGTTTAAAATTAGTAAGGACTAAACTAATTGTTGCAGAAATTTAAATGAACTCTTTAGAGCTTGTAACCTATAATTTGTTGTACCTACTTAGATAATTAATTTTTCTTTGGAAGGTTACTTAGATAACTATCATTCAGGGAAAACGTTTACGCTCGCAAAGGTAACTCAAATACCTTGAGTTCGGTCGAACAAGTTGCTCTACTACTTCATGTTATATAAAGTACAGTTTTAATGAGTAGATAGATATGTAGATAACACTTTTGTTGTACATATTTTTTTTATAATATACGTTAACTTCTATTTCTAACCTAACTGCCCCCCGCGGTTTCACCCGCGTAGGTCCCGGTGCCGTGGGAATATCGGGATAAAAATTAGCCTATGTGTTAATCCAGGTCTCCAGCTACCTACATACCAAGTTTCATTGCAATCTTTCACGTTTATTATATTAGTAGGGTGTAGCCTTTTTAACTACATTATGGACTCTAAAGATCAACCCGTTTGTAATGAGAAACTATTTGAGTGTATTTTGAACTTTAAAATGAATAAAAAACACATTCCTACACTTCCTTAATTTACGCCATCTTAAAGGCTAGAAAAGACACACTTGATTAAGCTGAATCAACCTTTCAAATGCTGTGTCTAAAACAAATGCTAACAAAGCTATAAAATTATATAACACGACATTATAATATAATGTTTATGTGTGAGCAAAGAGTTGTTACTAATCAGGCATTTCCTTTACCTACGTTTTGGTTCATTATCCATCAACAAAACGGTCAGTGGTCAACAAAAATTAGTTACGTTCTTAAACATTCGATAAAGTTGCGCGATACTTATGATTTCGAAAGTTTGTACAGTTGCACTATCTTATTACTAGCTTCTAATTTAAAAAAAATATACTTTAGGGCGAGGCAGGATTTCTATACGACACATTATTAGCATAGCTATCATCTCACTAGAACACGGCGTGTGCTATATTCCAGGGATGTTATGGAACTCCGTAACCGTAACCGAAATTATCGGTTATCCAAAATAAAAATCTATCCGAAACAGTAACCGTAACCGATATAAAATTTTCGAATAATTTCGGATAGAGGTGGAGTCTTAATAATTAATTTTATCATAATATATACATCAAGATGCAATTACATATTTTATGATAATTGTACATATTCCGACCATTGCTTATTTTTTATTGTGATTCTACTACCAAATAATAACCTACAAATAATGCCTAGCCATTACTTATCTGTATTCTCCTGTTTCATTCTTTAAAGATCTAATATCCGCAACCGAAACTATCCGAAACTATCGGATAACCCGAAATAATCTAATATCCGTAACCGTATCCGAAACCGGTATAACATTATTCATATATCCGTATCCAGATCCGAAATTTTATATCCGTAACATCCCTGCTATATTATGAGACTGAAATGAGTAGATAGAACCGGAGATGAGAGATATAAATTGACTGAAACCTTTCTGATGGTCGAAGATAATGTGATCTTGAAATCAGAAATGTTTTTGGGCCAGAATTTTTTTCAGGTGGAATCCAGCCAAAGTACCCCGAATACTCGTGTACAAGGATCATGACATATACACCACTACGATTTTTTTTTTTGAACATGGCAGATTTGTATCAAACATACCTAGAACTAAAACTATCTCGTTTAGAGATGCGAATATAAATCATTTCATTGATAATTATTTAATATTATATATATATATATATAATAAGCTTTAATTTTTAATAATATCGCCTATATTGTATTTACTCACACCTTTAGAAACACCTCGCTCGTTACAGTACTCACACAACTTACACAGCCAGACTGACGTTTGTAAATTTTATTAATTTAGTTGTATTACCAATATAATTTTTATTTATTATTTTTTATGATATTCATAAATATATATAATAGGCTCAAGATGTCGCCAGGCGCAGGCCCAATCATAATACCAGCGCTGCAGTAATATGCTGAGATAGGTGCCTTTTCTGGCATTACACAGGGCATTATAATTACTTGCGGTTTTAATTATTTTTCATTTTAATTGTAATAATTGTGTGCGGTCCTGTGAATGTCAGAATAAATGTTTTTCTTTCTTTCTTTTGTAAATGGCATCCACGCAATTGCGCGTAAGACGTATGGAAATTGCACAAACGACCTTCATGGGAACAATGTGCATATTACATGTACACAACCGTATCAACTCAGCACCGATGAATGTAATTTTTTGTGGTTGTGAAAATGTAAGCATTGTGGCAGACTGCATTTTTAAGCAGCTGATGAAATTTAACAAAAACCTTCGATTTGATAAAGATACTAATTGCTAAAGCATATTTTATAGGAATTCGCGTGGAGTACCGCATCTAGAGGTTTCTTTCAATCTGACATAAATTTGGTTGTGGCAACTAAAATAATATTTATCCCAAGTCTGATTGCTGCTCCCAAAAATAATATGCGTATATTTCAATGGCGGTAGCTTGGAGATTTGCAGATTTTTTTTAAGATAAAATCACCAAAAATAACATCAAATGGTTTTGTAACAATAGTTTGTAGAGATTGTTAATTACGATATGGACAACAATTAAACATACTTTGTAATTAGTTGTAGGTGTAGCTGTAAAAATAATTACACAAATAACCATAAAACATTTGTAAGAAAAAAATGTTTTATGGTTATTTATTTGTGTAATTATTTTTATTTATTTAACAATAATTATTGAGTACTTCATTCGTTTCGTTAACTGCGTAAGCTTCTTCAGAATTGGAATTCACCTTTTAGATATAAAAACAGCTGCGGGATACAACGAAAGTTTTTTTCAGAGTTTTCACTTGGTCAGTAACGGAACTGAATTCATATATTAATACGCGAAGAAAATTGTTTGCTGAAAGACTGAAAATTTCTTATATATAGAAGACGAAGAAGTAAAAAAATTAAATTCACATTCACAATCATTCGGTGAACAATCATTCGTCCTCTATTTTTCTACTTTTAGGGTTGAAATTAGAGAAGTATACCCTATCCAAGAAAAAAAGAATGATCAAAATCGGACTCCTGTAAAAAGTTGTCATACATAAAAAACACGAAATTTCGACAGAGGTGACGTGACAGAGACACGTTAAACTTGTAACACCCCTTCTTTCTACGTCGGGGGTTAAAATAACCAAAAAATAATGGGGTAATTTTTTTGTGTTTTTTGTTTCAACCGATAATTGATAATATAATAATTCATAAAATAATTAGTGCAGGTTTGATAGGGTATTATCATATCGATATGGTTATTTTATTAAATCGAATTGTATTTTATATCGCAGTGCAATTATACATATTGTATAACCAGTAACAGACATCTCAAAGTCACTTAAATCGTTACGACAACTGCAAAGTACTAGTCATTATAATTATATATTTTTAAATAAACACAAGTGCAATCAAAATAAACAACTGATGAAAAATATAAATATGAGCATAATATATTTATGAATAATGAAATACCTACATAATATTAGCAATGCACGAGAAATTTGCGTGAAAAAAATATGTTTATCGAACCTACCTATATTCGTTAATGGAAATAACTTCATGCTTGCATTGCATTATTTCTAAACTTAATAATGCAAGACTATCATTCACATAAATCTACAAAGATTCCGGCACATTTTTTCGCGACACGTATGCTGCAAAACAATATCGAACAATATATACATTAATTACTCACTAAGCTAAAATCGACTCTAATTCAATGCAGTAAGACCGTATTCTATATTCGTAAGGGCAACTAGAGGTGGCACACATGCATCGATATCGTTTTGCAGTTCCAAACAATTGCACGCTTATGTATGAAACTAACCGTTGGGTGCTGTTATAGAACATTGCAGCCTGCCTCTTCAGGTCATCGGTAACTGTATTTTCTTCGTTCATTTTTTCACAACACGACACTAAATTATATAAAAAACGACCGGTTCACTGGGTGGATTCGTTTCACAATAACATCAATTAAGTAAATCAGGCTTTAGAGTTACACAATAAGGTTGAAATTGGATTGTTACGGTTCAAAGGTGAATGCTGCTTGAATTTAGAGGCCGGCAAGTCGGCGTTCGACGCCCGCGCCTCTCACTATAAACTGACACGGCTATCGAGTTAGATCGCCCACTCACGCGGTGTGAGCACCCCCCACTAAGTCGTAGTTCCATTGTTTCGCACGATACGACAGTTTATTAGTTTTACATCATGCGTAAACATTATTCATTTATGGTGTGTCGTTAATATCTTGAACTATTTCAATGAGCTACAGACATATTTGTAGCATAAATTAGTTACATAAAACTAGCTTTCTATCATAACTTTCCTTGGAGATTTTCTACAACAAAATAGTATTGGCAATGTGTGATTAATATTCCCGGTGTTGCATGTGCACCCGCTCACCATCACACAACGTCATCGTCACCTAATTTAGGACCTTAAAAACTACAACCAGATGGAAATAACCGTATCTGACCCAAATCCGGTGAGCTGCGAATCGAAGAGCCATTAACAAACTTAAACAACCTTATTACAAAAGGCTTATACCACTTAAAACTAGGTTTAAACCAAATACAAATGGTAAAATACAAATCGCTGCTTTGTGAGAATATCGACGTAATTCAAAATTCAGTCGAATTCAACTAAGTATGCCAAACGATCATAAATCTTTGATATTTTATACTGAACAGAGATGCACGTTCGTAGATCGTAGATAGCAACGAGTTCATTATATATTTGAGACAAAACACTAGCGGAAATCACAAATTATTGCCATTCTCTAAAATTAATAATTTTTGAAGTGAAAACTTCTTTAGCGGCGTTGTGCATTTTTTGGGATAGGTAAAAAATGTTAAACTCGCGTCAGGACACGTGACCTGATCGAAAATTCGTAAGACGGAGCCGAGTTTCTTATATTTAAAAAAATATAACATTCGAAATTCAAACATTTATGAAAGGCCAGGAACGCCGAACTTACGGTGTACCCTATGTATACATTTAGATATGTTATTAAATATTTTTTATTTTTAACCTAATTATATATATACAGATGTGTGTGTGTGTATATGCAAATACATTGTGAAGTTATGTTTTCACTTCTGACGTGCAGTCCTACGACTGACTGTTTTTTTTTGTTCCATCGCTGTTCTCGCAAACCACGAGGAAGATTATAGGCTATACGCGACCATATAATATATAGTGACCATAAACCGCAGGAGCAGGAGCAGGTGAAACCGTAAGAAACGGCTAATGTTTGATAAATAATCTGTTAAACGTATTCATTAATTTCATTCTAAATCCCTAATTACTTATTATTAGAATATTGTTCTATGGTTACGGTTTTTAGGGTGGCAAAGAAGTGGTCCCTGTGTTAGTTAAAAGCTATTGTGACATTCAAAGTTAAAATCATAACACGTCATAATATGATATCTTAAATCTCAAGATTCCGCCACTTAACATTTTATATACATTATTGTTTAAGTTTAGATAAGACCGTTATTTACTGTTTACAAGGTTTGGGATGAATTCGATGGCAGCGCTTGTTTGCCCGATTTCTTCTCACAAGGCTCAATCATTTGGAAACGGTCGGTTATAGATCGACACAGGCAGATATGATATTATGTTATCAATTTTTTTTTTATAATTATACATTTGACAAAGCAACATATTATTGCGGTAACTGTGTGTATTGATCTATAATTTTTTTTTTTTTTTAAATTGACGATTTCGAATAATTGATGACTAATTTTATGAAATAAATATATTGAATTTGCATTTGTGCCCACAATGGATGGGGTTAACCTGTTTTCCTTCCACTTGTGTATCATACCCTGTTTAAAACAATCAGACATAGTTATATAGATTTAAATATAATCACACAATAATAGGATAATCAATTTCCTTGTTTTATAGCAAAATTGTAATAAAAGTTTTCCATATTGTTCAAATTAAAATATGGATCGAAAGACAGTTGTAGGTATTTATATTTGTTAAATAAACTAAACTTTAAAAAGCCTAAGTGCTTATCAAGCATTGAAGCCTACTAATAAATCATTCATAGATGTTTTTGATACGTTATTCGACATAGTCACTTCGCATTTGGCAAAGACTATCATCTAGGGTTTTTAGAAGAAGAAGAAGACCTATGTAAGTAGTGGCATGTAGTATTTAAATCTCCTCTCAAATGGATATTTATGTACAGAGTACCGGTAAGTAGGCCTGTCATCACTTAAATTGCCGACGCCGGACAAAAACTTCATAAATCCCGGTCACATGGGTTCACCCATGGAGATTCTTTCCCGAACAAAAAAACGCCGATTATGCCTAGCAGCATAGAGTGTCCGAGTGGGTTTTACCCGGGGTTTTACCCAAACACTTTGTAAACCACGCTCAGACGCCCTGTAAACTAGGACAAATCCGTGGAAATCCGGACGAATGGCAGCCCTACCGGTATAGCATTGAAGTTTCTAGTCAACACATGAATATCTAAAGTCTATCTCTTCTTTGCCTACATGTATAATTATTTGTTGTTATTTTGGTTTTGTTTGTTTGTTTTAACACCCTAATCTCTGGAATTATCAGACAGGTTTGAATAATTATTTTTATTTGAGGAACCTAGGAGAAGAGCAGTGACAATTAATGTGAGTAAAACGTGAGTTGTGTTTCGCCGAGTCAGTGAGATTTCCGGAGGCCTTAACCCTTCCCTCTCCCAAAACCCGCCTCTTCCCTACCTTCCCGTACTCCCCCTTAAAGGCCGGCACTTGTGACTCTTGAGGTGCAGCTACTTACCATCAAGTGACCCGTCTGCTCGTTTCCCCCCCTATCCCATAAAAAAAAAACAATTAACAACTTACTGGTTGAGTCATGATGACATTTTAAACAACACATAATAAGTCAGAAGAATTGACAATGGGCACAAACTTTTATCATCACAGTAGAGGTGGTAGCTTTGTTAACTGTCTGTTAGTCATAAAGACACTACTGTGATATCTCGGTTTACCACCATCTCACATTGCGACAAAGTTTTGTGTTTGTCAACTGTTATTTAAAAAAACCGGTGTGTTCATCTTTTTTTTCACCGGCCACGACCTCGACTGCACTGAGTCCGGAGAGACGGCGGCATTGAGGCGGCTCCACAGAAATGTAGTGCGTTATGAGTTTAATCATAACAAAAATGGTTTCCACCGCCCGCGCCAGTCGCTCCCGCCTCGCCACTACTCCAGTAAAATACGCGGCCTAGTAACAGTAGAGAAAGTTCGTGAGGTATTGCTTACATACCTATAACTACTCCTACTAACCATACCAAAGAAAATGACTTCCATTTTCTTATGTCTTCTGTTGTCTCTGACTACACTTAACGTGAGTTTAAGTATACCTACTACAAAATTATTACTTTCCCTTCTTGAGTAAGGCAGTAAGCCTCTTTTGATTCCCTTTTTCCCTTCTTTAATTCCCTAAGTGCCCGATGACGTTCTAAGTCTAGGTTAGGTAGTTAGAGAATATTAGTTTGGTAGGTACTAGAGATCTCGTGGTCGAATTTTTCGCGAACCAAGATACTTAAAGTTTGGAATACTGAAGACTGAATGGATATTATAATATAAGACTGAATGATTCATTACTCAAATTATTCAAATTGAAATTGTAAAAAAAATACTTAACCTTTTTGGATTTATTGATTTCTGAACGCGATCACAACTTGTCATTGATCTGTCAAGAAAGTAGATAGAGCGCCAGTGCTGTTTTGAAGAGTGCTAGGTTTTCCCGCGTAAAACTTGGAGTTTTAGAAAATAAAATGTTTGTCAATATCCGTGTGTATTAGTATAATCACCATACTGTTGGCCTGATCATACTCTATACATTTTCTGTTCTTTTTCCCTGTTAACAATATTTTATGTGTTTGTTCAAACTGTCGTCAAAATGGGGATTCTTTCAGCCTGCTCAACTACTAACGAGAATACCAGATGCAGGCCCTGTGAATGGTAGTATCAGCATCTTTCATTGATCACCTCAAAGCTCAAATCACCTCACTCAGCTTATCGCAAAGATTAAAGATCATTACAGACTTAGGGCAAATGAAATATTTTAGAACATAGAGAATATTAAACCTGTTGGCGTCATAGCTTATGAGACTGCATCATGCTCGATGCGACGTCGTGAACCAGACCAATACTCCTTGCATGATGGTTCTAACGATATTTCTGGTTGCTTTTTAAAACCCTGCCCTGTCCTGATAAAAGTGACGCTCTTCCATGTCGTCAAGAAAATACGTTCCAACATGTGGTTCGTGAGATAGACACATTTGCGGTGGTTCAATGTGATGAGCACCTTAAAGTTCATGGCTCATTACAGCCACCCGGCACCCGACCAGCATCGCCTCGTCATTCGGCGTCAACTCCTTGTCGACAGGTGGACGCCGCGTTGTCACTAGTGAACCGCGTGGTCAACGAGTGGTCATCGCGTGGTCGACTAGTGGACCTCGTCAGGTGGGGAGCGTCCTCGCGTGAATCACTCGCGGCCAGCGCGGTCCACTCGGGATCCGTGCGTTTGCAATGCGCAGTCAACGCTAAGCAAGCATGCGAGCAGCGAGTTGTCACAGAGTGGTCCACTCGCCATCCACACGTGGACAACTTGCAAGCGAGGCGATCCGGCGATGCTACCGAATTGATGTAGTGAGCGCTTATCCAAATATCCATAGAAGTCCGAGGCGAGGCGGTGTGGGTCGGGTGCCGAGTGGCTCTAATGAGGTATGACCTTTACCGGGCAAGATTATTGTCTATAATGAAAAGGAAGCCACATTATAGCCATATTATGAGCATGAGTAAATAATTGCGCCGTAAACAACGTCTACCTTTAGACCACCATTAAAATTTAAAGACATGAGCCTTGATTTTATAAAGTGGCGCAAAATATCCCCTCGAAAAGGAATAAAGGAAAATTTAAATAAAAATATTTAATGTCCCTGTTTATATGCCATTGCTGATTAGTAAATAAAAACTATGTTTATTATCTAGTCTTTTAATAACTAAGACGTGTTTAACCTATTACATGGTATAATACTTATCATTTGACATTTACTCGCTGTATATATTTGAAGTAAATTCTTTGCAAAACAGCAACAGTAATTTTTGTGTCAGTGGAAAACTGATGAGAAAAAAAAATTGGCTTAATTAGAAGCCAACAAGTGAGTCTCACGATAATTAAACCCCTACTCACTAGCACAAAAACAGGAGTACACCAGTAGTTTCGGGTACAGAACAGTCGGGTGGCTCCAATTCGAGCAGGTATCAGATATTACGTTAGTATAATCCACGTATAGGCAATCGAACATTTAATGCCACCTCTGGGTTTGTTGTACTAAAATTATTATTATTATACAAAGAAAATTTCCCCGACCAACACACTATAAATTATTACTTATGTATAGCCTGACCAGGAAAATAAAAAACATCGTCATGTTGTGGAAAATAAATGAACTAATTTATTTTAATGGCAAGAACAACTTTAAAATGTCATTAACATGTGAGCGTTGTTTATTTTTTATTGCTGTCAAAGCGTAAGCATGGTCTATTTTTAAGATAGAAAGTGGAAAGAAAGTTTAAGGGATTGAACTATATTTGTCTAAAAAACATTACAGATTTAGTTGTCAACACGAATCAAACATTATAATATGTACATAAATAAAACAGAATTGGCCATTGGCCTCAATATCATTGTAACTTAAACCCAATCTAAATTATTTATTTATGGCAAAAAGGAAGATAAAAGGAAAATTGGCTTCAAAGAATGTTGGTCTCGATAACGTTACATTCCTAAAACTTGTATAAGGCAAATATTAGACACGATATTTAAAAAACCATTATATGTACATCATGTTTTTTTATTTATTGAATGTTATTCTTATTTCGTAGAATTTTTTTACAGAAACATGAAACAGCTACTGCAAGCTCATAACAAAATGGAAGAAAATTAGAGAAGCAGAGAGCCTATGGTTAAAACGGAAATACTAAAAAAATATTATTGATGTTGGTGGCGGTGAAAGTAATGACAGTTAGAATGAGTCTGATTTATGTAAAGTAAAAAATCAAAAATTTTATATATTAATGTGTAACTCGGGACTTAATCGCGATAGTATTTAAAAGGTACAATACCTTTTTGGTTATCCGAAGTCCGATCGAAGTGCACCGATCGTGGTCACAAGTTACACATCTAATATGTATCAAAGTCGCGAATGTTTAAAAACAATTTAAAATGTTATTGTTTGAATTTTCAATGATTCACTATAGCATTAATTCATAAGGTTATGTCTTACCATCCACACAAATTTTTAACCCCTGACGCACATAGGAGGGATGTTATAAGTTTAACGGGTGTATCTGTGAGTGTTTGTGGCATAATAGCTCCTCAATGTTTGCCAATTCACATGGAAATGACTAGACCACTTTCTTTATTTTCCTGGTCAGGTTGTCTCTACATTATAACTATAAAGGCGAGTTTTTTGGGTAAATGATATTACTTAGTTAAGGAATTGAAACTTATTGATGCTTTGAATATCTTAAAATACTAATATGAATGCAAAAATTTGTCGCTGGAAACGGCTAGTAGTACATAAGTAACAACCTAAATGAGACTCTGAAAAGAGTCTGGAAGACTATATTGCCCCTTGAATATAGTACTGGAACATCTCGAATGTTAACTGTATATTAGTATTGGGTATAATGAAGACATTGGGAATAATGCAATATCAAAGGTTGGTAGTAAGTATCTATAACGGATTTAGTATTGGATATAATGAAGACATTTCTTGGGTACCCAAGAAATGGGAAATGGAGTGGAGAAAATACCTAAGGAGACGGGAGGATAAGTGTGTTAAAACTCACATCATCAATTTTGTAAACTTACTCTAAGCAATATTTACTGGTGTACAATAAAGTTTATTCTATTCTATTCTTTATAAAAAATTCAGAATAAAACGTCTAATAATAAAATAATGAAGACATTGGTGATAATGAGATATCAAAGGTACATATCTCTAATGTATTTAGTATTGGAGATTTTCCAGAATCCTAGAGAGATTACTGAGAAAACTAATAATATGTGATCCACATGACAATAGGTTTTTTGTAAAAATTCTTTTGAAACTAACATTTACCAGAAAATTGCATTATGATGTAAGTATTTGAAGAAATGTTAGGATTTTTTTTTTGGTCCAGTCCAGTGTATATAAACTGTAACACCCGAAGTCCCCAAATTTTACTTTACATTACATGTTAAGTAAAAATAACTTTGAATGTATTACTTTAACTTAATAAACTAACTTTAACTTAACAAAATTTTTTAATCACATGAGATCGCTTCATGGTTGAATATCGACCATTATTCATTTCTCTAAGATAAAAAGTTGCCTATGTCTTTTTTCAGGATATAATCTATTTCCTTGCCAAATTTCATTAAAATCTGTTTAGCAGTTGATTTATGAAAAGTTAACAAACAAATAGACGGAGTTACTTTTGCATTTATATTATTAGTGTAGACTAGCATAGATAGATAGATAACAAGAGTTGGCTCACATGGCATTTTTTTACATTTAAAGTAGATGGTTTACTCAAATGTGTTGCCAAAGCTTGTTTAATGTTAATGTGGACCAACAGTTAATTTTCTTTCAAGATAATAGGTACTACTGGTACTGTTTGATTGCTGATGTTTAGTAACTAATTATAGGTAGTAATTATGCACAAAATTATGGAAATTAATGAAATAAGGAAAATGTAAGCCTTCTGCGTCATAAGCATATCAGGTTTCATTAAGATGTGAATCAATATAGATTTGTTACAGATATAGACACATTAAATATGTCATTTTTGGATATTAATTCCCATATATTTTTAACCATTGGTGTAATAAAATATGGCTTAATTTGTAAACTAAGTACTCATTCAATTGCAGCATAAATAAATCTGAAGATATGGTCTTTATGGTGTGATATTCTGAGATATTATTATCTTTGCTAAGTTTATTAAGTACTCGTCTATCTTAGTGCTTTGCCATATGTGAAAAGATGGGCAGAGAGCATTTGATAGCTTAAAGCATACCTTTTAATGTAATGCTACCATATAAACTTTTTAAAGTATCTATGTACCTCTTCCATATAGAATATTTTAGTAGTCAAACTGTTCAGCTGGTATAACCTAACGTATGGTAATTAATAAATTACTTACTCATTTTCGCCCCACAGCGGAGAATAGACGTAGTTGTATGCTTGTTTGTTCATTTTGAAGATAAATACCAATCACTTTCACCACTTCATTGCATCTAAATGATTATTAAGAACTAAGTAGGTAATTATTGGTCAATATGTTATGTAAATATTGACATTCTTCTTATCTTGTAAGTAAATAAACTTTAAAAGTCAAAGTAAACAATAATGCTGTCAATTGCTATTGACATGTTACATACACAAAAATGACAGCTTTGACATTACATTCTGACATTTTGGAATGGCATTACCACCTAGAAATATATAATCTTTTTTATCAAATAAATAGGCATAATGATAATACCGCCTAATGAAAAGCGGTTAGCACAAGTTCAGGAAGTAATAATATTTTTTTCCGTACATAATCATCATCAGCCTATCGCTGTCAGCCAACTATCCCGGTCTTGGGCAATCCACAACTTAAATCACTAAGGTGCCTAACAAGCTTCCTAAAAGTAAGTTATAGTAATGTGAAAAATAAGGTAATTAAGATTTAACTTAGTTGCAGAAATGCATGTTCAACATCTCTAAGCGAGTATCAAGAAACACATGAAATGAAAAGAATATAAATTTTTTCTTTCACAAAGGAAAAAATACCTTTTATTTCATTTCATTTATTATTTACCTATATTTACAGTTCTTCCTTTTTTTTTTATTACTTCACTTGGGTCAACTAAGTTTTGGGCACGCCGCTATAGCGGCGATAAGACCCATCCTACGAGAGTGGCTGGAGAAAGGGCACGGAGCCCTCACCTTCCGGATGACGCAGGTGCTTTCCGGACACGGTTGTTTCGGAAAGTACCTGTGTCGTATCGGCCGGGAGCCGACGTCACGCCGGTGCCACCATTGTGGTGACTGCCCCGAGGACACGGCGCTTCACACGCTTGCGGAATGCCCAGTCTGGGCTAGCCAGGCCTTGCCTACCCTGGGCTAAAACTGCGTACGCCCATGTTTACATACATCAATGCGTTAGTATTCGCTCAAATTGGTTTAAATAATTGCAAGTTACTTTATTCCAGTACTTGAAAGCCTATATTTCACTTACTATTATCTGTTAATCCTGAAACCAACACTAACACTTATAAAACGAACTGACATGACTGGATAGTCGTACCTGTCAGTAACTCATTCATTGAAGCCTGAGCGAAATGTCAAGAAATATACTCATACCTATAAGTATATCTCTTGACATTTGGTCTCCTTTGGACACCTCCGAACAGATAATTCTACTTCATTGGTATAGAACTATAGACTGCAACATGTATAAAATAAAATTCAATGTAAATAATATATGTATTTTTAAATATCAATACAAACTTCTGGAAATCCGTTCAAAGTTTTCACTTATTTCGAAGCAATGCAGCTCTATGCATTCGCATACCTACAGCTAATTTGACAGCTTCGTGCTATCGCCGACCACGTAACCAAAATTGCTGATCCGCGTATTCACAAATTAATTGATGTTACCTATATTTAAACAATATATATATTAATTTTAACTTTCCTTCCTCTCCTTTTTATATTAAATAATTATTGATAATTAAATAATTAAGTATTTTTATATTTATAAATTTCAATTTATATTTCGATTCATTTGTTTTTTTATTCCTCCAACTGTCACTTTCGTAAATTCTCGGTAAGTTGTTTCCATTTTGCCTCAAGCTCTTGCCTGCATACTTTCTTATGTAATAAGGTGCTTACATACTTATAGGGAAGTACCATTATGGTGTTCCTGATACCTATTATATAATTTAATTTTCTTTTTTGTATTTGAGATTTTCATAGAACAGCGCTAATTTAATTTCATTCGATTTCCTAGCCACTTTGATGTGAAGTCCTTTCTGCCCTTTATAATCCCAAATATAAACTCTATTTTCTTCGTCAAATCATATCATAATATAAGATCTTCTTACGATTTTATTGCCAAACCCAAGGAGGCCATTGGGATGGAAAATACTTTTAGGCGAAAAAAAAATGGCAGAATCAACAATGAGGGCCCATACGTGCCGTCCAGTAAGCTCTCGGTATGTAGGTGACCTAATTCTTCTCCAAGTTATAAGCAACTTATTATGGAGAGTCATGGCGATGCATTCTACAGGGATTTGGTTAAGCCATATGGGCATGAATGGGCTCTTTTAGTGAGAAAGTGGAAAAAAGGAGCGAATCAATTCACTTGTTTGACGTGATCCAATAACCGTAATAACGGTTCCCCATAAGACCTAAATGGTTTTACGATGTTATTTATTGTTTCTTTGAGTATAATTAATGGTGTAATATTATCACGTAATACAGTGTAGCCGATAAGTGTAAATGATGTTAATGTGTAAGTCTGTGTTATGTTAAAGTACAGATACGGAAGTTATTATTAAGACGTAAGGTTAGGATATTTTTTTGCTTACATTAGTCTTAAAAATGATAAAAGTCTATTAATGTATTCATAACTGAATTAATGTGAACATGGTTATAAGAATATTCAAATTCAAATTGCCTGACGTTTTTTCAATCAAATTACACTGGCCTTCATCAAAAGTTGACTTACAAAGCGATGTAAAATGTAAAAAAAATATGTTTTATAAGCACAAAAAGTGATTTTTCAGAAATATTTGTATGTAAAAATATGCAGGCTCCATTTTTTTTTCAAATGTTAAGCTGAAAATTCTACAAGAAATTCATAAATATTTAGGGTAGCCTAAAGTAAAAAAAAACACTTATAGTTAACTACAAGGTATTATTTAAGTAAGGCCACTGCAGAAATAACCTTGTTTCTTTTGAGAAATAATAACAATTGTAAAGGCAAACTTATTTCTGCTACTAATAAGATTGAGTTTTAATTTAAAACTTTCTTCCCCGCCACGAAAACCTTTAGATACTGCGTGTTTTAAGACACCCAACTTTTCTAATAAAAGATATGTATTGCTGCCCATACCATGCAATGATTACTTAAGACCGATGCTACCTTCCAGTCGTCACTGAACAAACGTATGATTAGATGATGAACCTTACAAATTAAACTGGTTTAATCATTTGACATAAATAACCCTAATAACCGTATTAGGAACATTTATGTCAAATTTAAAGAAAAAAGTATTACACACAGAAGTGTACCTCCTAACACTCTTCTGTGTGTGATATTTTTTTCTTTTTTCTACGATACGAAAGACAAGTATATGGAACAATGGAAGAGCAATAATTGCTCTTAAAGAACGATACATACCGACTAAGTGTTTTTTTTCAAGATGGACGAATAGACGTTAATTTTTTTACGTTTATGTTATTTAACTTGTATAATTATAAAACACTTGACATTGGCGGAATTCCTGGGCTGATTCTTCGGGCGGGATAGAGACCATAATAAAATAATATATATACCGATTAAGTACCATTAATTAAAGCATGAGATAAAAGTGAGAATGACAATGTTTTGACGTAGACAAATGAGAATTCTACTATTCCTACACAATGATATGTATAATTATAATATCATTGTTCCTACACAGTTTTTTATTTAAATTTTAACCTATACCAGGCCGGTCGGCTTGCGTGTGAACCACAAACGTAATTAAATAATATCTATACTTAAATTTAAAAAAAAACATCATCGATCTATTAAAAAAAAAAAATTAAAATAGGACCATCTTTACGTCGTTTTAATAAAAAATATTAGTTAACAGTCGCTGAAAATACTTAAAACAAAAATGGTCTAGTAAAAGATTCATTTATTACGAAATTAGTAAGAACTAGGATACCTAATATTCTGTATTTCAGTAAAATTAGACTGTTTCACGTGCCAGGCTAATGTATTTTCAGGCACGTGGCCTCCCACTGCTCTTTTTTAACCGACGAAAAAAAAGGAGGTTCTCAATTCGACCGTATATATTATTTTTTTTTAGGCTTGTTCAGCCCTCTCTCCGTTATTTATGAACCGATTTTGATTATTCTTTTTTTGTTAGATAGGGTATACTTCAAGGGTGGTCCCATGTCAAGGAAGTCAGGATCTGATGATGGGATCCTGATAAAATTGAGAGAAACCCTCGAAAATTGGAGGAACGAATAGTGTTTCCGTTTACTTTTCATTACTTTATCAGGTATTTGCGTTCAGAAATCATCATATCATGTAGCTGAGCTGATGATGAAAAAAAATCATCAAATAAAAAGCTTTTTAACAAAAAAATAAACCGACGAAAGAACTAAAAAGCAATAAATAAGAGCTTATTTACATAAACTATCAAATTTTATATAAACTTATTTTGAGTCGGCGCCAAATAATAAAATGATTAATTACCTACGTATAGCCATATCCATTTCTACGTAGGTACATATAAAATTTACATAATTAATCAGTTTGTTGTTTGGCGCCGACTCAAAATAAGTTAATATAAAATTTGATAGTTAATGTAAATAAGCTCAAGACTTAAGAGGTTTATTTATTTATTGCTTTTTAGTTATTTCGTCGGTTAAATTTTTTGTTAAAAAGATTTTTATTATTACTCAATATTAATAATGCTGATAAATTGTAACCTATATGAGTTTTAACGTAAACGAACAGAAACTGATATAGAAAGAAGAAAGAAAGAAAGAAAAGAAAGAAAAATATATGCATACTTAACACCCCGTAGTGAAGATCAAATAAGGTACCTACGTCCAAAGAGTGTACAAACACTACGTTAGACCTGCGTATTATCGCAGATAGCTCTTCAACGGTGGTATTCTCGCAGGCCCAAAATACTTAATTGCGGGACTTAATGGCGATAATATTTATAAGATACAATACCTTTTTTTCTGGTTACCCGACGTTCGATCGAATGGCACCGATCGTAGTCACAGGTGGACTGCGTGACTGGCTGACTAGTGAAAATAAAGATATTTCTACCTTATAAATACTATAGCGATTAAGTCTCGAGTTATACATCTAATACAACTTGAGATAGTTACTTAAATAAATGGCAGTGTTCATGTAGATTATGTCTATCAGTTCAGGTGCCCATCGGATACAGTAGTTTTTTTACGAATAAAAGGTCATAATAATACCTTTGTCCTTTTCTGTACTCCTGACAACATATTCCTACGCAAAATTTATTGATCATCGATTGAGTGAGAGGCTTAAACATTTCGTAAACGTAAAGAAGTACGTCAGCTCTACAGCGAATTTTTAGCGGAATCACCTGAAGAATAAATACTTTACAAATGTCTCAATTATAATATAAATATATAAATAAATTTTATATACATGTCGGAGGATCGTGCTGATACCGGAGGATCGTTCACTAATTGTGGGCTCTCGCAGGAGTAAGGGTGAGAAGTAATATGACACACAGCCCAGTTCTCAGGCTTCTACACTCTTTTTACAGCAAACACTATAAAAACTCTGTAGTATAACTTTACCTTTTAATTAAAAACTATGACAAAGGGCCATATCAGTTGCTAGGCCCGCACACGTCAATCTGACGTTTGTGTCTCGTTTCACAACTGTATTCAGGACCCGGATGCATATATATATGTATAAATTTTAAACGTGGGAGAGCCATGCCATCGGCACGTATGGGCCGGCTCGACCGGGTGATACTACGGCCTCACAGAAACCCGGCAGTGAAGCAATGCTTGCATTGCTTTTCGCCGAGTGAGTGAGGTTACCGGAGGCTCTAACCCTTCCCTCTCCCTCTCTCCCCTCCTCGCCCTCTATTCCCCTACTCCCACCTTAAAGGTCGGTAACGCACTGTGACTCTTGAGTTGCAGGTGCCCGTGGGCGGCGGTAGTCATTTACCATCAGGTGACCCGTCTGCTCGTTTATAACATATTATATAATTATATGTGTATATTTCTGTGTAGGTATGTGTGTAGGTATGTATGTATGTATATGTAGGCTTATTTACGTAATATATTTTTTTACTCAGCAACTAAGTCTAAGATTTTAATTATACACCTGCCATGCACGTCTCTGCATCACCCAAAGCATACTATTATGTATTCTGTGCCCAAAGGTTGACTGGAGGACAATGCCTAGGACATTAAGTCCATAAACTTAGTATAGGTACTAGATTAAGTCCGCCTTATGCAATGTATTTGCAGGAAGTGTAAATAAATATAACGGCAGTAAAAGCGTGACAGAGAAACAAACTCACATGCTTGGCTATAAGAAGCCTGATTATTTAGTTGGCTGACTCCAACTTACTAATACAAACTCACCAATTTACGTCTCTGTACTATAAATGTCTCGCTTGGCAATATTTTCATTACATTTATTTTATTATGTAGTTGTTATTTATTCAGTATCAGATTACTGTCTGCGATAATGACGGCATCATCCATCTTACGACCATTCAACAGTGATGGCCGCCCGTCTCGAGGCGAAATGACCGATGTAGCTTGCTGGCCATCGATTTTGGAGATGTTCTTTTTATCGACAAGGTTGTTTTATGTATTGGAATGAAACCATAAGTATTCAATTCGTTGGCTACTAATGAGTGAAGAAGCCTTAGCTTGTTACGGAGTAATTTATTACTCATATTTCATCATCATCTCACCCACCGAACCGTAGATCCGTAGGTACATCTAGATACTTCTCATGAAGAATCAATTTGCGCTTACTACCTTAATAGATATTTTGAAAGGCGACGAGCAGATATGTCTTTCATTATTTTTGGATGTACATATTTGTGTATAATATATTCATACCTATGTATTTATTTTTAACTTTTTAGGTTCACATGTTTTTATATCCATTTGAATTGATTGAGATTTGCCTGCTGCCGGATGGAGCACCGAATTTATTTGTAATTTAAAAACCGTTTCTGCATTATATACAGTTAGTGAAATGCTCTTGAAAACGAAGATAGACGATAGTACTAATGGTACCTTTGATGATGGGTCAGAAAAAAATCAATCCCGATGGAATTTTTTTTTTAGCATTTTTCACGTTCCATCATGTTAGTAAAGCTAAATGAAACGATAATTTCATAAAAATAAATCAAAAACAGCTGACGCTCGGGTCAAAGGATGCGCGGGCGCAGAATGCCGCGCGAGTTCAGCGCTCAGGCGTCAGTTGACCCGAGCGTCAATTCAAAAAATATGTATCGTTACAAGTTCGAGTAATATTGAACATCTTTTTTATAGACCCAGTTCTAAGATAACCTTTTTAACTCAAAGTCGGTGAACCTATATAAAAGGTCTATTAACGATTGAGGAAGCACTTGACGTATTTAAGGACAGAAACAAATCTAATCAGTGGCAGATAGTTTCTAATTACCTCTACCCAGGAACGAAGGAAGACGTCGACGACGATATTATATACTAGCAGTACCCGGCACGCATTGCAGTGCCAAGTTGAACTTTTTTTTATACAGATTTTTAGGGTCAGAAACCCTCGCGGGCGTTCTCAGAAGACCCTGCCAAAGTTTCAAGACAATCTGATCAACGGTTTAGAAATACACACATCAAAAAAGTCACACGCATCATTTACGGAAAATATTTTTTTCTTTGACGTTTTATTTTTTTCTTAGCAAAGTAGATTCGTATACAATCTTTTTTGTTCTCAGAAACATATACTGGCTGATTTTAAAAATAGAAACTTTTCGATTGTGTTTTTTTTCATTAAAATAAAAGCTAATAATTTTTTTCCCGATTTCATGTGTTTTCATTGCTTGATAAATTTGGCATTTATCTCTCTTTTATCATTTTGAGATAAAATTGAGTGGTGAGTAATTTTTTATGTCATTGAGCGACGCCATTTGACTGCTGATGAAATGCAGAGAGTTGTAGGAATGCTACGAGTACAAGCGGGAAGACATCAGTCCCAGGTATCGGCATTTTGGTGTCAATAGGAGCGTGATTTGTCGTCTTTGGCAGCGTTATGTTAATACAGGGGATACTGCTGAGCCCACCGTACCTTAAGTGCCCACCTATACGCCATGGAATACTTGACATGGACACAAGAGCAATGTGATAAAATTTTATTTTTTTGGCCCGGTTTGGATTTAGGCCTGATATCAGTATCTCGTATCTCGTATCATCTCGTATCAGGCTTATGAGTGTATCGTTACAGTGGCTCTACAGTGATAGTATAGGCGGGTATTATGAAGAACAGACGAACTGGCTCGTTTTTGTTGATGGCAATATGAACCCTGAAACTTACGTTGAAGATGTCTTTGGGCCTTATGTTCACCCATTTGCACAAAATCTTCGCTCAGATTTGACACTGCTGCATGATAATGCGCGTTCGCACACAGCTCGAAGGACCAGAGAGTACTTGCCAATGGAAAACAACCGGGTATCGCCTTGGCCTGCACAATCGCCAGACCTCAATCCCATTGAACACGCATGGGACATGATTCAGAGACGTGTTCTATAGAACCTGGACGGAGTGTCGACAACCCAACAACTGAAATACTTGTTAAAGAGCGATTGCCGCAGGATTAGATAAACAATCTTATAAATTCAATGAAAAATCGTTGCCGACAAGTTTTAAACAACAGAGGCGGTCACACTTTGTATTGATTACCAAATAATAAAAAAAAATCGTTATTTAATTTTGTAAAACATGAAAAGTTTAATTTTGTTTTACCTTTTATTTCATACTACGTATGTTACGGCACACATATTGTTAATTACTGTGATTAAATTCACAATTGAATGAAGGATTTTGTTGCTTTAGTCACTAATGCATCAAAAAATGCTTAGTTATTATTTATAAAAGAAATAGAAATATATTACAATAGTGAAAATCGTTCAAAAGTCTCTACTAGATAAGTCTATAGACTTACATTGGTTTTTTATTTTTATAGATGTAAGTGGAAAAACCAATAGAAAACAGAATATATTTGGTAACATCAATACTCAGTTATAAACTTACGTTCTGAGTGGTTTTATTTTGCTTAAATCTTATTTTATCGTAAGTAGATATTTTTCATATTTTTTTGTAAAATTATACTATAAATTAATTTTTCATTTTAATGCACCACATTCTATTCGATACGACATTCTATCTGTTGACTAATAGTGAAGAGTGAATATGTAAACAGTCAGTAAAAAAATAACTACTAAAATCATAATTAAAAATGAAAGTGTTGTTTAGCTTTCAAATGTTTTTTCCTTATTTTAGATGAAGGTATAAAGGAAATAAACATCATTTAACTAGAGTGTTGCATATGAAGGAGAGAGGTTCAGAAAAACAACATACAACAAACAAAAATCAAAGATAATTAATTATTGTAAGAATGTACAGTGCCGGATTATCCATAAGGCAGTGTAGGCGACTAGCCTAGAGTCCCCGTATCGGCTAGGGGCCCGCGCTCCAATAAAAGTGATTTGTCTCCATGATTTGACTCTAACGGTAAGCAACTGGGTGCCGGCGTTTTCAAGTTTTCTGGAAGAGATCATTTTATTGATAAGACCGATTGTACTGTTTTTTTTTAATTGTGCAATTTATCTATTTTCTATTTTCATCTATTTTCTTCTAAATTCAGTTTCTTAGAAATGTTATTAAGTTTAGTTTATTCATTGTGTTGATATATGTTTTTTTCTTTGTGCCATTGTCATAATACGCACGCTGATTATTCCGTAATTGGCAAATGTATCAGCCATATTATTCACTAACATGTAATACATTTGCTATGAATAAATTTATTTTATTGAATAGGGTGATGTAGTAAATAACAGATTAATTATGAACAAAATTACATTGTGATAGAAAAAATATACATTTTTGGAAGCTAGAAAGGGGAAAAGGGGCCCCGAAGCGTGTATTGCCCAGGGCCTCCCACATAGATAATCCGGCCCTGAGAATTTAGCGTAAATGCAGAGAATACTCACGTCACTTCACATTACAGTAGAAACGCACTTTAGCAACGTAGACAGCGCACTTTTCATGTAATATAATAACGATTTATCGTATTTTCAGTAGGCGTTACAAAGATGAATATCCTGCACAGATAAAACAAATCTTCCGGCAAACAACAATTTATCAAACCATATTCAATGCAATTTGTTACAGTGACTTGCGATTACAGTATTGCGTTAGCGTGTATCTATATTACATGCTGTTTTTAGACGATAATGTAAAAAGTTTATGTTATTTTTAAACCAGTCAAGGAACTAAAATACCAAAATTTTAGATTACCACGCATTTTGATTTTTGGATAAATAGTGAAAAAATTCGCTGATTAAGAATTTTGATACCTGCAGTCTGGACAAGTGGGGCGTCATTTATTTTTTACAATTTAACGAAAAAAAAAGACTTTTTTTACATTTCGTGTGATAACTCGTTTCCAGTACGTTTTTCGTCATATGCGCCTAAAGTTTTTCGTCATATGCGTCTAAATTACCTACAAAATGAGACCTGTTCAAAGTCGCTAAGTGCTTCTGTTTAACAAGAAATGAAGGTCAAAGTTAGAAAAGAGCGTTTTTTTTCAACATTTTATAACTTTGAAAGGAACGTATGTAAAAGTCTGAATTTTTTTGAAATTATAGTTTGTAATCATATAAGAAAGTGCTATAAATTTCAGCGAGTTCAGATTTAAACTTTTTAATTTATTGACGATCATTTTTTTATGCCTTAATTGCAAAATGCGCCATTTTTTTCTAAACTACTAAAACTGGTCGGACCAGCTTAGAAAATTTCATACATACATACAAAGGTATACCTCAAAATATCGTTATAAAAACGGGCAAAATCGATATTTCTTAAAAATTCGAACGGGCTTAAACTTTTAAACGATTTGAGAGAAGCGAGATAATACTAAATCTTTTGTTTAGATGTTTAATAAAGAGAAAATGATTGGATTTAGCAATCAAGTACCGTATTGTCGCTGGCCACTTAAATCTCTTTCCCGTTACGATTATTTTGTAAGTTCTAGTTAGGAACTTATACAGGTCAAAACTAATTAAACAAGAGTTTAGTTTTCCTTGTCTTACTGACTAAACATAATGAACTAACAGCTTAAATTATCTTAATAGTTAGGGAAGTAAATCGACCTTCAAAGTTTATTGTGTGCACAGAACTTGAATTTCGGAATTAGTAAGCAAATATATTTTGATTAGCAATAGGTGGCTCCGACCTCCGGTGCTACGAATATTCGTCTGAAATATAGTAATGGGACTATTAAAAACAGGCCTTCTATGAATGGGTTAGAAGGGAAAAGAAAGTTTTTATAGGTAATAAATATGACCTTCATTTCAAATATACGATAATTTGTCTAATATTCCCGGTAATATTTTGGGCCATTGGACTGGGAACTATTTCAATTTTATGTCGCAGTCAAAACAAACGACCGATAGAGACATTAACAAAAGTGAATAAGGAGGTGCTATAGTAGTGTGGGTCCGGATGTCTTAATAAAAGCTATTTCCGTATCCTTCCTATTTAAGGCGCAGTGCGGCACACCGTGTGGTTTTAGTCGGTTTGCCTCACCGAAAACCCCGGTGAGGAACAAAAGTCCGTGCTCATCACACAATTATTTGACCTGGGTGGGCATCGAACCCGCGACCTCTGGCTCAGCAGTCATCAGGATCACTAACCACTAGACAGACAGGTCAGTCAACATGAATAGTTAATGTATTGACAACAGCTAGGCATGATGTCATGTTTTGTTATTTAATACAAAATTGTACGAAACCATGATCGAACCTACTGTTTTGAGGTTTAGTAGAAAGATGACTTGACAGTCACCTACCTTGTCTTAGCAATTCATGTGCAGAGGGTTCCGTGCAATGCAATGCCATGAGCATTTAATTGTAAATGTAAGTTTGTACGCTGAATATTGGGAGATTTACCGTGTTATTTTAAGATATTATACTTCTTATAGGTTTTTTTTTTTAATGGTATAGGGGGCAAACGAGCAGACGGGTCACCTGATGGTAAATGACTACCGCCGCCCATGGGCACCTGCAACTCGAGAGTCTCAAGTGTGTTGTCGCCCTTTAAGGTGTGAGTAGGAGAAGAGGGAGGGGGGGGGGGGGAGAGTGGGAAGAGGGGGAGAGGGGAAGGACGGGAATAAGGGAGAGGGAAAGGACGGGAATAAGGCCGAGGGAAGGGTTAGGGCCTCCGGTAACCCCACTCACGCGGCGAAATGCAATGCAAGCATTGCTTCACGGACGGTTTTCTGTAAGGCCGTGGTAAAAAGGTTTTCCTGTATTCTATAAGTAAAGAAGTTTTTTCTGTACTTTTTTTTTTAATTTTAGGCTCAGTACTTACGGAGATAAGCGGAGGGGGAGGCCAGGGTAGTCAATTTTTTTAAATAACTTTAAAATAATTACTCTTAAATTTGTAAAAATATTTCTCACAACAAGCCCTTTCATTTGATGTGTCACACGGTACAGTTTTGCAATTTTTTATTTATTTTCTAATTTCACACATAAAAGTCACCCCCATATTCAAAATTCATTTATTTACGTTGCACATTTGTATTTGCATCACATGAATTGATGTCTAATAATTTCAACTTAATCCGTCCAGTAGATTCTGTATGTAGCTGTGACAGATGGACAGACAGATGCACGAGTGATCCTATAAGGATCCTATATTTCGTTTTTCCATTCGCACGTACGCTTCGTACCTTAAAAAATAATCAAACTTCTAAATTGTTTATCATCGAAACTATGACATGCCTGTATGGACATATGGCATTCAAATTTGGGGCTGCACAAAAAGAACTAACGTTGAAATCATTCAAAGATTCCAAAATAAGGTACTTCGGAGTATAGTAAATGCTCCCTGGTACGTTAGAAATGATGACATCCACCGAGACCTAGGAGTAGATCTTGTTAGTGAAGTAATAAAACAATACGCCGAAGCACATGAACAAAGGCTTCTTCAACATGTGAACGTTGAGGCTATCCAGCTCCTTGACACCACGGACATAGTTAGAAGACTAAAAAGAACTAAGCCCTTTGAGTTAGTTTAGTGAAGTTAGTGTTAAGTAGTGCAGTGAGTGTTACTCTTAAAGAACACAAGAACAAAGTGTCTTACCATGATAATAGAGACCATAAGAAAAGTGCCAATGGACACATTTTTAACTTTGTAAGTTTTTAGCAAATTAAGTTAAATTTAAATTACTTATTAGCCTCAAGGTCTAGATTGTAATTGTTATGAGTAACCGTTTAATTACGAGTACATCATAATGAAAAAAAAAAAAAAGAAACTATAACTTTGCACCATTATGTGTGAATTCTACAGATTTTGCTTAATCATTTTGATCATTTATCATGTTCGTATACGTTATTTTTTGCCGGCGCTATCTATGGTTGATAGTGAAAACAATAAGTTATTGTCTTGTGGCAAATAAGTTAATTAATAATATTTTGACAGCGTATTTTTTTGCTTTTTCTAACAAGTTTTATGTTTTATTAACGATTTTTTAAACCGAGTTGGTTTAAAAAATCTCTCACATCTAATTCTGTTCTCATTTCACAGGTGGACAGGCACCTGGGTGTGGCTGCCTTTTGTTTAAGAGGCGGCCAAGGTCTGCCGGGGTTCTCGGGGACTTCCTTCCTAGGGTATACCTGAGTCCCTTGCAATAGACTCAGTATGACGGAACACCGTGTGGTTTTAGTCGGTTCGATTCCGACATACCACTTCACTGGCAGCCCCGGTGGATGATGACCCGAGGGGGTTTCCACACGATAAAAAAAAAAGAAAAAAGAAAGAAAAAAGGTGGACAGGCACCTGGGTGTCCCCGTGCCGCCTGATGATATAATCCAAGGAAGGAAAAAAGGAAAAATGCCTTACATCCCATACGATTTTTTACTTTTAATTCATATTTTCATACATGATCATAATCCCTTTTACCAACTTGTTTTTTTTTTGTTTTGTTTTAGAATGCCATTTGTGTCTACTCTCTACATATTATAAAACAAAGTCTCCCGCCGCGTCTGTCTATCTGTCTATTCACGATAAACTGAAAAACTACTGAACGGATTTTCATGCGGTTTTCACCAATAGATAGAGCGATTCATGAGAAAGGTTTAGGTATATAATTTGTTAAGGTTTTGTGTAAATTGGTTGAAATATGATGATGATTGTTGAAGAGGTTTCTGCTACCCGTGCGAAGCCGGTGCGAGTTGCTAGTGTTTTAATAAAATATAAAACATGCCTTGTTTAGTTCTTATACCAATTTAATCGTGGGAGAGCCATGCTTCGGCACGCATAGGCCGGCTCGACCAGAGTGATACTATGCCCTCACAGTAAACCAGCGTAAAGCAATGCTTGCATTGTGTTTCGTCGAGTGAGTGAGGTTACCGGAGGCCCTAACTTTGCTCCTACTTACCTTAAAGGCCGGCAATGTACTGCCGTGTGGCTTTTTAGTTGCAGGTGTCCATGAGCGGCTGTAATCACTTACTATCAGATGACCAGTATGGTCGTTTGCCCCCTATTTCATAAAAAATAAAATATCAAAGGCCAAGACTAAATTAGCTCTCTCGATCATCGAATAATATATATTTAATTTGTTCTAGAAGTCCTTATCCAGTCTAAGCTACGACCATTATTCTACTCTTAACCACATTTATATTTGTTGACTGGAGAAACTTACATAAGTAAATTTGTACCCAGTACCCTGAAACAATTATACAATACGCTAAGTGCTATCTTAGAGAACAATATTGAATCGTGACGAATTATTTGCTTCGCTGCTATTCATTTCATTATGTTAAAAGCTCAACGTTGTTAATGTTTATTCGTTAGATGTTTACTTGACTTGTATACAAATGGACTAATAAACACTGTTGCTAACTACTAACAGAATTAGTGGAAATAATTTTCTTGTTTCCAGAATATAGACTTATGTGTAATTAGTATATTCATAGATGGCTTCAGTCTCTGTAGTCCGTGTGGTATACAATGAGGAAAAGAACAAAATCTCAGCAATATCTTGCAATATCTTGCAATATTTACGGGTTGTCAGCTCACCGGTATCATGGTGAAGTGTTGTGTTGGAATCGAAGCGACTGCTGCTCTAACGGTGACACACTGCAGGGGCTCGGGTGAAGGAAAGGAATAATTTCTCCTTCTGAGTTATTACCATTCGTGATCATCACACAACTATTTGTCCTAGGTGGGAATCAAACCCACGACCTCTGACTGACTGAACATCAAGCCTATATATATAGACATATAAGCGTGTATGCGTATTGCGGTTAAGTCTATACTTTATGTTATTGTAGGTTTCAAACTAAAATACTGTTTTTGAATACTTTTAAATACAAGTTATGATTCGTCTAGCCATTATTTCAGACGAAGTAAGATGTCTGGCATTTTTATTTTTATGTAAATTAATATTATGCCTACATTATGTTTATTTAAGTTTCATTTAAACTAAAATACCTTTTTTGTATACTTTTTTAACACATGTTCGGGGTCGTCTGGCACTAATTTCAAACAAAGTAAAATATCTGGCACTTTTATTACTAATAATATATCTACTTTCTGTTTATTAAAGTTTCATTCGACCTAAAATACCTTTTTTTTGGCACTTTTTTAATACAAGTTCAGGATAGTCTGGCTCGTATTTTAGACAACTTAAAATGTCTGGCTGTTTTATTTTTATGTTAATTAATACGCCTTCTTTTTATTTCTTTAAGCCCCATTCGACCTAAAATACCTTTTTTGGCTGAAATATTTTGCAGGATATGCACCATGCGCAGTAGGATTGAGTGCCGATCTGGTCAGCCAGACTTTCCATTCCATACTTGAATGGCATTCAAGTTTTACTGTTCAAAATATCTAACGGCCTAAAGTACCTTCTCAAAATTCGTTATGAGCTCTTGGGCTATTACTTAAATCAGTGATGTCGCGTTCCTATAATCAAAAAACGATTCGTTTTGCTTACTGACGACGGTAAAATTTTTGGTAGAAAACACAACGAAATTTTGTCGTCCGTGAGTAAAACGAATCGTTTCTTGATTATAACGGACGGTAAAATTTTCTTTGAAAATTCAACGAAATTTTACCGTCCGTAAGCACTATCCACTACTATACACACACTACATACTTACTTAAATCACTGAAAGGGCATGACTCTAGGATGCAGTTACAAAAATAATTTTTGAAAAAAACTATCCGTGTACAAGTTATGACCGTTTGAATTTCCAGGTATTTTTACCTCGGTTTTACATAAAAGCAACGTGTAAAGTTAAATTTTAACTTTTATTTTTGAACTATTCACTCAGATTTTGAGAAAATCCATAAAAACAAGATCCAAAAAAGACTTCGAAATTAGTTTTTATGGATTTTCTTAGTAACAGAACGAAAAAAAAAAAAAACCATTTAAAAAAACACCTGGCAATTCATTTGTTTATTTATTATTTTATTTATATTAACAATACCCCCTGTGTACAGGGCCTAGGAGGCCTGGGGATCCCCTAGGGCCAGGGGCCCATGGCATTTTGCCCGCTCTGCCACCCTATTGATACGCCACTGCTCAATGTCTCTCTTAGAACAACTAACTACATCAGTGATATAAGTTACTGAATAAGTCGTAGATTCAATCTATTATTAGTGATGTCGAATTCTCCAAAATATGTACGTAAGAATCTTTTTTAGGTTTATCGAGGGTCTATGATCTTAAAGTTCCTAAAAGATTAGGATAAACTTCTCGACCTCGCATCAACGGTAAACTGTCAAAGTATTTTACTTTCCCGATGCTATGAAATATCAGAGATATCGAACAATCGCTGAAACAAGTCTGGAACTTATCGGCGTGATATAATATTTCCCCCAATTTAACTATAAAGTGTATGCTGACGTAATACTTGAGTGAAGACGTTTATCGAATCTTCTATATATATAAAAATGAATCCCTATTTCCCTTGGTCACAGCATCATGAGGGAACGGCTGAACCGATTTCGTTAATTCTTTTTTTTGTGTTTGTTATTGTCAGGAGAAGGTTCTTATGAAAGAAAAAATTAAGACATTTGCGCGGAAATTTTGAAAATTTAAGAAAACTTAACGATTGACCGCGGGGCGCTAGTTATTTGAATATTATTTTTCTGCGTGTAATTCATATTTATTAAGGAACCATCAATAACTTTATTATTTTATGTTTCAAGCACATATTGTTTATTTAATCTTTACCATTGAACCACAGCACTTACTTCTTCCCAGCTCTGCATCACCATGTAGATATAGAAAGAAGTAGGTGCTTATAAATAAAGTTCAGTGAATTAGTTCAAATGAAATATTGAACATTTTATTTCACCATCACTTCAGTAATGGGGCATATAATTCTAAACGTGGTCGTCCTCGCTGTCATGGCTTACCATGCCAGCCCATGGTTACCACTCAAAATTCGAATTCTTCTTCATTGGTTTTCGGTCCATTGCCACTTCATCTTGCTAATGATTAGAGACACTTTGACAACTTTGACTATTATGTACGAATGTACGTATGAAGTTATTGTATATGTTGTCGTCTCATCAATTTTTTTTTATTTCATTAAAAATAGGGGCAAACTACAATAGATGATATAACAGTTCACTGTTTAATAAAAATGAGTTGATAGACATTATTATGACTAGTTATACCGGTAGCGCAATGCTATTGGTCGATTGATAAATGTTGACGAATAGTGGGGTTATAAAAGGCCATGCTAACATTACAAGTGGTAAACAGTCAGTTGAGTGCTGATCGAGGTTCGAACAACATAGCAGTTATTTAATGAATTAGATAGTTTATATCAATAATTGTGAGACTGTTTCTAACATAAACAATATTTTATTAATATATTCATATCGTTTAACGACAAAATGTATGTTAAACATTTGTCTATCATTGAAGTACCTACATTTTAAGCAAATAAACATTATATTCTATCTAACTCTTCTTAAAGCTCTTTGTTGAGCTATTTTCAGTCGTGGTATGAGGCCTGTAGTTAGGCGCCGTCTCTTTGTGACTCAGGTCATGAAATATGACGGAATGGCCAGACAATTGAGACGAAAAGTAGTAGTAGACTTTAATGCTTATTATTTTCGTAGAGACGATATCCCTAGGGAGTAAGCTACATTTAAATTAATATGATTTTAAGCTTTCTCAACAGACTTAAGCTTTCTTTTATAAATAAAATATAAAACCCGCCTACGTAGGGTAGATCGAGTTCTAGATAAATAGAGTGTGACGAGGTAAGATAAGCAGCATCTTTTGTGTAAGGTAAAAATACTTAGGTTATCTTTGTGACTGAAACATTGTAGTCGAAACGAGGGCTTAATTTGCATCTGGTATAAGCAGTAAAAAAAAACAACGATACGGTTCATAATATCAGGTGAGTTGGAAGACAAACACCTGTGCCATTTCACAGTAAAAAAAAATAAAGTTTTGAAAATTTGTACCTACAATTTTCTTTTAAAGTACACGGCAAAGTACTTGAAATTTTTAAAAGCCTAATACTTAGTGCCCGTTATGTACATACATCAGTCATTTTGTGCCCCATCATTCCTTGAGAATACCTTGCATAAAGGCGAAACACGTGTCGAAATATGATTTCATGACAGTGGAGGATGGCAAAACTAAGGCAAGTACTGCCACGCGGTAAGCATATTTCATTGTTAAGTGTTCGATTTGCATTCTCTGTATATGGTAATTCGTTGAGGTTTATCCTTGGTTGTCATCGTTGGGGTTCACAAACAGAGGGTTTTCCCTCCTCAATTACTGTTTGTACATCATTCTATCCTGTTTATAATTAGTAGTAGGTTTACTATTATATATATATGGACCGGCTAGCGGAACCTAAATGTGCGCAAATGTCCTTATAAAAGTCGCACGTCGACAGTGGATGCAGACCGCTTCCAAACGGTCTTTTTGGAGTCATTTAGGGAGGCCTTTATCGTGCAGCAGTGGACGTGCTACGGCCGAAATGATGATGTTGATACTATATTCTGCCAAAGTAAAGTAAGTTTTTTATTTTATTTATTCTTTATATTCAAGACAGAATGTAAGTTTGTTTATATATAATATACCTCGCCAAACTTTTACATTTAATGGCGAGACACTAACACAGACATTAGGTATGTAAAACATTCTTTAAATTTTCTTTGCTAAAAATACATTAATGCACACTTGTAATATCTTTTTAGCAAAGTAAATTGTTGAAAGTATGTATACAGGGTAAGTGACACCGTACCGAACCCTGACATAGTGTATTCTACCATCATTCTGGGTGGAAAACATTGGAAATTCCTGCCGGAAAATTTATCATTCTTTTTTCATTTTTTGCTTAAAAGTGATATCACAATGAGTAAACAGAACATTTTACTGAAAAAAATCAGTAATACCCCATTTATGCAATAAGCTCCTTCGACGGCGCCGTGTGTTGAAGGTCATTCACCGTACGCGTGTTGCGTTACACTGCGTATCAAAATCAAACTATTGAGTGTAAATCCTTAATCTCGAATTTTTTTGATAAACAGACTTTTGCATTGTGAAAAGTATCCAAATAAAGACGTTTTTGTAAGTTATTCGCGACGGTGTTGCTTACACGCTGTATGCCCCTTATATTTTAACTTTGAATTGGCCCACCACAACTAAATTCTACTATGTTTTTACGCACCAGTTGTTCTGTTCCCAAGCAACTTTATACACAGTAAAATAGGTTAGCAACTGATCTTCACCCTCTTATAGTTTGTAAACCTTACTACAGTGGTAGTATGGATTACAGTGTAGTAATATGTTCACTTTGTGGAAGTTCCATTCAATGGTTTTGGAAAATGTATCGAGAATATCTTATTTTGGTAATGGTAAATTATTGCAATGTTAACATTGTGTCAGCCAAGACTTATTCGCTAAGGGATTTATAAGTTATGATTACTTTTAAGTTTTTGGGTTGGATTGCAATGATTTTGATGATGAGCAATGACGGCCTATCATCACGGATGTGCATCTAATGTATGTACGTTATCGCCACTTGCAAAACTCTTAAAATTTTATTAAAAATAGGGGTGCAGTGCAGTATAGTAGATGATAAAACAGTTCTCTATTTAAAAATAATGAATTAATAGACATTATTATGAGTAGTTATACCGGTGACGCAACGTCATTGGTCCGTTTGTCAAATGGTGGGGTGATATAAAGGCTAGGAGTGCATTATAAGATATATGTATAACGATGACTTGAGTGCGGATCGAGGTACGAACAACACGTCACGGTTATTTATTGAAGGTGATAGTTTATAGCTACAGTGGTAAGGTTGTTACCGACATGTACGAGTACAAAAATTGCAAACACAACACCCATGAAGACCGTATTCAGTTGTTTATTTTGTCAACTTTCGCATTCCATTATCATTTATGGTTGTCACAACATTCAGGGAATGTCTGTTCAAAGTGTGTTTGAAAGAAGAACTGTAATTACTCCACTTCATACCACACTTCTATTAGGTCGAGTTAGTTTACACGTTACCTTTTCGCAATTTTCTACTTACTAGAGATCGTCTGTTGGTCGACATTCGACCATAACTCACTAAGTTAAGTTAAGAAAACATTCCAATGTTTTCTTTTAGTTTATTGTCCAGTATTACTTGAACTGTAATTGTATGAACTTTCCGTACATGACAGGTCGACGTATATATTGGTCGTTTTAGCTGTTTGTAGTCGTTTTCACATAACTTATATCGAAAAAAGTTATCTGATCAAATTTTCATTTAGTTTTATGACTAAAAATAAAGAAAATCGATCGTCAAATATAGGCGAATATGGTTCTCAACTGTTTTGTCTTACCTATTTATATATCGATTAGGTATTTCTTTAATAAATTTGTGAAGTATTCTTACATCAGAGTTAATATCGTAACTTGCCACATGAAGTAGTGTTTATTGTGTTCTGTAAAATATTTGGTTCTCTTTAGTTGGTGTACATATTAAGTTGAGAACACGACAAACAAATGTAAATAGCTTCATAATCTATAAGGGAGATGAGAAATTTTTGTTTTCATATAAAAATTCAGTTTCACAAAATCTACAGAACAATTGATTTGACAACATAAGTAAGAAAATACACGGTAAATAACGTTTCGATGAAACAGAACATCATAAAACATCAATTTTCCATTTAATGAAGTAAATCGCTCGTATTGCCAACTCAATATGTCTCAATTTTCAAGAAAGAATACAAAATTGATAGTCTAACGCCGTCAATTTTGCATTTACTATCTGAGTATAAATTTATGTAAAACTGCACAAAAGAGGACACAGCGGTAATTTTGCTAAAGCTTGGCGCTTTCTTTACATTGTGCAAGCATGAGATCATGTCAACCGCTCACAATATGAATTTGCAAATATATTTCTACAAAACTGAAAGATATTTTTGAGGAAAGACATGGTATGGTTTCCTTTCTATTTCAAGCGCGGCTTCTAAACATTAATTATTTGAAGTGAAAACTTCTTTGGGCACGTTGGACACTTTTTGTATAGAGAAAAGCACTGAACTCGCGTGACCGTCACGCTCAGTTGTGAAAAGTGAAAACTTTTTTAGGCATATGAGGCACTTTTGCTACGTGTGTATAGTTTTCACTTATGGCGTGCAGTCCTACGACTGACAGTTTTCTTGGTATCATTTTATGAACCACTAATATGTAACTATTTAACCAGGTTGGAGGAAGATTTTTTTGGGCAGACAGTGACTCTTTATCAAGAAGTAAAGCGACCTGTCGCACGGTGTCAGGCTATCATCGGCGCGACCGTTCAGGTACGAAACTAGTCGAGTTTTCCTCGAAATACACACTTACGGATGTTATTACTTTACTATGATAAATCCACTCCCCTCCTTTGCAAATCGAGATAAAAAATAGCAAAACAATATGTTTGTGATGTGTAAAAAAAAGCTTTAATCGAAGTACGACCAGTTCTGATTAATCAAGTCCAATATTGATAAGCATCAACGAAATTTTAGTATTAAGTAATGGCATTAAATTGAAATAGTATTTGCACGACTGACATATATGTTATGTTGTAAGTCTTTATTTGCGATAATGTGGGTACATTTGACAGATATAATAGAAAAAAATAGTTTCACCATATTCAAATTTTTAGTTGTGCAAATGTTTAACACGTAATTTAGACACACTTAATTTAAAAAAAAAACCGGCCAAGTGCGAGTCGGACTCGCGCACCGCGTAACTAAAAATTTAATTTTTTTATCTGTGCGTTGACGACGTTGCTTCGTACCAAATTTCAAGATTCTGAGTTCACGGGAAGTACCTTATGGGTTTTGATTCCATTGCGAGTGTCGAAAATTTGCGGCTGTATCTTTTGATTGCGTGGGCTTAGAAGTTTGATTTTTTCACAGCTTCAAGGAACAGTAGACTTGAGTATTTGATATAAATTCCAGTTTGATACCTCCACACGTTTCTGAGAAAAAGGGTCTTGATAGACAGACAGACGGACGGACGGACAACAAAGTGATACTATAAGGGTTCCGTTTTTTTCCTTTCGAGGTACGGAACCCTAAAAAGGAAAACAATATCACTGAGAATGAAATAAAATAACAACATAATAATTAAGTACACTATTACTATTACAATATTAAAATAGAAATGTCATATTTTATGAAATTACAATAGTTATGGAATAATTAAAAAAAATCATGATTCGATTGTAGAGAAAAATTATATTAAAATAAGTATGTCATAAAATGAAATTAAATAATTTACTATCCCTTAAAATTGAAATAATCATCAATTAAATAAAAACATCTGTCATCTGTCTTGCGACTCTTGAGTTGCAGGTGTCCATAGGCGACGGTAGTCACTTACCATCACGTGACCCGTCTGCTCGTTTGCCCCCCATAATATAAAGAAAAAAAAAAACATAGCCGAACATAAAGTTTCGTATTAAATGTATTCATTAATTCCCGGAATTGTATAGGTAGTTTATTGTATACTTTTATCGCTATCGTATAACAGTTTTTATCAGAAAGCATCAAACCATGCAAAAAGTCAACAAGAACCGAGTAGTGTTGATATAAACTTAAATATATTATCATCCTACCCAACCTTCTCACGTACAACATGCTTAACGTGAGACTATCATAAACCCCATTATTATTACATTTCTTTATGTATCGTCTATTTTGTATCGAGGTCGAACACATTTCGACCCCCATTAGGCTCGCGGGGAGCGATTTCTGCAAAGCTGATATGGCATGGGGTACTCAGGGAAAAATCAAGTGTACTGTATTTTCGATAATACTTATTGTGAGAAAGGAATCGGCAATCTCATATACAAAAAGATGTTACAGCGTTTGTGAATTACTTTTGTATATCTCGTACCTACTAGGTTTATACGCGATACCTTTACCTATTATTGAAATAAAATACAGCCTGTGTTACTTCTGGATACATAAACTTTCTAATAGTGTTGGAGTTATTAAAATCAGTTCAGTAAGAGTTTTATTAGTGAAAAGAAAGATAAGTTTGTTTGTGACTATCAAACTAATATTTCTTCTTTATTGTATTAGTACAGACACTATACTGTGGTACAGATGTATAATTTGACTCGATTTTGTTCATAATTAGTAGGCTCTAACCTCACATATAACGCCTGGTTGCTCTTTCTATAGGCGATTTACGTTAAACGTCTGATCACTCTGATCTTATAAACCATGTCGTTTGTAAAACTATGAATGTCACGCACACTTTGCTGACTTTGCAAAGAACTAAAAAATGGCACTACACCGTTGTTTAGTTTTTCTGGAACTTTATTGCGCTGGATTTTGCTAAAATACTGTACTGAGTAGCGCTGAAAGTTAACTGTGTTGTTTGATGTTTTATATAACTAGAAGTTTCCACTGTGTGTTTCCGCGTTTTTGTTATGCCCTTCTGTCCTTCAGTGGCTTTTATGACACAGCCATCCAGGATTTTGAAGAATTTTAAAACCAATTTCCACAAATGACTGGCAATAATATGATATGAAATGAACATTTATATTTCATACGTACATATATCATAACGCGTTAGTTGATCTCGTAGCTACAGCAATGCAATGGCATATATAGCGTGTTTACCCCTAACCTGCACTATTCCGAAACCATTTACAGCATCGGTGAGACAGTCACGCATAGTTGAATGTCGCTTTCAGCTATTCCTGTTGCTACAGACCTTCATAGTAGCAGAAGGAAGCAGTTTAATGGGGCCGTATTATGCAATTCCTATATCGTTTCAGCAATAGTTTTAGTTCACTCGATAGTTGATTACAAAACAGATTACCGAAATATATTTTTACGTGTACACTAATCTGCAACCCAATGTACAGCTATTAATTTGAATAAATCGTCGATTGAGTTCTGTGAACATAGGTCGGTGTTTCTACACACCTCCATATATTTTTCTTCTCGCCGCCACAGTAGACCTTAAGAACTTACATACACTAATAGTTCTATATTTTGTAAGTTCAGACTAGTTGAAATGTTCGTTGTTTTCTTGGCAACGAACTCAATCCCACCATAAGAGTTGTCAAGACATAATTAATTTTAAAACGACAAGGAAATTCTCTCAAGCTACATTGTCATTACTTCGTATCAAAACGTGTTTTAGTGTCCATTCTCACTTGGCAGATAGTATGTCTCTGACTATTTCAGATAACAAGTAATTTCAGTTCGGTCACAGTGTGTCACAAGGAACGAGACTGTTTGTTGTCGATTTTCATAAGAAGCAGCAGATAATATGCTACTAAACAAACGTAACCGCGGAATTATCGTCTTGGATTCCTTGACAGAATTTAGAAAAGTATTTTATAATACTGTAAAAATTATAGTCTAACATTTTTTAAATTTTAAATGGGCCAGATTTGAGCAAAGGGCTCTAATTTCTCAGTAAAAAAAAATGTGATATTTAAAATTGAAGAAGGTAGCTGGGATAGACTGGATGCGGAAGGTGGAGACCCAGGTGCTATGGCGCACATTGGGAGAAGTCTATACCCAGCAGTGAACTATACAAGGGTAATTGCTTGATTGTGTTTAAAAAAAATCTTAGCTAAATAAATAAACAGTTCAAAAACAATCTACAGACTAGTGTTAATTCATATCATTTTGATTTTTTAAATTCTGTAGTCGAATTTTCAGGCAGTAGTTGGATCTGAAGGAGTGTATATATTAAGGTTAGCGAGCAATGCTTTAAGCGTGCTATTACTACTATTCGTGTAAGTACAATCTACTTTGAGCCTAATGCGAATACGTCCTAAGACATTTAATTCACCTTCTCTCCTGGTTTTTCCGCAATTCCCTACGTGCCTTCAGTGACAAAGGGAGTACGTGTACTGGTTTTATGGTCTTGCTTCCGACATTACAGTGTGTAGTACTATATGCATCTATGTATGTATGTTTAAATGTATTTTATAAGGCTTCCGACAACTTTGTGATGAAAAATTCTATCCCTGTAACTTTTTTCGGTGTTTTGTTTTTATAAATATAAAAAAAAATATGTATTAATGTAAAATATGTATTGCACATAAAATAAGGTCGCAGGTAACGCAGCTTTTGACTCTGATTGATTGATAAATAGAATTACTACGGTAATGAACATAAATATATATTTTTTCAGTTGTATTTGTTACGCAACACTGTATATAGTGTTGCGTAACAAGTACAACTACACACACACAAACATACACATACTACAACAACAAGTAGAGCCGGTAGAATCAAGTAAATTAGATGACTACTCAGCCACAATGTGAAGTGAGGGGATTTGTACCCTCGGAACGTCATCCTAGGCCTCCTTCTACTAGCTGGACGGGCAGCCCGTTTCTGGAAATCAGTCTACACTCTCCGGCACTTAGGATGGCCACTCACCAAAATACCGAAAAAATTAATTGGATTGCGGATGCGGATTGAATCTTCGAGACCATCAAATAACTTTATTCGAATACTATTATCTATTCTGTGGCTTAATGTGAATAAATGTTACCTAAGCTAGCATAATTAACTTTGTGTCAGTAGACAATTTCAAGAATTTCTAACAAGATCTAAAAATTATGAAGTAATTTTGTTCGCCTTAAACGAAGATCCCAAGATAATGACCCCTCTTTTTCAAGATAGAAATTAAGTAAAGTTGGATTTTCATTAGAAGTCACATACAAAGTGGTCCTAGGATGGATTACAGAAATTTTTGTTTCGATTTGAAACTTGATCGATTCCTTGAATCTACATGATTTACTGCTAAATTCGAAAGGCCCGATATTCTGTTTGCCTAGACTTTGTTTTAAAAAAAATCTTTAGAATTAAAATTACACGAGGTCTTAATAAATATAACACTAGTTCCTTCATTTCTACCGCAAGGGTGTGCAATTGTTACAATATTTTTGCTTAATTATAATAAACAATACAACAAATTGATGAAAATTTCGTTAGAATTCGGGCACAGGTTTTAGACAGACAGTTCCATTATACTAATCTTTAACTGCATAAATATAAGCCATACATTGTTATTTAATGACTATAGCAGTATTTAAGGATAAAATATTTAAGAAAGTTTGAAATAACAATAATAACTGTAGACACATTTCACACACGGCCGTCTGCTCTCAAACTAGGCAGAGCCTGTACTATGGTAACCCGACTGCTGATAAACATACTTATACAGGATATTTCAGAAAGGTGTGGTCATATTTTAGGGTCGTATAGTAGACCCGGTGAATAACGTAAATTGAAGAAAATATATAACGTAAATATATGAATAACTTTATAAACATTTTTGATTCTTAATACATAAATCTTATTTTGAAACTGAAAAATTAACGATTTCTTCTCACAAGGCTCAACTATTTGGAAACGGAAGGTTATAGAACGAAACAGGCAGATATCATATTATGTATGATATTGAATTTGAATGAACTTGAAAATTGACCGTAATATTGCTTGTGAGAGAGGGCTGACATTAATTAAACTAAACGTATTTAATACCAAGGATGTTGATGGAAACTCCAGATTTTTCTGAAAATTTCTGCATAAAAAAAAAACAAAATCATTGCAATTGACATGATAATTCATAATGTGTTGTTTAGAAATGTGCACCTACACTAGGAAAATCATTTTCCGAAAAAGAAAAAAAATTAAAATATTCGAAATCCAATTTTGCAAGCTAAATTGTCTATTTGTTGGCTACACACCCTGTGTGTTTATAACTAAATACATTAATATTATAGATAAATTACACTCGGACACAAAACATTTCACGTGTTCATCACACAATTATTTGTCCTGGGAATCGAACCCACGAACACAATCTCAGCAGTCAGGATCTACCAACTAACCACTAGACCAACAGGCCTGTCTAAATAATTATTTAAGAAATATATTTTTTTTCATAGTTATACTAACATCTGGTGATATAACTTTTGAATCTTTATTTCTCAACATCTAGGGATATTTTATCATTATCAAATGCTTTAATAAGCAATCTATTAATTTTAGTTGCTGAAGGTACAGACCATTAGTCTCGGTTTGGAGGTAAACAAAGGCTTATAATATAAATAGTATATTCATTTTCATTATTATTCTTCAAGAGGAACCACCACTCCAAATCCCACATAATATCTCCACACTAACTTAACCATCGTTTGAAAAAAATAGGGTACGAGAGTCAGCTGAAAGCCCATAGCCCATTCAAGCATTGTGGGATCCAAATGACTGTACATTTACATATTCAATTAACTTTTTACATAGACTCTGGTGGAATCGTTTTTACGCTTCTAAGAGGGTCGTTTTCACACGCTGTTACGTTAGATATTTATACAGTAGCGGCATTGTTAAAAGGCAGTTAACGTATAAAATTTACGAAATTTTGGATCTAATGATTTATAGAAGTTTCCTCTTTTTTTAGAGTAAATACCTACCGTGAGTAGTACTTACAATTCTTGCTAGACTAGTCACGAACACAATAGAGGCCTGCCCTTTGTATATTACTAGCAGCGCCCCGCGGTTTCACCCGCGTAAGTCGAGATCCCGATCGAGATCGTGGGAATATCTGGATAAAAACCCTATGTAGCCTATGCGTTAATTCAGGTCTCCAGCTAGCTACATATCAAGTTTCATCGCAATCGGTTCAGTAGTTTTTGCGTGAAAGAGTAACAAACATCCATCCATCTATTCATCCATCCATCCATCTATCCATCCATCCATCCATCCATCCAAACTTTCACATTTATAATATTAGTGATATTAGTGGGATTAGTGGGACATAATTAATTCGTAATAATCTATGTTTATTGCTCTATTTGGTTTTACATTCATTTACAACAATATTGGTAAATTTATATAAAAAATTAGATTTCCAAAGTAATCTACCCTAGATGTAATGATGGTAACAAGTGACAGTTTTGAAGCGTAATTTTTTTTTATTGTTATCATGAAAAAAGAATTTTTGTATGAAAAAAACGCTGTTAATGGACCCTATAAACATTAACAATATCAGTTGGTCCCTAGTGGGTTTATAATTCGAGCGGACACAAGTGAGGCATTTTATGCGAGGGAATTGAAATCTCGCCGACCCATGTTCATCAATAATTAATATTTCTACCCAAAGTACCAGTATCATCGTTCTCTATCGTCAAGTTTACTAGCAATTTTGTAGTTACAACGACGCAAAGGTTATTGACAATGGTTGCGTTATGTACCTACGAGTAATTTGAGGCTCGAGTTTCCAGCTCTTACTGCTCTTTTCAATCTCATCAACATTATCTTCTCGCGATGAAACGTCCACCGATGATTATTTTTTACGTGGGAGAGCCATGCTTTGGCACGTATGGGCTGGCTCGAGTCCGCTCGATACCACGGTCTCACAGAAAACCGGCAATGAAGCAATACTTACATTGCTTTTCGCCGCGTGAGTGAGGTTACCGGAGGCCCTAACCCTCTCCTTTCCCCTATTCCCGTCCTTCCCCTCTCCCCTCTTCCCACTCCTCCCCCTTCTCCCTCTTCTCCTACTCACACCTTAAAGGGCGGCAACGCACTTGTGACTCTCGAGTTACAAGTGCCAATGGGCGGCGGTAGTCATTTACCATCAGGTGACCGGCCTGCTCGTTTGCACCCTATATCATAAAAAAAATAGGCCTCTCTCGAAGACTTGCACCAGAATTTCTTTTTTTGTCGGTGGCTTTTATTCCTCGGGAACAGTACTTTTTGCCTATGATCTTTTCTGTATTCCTGAAAATGTGTATGCCTAATTTCATGATGATCTGTTAATTATTTAAGACTTGAAAGCGTACAAACAAACTCAAATATTTTTTTATGTATTTTATCGTATAATGCAATGTAATTTTTTTATGTATGGGCTGGCTCAAACAGAGTGATACCACGGCCTCGTTTTCGCCGAGTGAGTGAGGTTACCGGAGGCCCTAATCCTTCCCTCTCCCCTATCTTCTCCCCCTCTTCCACCTTAAACATCAGAAACGCACTTGCGACTCTTGAGTTGCAGATGCCCATGGGCGGAGGTAGTCACTTACCATCAGGTGACCCGTCTGCTCGTTTGCCACCAATCCCATAAAAAAATACTACTAAATTTCTCGATTCAGCGATTTCGCTCACATTAAAGTAGATTTTGTCAATGAATTCTGATGAGAGAAGAAATATAATTAGTTCAATAAAAGTGAAAACAATATACTAATTTGTCTGTGGATGAAAGGTACGCCATGTCTTTTCTTAACCCCTTATATTGTATACGCATTTCATGGTGATTGGTTTAATGGTTGAGGCGTGAAAGAGTAACAAGCAAACAGACAAACTCACATTCACATTTATAATATTAGTTAGGGTATCAATTCACATCTGAAATATTCTCACTATTCAGACGAACATATGAAAATGTATCAAACAATTCTCCTGGGAAAAGCGGTGCGTTTGAAATTAAACTATTAACTTGATAATTATAGTGGAATGATTCTCATTTTATCGAAGGGCACCTACATAAACAACTAAACTTTACAGAATGGGGTGGATATTTATATATCCTCCTTGAAATCACACACACATTTAAAGGGGAAGCGTTGATTGTTCTATAATAGCGTGCATCCGTTTATTAATTTCAAGTTCTAGGTCCGATGTTAGGATTTTTATACGTGGTAACTTGAGTTGTATTGTATAGTAGTAAAGATTTCTTTTAAAACTAATAAGTATCAAACGAGCATTTACTTTTGAACAACTAGGATCCTATAAAGATTTTTATAATGTTGGAGGTGTGGACAGTTCCAGTAATAGCCTACTCATAACTCTCTATAAGTACTGCTTATTATATGGTGACTAATGACCAGAACTCCACGTGCCCTAAGTGCAGTTCTGAAGTTCATACAATTCTTTTGTATGATGTTCACACTCTACTGGAGCTATTTTGAAAATAAATATTTCATTTACAGTTCATTAATAATATTATACCGATACCTACCAATGGCGGCGTATGTGTCGGGTCGTTCGGCTCCCTTCAATAATGTTCCTCTGTACGATGGCTGCCATGTGCGTCATGCTCGTGAACGGGTGCCGTTGGTCGGGGCTGGTCATCTCTGGACTGCTATTACTTAAATATGTATAGTAGTAATTAGCGCGTCTATTTATATTTTAGAATAATATTTTACATTGTCCTTACATTTTATTTACGCTTCTATGCAATGTAACCAAAAATTTGTAAAAAACATTTTAAAAAAGAGTGTCCTTGGAGTTTCTTGCCTGTTCTTCTCCATAGAATCTACGTATTGGAACAGGCAACTAGCTTCACGACTGACTTAGTCTGACTGACTCCTACTCCTGACAATTCCTGACCTTATTGGTTTAATTGAAATAAATGGTTTTGATTTGATTTAATTTGATTGATAGTTTCATTCCTTTACATGATTATCTTGAGTCAAACAGTACCCACTTTCAGCTATATGGCTCCGTATTAAATAGAGTTCCGCACATGTGTGGTCATTCGATACCCATTGTATATGATATTATGCTCGTAACACAGTTGCACGTCTATGGCGCTGGTCAGTAGTGTTGCCAGGACAATATTTTAATTCACTAAAAAAAATCATAAAAGCAACAACAAATTAATAATAATCTTAAAAATAACTATCCTATGTTTTAACATTGGATGCGGTGTCAGTTAACGTGATAAAGCAAGAAGTCAAAGAAAAAATCCTACGTCAATTGTAACATGCCGTTATATAAAATTACATATGTTCAAAGGAATTAATTGGATGGTTATTTGGGATGTGGTGCATAAATTGATCTGTTTGATGACTGGCACAGGCCACAGGCAGTGTTGTCCGCCCGATGTCGTAGTCTGTGAGGCAGAAGTTTCTTCATCGACTCTCAAATGTATGTTCTTCGACAAACTACTCGCCAGGAAAACAAGTAGCTCTACGGTATACAGACATATTATCTATACTAACATTATAAAGCTGTAGAGTTTGTTGTTTGTTTGGTTGAAGGCGCTAATCTCAGGAACTACTGGTTCGAATTGAAAAATTCTTTTTTCGTGTTGGATAGCTCATTTATCGAGAAAGGTTAAGGCTATATAACAACACGCTACGACCAATAGGAGCAGAGCAGTGACCATAAACGGTGAAACTGCGGGGACGGCTTTGCAAGAACGGGCTCACCTATCCAAACCAAATGTTTAGGCTTTGTTCGGACTATTTAGTAGATGGTTTATGTGAAGTTTGCACAAAAAAGAAACGAGAGACTTACGCGGTTAAACCGCGGGGCGCAGCTCGTATGTTATAATATTTGAGACGCATGCTGAATTGCCATCAAAGTCTCCACACAACTTTCTCAATTTCTGATACTCGTGCATAATCAAATTGAGTGCCTATTACTTTTTCTTTGTAAGTTAAGTAATGTATTTTGACTTTGCTGATAGAATCACAACAGAAACTTCAAAATAACCAAGAACGTCGTGGGTGTAAATTAATTTGTGACATTTTGTATAAGTTAAGGAAAGTACGCATTCGGCCTACTTTCGAAAGTAATTGGCAAAAAAGTGTCATAAAGAAAAAACTTTTGTTTTTCTCGTTGTGTTTTTTGTTGGATGCTGTTAGTTTCATAGATCATAAGTTATGAGGTTTCCTACTCAAGGAGAGGTAAGTAGGTTTTTTTTTAATTTTTAGGTTTCCTTTCCTCAAAAGGAGAAAAAAGAACCTTTATAGGATCACTTTGTTGTCCGTCTGTCTTTCTCTTTGTCAACCTTACCCTTTTCCTCAGGAACCTGGCGAATTAAGTTATGTTATGTTATGTCTGCGGTCCCTTGAAGCTGTAAAGAAATCAAGCTTCTAAGTTAACGTAATCAAAAGACACGGCCACTTTAGCCATAGATTTGACCAAATTTGAACATTTCGCACGTATATCAAAACCTATAGGGTACTTCCCATTGACCTAAAATCATAAAATTTGTTGAGAAGTAAGGTCTCGCAGCACAAGTAAAGGAAAAAAAAATCGAAAGTCGTTAATTTGTTGTTATATCTGTCTATATGTCTGTCAAGACAATTTTGTTGAGCAAAATTGTCTTGACCCGTAGAATCAAGTTGAAATTAACATCAAATACTTATATTAGAGGTGCCCTTAAAGCTGTAAAAAAATCAAGCTTCTCAGTCACCGCAATCAAAAGATACGGCCATTGAACCTTAGATTTAAACAACTTTGAACATTTCGCAGGTAAATCGAAAACTATGGGGTATTTCCCATTGACCTAGAATCATGAAATTTGGCAATAAGCAAGGTCTGACAGCACAAGTAAAGGAAAAAATCTGGAAGTCGTTATTTTTTGTTATATCACATTAAAAAAATAGTTTTTCTGGTTACAAACTTATCTTACTTGTTGACTTTGTCGTTAATCGATGTATGGGAGAGTATTTTGATAACTGCAAAGTTAAGTTTATCTTCCGTAAAGACGGGCAAAAATCTTCGAAAATTCATTTCCGAGATGGACGTACTACATACAAGTTTGTTTGGTTACGGAGTCCTCGAACCGACTTCAGACTGGCACTTGTCCTGCGTGGGAATCCATCGCTTCTTTTTGTGAGAAAGCGATGTCCGCTAAAGAGGCGGTGGAAAGGGAACGGGAGAGGGCTAGTACTCTCCCATCCCGAAGGAGAGGAATCTATTTTAAACCTTGCGTGAAATTAGAGCAAAGAAGCATCATATAGAAGACCGTGTACAAGTACTACTAGTTGTAACTTTTTCTGGTCACTATGGCTACTATCACCAGAGCTCCATCGTATAACTACATCATATATTTAAGTTACAAGGAAAATGTATGAGGATTATTAGATATTAACTTACAAATTCAATAAAGTTAACCTAATCTAACGACACTCTATTTTGGACTCTATTACTGTTGTTATGACACACAGAGCCCACGAGCGATACAATTGAGAGGCTACTGCTGTTGTGAGTGTCTACTTATAGACCAGTAAATGAAGTGTTTGTTTATAACTAAGAACTGAAAAGAAATTCCTATACCGTGCTTCTGTTTCCATCCTGCGACCGGTTCCAACGTGACACCATCTGTTTGATTTTTTTTTAAATATATTTTAGTAACTATACAGAGCTTCTTATACCATTGTGTACCTTAAAATATTAAATCTGCTTTTAAAATAATTTACTGTAGCACCTTATACTTCTTCATTACAAATATTAAGTTTAAAATAAATTAAGGAAAGGGAATCTTAACTCTTTGATGTGGCAATACTCTAGTGCGATGCATGACGTATATACGGTTAGGTAATTTTCCGCAATCCGATACAAGACTAACTGATTACATAAACATTTTTGTTCAGAACACTTATGAGCGTCTGATGACGTCTTAAGAAAATATTCACATACTTCCCGCTTATCTTAAACCAGAATCATCACAACAACACAGATTGTATGGTTGTTATAATAAACTGAAAATAGAAATTTGGAAACGTAGTAGTCGTAGTCTGCGAAAAATTCGTTGAGTAAGGTTTATTTATGTGTTCCGATTGTTCATGCTATAATTACATTATTAATTAGGGTAAGTTTTAGGAATATTATGACGTATTCAGGGACAGTATACTAACAGACAGTGATGGGCGTAACTAGTTACTTATGTAATCCAATTAATAATTGAATTACAAAATAATTTTATTAAAATGTAATATATATTATCGTTAATACACAGTATTCAATAACACTGTAATTGGAATTACTTTGGATGTGCAATGAAATGAATTAGTATTTCAAATTCAAAGTATTTCAATAACTTATTACAATGTAACTGTAATTTGTAATTATTAATCTAATTACTTTTTGCCCATCAATGCCAACAGATAAGACTTATCTCGCGTGACCTTTTCGTATTCAGCAGACCCAAACTTTTAAAATGTATGCAAGTGCATTTGATAAAATACCGCAAGCTTTTTCTTAAGCGTACTAAAAGGCTATGGGTTACTACGGTTGCCAAGTTCTTAGTAACCTATTAAGAACTTGGCAACCATGAGTATCACTCTTCTTGCCGCTCCAATTTAGGTTCTAACATTTTTACAGTTTGAAATCTTTTGATACGAAAAAAAAAACTGGTTTATTGTAATTTTTCTGATAAGTCCTTAAATTGTTAATGACGTCATTCGTATAAGTAATAAAATAAATATTGTAGCTCATGTTTACCCATTATTACTTCGTATACTATTATTTGTAAATCCTCGCGTTTGTCTAATTACGGATCCTTGACAATTAATTTTAGTATATTGTTTAATATATTTAAATGTGTAATGCCTTATAACTTTATATCGCATATCGAAGGATAATGGCCACTGATGGTTTTATGTGTATGCACGTTTTTCAGTATTTGTAAACGACTAAGCGTTGACGTTAAATCTCGATTAACTTGAAAAATGACAAAACCATAACTGAATGGCCATTGTTTAACGACTTTGCCACATTATCTTAGCCAAGTTAAGCCAAGTCTCTTCAAGTAGTGGACGGGCGATTGTATGGAGAGGCTCTTATATAATAAAAATCATTGGCTACGCATATGCAGTTATAATAACTAAATATTTTACAAATGAAAATTTGAGATTGTTTGTTTATTTGTTTGGTTGTTACGATTTCACGCTTTAACACAAAAATAAAGTTATCTTTATTTTTGTGTTAACGCGTGAAATCGTTTCGTATCGATGAAAGTAAAAAGTACCCAGTAAGTAAGTAGTAACGTTAAGTAGTTATGGACATAGGGTACTTTTTACTTTAATCCAGAAAAATAATTAAATCAATCAATCAGCCTATTGTAGTCCACTGCTGGACATAGGCCTCTACCAATGCGCGCCACAGCTATCGGTTCTCTGCCTTTCGTTTCTAGTTCATCCCTGCTACCTTCTTCAGTTCGTCATGTCCATCCAGCTATCTTAAATTCCAATTACCGATTTGTAGTCTCCACTAGGACCCGTCTGCTTCAACGGCCATTGGTCCTTCGGCATACGTGGCCAACCCATTGACAGTAACTAATAAATATATAAAAAAAGAAAAAGAATTACTGATATATATTTCCCGAGGGACAAAAAAATAACTTTAACACGTGCGAAGCCGCGGGCAGAAGACCAAAATGATCTCTGTATTTTGATTGATTAGTGTTAAAATCTTTTACAGCTTAATATCTATAAGTAAAACGTTTAATTTATTTCTATTAATAACAATAAGGTGTTAATCTTCGGCATAAAATACTTCAACATTCTAAAACAAAACACCATTATTTAATTAGCTGACAACATCAATGTGCTTTCGAGATAAAGTTTCGGTAACAAATTGCTATAGCATCTATAGTCAAGCTAATTTGTCTATCACAAAACTATTTTGAGAGAGCATTCCTTTATAACTTTTGGGACTGTATTTAACTTTGCTGGTTTCTTATTCCTTTTTGTTGGTACATCGCAGTGTAGATTCTTTCGTTTTATCACCACTTTGGTGTAACTTATGCGGCTAGAAAATTCCTAGCTTTGTTACGATAAATAACAATATATGTAAGGTTGAATATTTTTATAATCATACGTTGGCAAGTACCGATAAATTACTGTTTATAAAAGAAACAAGACACGTAAAAGAGTATAACGAGTACGTAAAAGAGTCAATATATTTTATCATTTATAGAAACGAATTCCTCTCATTGTTATTTTAGCTGACAATAAATATTCATCAAAAGAATATAAAATACGGAATATCTCTCAGCAGCTCGTAATTTTTGTTTATAACGTTCCTTGCACTTTGAAAGTCATGAAAATTCAACTTAGTTCTGTGCCACTGTTCAACGCCAGCAAACTCTGAAAAATACTTTCGAAACTTCATACATGCATACACACATACATACGCTTACGACTGTATCCCTTAAAGGGGTACGAACGAATGAATGATGCATATTAAATGATTCAATCAAAACTAAGATAAATAAATATTATTGTTATAAAAAAATAGGACTTATGATACAGCGCCATCTACATATAAACTTAGCACTGTATTACATTTACTTTATTTATTTCTTGGCACGGTTCTAGAACGCGGATAAACATACTTTGCGTTCAAATATTTGCATTGAGCGGAAATTGAACTCGCGACCAACAACATGGCAGTTAAATAGTCTACAGACGCGCGAAATACATAGGTCTTTAAAAATCGTTACAACGAAACGTTTGAGTTACACAGTACCTATTAGAGATTTCATTGTGAAGCTTCACCATATTATAGCAAGCTGCATATTGAAAAGTAAGGTCACAGATTACTAAGTACTTACTACGTAACAGAAAAATCACTCCCTACAAAAATTTCGATATCTACCGTTTTAATTCTCTACCCTTTCCGGGGTTTAAAAGGGGTGTAGGGTTCATCATTAAAAAAAAAAATCAATTGTTATGTAAATTAAGTATTTAACGCTTATTTTTCATTTCCAATGTTTTAGCACAGTATTATATACATTATCTTACATCCTACATGTATAAATAGCGCTGCCGGGGTTTTTTCTCTTACTTTCTCTGCATTCTTATACTGCACATAAACAACCATGACAATGTTTACTATGAATTTTACAGTATTAATAGAATAATATTTCTCTGCATCACCCAATGGTTGACTGGTAGAGAATTCCTTCGGCATTAAGTTCACCAATGTACAAAATGTGCATAAAGTGTAAATAATTAAATAAATATATCAACACGATATCGATTTACGTCTTTTTTACTTTAAAAATAAAAACTTGTGCGCGCTATGGGCAACCCAGTGCGAGAGAGCGGCCGGTAGGTATTTAGCACGCGCAAGTACATAGAGTGACATAGGCCTGGTAAGGTTTCTTTCAATTTGCGTGAGATTGGTGGAATTATCAAGGGTCACAGATTTTAGGTTCCGTTATCTACTGTGCATACTCTTATTGGTAAATCACTAGTGATTTTAATACGCTGTTGTACGAATTATTCAGATGTATTCTGTCTACTTCTCTTACCAATTCATGGAGATTTGGAGTAATTAGCAATTGCTTCGGAAATTATTTGTGTAGGATACTCATGTGGTCATCAAGGGCATATCACGAGGACATATTATTATGTTTTTGGTTGTTACCTAAGTCTCTATTAGAAAATCATGGTGCAACTGGTTTAGTGCTAAACCTTGTCTTGCGGTAACGGTTTGTAGTTGCATCGTTACCGATAGGTCGGTCGGCCGATCGTATCGACTTGTTCAAACATGCAATTATCTGGGCCCATGGCCCTTGCATTTAATTAAATTTCATTGTATTTCACCGAGTGAGTGAGGTTATCGGAGGCCTTAACCCTTCCCTTTCCCCTTCTTCTCCTTCTCCCCGCACTCTCCCCCTTCCCCCCTTCCCCTACTTCTACCAACGCAACAACAACTCAACGAACTTGTGACTCTTGAGTTGCCCATGGGCGGCGATAGTCACTTACCATCAGGTGACCCGTCTGCTCGTCTGCTAGTAATTAAATGCATTAGGTACGACACATAGTCTAAGCTGCAAGATGCACGTGACTCTGTCCAATCCAAGAATCCGTCCAGTACCGAACAAAGGAAATATACCAGTAATTGCAATTCCTTTACTAAGTAACATAGATTTATTTAAAAGCCGGCAAATGTCACATAATTATATCACAATATTGTATTTGTATATAATTATATGGTGAGTCTGTCATTACGCGTGTATATGTAATGAGATATGCCATTGTACGTACACGGCATTGGCGAGACTTTGAAATGGAGGCAGAGAAAGAAAATAATTGTCAAGAAAATCAAATATTGTTTTTAATGTAGATTAAAGGAATGAAGATGGCATAGCTTTATTGTGATTGGTCCAATCGATACGAAAATATTATTTGTCTCTTTTCTTCCCATAAAAATGTAAATGTTTGGTTTAATTACACTTGGTGCACTTATATTCGGTTAGCAAGAACGCAAGAACTCACAATAGGTCCCTGGAGTTTGACTCTTATGAGTATAGGAGTGTAGTTTAAACGTTAAATACACTTACATTGTTTATATTTTATCAAGCAAAATGAAATAAGAACTTTGGACAGTTCCTCCTTGTAGACTGATCATCATGAAGCTGCTTTTGTTTCATGAAACAAATGATTGAGCGAAGCAACTGTTTTTCCAACAAAAGTAAAGATTTTATGACCGGAATCCGAGTTCACGAATCGCATAAGAAATGACCTGCAACTATCCTGTACTTACTAATGTGTAATATTGTTGACTGTACTGGTGAAACTCACTAATAACGTTGTTATTGAGTTACATATACTATTTCAGATGGTGACCTTATCGGACCAGTTTCTAATCACGTTAAATATCGTCGTTCAGTCTGGGTGTGTACATACACGTGATACGTTTCACGAAGGTCGCATGAAAGTACTATATTATATGAAAATTCACTTTTCTAATTGTTTTTACAGCCCAACACTGTAAAGTAAACAAATCCTCTAGCATCATTGTACATTTCTTAAAATTTACACAACAATTTCCCTTTATTATTACTTGAAAATCAATATATTAAGTGTGGAAGATAAACAATGTTCATGGTTGTTGATTTTCTGTTTAATATTTATTTTAAACAGATATCGCAACGTAAGCTTTTCCTTGTGTTGGTTCTTGCTACTTCTTATGAATTTAGTACTCTGTTTAGTCATTTTCTTGAAAAACATGACAGGGTTATATAAATATTTAAAACAATATGTGTTTTTACACGCATTATATTAGCTTCTTTGTTTGTCCTTTGCGCGCGATTTTGACCCACTTTAAACGGCCAGATTTCATTCAAATTTTGCACACATGTCAAAGACCGATGACAATGCAATAATTCGATTAAATTTTTTATTTTCTTGAGTTGAATTTTCTATAAAGCGTGTTTTTTAGTTTTATAAACTATAATTATTAATTCCTATATTCGTGAACTTTTCTGTCTCTTGGCTTATTTCTAGAAAAGCTTAGAATTTAGTTCACCATGCTGGGCCAGGTTGGCAGATTGCAGCCTTGAGAAAAGATGGACTCTTTACTCATTGACAGCAGTGGCAGCTTTCTAATACGTTTATTTATTAAAAAACCTTTTTAAAATACTGTGAGAGATAGTGTGAGAGAGAGGTAGACGATTATGACAGAGCGGCAGTTATCGCATGTTAGAGGAATTCACTTGCGATGAAGCCTCTCAACTTTTAATAGTGTGCTCACTTTACACCAGACGTAATATGCTTAAGGGTTTCCTTGGAAACAACGAGAAATATTCCTCTGTAATTATGTAATACAACCAATATAGATTCAATCAAATGGTGATAACATTTTGTTAAGAAACCAATAGCTAATATAAATAATAATAATACCTAAATGCTGAAACTGACTGAATAAATTTCACACACGTGGCCCTAATCCATGGGTTGAAAAACAATAGTTTACATCATAATATATATGTATACCGGGTGTTAGAAAAGTACCCGAACAGCAGAATAATTCAATAGGGATACATTTTTCGGAAATATGTTAAATCCAAAAGTTACAGGAATTTCACCTGGCTACCCACTGGTGATCTTGAAACGAAGCTAAGCTTCGTTTTGAGCATATTGACCTTAAGCGCATAAAGCACCTTGTTAGGTGCTTTATGCGCTTAATTTAGTTTTAATTCGACCTTATTCAGTTTTAAGTCAAAAATAATAACATTGACTAACACATTTCATCACTCACTTTATAAATATTTCTCCATTTTTACACGATGTATCGAAAAACACAAACATATTTACACACCAAACTTATATGATTTTTTCATTACCTTATTACTTAGTTATACTGAAGTTATTTTAAAAGTAATAAACAGTAACACAATTATATTTTGTGACTGTGATATATCGCAGTCCTTGAAAACTTGAAAGTAATACTCTCAAATCCGAAATCCACATATCAAGATTTGTGATACTTAACTAGACTAACTCCTACACGCGTCGTCTTTATAACGTCCATAATAGGCATAACAACCATCTATTATACTCTGTAACCTCTGTGGGAGAGCCATGCTTCAGCACTTATGGGCCGGCTCGGCCGGAGTGATAACACGGCCTCACAGAAAACCGGTCGTGAAGCATGAATGCTTGTGTTGTGTTTCGCCGAGTGAGTGTGGTTACCGGAGGCCCAACCCTCCCTCGTCCTTCCATACTCCCACCTTAAAGGCTGGCAACGCACTTGTAAATTTTGAGTTGCAAGTGTCCATGGGCGGCGGTAGTCACTTGCCATCAGGTGCAAACGAGCAGACGGGTGTCTGCTCGTTTGCCCCCTATCCCATAAAAAAACATGTTAATAACAGGTGTGAATATATATTATAATAGATAATCAGACATGTTTTGGAAAACAAACGTATCTTTATATTTGTCATTAACACAAAATCGGCGCGGTGTACGATGTACCCTGGACAATATCTCTACTAATTTATAAAAGGTAACTAAACTACACTAATGAATCTACTTATGCAACTAAAATTCCATTCATATATATGTAAATGTGCACCACAAATTACCTGTTCCTGGTATAGTCCATCTAAAGGTTGGCTGTCAGAGATTGCGGACTGCGATAAGGACGCCCATTGTACTACTGTTTTTAATGTATTTCTTTTTAATTTGTATCCTATGTATGGTGTGGAATAAAAAGTATCCTATCTATCTATGTTTACTTAATTCGCTTATGCATAAGTCTCTCAATACGTTTCTTTAATATAACTTTTAAGTAGCTTTGAAAAATAATGTATGAACCTCGCATGCATACTAGCAATTTACACGAAATGTAGACTTCTATCGTTAGTTTCTACGATTGCATAACCAAAATAAATGATATCTCCATTTAGATAAACCTGACGATCAGGTTATGGCAATATTTCAATCAAATACAACTGAATATAACCATTAAATCAATTCACAAAGGAGTTCCAATTATGCACCAGTGAACTGCAAGCGTGCATGATACATTGATTTAGCAAACGCAGACAAAATGCACTCATCTCTCAAAGCTATTTTCCATGATGCTTGCAAACCAATAAATACTCAGAGTGAACCGCTCCAGTAAATCAGAACCGGCGTATGATTCAGACTCCACATGAAATTTATGATATAAACAGACAAAGAAAACGTGTGTTTTATTGTTAAAGTATATTTGCAATTTTAATATATGTGCGAATTGCTGTAGAAACAAATTCAAAGGCCCTTTGTAGAATTGTTATTGAATTTTATAACGTTCACGTCAATTTGTCTCGATCGATTTAGATTTGATTAGAGACTGAAAAATTATTGATGTAAATACAATTTACTTATATTTGTAGCCATGTAAAGAAAGCAATTTGATGAACAATATTTTAAGACGTCTTATGGAAAGTGGGAATAATATGTAGACTAAAAAGTTTAATATCTTCAACAAGAACACTTCTAAAAATGTTTTCGTATTTGTGACAAATGAATCATTATTATTCCCTGCAACTTTCTATGCGCATTGTATATCAAACTATAAAACGGTCCATCTCCACCATAAACTTTATTAGTATATTAAGTTTATGATCTCCATTGCCTACTTACTCTGAACGAGTATAAAATCAATAAGCATGTTCTTTCCGTTCTCATTTTTACCGTTTTTACTCGAAATTTATTATAAAATAACAATATTTCTATGTACAAAACTCAAAGCTAAAAGTGTATTATATTATGACACGTTTCGAGGATTAGCTCTGAAACAAGTCTTACATCTAATAAATAACTTTAAAATGTATTTCCACGGGAATTAACGCGATCACAAGAAAGTATTACATACCTCTGAATTGCTTGACGTTTCGACCAGGTTGCACTGGCCGTGGTCACAGGCTGACTGTCAGTGTAAGTGTCAGTGGAGTCAGTGACCATGTGTGTGTGTTTTGATACGTATTCAAATTTTTAAGTTAACCGGATGCCTTGAAGTTAGTTAGGTAGATACTCGTAGAAAGACAGATAGATACAGGTCAAGCTAATTTAAAGCGTGTAATAAAAACAGGACAAAACTAGATTTAAAAGTTCAATGAATATACTTTTTGCAGTCTTTGTGAAAGACTCAACTCTTCTCAACTTTATACACTTGAGATGAGTTGAGTGGTAGTCATGCATTCCTGTTTTAGCGGTAGTTTTGCCTGTATAAAGCTGTAAGTATGATCTCAGTGTTAGAAGAGCGTGTTGATGTGGAAAGAGTTTTACTGTCATACTGAAAGCGTGTTGAGAGGAAAACGTAGAAAAATAACACGTTACGTATATGTGATGAAAAAAATACTAAATTTGAACGTGTAAGGTTTCAAAAGTACTTACATGAAGAGTCAAGAAAAGCAGGATAGAATGCATGAAGGATGATACCTCATATCTGATGATCATCATACTTTGAAAGATTTTTTTTAAATGGCTCATGGTTCGACTACTTTCAGAGGGTAAAACAAATACTGTGATTAGTAACCTGTTTTCATGTCTCTAGTGTAGAAAACGTCTACAGGATATAGTAAGCAAATGAAGTAACAAGTTTTATATTTGCTGGAAAACTTATCTATACAAATAAATACAATTTGAGTGCCTGTTTGTAACGTCATACTAACAGCTTTTTATTAAATGAATCTGTGATTAATGTTTACACGGTATTTAAAACAAAAAATATTTTTAAAGTTTTTATCCTTCTGTCTATTTCGGCTTATCTCCAGAATGGGTTTCGATTTCTAAGAGACTTTCACTGGCAGGTAGCTGATGTTATAAGGAGTATCTTGAACTAATCTAAACTAAAACATCCATACATTAAGATTGGAAAGGGTTCAAAAACGATTTCTGTGGCAGTTAGCATATGCTTCCGGAATAGCCAAAAAGAAACCGTCATATAAGGAGAGATTTTTGCATTTTAAGATGATATCCCTACAAAAGAGGAGAGATTTACTGGATTCTGTTTTTTTATTTGAAATTTTGAGACACAAAATTGACTGTCCCCAATTATTGAGCAGGATAAAAATCCGTGTGCCCACGAAATATCCAAGAGCTCCCATAACTCCCTTACATCCTCCTCTTCGCAGAACTGTCCTTGGTGCTAATTCTCCTAGCCCCTGCCTCTGTAAATTGTTAAACAGCTGCAGTGATCTCGTCGATGTGCACTCTGACTCGCTTAGTAGTTTCAGAAGTACTATGTACAAAATATTGTAATAGCATCCGAGTTTGGGCCTACTGCAATTCTAACTTTGTAAATCTATTTTTAATATAAAAAACATAATTATGTTCGCTGTGTAATTAAGATCTCTAATGTAATTTCATATGTTTCAACAAATAAGTTGTGATAGATGTGCTTACCTGTAAGAAATTGTTACACTAGTTATAAGTCTATTGGATGTATCTCATATCATTGTATCAGTGTATTCAATTGTTGGTGAGCCAAATAAATAAATAAATAAACTTTGTGAAATGTCCACACGAGCGAAGCCGCGGCGGGCACAGCTAGGTAAAATATAAAACTGAGTAATTATTAATGCGATTGTGTTTTTTGAATTCTTGAGTTATTAACCGCCTTTCTTGCGGACGGTGAGAGTAATGCCTAAAAATATATTGCACGTGTGTATCATTGCGTAAAAGACAAGTTGTTTTAAATCATTCAGCGTAAACTATTGAGTGAATCACTGCACTAGTTTGATAGGTATCAGTGTGAGAATTACCGAGTGTGATGGCGAACACTGATTAAGATTAACACACGAAATAGATTCTAGTACGAAAGATTTTTTTATGGCACAGAATATTTGACTTTGTAAGCACATGTTAACGCTTAATTTCGCAAATTTCAATTTTAGTTCTAGTATAATTGAAATAATATTTAGTAGTTTAACAATAATTGCAATTGTCCATAGGCTACGTAAAAGGGCCGTATGCCGTAAACATAATAATAATTCTAACGGTTATAAATATGTGTTTATAACAGACAAAGAACACCCAGAGCCGGAACAACTATTTGTGGATCACACAAATTTTTATCCCGTGTGGGATTTGACCACTTAAACCATTGTCCATCCGTGCGGTCTCAGTTAATTAAACTATAACTTGTGGATTCTGGTTGTAGGTACTAAGCGTTTTAACTTCCGTCTACTGTCTTATTATCAACAGTACATATTCAAGTATGGTAAGTATGGTGTTTCTGTCCTAGTGGCCTATCCAGGTACAGGAAATACAGGACATTTGGGTACGCGACCCTGGCCTCTGCGAGCTACTGCAGTCTTAATCCCGTTCCCGATCCGAGATTTGCGGTATCACTTATCCTATGTTCCTCTACCTACCCATTTTTACTTTTCAACTTCTTTCTTATTTCCCGTCTTAAAACGACTACATTCCCAAAGAGGATTGGCGTCAGGCAGGCGACTGGCTATTAAAGAAAACAGCCAGAACCCTTTGTTACACGTTGCGCCGACCCTAATGAAGATTAGGAAAAGAGCACGTAGATGATGATGATATACATATTTAAGTTACTAGGTGCCTACTGTTGATAATTCGATACAATCCCAGCAATATTATAAATGTGAAAGTTTGGATGGCTAGATGGATGGATGGATGGATGTTTGTTACTCCTTCACGCCAAAACTAATAAACCGATTGTAATGAAACTTGGTATGTAGATAGCTGGAGACCTGGATTAACACATAGGCTACTTTTTATCTCGATATTTCCACGGGATCGGGACTTACGCGGGTGAAACCGCGGAGCGCTGCTAGTATTATATTTTTCAATAATATAAAATATGATTTTATATCACACGTGCCGAGTTATGGTGAGCGTGCGTGTCAGTGCATTAAAAACTACGTAAAAATTTTACGATTGCAAGTAACTAAATATTTATCGGTAAATCATTTCAATTACCCAGGTTTAGTCGTAGCAATAGCAGTTTGCATATGCGTACACTTCTAAGTTAGTTAGTAGACTATTTTCTATCTAAATGTATAAAAAATACTTCTTTCGGAATCTAGTAAATGAAATGTGTAGATTATAATACAATTTATTAGGTATGGTATTAGGTGAAAGTTATCAAAATAAATTTTAATCTGATTCAGAGACTTTCATATATCATTAGCTCCCACTTTAATTAATTACATCATTTGTTTCACACCAACACACTCACGATACACCACACGTTTTGTACAAAATTGTCTTATCACCAAAAACGCTGTCTTAGACTTAACGAAATTTACTTTTTTTATTTATTCAAACTTTTTTCATAATATTTCATTAACGGGAATGTGAATGTATATAATGGTATAAGCATGGATGGTTATTATGTTTAAAATTACACTTTTAAAAAGCAAATTGTAAAAAAAATATTACTATGTAACCCTTAAAGCATTGGTAACATTGGCACAGTAAAAAGAAATCTCGATAAACCTTCCCCGTGTTACAAAAGTTATTCAAAGGCCGTGTCATATTTTCAGAGAGTTTAAAGAATGTATACAAAATTACTGTAACATTTGATGATTATGTTGTTAGCTGACTGCAACTGAAGATAAGTAAACGTCATATTTGTAATTCTTTTCTGTTCTTAAACGAAGAGTTACAAAAAAATTTTTAACATTGCAGAAAACTTCTATTCAAAAATTTTTTACACGGTTAGGTAGCTTGGCTTGTACCTATCTAGGAGTATGTATGAAACGGAATCTTTTAACGTGGTTGTCACCAACTTCAAGACTTCCAATTAACTTTAAAAATTTTAACACGTCACAAGAACCGATGACAATACACGACATAAAATGTTAAAATATAATGTAAATTTTAGACTATGTTTTTTTGGAAAACTGAGCGGACCAAAATATGCTCAACTCCTGCCTAGGCAGAACATCGAACTCATACACATAGGGATAAATATATAAATCAAAAATTCAAAAGCATAGAATAGTGGTAGCATAATGGTTAAGGTGTCGGACTTGTAATCAACTGATTAGTTCAGGTTTGAACCCCAGAAGTACACTATTGGCATAAACCCACTCTTAATACAAGCATTTGGTTAAGATAGAGGCGTTGACTATTCTATTAATATGTAAAGCGATGTCGTCAGTCGATCATATTTCGAATGCACTGAATTTATTTGTTCTGGAAAAATCTACGTTTGGCTTTTCTTCCAGATTAGAAACCTTCATTACACCTTGGCATAACTTCGTCAGGTGTGCCTGGAGCCTTATTTTTATCTGAGAAGTAAACGAAGTAGCTAAGAAAGTAATTTATTTACCGAGTGTAATGATAATGGTCCACTCTATCACATTTAAAATGAATAAAAGCTTGTTTAAGTTTAACATTTTCTTGTATAAATTGAGTACTTTTTCTTTAGTACTTTTGGTTTTGTTCTATTTTGTGAAACTGCATGATGGAATGTATTAGCATATTTACGTAGAAAAATTGTTTCAAATATTTCATTATATTAGAACTGTAATTTGCATAGGGAGAGGTAATAAGTCATATTTATTTACTTGTATATGTTGCAGTCAAAACTCTTAACCAGTCAAACATACTTTTACCTAACAAAACCAGTCAAAAGTACTTTTGACTGAAATCAATTTCAAATGGAGCTGGTTAAAAGAAAGTATTATTAGGTTAGGTTAGATAGCTTATTTGCATTTTAACCAGTTAAAAGTGAGTTTTCACTGATGTTACAGTACTTTAAATGATTACTGTTAGATATTTTTATTTACATTCTAATCAATTAAAAGTTATTTTGATTGTTGCTATAGTGGTTTAAAGTATCAACTTAATGCGTCAGTCAAAACCATCCTTGACCATAAATTTGCTAAATCACTATTAACCAATGATTTGCAGTCAAAACTACTTTTGACCAACCTGTTCAGTCAAAAGTACGCTTGTCTGTTTTTTCAGTAAACAGTACTTTTGGGCGATTAAGAGTTTTGACTGTAACATATACATTAAACGGTTTGTTTTCGGCTAGGTTTAAATCGTCAATGCTTAGTATGATTACAAGTGTGGATCTGTTAATAGGCTCGGTGACTGCTTTGTTTTTGCAGAAGGGGAAACTTATCCAGCTCGTGCTTTTCATACCAGCTCAAACATTTGTTGAGCTGGTATAATAGGCCTGCCATCATTTAAATTACCGACGCCGGACAAGCTCTTCAAAAATCCCGGATACATGTGTGAAATCGAGATTCTTTCCCGGACACTCACACACTCACTCAAAAGGAAAAAAGGAGCCCTTATAGGATCATTTTGTTGTCCGTCTGTCTGTCTGTCTGTTTGTCTGTCAAGACCTTTTTCTCAGGAACCCGTGGAAGCATCAAGTTGAAATTAATACCATATACATAAGTCTGCGGTCCCTTGAAGCCGTAAAAAATATCAAACTTCTAAGTCAATGCAATCATAAGATATGGCCACATATTTGCCTTATATTTGACCAAATTTGAACATTTCGCATGTAAAAAAAAGGTAAATCAAAACCTATAGAGTACTTCCCATTGACCTAGAATCATAACATTTGGTAAGAAGTAAGGTCTCACAACACTAATACAGGAAAAAATCCGAAAGTTGTTAATTTGTTGTTTTATCTGTCTGTCGGTGTGTCTGTCAAGGCCCTTTTCCTCAGGAACCCGTGAAGGCATCAAGTTGGAATTAATTTAAAATACTTATGTTACCGGTCCCTTAACGCTGTAAAAAACTCAAGCTTCTAAGTCGACGCAATCAAAAGATACGGCCATTAAGCCTTAGATTTTAACAAATTTGAACATTTCGTGGGTAAATCAAAACCTATAGGGTACTTCCCATTTACCTAGAATCATGAAATTTGGTAAGAAGCAAGGTCTGACGGCACAAAAAAAAGAAAATACCCGAAAGTCGTTAATTTGTTGTTATATCACATAAATAAAATAGTTTTTGTGATTACAGAGTTATATTTTGCGGTTGGATTATTGACTTTGTCGTACATCGCGATCGCAAAGTTAAGTTTGTCTTTCAAAAAAGATGGGCAAGTCTTCGAGAATTGATTCCCGAGATGGACGTATACAAGTTTGTTTGCTTACGGAACCCTCGGTGCGCGAGTCAGACTTGCATTTGTCATTTCAGCATTTTTAAATTAAACAGTTTGTTCATCTAATAATTATAAGTTGCCCCTGGCACAGAGTGTCTCGCTCCCCGGATGCCCTTTAAACTAGGAGAAGCGCAGCTGGATAAGTTTTTTTCAATATGAAGTTCACATCTAAATTATTTAATTTCGATGTGATCTTCATATTGAAAACAAATACTGTAAAAAAACACCACAACCAATCGACAAATCTCGAGTTATTTTATCTCATTCTCCTACCACTAATTCCGATGAAGTTGAAAAAGTTGCTGTTAACAATTTGTCTTTTAAAAACTATAACCAACTTGCGTCAAAATTATGGTAATTTCAAATAACCTGTATTCTTCACCCCTTAATTTTCCACTCTTATAGCTGGAATAATTGATTCAAATTTTAATGAACCCACCCTTGAACATAACCAATTCAATGAAACAATTATTGAAATCGGTTCTCAAAATAGGCAGTGATATCGCGTAATAAAAACACAAAGATATACTAAAAAAAACAGTGAGAATCTCCTCCTTTTTTGGAGTCGTTTAAAAAACCTTTATTAGAAATAGGAATTTAAAAAAACGTACGTGTATTCATACTCATCTAGTTTAACAAAAGCTTTATACGATACTTACGATAAATGATAAGGTGATGGTATCATCACCTTATCATTTATCGTATACCTGTATAGGTATCTACACTGATGGCGTGAATAAAGCATTGTCACCCTGCTCTCTGACGTAAATGTCAAAATTTGTGGTTTTTCCGTTGAAAGTAATAACTTAATTGTTTATCCTAACGAATCTTACTCATATTATAAAGGTGAAAGGTTGTGAGGATGGATGTAAGGATGAAAGGATGGATCTAAGAATGGATGGACGGATGGATTGATGGATGGATACTTTTTCACTTCACGCAAAAACGGCTGAATGGATCTGGATTAAATTTGGTACAGAGATAGATTTAATCTGGAATAGCACATAGGCTACTTTTTATCCCGAAAAAATGTGTTCCTGTTCCTGATGGATAGATTTTATCAAAATTTCTACCCAAACGAAGTCGCGGGCAACAACTAATATTATAAATGCGAAAGTGAGTTTGTTTATTTCTTTGTTCGTAACGCTTTAACTACTCAACCGGTCATCATGAAATTTAAAAGACATTTTTGGGATACAGAAAGGACATACCTTTCATCCAAAAACAAGTAAGTACTATTCCCGAGGGACTCCAAAATTGATTGACGGAATCTATATTCATGCCAGCGAAGCCAATGCCAAAACCTAGTACGGAATAAGTTGACAATGCCAATGCAGTGTGTAGATATTGTTTGTGATATTCAATGGTCGTTTTTCACAAATGTGCAAGTTTTATCCTAAATACGACTATATGAGCGACTAGTTAAACTCTTGACTGGTCAGATGTTAATTTTCATTCATATTGGTTTCCATTTTCAATATAAAACTATCACATTCCGATAACACGATAGCCTAGTATAGACCCTTAAGAAACAGTTTTATGTGCCTTGTGCTTTAGAACTACAGCGTGTGATACTACTGGTATTAAACGTGACATATAATCTTACTGTTGTAAGTGCTTTAGTAAAATCGTCTGCTTTGCTTCCTTGGATTTATAAGATACTTTACACTAGGAATATCAAGACATACTAACAAAAAAACAATATGCTATTACGGGGAATTGACTCAGTGTATACAATTTCCTACCACAACAACAGTTTATATATACACTTTATTCTACAAAGGGAAATACCATTCATGCTTTAGCTATATATTGAGATCACGAAAATGCCGTTCGTTTCTAACCTAACAGTACCGAAATAAAAAAAATATATGCAGGATGTTACAGAAATATGTGGTCATATTTTAGTGTCGTATAATAGACCCCGTAAATAAACGCCCAAGGAGGCTGCTATGCTTCTGGAAGGAGATAGGCTAGCTCAACTAGTCAGCCTTATCTGAACGCATAATGGACCGCCTATGAGGCTAAATTTATGCGAAAACAGAGCCCTATACCAATACCAATAGCCATAAATAAAGTAAAGCAATAACAGTACAGAAATATGTTTTTGAATCTGACAAAATGAACTTCAAAATTAACCGATAAAGCTAACATTTTTTAAGAGAGAGGGCTGCCATGAATGATACTATGGGTACTTAATACCAAGGATATTAATGGAATGTTTAGGTTTTGCAGAAAATATCATTCATATCATATAAAAACAAAATCATTGAAATTAACAAAGTTTATGTAGTTACTACGTAAACTACGTTACGGGGCAACTGACTTGTCTCGCCAACGTTTATAGATATATTACAAAGTGCTTAGTCAGCATTACTGTGTGCTTACATGTTGTTTAGAAATGTGCACCTACCCTTGGAGAAGCATTTCTCTAAGAAAAAAAATATTCAAAAATTGGTTTTGTTAAGTTTTAATAGCAACTAAAGATAAAGAAAGAAGAAAGAAAGAAAAGAAGGAAGAAAAGTGATAAATCAATTAAAATTTTAAAGATTTTCAAGAATGGGACGAGACGACGAATGAAAAAAATATAAATTTTGAAAATCGTCAACTCGTCCTAATGGGCCGAGTTTGTTTTACTATTTGATGGCTACACAACGCTTTTAAAATTGGACCACACCTTTCGGTAACAGCCTGTATAATCATGTTAGTTTAAAAACGTAAATATAAAGTAAAATGCTTTCAGCGTATGATATTATAATCCACTCGAAGGTGGTATGAAAATTTCACCGGAACTGTATCCTTATTTTTATTGCTGTTTGCTAAACGAAACGATTTGTCCGGTATTTTTAGACGGTAAACAGATTCAGCTCAGTGCAAGGAATGTTGAAGTATGTTTTGCAAGTTTATGATAGAAGTTTAAATTCATCGGATATTATGTAGAAATGGGAGATACTCGTATTCTGCAATCTCGCTTCGTTTATTCCTAGCAACAACAACAACTTCTATGAGTATCTCAAAGATGAGTTTTAAAATATCCATATAAATATTTTAATGCGAAAGTAAGAGTTACTTTCGCAATTCTGTTTGTCACGTTCACGTCTAAACCGCTGAAACAATTTTCATTAATTTTGGTATAGAGATAAACAAGACCTTGGTTAAGGACATACTCTACTTATAATCTCAAAAATAAGGCAAAAAAGGTATCAAAGTTTGTATGGTAGATCATCATTTGTCAAGTTAATTTGGATGAATTTTGGTATAGAGTTAAACAAGACCTTAGAAAAGGGCATAGGCTACTTTTTGTAGCGAAAATAAACTTTGAATATGGCAAAATAGGAGATCAAATTTTGTATGAGCGTCCAATCATTTCTTAAGTTTAGGGATATAAAAAATTATCATATCCATTCTTTTTGGTAATCAGGTAGCAGGTGTACACTTCATAGAGTGCTCAGCATGGGCGCAGTGCTTCGACCTCGTGACGGCTTTCAGTGCGGTAAGATTCTCGGCTTCGGTCTATGACCCGAAACTTCTACCTATATTTGCGAGTTGGTGATGTTGGCCGAAGAGGCATCAGGTATATATATATACATTATAGTGTATATGTTCATGTTTTATATTTATTAGACTAACTTTTATTGGCGGCTTCACTCTCGTGGTTGTACATTTTGTCAATCAGTTGAGGTATCTTTTGGGAATAGTACTTTTATCCAGATGAAAGGTACCCTGTGTCGTTGTCTGTTCCCCTGTCGACATGTGTGAAAATTTCATATTCAGTTCAGTTCAGTCAGTAAACAAACAAACTTACTTTAGCATTTATGGTATTACTAGTTAGGATAAAAGATTGTAAGCACATGTGTATTTTGACGATGCCTGATTAGTTTCAGGTCTGACAAGGGCTCTTAATCAAAGAGTGAAAAAGCTTGTTTGTCTCTTGTAAAAGTAATAAAATAATTATAGTTAAGTAAAACTACAAAAAACACGCGTTAGGCAAAATTAAAAAGTAAAAAAGAGTTCTAATATCCACCTCATCATCAAGCCCAATCTGTTTGGACTTGTCATACAAATCATATGAGTCATATGGTTTACTCGTACTACTAGTCACTGATGAGTTCTACTATCCACCTCCTAGCGCCATCATCATATCAGTTCCAAGTTGTCAAATTATAGTATTTTCATCCAAACTACATTTACATACAAAGTTTCATATCTTTTCGATAATTAGAAGTAAGAACATGCACTCGAAGCGGGCACCAATCACTGGATTGAGTTTCACCGTACGCAAGTCCTCTCCACGGAACGTCACTTTTACTCAAGAGTTGTACGTGAAGCGATTGAAATTAAAAAACACAAAACTTTCAATCGGGAAGATGGTTTCAAATTATCAACAGCGTGGAATCCAGTGATAAAAAACATGCCACCTCGCTTTTATGCGCAGTCGGGTGAACACCAGAATAGGGGCACATCGGTTTGCTTAGAGAATAGGGACACTGTTAGTATAGTATGTGACGGTACATGGCGAAATCAAAATATTAAAAATATCGAAAATGTGCGGGTGGATAAAGAACCTTCTACCTCACGATCTCGACGACGGAGGGCGTGCACCGCTGAGCCAGTCAGCCTGTGACCACGGCCAGTGCAACCTGGTCGAAACGTCAGGCAATTCAGAGGTATGTAATACCTTTTCGTGATCGCGTTAATTCCCGTATAAGTACATAAGTTAAAATTGAACTAAACGATTTGTTTACATACAAGTGAAGCTAAAAAAGAAAGTTAAAAATGTAAATACTTCTCACGGAACTTTTCTAAGTATTTTGGTTAGTTCTTTAAATGGTTTGCTCTTGTACCCACTTTTTGATTTACTCAACATTTTTTGAAGTAAAACTTCTTTACAATCATTGCGATTTGAAATTCGATGAAACAAAACTCACACTAAAAGAGACAAACAAGACAAACATATTCGTAAATAAGATTTAGCCTGCGAGAGAATGAGATAGAATACAAGTAGACAGTGTTTCTTATTATCTTTGTCTTTGCTCCTGCGTACTACGAAGCCTTCAGAAAATGCGTCAATGTCAACGTGGTGTGATTTTTGTGCATTTGCGTATTAAAATTCGTTGGTTAATTAATTTATGCTAATTATGTAACACATTTGTGTTAATTTGACCAATAACTTTTAAATAAATTATCTAAAATAAAATTAGTAGTAAAATCAACACAAATAATTATTTGTGTTGATTTTACTTTTTATTTCTCATTCTCTCGTAGGCTACTTTTCTGAAGTTTCACTTCTGCCGTGTGTGAATTGCAAAACACTTTTTTTTTTGTAATATAGTAATAAACAACGATTGTTTTCAAGAAACCTTTTGTTTATTATGCGGTCGAGTGATCCTCTTGTATAATAAAAGAACATCGGCGTCGGTCGCACGACATGAAATAAAAATGCATTCCAAAAGCTTATCGACAAAATCACGTCGCTTGTCAGATAGAGCGATTAACATTTAGTTATTTGTTTTTAAATCAGCTGAGCTAATCAATAATATGTTTAAATTTATAGTTATTGCTACAGTAAAGCGGGTGTAGTGTATATCGGAATCAAACTAACTAAAAGTATACAATTTTCCATTACACACTATAACAGGTCCAGCAGTAACCTTTAACCATACTCAGGAAGAAAAAGCCTGAACTTCCGACGAAAAAAATGCCAACCTTTTTTAGGGCTCCGTACCCAAAGGGTAAAAATGGGTGACCCTATTACTAAAACTCCACTGTCCGTCTGTCACCAGGCTGTATCTCACCGTGATAGCTAGACAGTTGAAATTTTCACAGATGAAGGAAGTATTTCTGTTGTCGCTATAACAAAAAATACTAAAAACAGAATAAAATAAATATTTATTTTAAAAAATTCACGATAGTTGCAACAAACGTGATTTTTTTGCCTTTTTTTGCTCGATCTTTTTTCGAAATCGTAGCACCGTACAATTATTATCTGGTGCCTTGAGTACCAATTCCACGTCTAAGGTTTAAAAATTGCTAATGATTTATCATATTACTTTGTTTTAGTGTATGTAGGCTAAGCAAAGTTCGTTTTTTGTCTTAAATTATTATTCATGCATAGTTCAAAATGTACATTATATGTTACATATGTGTAGGGATTTGAATTCTACTTTCCAATTTCTCTAGTTTAAAAGATAGATAACGGAGGCAATGATAGAATGAGCTACAATATATTAAACTGGAATATATTGTAAAGTCAACATTGCTTATACTCCGAGAAATTGAGACGAGATTAAGCTCAGAAATGTTTCGATTACCTATCAGAAAGTTTTCAAAAGCGGCAATCAGCCGCACGAAATAGGAATGGGTGACAGCAACAGTATCAATTTTCTTTTTCAGTGGTACTATATTCATAGAGTAAGTTTTAAGTCTAAACATTGATTTCACTTAATTCGATTAGCTTATTTATACTTGATGATTTCATTTAGACGTTTAGGTAGGACTTTATGTGAAACTGTTTCACACATTATTATTTGAGTTTAACGAAAAGTAAACACACGTAAACAAACATACAAATCTATATCTATAAAAACGAAAGGATACTCTCTCTCTGATTCACTCACTGACTAATCACGAAATTTGGAACTCTACTTCACCTATGAAGATGAAATTTTGGTAGGGAGGTAGTTTATGAGCGGGGGACGTCAGCTGCGAATTTTGAAGGTTAGAAAAGTTTATATGGAAGTCCTTGATTTTTTTGTACTAGAGGCATGAAATTTGGTAGAGAACGGTTGGTTTATAGATAGCACCCAACTTAAAACAAATTATTGAGAAATCATCTGCAATAGTAGTATTAGTCAGAGATGTGGTCTAGGAATTCGTTTAAGGCCTTTTTCGAGGTTCATGAATACTTTACAAAGATTATTTTTATCGTCTTGATGGAATTCTATTAAAATGCAAATAGTGTAAATTACTTCGGCCGTCTCGCTGTCCGGTTTGAACTTTAAAAATCTCAGTTTACGCAGTCTGTGATAAATTACCTGTTCCCAAGCTTTGAAACCGTGACATACATTTTGTGACTGTAGTGAAGGAAAGTTAATAGTAGAGAATATTTGTCTAATTTGTTCTGAACCTATTTTTAACTTAGAAAAGAAACATGTTTTTAGTATATAGCAACTTTAGGCAGACAAAAGAAGGCAGAAGTACAATTCACAAAAGAAAAGATCAGCAAGCAAAAACAAAAGAAAATTATTTCTAGTTTTATAAGAAGCCCATCAGTAAGGGAAGAATTACTAGGTTAATAAAATTTGAATATATCAGCTGATTTTACGAAAATAATTAAGAACAGTAACTGTCTATATTTCGGATATTTCTTTAAAAAACTAGGTACTTGAAACAGCGTAGGAATTTTTAAGATCGTTGAATAAAGATTTTATAAGTTGAGAAAGAACGCGTCTTTTGAAGAAAAGGGTTACCTGAGTCTGGAATGGAATTCCTAAAGAGGATATTGAACAATATCTATGTCCATCCTAGGATCTATCCTGTAAACAGAGATATTTTTTCAATATTCTCCTCCATATTGAATAATGGTGTTATTTGACACGTACAAATGTCAGGAACGCTTTGGTACACTCAAACCGTTCGCGATCGCACCTTTGTAGAAATTTAAACTGATTCATAGATTTTTTGTGTCTTTACTATTTGATAACCTATCCTAACATTGTTTTTTTAACAATTAAAAATTATACAATCGAGGAACGTGCTAAAGAAAACATACCGGCCAAAAAACCCGCCATAGTCTACAAGACTGCAATGCGATGCGTACGTGAATTGTGAAATTATAAAAATTCAACCGACAGGATTGAGTACCGACCGATTGACAAGTTCTTGGAATCCTGTCACCAGAAAATTCATCACCGTCCAAAAGTACGGGCTCTCCAAACGCATAACTTGATTACTGTCACCTAGTAGTATAGTCGATAAACCAACCCTAGCTTTTACTATGGGCTCTAAAACAGTTTTTTTTTTGTAAAAATATACATACCATAGCAAATCAAACCATAGAAGGTTATAGGTCAAGCCAATTATTAAGATTTTCATAAAAGAATACTTTCAATTTTAACAATTAGTAATTGTTTACCAACAACCGTTGTGTCAGTTTAGGTCGCTCAATTTGTCGGGTTAAACTTTTATGCTGCGCAAGGCGTTCACCGAAGACTCACCCGCAATTATAATCCCTGCTCCACTCCTAAAGACCCTTCACGTGATATTAAAAAAACTTAAACCTGCTTCTAGAATTAAGCTATCAACTGCAAAAAGATTTTTTCTAATCCGACTTGTACTTCCAGAGAACTGGTAGAACAAAAAAAAAAACTTTGCCCTCAGCTTTACTCGCATTAAATTTGCTTTTCTCTGTCTCGGGAACAGTCCCTTGTTTATTCCGGATGAAAGGTACCCTTGCCTTTTCTGTACCCCTGACAACGTATAAAAAAAATAAACAAAATAATTTTCGCATTTCTGATAGTAGCTGTTCCCGCGCCTTCAGTCGCGTGGAAGTTTTTGTGAAAAATATCAAAAGAGAACAGTACATTTTTCCGGGATAAAAAAGAGCCTATGTGATATTCCAGACTAGAATCTACCTCTGTGCCAACATTTCATCCAGATCCGTTCAGCCATTTTTGCGTGACAGAGTAACAAACATCCATTCACCCTCACAAACTATCACCTTTATAATATTAGTAAGATTGGTTAGGATTTTAGGCTAAGATAACTTGTATCTGTAGCTATAACTACATATTTTAAAACAAAGTCCCCCGCCGCGTCTGTCTGTCTGTCTGTTCGCGATAAACTGAAAAACTACTGAACGGATTTTCATGCGGTTGTCACTAATAGACAGAGTGATTCATGAGGAACGTTTAGGTGTATAATTTGTTAATGTTTTGTGTAAATTGGTTGAAATATGATGATGATTGTTGAAGATGTCTCTACTACCTGTGCGAAGCCGGGGCGGGTTGCTAATAAAAGTATGAAAAGCATTTATCGAAATAGTAAGTAAAATATGTCTGCAGGTTGGATTCTCAATAAAATACATACCCATTGTATGCATACACTGGGTATGTATACACCAGTGTGTACGTTCAAATGACATGTGTAATTTATCTAACGGTAACCTAAAAGACTTGTTTACCCTCCGAATGTTTTGCAGAGCAATTTTTCGTCGAGTTGTTCGTTGATATAAGCAATCGTAATATAATGAATATGTATGGATTTTGGTTTGTTCATAAAACAAAGAGTGGTTCCGGTGTGACCTGAATTTTGTTGTCACTGTATGCCGGTATATTTCACCAATAGAAGTTTCAAATAGTTTGTTATATAATTTATCAAAGGTACTTATTATTCTAACGTACTACGTAATTAGTGAAGAGAATTATTTTTACCCCTTTTAAGCAAATTTTGCTGACGGATTAATGTGAAATTTGGAATACTGAAAGTTTATATGAAGAAAAAGGGTAGGCAGATATTTTTTTTAATCAATATCAATACAATACAAAGAAATAAAATTGAAGTGTCTGTTTGTATTGTCAAAAAATAGTTTTTTTTTAAGCTCATACAGTTATTTGCACTATACCTATGCCTAAAAATCAGTTTTTAAAATTGTTGTCTGTCTGTCTGTTTGTTCCGTCTAATCTTCGGAATGGGTGGACCGATTTCCACGGGACTTTCACTGGCAGATAGCTGGTGTGGTAAGGAGTAACTTAGGTTTTTATTTTGGAAAAAGAATTAAGGTTCCTCGTAAAATATATAAACAAACAAACGCGGCTTCGCTAGCGTGTACGGCGAGCGAAGCCGCGCAGGAACTACTAGTGTGTTTTAAATTTAAAAATCTACAAGGCAAAAATCTACAGGGGTTCAGTATATATGTTGACCTCTCATGGTACTAAAAGTCTACGCAATGACAGCTCAAGTTATACTGGTTAATGATATAAAATAAAGAATTTAAACACAAAGAACTATGGTCCAAATTCGACTACTAGGCGATCTCCAGTCATTTTTGTAATAAGAAAACTTTTATTTATGTTGTGGCGAAATGTTGAGGTTCACACGTAACATTGGCTTGCAAACTTTCGGATTATTTGCCTTCTTTAGCCAAAGACTAATTAATTGAATTGGGATATTTGCAAGTTCTCTTACCCTTAGCCCTACCGTTAACCATTATAAGTCTTTGTTCAAGATATAGATAAATTTCTAATAACTTTCAAACGAACCTGAAGCACCTAAGCAGGTGACGGCACGACAGCACTTTTATAGTTAATATTATTTAAAATATAAAGTCTCGTGAAAAACATGCAGATGTACTCTAATTTTAGAGACATGTAAGAGCCAATACAGACGATGCGGGCGACATGTATTTCGACACATTCTGTCTGCGTTTCAAGTAGCGAACAAAGTCAGGGGAGTAGTTTAGCCATGTCTTAAATATCCTTTGTTTCTGCATTCTGGTTACGATAAACAGTGACAGCTTTCCAGACTTGCTTGAGCAGCTTGAGAATACAGATTCTCAATTCCTAGTTTACTTTTCCCAGTGTACATTAGATGGATTAAATGAAAGTAAGCTCACTATGAGTAACACAATAACATAAAAGAAAGCGTTTTGAAAATCAGCTGAGCTTCTCTTAAAACAACTTGATATAATTTGTACTACGCTACACACGCTACGCCAAACACAAGCACCAATAAAAAGAAATGAGATATTTTAGAGCCTTGAAAATATAAATATTCTAAATGTTGAAGAAGTGTTTCTTTGCAAAGATTTGACGCCTCACAGTAAATGATAAACGAAATCGATGGTCAAAAGTAAAATTAAATTTAATGGTATTGCACTATCAATCAGTGCTTGCGTTAAGAATTTGGGAATTTTGATTGATAACTTTTATCAAGGTTACCTCCCAATTACGCGAGGTTAGCCAGAGGCCAGCCAGTCAGCGGAATACTTACGAAGACTTCGCAATTTTCTGCCTACGGTCACTAAAATTGCACTAGCTGAATCCCTTCCTATACCTACTCGACTACGCTGGTGTCAGTTATCTCGATATCACCGAGGAGCAAGTTGATAAACTTGAGCGCCTGTATTGCGCGCGCTAGCGCGCTTGTATCAGAATTTCGTAACTTTCTGAAGTGGCTTGAAATTCAACTTAGACGGAATACTCATATTCTTTCCATAATTTACAGTTTTTTATTCATTCCCTCCACTTCAGCTTATTTAAAGGAACGTTTTGTGTTCCTCAATGATATCTTTAAGGTCATCGGAATCTCTGGAGCTGACAGTACCAACTCACAGTACTAACTTTTACTACAAATCTTTTACAGTACAGGCTGTCCGCCAATGGAAAGCCTTGCCTTTATGTATTACACGTGCCCAAACACTAACTTTTAAAATCTTGGTTAAAATCACTACCTACTTGGATTCTTAACTATATGCCTTGCCCTCATTAACTGTATAATCTCTACATGTCTATTTTCGTTATATCGTTATAACTGTTTATTATATTTATACATATACCTACTGTATCTATGTAAGTTTATGCACTTAGTATGTACCTACAAATAAAGTAAAGTTTATTTCTATTTTATTAATTTCAATTGAAGCAGTTAAAGTATTATTGTGTAGCGTCGAATGGGGTCTTTATACAATGTACTTGACTTGCAATTAGGTTTCAACCCCACGTACGCACAACATGGCCTTAATATTCACGTACACAAATAATTTTTGTTCGATGAATTTAGAAAATTCAGAATTACAAAAACTATTAAGATGTAAAACCCTATTTGTATCTTAAAAATTAGGGATAAAATTCAACATAAGTTCAACATTCAACACCAAAACCGAAATTCCGACTTAAAATAGTTTAAAAGCAAATCTTTGACTGGCTTGTTGGCCTAGTGGTTAGTGACCCTGACTGCTATGCCACAGGTCGTGGGTTCGATTCCCACCAGAGTCTGGGTGTTCTTTGTGTCCGTTGTTTGTATGTTTGTAAAGTCCCCCGCGACACAGGAGTAATTCCTAATGCGGGAGTTGTCTTTATAAAATGAAGAATGAATGAAATCATTTCATCATCATCAATTAATGTCAAAAATGTGCTCTGATCTGAAGTTGTCTTAATTAAAATAAGAGGTAACTACGCTTGTTATTTGGTTATGTGCACTTATGCTTCATATTCTAATACTCGCGTCAAGAGCAATATGTATTTACGTGGCGCTACCGTAGCTACAGCGCCAAGGAAGGAGAAACTTTCTCTTGGTTATGTTGCACTCTTCGAAATTAACATTGAATATGAAAAAAAACTATTATATAAATTAATTTGAAGATATCGAACTGTTTTCTTTTCCTTACTCATCTTTTCACCAACTAGGTACTTTAATCATGAAAACAAAAATATTTTTACTATAACGTAACGTAGTCTATAACATTTTTTTTTAAGTGAAAACTTCTTTAGCGGCGTTGTACACTTTTTGGATGGGTAAAAAATGTTAAACTCGCGTCAGGACACGTGACCTAATCGAAAATTCGTAAGACGGAGCCGAGATTCTTATTTTAAAAAAAATTTAACATTCGAAATTCAAACGTTTATGAGCGGCCAGGAGCGCAGACCTTCCAGTGTACCCTATGTAAATAATTAGATATGTTATTACCTACTTTTTATTTTTCATTTTTTAACCTTATTATATATATACAGATGTGTGTGTGTATGTGTGTGCGTGTGTGTGTGTGTGTGTGTGTGTGTATGTGTGCGTGTGTGTGTGTGTGTGTGTGTGTGTGTGTGTGTGTGTGTGTGTGTGTGTGTGTGTGTGTGTGTGTGTAAATGTAAATACATTGTGAAGTTATGTTTTCACTTCTGACGTGCAGTCCTACGACTGATTGTTTTTTTTTTTATAGTGATCAAACGAGCACACGGGACTCCATGTAACTACTCTGCCATTTACTTATAATAGTGGTAGAGCTATTCTGTTCGGTCACCTAGGCACTTATGCGGATTACAGCGTAATACAACATGGTGCTCCTTACCTCTAACCTATACTACTTAACCTATTGACACCGTACTTAGAAATAAAAAAACACAAAAAAAACAATTGGGAAATTTCACTATGTTTATTAAAGACTATACGGTTTTACTCACGTTTGTATTTCGGGGATGGCCGACTAGTTTGGGACTCGACGGGGGACCCTTTTTCAAGGAGTGAAGCGTCCTGCCGCGACGTGTCGGTGGTGACGGTGGTTAGACTTTGTAAAAACCTTTAAATATTTATTTTCAGCCAGATATCTCGTCTACCATTCAAATATGGACCCTCCTAAAGATTGCCACAGAAGTGGTCTTGCATTGCGTTTTGCATTGCTGAAACGATGAGGATGATTATAATACCTAATTATTTTTCTGTAAATGCCTAAGAATATAGCTTATCTCCAGTTATAAAATGGACACCATTGTAAACTATCTTGTTATTTTTGTATATAATTTAATTTCTGTGTAATTAATTTTCATTTAGTTTCCACAATTTCCATTTTCATATTCGATATTTAATCCTACTAATATAGTAAACGTAAAAGCTTGTGATGATGTATGGATGTTTGTTGCTCTTTCACGCAAAAACTACTAAACCGATTGCGATGAAACTTCGTATGTAGATAGCTGTACACCTGGATTAACACATAGGCTACTATTTATCCCGATATTCCCACGGCATCGGGGGTGAAACCGCGGGGCGCAGCTAGTATGCAATATAATCTTTAAATACATTTCAATGAACAACGATCCCACATATTCTTCTTATCTCGAGTTCGCATGATTCTCGCAAATGCGGGATATCCCTCCATATGAATAATATATTTTTTAATTCAGTTACAATGACGTTATAAAAATCATGTCCGTTTTCCTGTATGTTACTCGGAAACGCCGAACACTTTTTTGTGTTATTATATGTAGCAAGGGCATTTGGACTGATAAAATCAAAGTCAGTAGGTCATGTTTGTGGGGAATAATCCTGTATGTTGAATTGTTCTTCGACATTATACATATTACCGAGAAAGCGATAGGTATGGTATACACGCAACCCGTATGCGTCGCTTAAGCCTCAACCCTGGTAGGTACTGGCCACGATTTCTGGCTACCCAGTCAACTGCCAGCAGATTGGCCTGTTGGCCTAGTGGTTAGTGACCCTGACTGCTATGCCATAGGTCGTGGGTTCGATCCCCACCCGAGTCTGGGTGTTCTTTGTGTCCGTTCTTTGTATGTTTGTAAAGTCCCCCACGACACAGGAGTAATTCCCAATGCGGGAGTTGTATTTAAAAAAAAAAAAGAAAAAAAAAATGAAAAGAAAGCTTGGAGCAAAACCAGTCCGCCCTTCTTCCTCTTTTATAACGTGAAAGCTTGACTGAACAATAGTCTGCAGTTCACGTGACGTAAGTTAGACATTAGTTTTCCCCATACAAACCAGCCCAGCGTGCCTAAAGAAGTTTTCACGTAAAAAACTCAAATTACATACATTTTCCTAAAGATATTCATGCGTGGTCAGTCCGGACTGACCCGGGTCAAAGCATTATTTGAATAAGGAGAAAAGTAACTTTCTCTTTGCAATAATAACAAAGTAAAGCTTAGAATGAAACGGGACTGACCTTATTGGTTTTGTAATACATGCTACGTTCGCGTTTATCCACAGTTTTTTCTGCTTTTTATTTTTCACACGGAAAACACTGGGTTACACTTTGTGTTGGAATTCTTATAAGTATCGAACAATACTTTTATTGAATTTTATCTACAAAAAGTTTCCTCAAGGACATTATGAGTACTTTTTATACGTAAAATGGTTCTGTGGGACAAAATGATATGACTGTTTTTAAAGTTGTGCACCAATAACAAAAAAGTTTCCATTTTATAGGCAATTGGTTTAAATACACAGTCGAAAAATGCTTTAGATCATATGTGCCGACACTGCTCTGCACCGTGAGTCCGTGAGTCCCTAATCTAATATAGATTCCTATATTAAGTCTTCCATATGTATTAAAATTCCTTGCTCGAAATTTATGCAATTTTTCTATCTTCTAGAAGAGTTCCTACATACATACTTAAATACAAAGACAGTATGTAGAATGTCAATTAAATCATTTCAATCCTAATTCTTGCACATTCCTTTTTCCAGGTTCCGCTATATCCTTACAAACACGCTTGAACCGTAAATTTCAAATATTTTATAAGAGATTACTGGGCAGCAATTCACAAATCAATCCTTAGCGTCATACTTCAACTTGTTGCTTTTGCTATAGACTCTAACCTTTATTAATAGTTACTAAATGTCATCGAACTTTGCAACACATTATACGAATCAGTCGTAGTTAGTAGAACAGGAAGCGCTGGGTGGGCCAGTAGTGATTGCTAATAGCATATAATGAGGGAAGTAACTTGTCACTATGTGTGCTAAGTGCTAGACTGGCTTTGTAATTGCATCTGTCATCGGTAAAGTGTATATTCCGTCATTTTATACAGCACTAGGCCCACGTAGTTCCATCCGTGTTTATAGTCACTACTCTGCTCCTATAAGTCGTAATGTGATATTAAATGGCAGTCTATAACATTTTTTACGAGTTGGGCTATAAAAATCAAAAAAGATTTTTTGTATTTCAGCTGAAAATCTCAGTGATTATGTCGTTAAAAATCGGACAAGTGCGATTCTATAACATTTTTGCCTGTTTTTCCGAGTGTGTCGTTTTCATCACAAAATTTGTCACCAAAATGTATAACTAAAACATTGGTATCTTTCAAGTCGTTTTGAAAGACAGACTTAACTTTGCAGTTCTAAAAATACTCCCCCAAACATTAATGTACGTCACAGTAAATTTTCCAAGTGCAAAATATAAGTATCTAATTGTAAAAATATTTTCTACATGATATAAAAATAAACTAATTATTTTCCGATGTTTTCCTTTATTTGTGCTGTAAGACCTTGCTTTCCGCCAAATTTCATGATTCTAGGTAAATGAATGATGAACTATTCGAAACTTTTGAAAATATTTTCATATTAAAAAAAGACTAGGGGAGTGTTTGAGAGGAACTGAAAGTTTTGACATTTTAAAAAATCACAACACGGAGTGTTAGATTGATTTCAATCGCTTACCGTTTTCGTAACTGGTTATCAAACAAGAAAAAATTCCATGTTTGTATCTGGTTATCAAAGATCAGTTACGAACGTGGAGTAAAGGGACAAATCTCAAGAGAGTAATGAACGTCGATGACCATATTTGAGTAAGTTTTGCTTATTATAATGAACTTTTAACTAAATAAGTTCCATTGATTTCATTGCACCTAAATTGTGCCACTTGAAATTTACATTAGCCATGTTTTCCCTATAAGTAAGCTGTAACTTGAATGTGCGCAACTTGGTGATTCAAAATCGAGACACAACAAACCTGTCTGCCTCTTCTTCGTTTCTATACTGTACTTAAGAAGTCTAGAGGACCAAAATGGAGACCCGCCTCGACAGATCAATAGCCGGAAGCAGCAATATTCCAGCAGAGAAAACAGGTATTGCCGTTCCTGTTTCTAGCCAAGCGATCTAGCCAAGGATATCTCACTGAGCCTAACTTTATCATTGAAGTGTTTGTACTTTTGGATTAGAAGCCCGTATGTTTAAGTTGTTAAGCAAGAACAATTTTCAACGATATTTTTTAAACATTCAGTAAACATTCATTTAGGTGTCAAAATGTCGAAGTTTGTTTCGGTTGTCGGAAAACATGGGTGGTGCACTGTCAAGCTAGTCAGCTTGACAGTGCACCACCCATGCTTTCCGCTTACCTGTATTATGGAAAAAGCTGGATATTTTTCTGTTGCGAGAATATTAAGATTGAGATATATTTTTGATATGGGTAGATATAATATATGGTTTTGGTAGAAAGCAATCGTTCTCAACAGTGTTGTATATTTTCTAAACATATTGGTTATTTTATAAAACGACATTTAATGACTTTACTGTATGTAGCTGTAACAAAATAAAAACTTTTTAACAAAAAAATCTTTGGAGCAACTTTCTTAAAATTCTTATTAAGGCTGTTATGAACATTTAAATATATTAATAGCTAAATCGTTATGGAAGATGTCTAGTGATGTGATAACCATTGCATAACCATTATTTTATATTTTTTTAAATTTAAATCGGTGCATTTTCTACATTAATTTGGTCTGAAGTCCGCAGTTAGAATTTTTACCTTGAAAAAGTTCTAAAGGTTTACAAATTAAAAGATTTAAACATAAAATTATTTTTCCAGCCTCTTGAGCTAAATTATTATCTAGCCTACTTCAATATCCCTTGCGGGTTAAAAAGAGGTTCTTATACTAATCGTGATTGAAACTATAATTATTGTAATAGCTTACTCAAACTCATTGAAACGCTTGGAATAATAAGCATGATTGAAACTCACTTAGCCTCACTGAATAGATAGTTAACTTTCACTAGAAAACAAATTCTGTTTTATTTGTAAAGCCGCATTCACACGAACTAATTTAATGGAAATTCCTTGCGATGACCGCATTGTGAAATTTATATGTAACGCTTGTGATACGATGTTTAAGCCGAAAACGGAGTTATCCATTTAGAAGGCGAAGTTCGTAACCCAAAAACCCGCAGTAATATACATATTTAAAAGCGAAGAAAAGGCCTTTTTAAATAAAAGTATTTTATAAGATTGAAAAACCAAGTATTCAGTTAACTAGATTTACTTGGAAGTTTTTTATTTTCCACATAATTGAGGTCACACATAATTTGTGTTCCACAAGAATAAGTTCAATTTTTAAACAGAACTCTATTCAGCCATTCAAGCATCAATTTTTTCTGGTCCCCAATTGATTATAATATTCCTATACAAGCTCTCTTAATATTAATTATGTTTAAAATTTATTGGATAATTTTTAATGTCAGTAGACCCAGTGTATTATGTACACTGGGTGTGCTGGTAAACCTTAATGTGTTTACCCATACAGAGAAGATCAGCGTAGCCTATCACGAAACAGCAAAAAGAAAACGAAAACACTGCAACCCTGGTCAAACATAAGTCAAAACAGTGAAACACCATGCTACCCAAATATATATGTATCCATTTGTACTCAAAACTGTATAAAATTCTGATATTGAAATCAGTAGCTACGTCAAAAACCGGTACGTTCACTGAGACAAATAAAGTGATTGTTTCGTTTCATTTTGCTATAGATTTTTTATATATTATTACTACTCTAACAATGTGATGATGTACTTAAAGCTCTTTTATTACTATAAATTATTTACTTGCATTGCATGATAGATTTCATTAACGCGTCTGTCTGGGTGGAGGCTCACGGCTTTAAGTATCGCACTTTGTATGCTCGACTCCGTTAACTGATGAGAACTTAAAATTCATGAGTACATAACAATCGTTCAGGCCCAAATAATTTGATTAGCTGTCGTAAACTTTAGTACAGTGCTCAACAAAAAATTATTTGCTTTACAATAAATAACCTAAACAAGCATTCATTTGCGTGAAATTCAATTTGAATGTTTTCAATAGTAGAATTATATTTAATAAAGGGATTTTCTTATGATTAATAACGTTTTAAAAATGTACTTATGTTTTTATAGAATCAACAATGATGGCTGAGTAGCGACTCATGCTTTTAGGTTCAATTCGAAGTTTTTAGACGTACGAGTCGTATGACTGAATGTCAATACATTCCCAGCCGTGTCATCCTCCGCGCCTTTTCCCAACTAAGTTGGGGTCCGCTTTCAGTCTAACTACGATACGGCCGAACTTTGATATTTTACGTGAAGCGACTGCCATCAGACCTCCACAACCCAAGTACTAGGCAATATCGAAGTTTTGTAGTTAGACGAGGTTGTCGGACTTCTTAGGGCTCCAACTACCCGTAACGAATGCACAGATGTTCGTATGGCATCCGGGACCGACGGCTTAACGTGCTCTCCGAGGCACGATTCCCAGACGTGTGTTTGTTTAATAATTTGTTTATGTAAAATTTATTAGTAAAATACATTGTGTAATAATGAAACAGCATCAAATATCATTTACTTTGGACTGATATTCATAATATTTATTATATTTTTGCAAATTACTAAGTATATTTATAAGCTGACTCAAGAAGCGTTTATGATTCTATTCTGAAGTAGTTAAACGCTTCTTCATTTAAGCAAATTTTTGTACACACGCACATGATGCACTTACGAGTCACAAGTATTAAATTATGGAACCGTATTCCCTGATTGAAGTTTATGTATTTCTTGATTTTAATCGTCTGTTGTACGAGTTATGAACAAGTTTTTATTGGAATGAACATGACCTGTTCAACTGATATCTGACTGTTTTATTATTACTAGCACTAATGAACAAATACTATATTTATTCCTTTGTACTTATTGTCAATTTATTTCAATTTCAGAAAAAAAAAATAGTATTATTTTTAATATTAGGTTTCTGAGTGAGTTGTGTATTTCAAAAAAATTATTTACCATCAGATAAAACTTTGCCTTTATAAGGACGTTCTCGTATCTTTACTCATTCGGAGAAGATCGAGGTGTTGGGACTGGGGTGGCCCCAGGTTTTCTACTTAGGTACATGTTTGTGTACTCTGCCTACCTCTTCGGGGATACAAGCGTGAGTGTAAATGTATGTATGTTTTGGTATCAACTGTCAATCCCACTAATATTATAAATGTAAAAGTTTGGATGGATGGATGAATGGATGGATGTTTGGATGTTTGTTACTCTGTCACGCAAAAACCACTGAACCGATTGCGATTAAATGTTATGTGGATAGCTGGAGACCTGGTTTAACGCATAGGCTACTTTTTATCCCGATATTCCCACGGGATCGGGACTTACGTGGGTGAAACCGCATGGCACTGCCAGTGATCCATAAGAGCAAGTTAGTAACGAATCAGATCACTTATTACTGGATAAAGTAACGCAGTAAATAATTAATATTAGTAAATTAATAATAAAAAAAACTAAAAAACACGCTTTTATAGAAAATTCAATTAAAAAATAAAAAAATTAATCGAATTATTGCATTGTCATCGGTCTTTGACAGGTGTGCAAAATTTGAATGAAATCTGGCCGTTTAAAGTGGGTCAAAATTGTGCACAAGGGAGACGGTTACAAACATACAAACAAACATACATACAAGTGAAGCTAATATAAAGCGTGTAAAAACATACTTGGCCAGCATTCTGAGTGCACTCGTTCGTTGAGTTGCGTTTATATAATAAGTGCTTTATTAAATAATTACTAGTTATACAGCACTTTATGAAGGCAGCCGTTTAAACCAGTTAACTAAGTTAGCTCTTAGGTAATTATAGTAAGTAGATTTTTATATAAAATGAACGTTACTAGCTTGGGTTAAAGACGCTTTTAAGGAATGTACTTGGTTTGAATCAAAACATTGATATATTTTATACTCACTGAATTGTTACTGTAATAGTGTCCCTCGATTACTAAAGATTTTTGAAGTTATACTTCTTTTGGCGCATTAGGGAAAAATGATGAGAGTAAACTTTTACGATGCGCGCGCACACCGTCACGAAAAACCGACACCCGGAAGTTAACTAGTCAATCGTGGTGACTGATATTTATTAACATTTTATTGATTTAAAGATCATTTACTGTGATTATAAGTGATAAAAATGGTTTTTACATTTACTTTGAGTACGTTGGTAGAATTTGAGGTTAGTTGACGGTATGTATTATTTATTATGATATTTAAATAAACTTTATTTAACTAGATAATGCGTTTTAATAAAACTTTCAATGTATTAAATACCTTTTTTTCTATTATTAGTGTCGTTTTTTTTACAAACGTAGGATAACGCGAAGGATAAAATTTTTAGAAAGATTTTTATCTTGTTACGCCAAAGAAGTATAACTTCTTACGAACTTCTTACGTGCGTACATAAGTACACACACACACTTTTTTTTATAAATCTGTTATGTTATTGAAAGAGAGGCTCAGGTAGTGCTCGAATTGGAGTCGATCGAACTTTTAAGTACCTTCACCCTGCAAAACGCCGCTGTTAACCAGCACTAGATGTGTCTTTTTATCTGACTGCTGTGAAGCCCAAAAGGGAGAGTTTGAGAGATGTGTTTAATCTGTATGTATGTCCAATGTCCATCCCTATGTTCTGAACGGCTGGGTCGATTTTTGTGATTGATATTATGGTGTTAGATTTGTCTTTTTTGTGCGAGTGTCACTGGGTAGGTTACGAGGGTCACGAGGAAAGGTCTAGGCTATGTAACATCACGCTACGACTCTTGGGAGCGGACCACTGACCATAAACGCAGGTGAAATTTCGGGGACGGTATTTTAATAAAATAATGTAATATGTTATCGTTAATTTCAGTTGATGTCAGCGGTTACATATTTAGGTCATAGGCTTGCCAATTTTGTTACAATCGCTTCAGAATCGCTTATTGCACATCTAGATTTAGTATTCGAACGATTAGGGAGCTGAGCACAACGTTTTTCTGCTCAACTTGGAGTCGCCTAACCAGGTAAGCATTTTCAGCCAAGTAAACAGTTGCTATTCTGCTTGCAAGTAAGGTTACCAAGAAGAGGAGAGAGCTCATGGTTGACAACGCGTCAGTCACACCACTTGTGCTGCGGATTTTTATAGGTGCCGGTAACCGATTACCTTCTGGCAATCCGTGTACTATCTTGGTAGTAAAAGAAAGATAAATGCTCAAACAGCTTCTATGAAAGGAATAAGTCCCCCTCAAAGCGAATGATTGAAGACCTAATGCCATAAAAGAAATTTCGATCATTGACCCACTGTACAGTTTGTTGCTTGAATAGACCTTTGATGAGTGACAATTCATCAAGCATTGTCGCTTTTGGCGTTCTTAGTTAATGTTAATTTATATAAGAAATACCATTCAAAGCTAACGGACCATATGACGATAAATGTTGTTGACTTGTTTGTTCGTAACGTAAAGGTTATGCCTCACTTAATCGCATATATCGTACCGCATTATGTGTAGAAGAATTGTTTTTTTTCCGTGTTTAAAGGGCCCATAGTCTAAATACCGTAACTTTCAGATAATATAAAAACCGTATGTTATTTTAAAATTAAATGAAATCTATATTTCTTTATGTGTTCTGTTATTTTATAAAATTATTTTAACCCTTGTTATTTAGCATATCTTTTCACTACAATACAAAAAGGTTTTGATGTTAAAGGTCTGACGCCCTTTTTGTCATATCTACCATAAAGGTTTCATGATTTCAAATTTAGAATTTAAAAAAAATACTGGTTTATTACTAATTTTATAAAAAAAGCTAACATAATTCATTCATTGACTGGGCTGTTGGTCTAGTGGTTAGTGACCCTGACGGCTGAGCCAGAGGTCGTGGGTTCGATTCCCACAAAGGACAAATAATTGTGTGATGAGTATGATCATTTGTTCTACGAGTATGTCTGGGTGTTTTTGATCTATAATATGTTTTGTATATATTTAGAAATATATAAGTATGTTTATCAGAAGTCTCGTTACCATAGCACGGGCTCTGCCTAGTTTGGGATCAGACTGCCGTGTGTGAGATGTGTGAAGTTATTATTACTATTACTATTTCTCTTTATTAAACTTGAAACTTATAAATTACATTTTTAAATATGTATAAAACAAAATATATATTTAAAAATATAAAAAATAGTAGACCACCGACATCGGGTACAGGGACCAAGACACCGGTGGTTAGGGATCCAAAGACAGGAACCTCCTCACCATACGGGCCGTGTCGAGGAGAACTGCTTTCTGCATCAGTCCCTTGATCCAGCCGTCTAACGCGAGCCTCTTAAGGTGTTGATCGAGGCTCTTGGCTATTAATCCATGAGCAGATATGACAATCGGAACAATGATCGCCGAATCAACATCCCACATACCGACAACCTCGTGAGACAAATCCAAATATTTTAATTGTTTTTCTTTTTCAACTTTCACGAGGTTCCCGTCATGAGGAACAGCGATATCGATAATCATTGCGGCGGCGCTCTAATCGGTCTATCACCACTATATCAGGCTTATTGGCAACAATAGTTCTGTCAGTGATGATAGATCGATCCCAATACAATGTGGCACGACCATTTTCGAGAACTGGGTCGGGCACATACCTGTAATATGGCACCTCTGAATTCACAAGATTGTATTTAAGGGCAAGTTGTTGATGTACAATCCTGGCCACTTGATTGTGTCTATGCAAATATTCCCCGTTGGCAAGACGAGAACATCCAGAAATAATATGCCTGATAGATTCACCGGGACAGTGGCATGCCCGACAGATGTCCACCGTACCATCTTTCAGAATATATTTCCGATAGTTATTCGTCATAACAACTTCGTCCATAATTGCAAAGACAAAACCTTCGGTTTCTCCGAAAAGATCACCGAACCGTAGCCAAGATGTGGAGGCTTTAAAGTCTATATCAGGCCCATTGAGGGCCCGATAAAAACGACCATGAAGTTCTTTGCCCTTCCATACCTCCCTGCGATCATTAGTACTAAGTACTACAGGCTTGCGCCAGTTCTCTTTAGCCAGAGCGAGCGGAGTGAGTCCGTTGTCCACTGTGACCACATTACGATGCACTCCCACATCAGTATGAAGAAAATATTCTCTAAGGTTGTATATCTCGCGATTGTGTAGGGTCTTAATGTTTAAGAGTCCACGACCCCCAAACTTTCGCGGGATATACAACCTCATTACCGATGAACGTGGGTGGTGCATTCGGAATGCAGTCAGCAGTGTACGGACTCTCCTATCAAGGGCATCTAATTCGGTCTGATTCCATCTAAGTATACCAAAGGAATACATCAGAACCGGCATGACCCAACCGTTGCAGGCACGCATTTTGTTACCCCCTGATAAAAGACTTTTAAGTACTTTTTTCAGGCGGCCAAAGAAGCGCTCCTGCAGCGCTTGTTTCATATGAGATTCAGGTATTCCTAATGACTGTGATATACCTAGATACTTGTAGCTTTCAGTGGCAGACAGAGATCTGAGTTTTGTTAAATCTGAAAGTTCGACTCCTTCAGATTCTACTATCACGCCTTTCTTTACATGCATGACTGCACACTTGTCCACACCAAATTCCATCTTGATAGAGTTACTAAAGTTTTCAGTCACCTTCAGTAACGCTGTCAATTGCAAATTAGTGGGGGCAATAAGTTTCAAATCGTCCATGTACAGAAGGTGAGATATAACTCGATCGTCTTTCTGCAACCTATAGCCTAGTCCTGAACCTTCTAACAGCGTACTGAGAGGATTCAAAGCTAGGCAGAACCACAAGGGACTCAAACTATCACCTTGAAATATACCCCGCTCGATCTTTATTGGTACATCGTTTGCCGCAATCTGCCGGCATCCTGGATAGCGAAGTGCCGTTCTCCACTGCCCCATACATGACTTCAAAAAAGTGCAAAGAGTTGTATCAATTTTGTACAACTCTAGCACTCTCAAAAGCCATGTATGTGGAACTGAATCAAAGGCCTTCTTATAGTCTATCCAACATGTCGCCAGATTCTTACGGTGACGACGTACCTGTTGGCTAATGGCCATATCTATGATAAGGAGCTCTTTAGTGCCACGGGTCCCGCTTCTACATCCATTCTGAGAAATAGATATGATCGAATTTTTATTTAAATGTGCAGTAATTTTGAGTCTCAGAATAGATGTTAGAAGCTTATACATAGTTGGTAGGCATGTAATTGGTCTATTATTTTTGGGATGCATGGCACTACCAGACTTATAGAGTAAGTGGGTTACGCCAGTTGTCAAAAATTGGGGTAACGAGCCGGAGTCCAGTGCTGCTTGGAACTAAGATGCCAAACGAGCATGCGAGCTTCGGAACCATTTAAGCCAAAAGTTGTGCAGTCCGTCTGGTCCAGCTGATTTCCAGTTTGATAATGACTGGACTGCACAACTTACGTCACTTGTGGCTATGGAAATTGGTTCCATTACTTATATAGACTCGCATGAGCGCCCGACATCTCGTATCCAATCACCTTCTGAATGAGTGACAGGCACCGACCAGATGTTACGCCAAAATGCATTTGTAACATCATCATCTGGGAAATGCTCGTCACTCACACAGGGATCCGATTGATCCCATTTTCTGTAAACCCACCTCTCATTTCTTTGGAACATACGATTCTGATTATACCGATCTGTTTGCTTTTTGTATCTTCGAATTCTATTTGCCCATGCATAAACTTTCTGCTTTAGAAAGTCTATGCGCTCTGTGACACATGACATATATTGTTGAGGACTAATGTCAGTCCCCAAGAATGTCTGTTTCACAAAGCGCATCACTCTCGGCCGCGTATTACCCGATCTAAAGCAGATTAGCTTACCGATGAGTGTCCTGGCCTCAGCAATACGACGCTCGATTCTGCACTGCCAGGCTGGCACAGCAGGCTTGGGTCGAGTAGTAGCGGTATTTACAGAGAAATGTACTCCAGCTACTCGACATACTGCGACAGCCGCACAGTAGAGAATAGAGTGTGTATCACTAAGATCTTCGCTATTGTCTAAATAGTCAGGCAATAACGAATCCAAGGCACACACCAGCGCTATATTTCGTCTATGAATGGGCAAACGGGATAAATGGGGTCTATTACTGTAGTTCACAAACCGGTATTCCAGAATCGCATCCTCCAAGGCGCTCCTTAACCTTTCGTTGTATTGGGTACTTACAGATATAGCTTCACTATCCACAATTTCATCAGCATGTAATTGCGGTGCCAATTGTGGTGTGTGATTGGTCACCAAACCCACAACTTGCGATGAAGAAGGGATAACAAATCTATTCCGTACGTCAGAGCGTAGCCTCTCAAGTACGGTATCATCCAGCAGGTGACAGCGCTGTATAGCCCGTACCTGATCCGAGAGTCGTTGTGCTGATACGTTGACAGCTGGTTCAAGCTCCTGAAACAGAGGCAGTAATCGAACACGGTACGCAGTAAGGTTAGTTCCCAACTCTGTAGCCCGATAATATGCCCGCATGACGTTTTCATTCATTGAATAAGTCCATTTCATGCGGCGCACATCACCACCGGCAGCGGGGGCCCTATTCGAGGTCAGTGGTCCTCGGGGTCCTAAGCAGGACGGTGGCCGGCCTCTCCCCTGCCGACGCACAGGTGTTGGCGACGTCGGGGAGAAATACTCGTCGCTGGAGCTTGAGCTCGACGCCTCGCTGTTTGCCGGTCTTACCGAAGAGTGTATTGGCAGCTGTTAGGCGGAGCTGTGCGACGAGTCCGGGGATATTTGTTGTGCAGTCCTCTGTCTGGCTTGATATCTTGTAAGCATTATATTTTATGGTAATGCATATTATTTTATTATCGGGCTATTGTCGTATATGACATCTGTCATTTTCTTTGAAATTTTTTCTTCTGAACTTTTGCATGTTGTGTCTGTGTTTTTTTTATGTATTTTAGGAATCCGTTTCCAAATATTTGTTTTGTATTTATTTTACAATTTATTGCGATGTATACAATATGTTTATCGATAAAATATTTTCTGTAAGATAATATGACGCTTACAGGTTAGTGTTGCCAGTTATATTGTTAATTACTATTATTATTATTACTATTCTGCTTCTTGTAAGGCTTGAGTATAAGTCATCTTAAATGGACTAGATGGATAGGACAATCCAATATCAAAATCATCAATATCAATCACCATTTACAGCAAAAGCTGAAACAAAACCCAAAATGTTTGTTCCGTAAACATGTCAAACAGTAGTAGCGCTGATCGTTGAGTGTTCTGCAAATAGATCGTTATCAGTTATCTCTGTTCTACTCTTATGAGTTAATTAGGTTCATGCACCCACGTAACTTAGATAAGATAGCTGGTGTCCGTCCGTGTCTCGTGGGAGTTTGTTAGGTAGAAGTATTCATTTTAATATCATAGATCATTTCGTGACGATACTGAACTGAGCAAAGAATACAGCAAAATATATATGTTACTGCCAGTGGTACAACTTGCCACTAGTGGTACAGGTTGTTGCAAGTACTACACCATTGACCATTAGCAGTACAAGTTGTTGTAAGTAGTACAAGTGAAAAGCGGGATGTAGAAGCGGCTTTTCTCTAAATAGACAACACGTTTAATGTTCTTATGCTTTTAAATAGTTGCACTTCAGCATAACTTCTAACTTTGAAAAGGTTAACAGAGTTTATCTAGACTGTATTGCTTAAGCAAGCTTTTATGTGATCTATTTCGTTTAGTTCATGTTTATTCTATTTAGTGATATCGAATATTTATCACACGCCCTTATATTTTTATAACACAAAAAAGTTAAAGTAAAGTACCACACTGAAAACCTTATTTTTATGTAGGTTAACTTAATTTGTTTGGCTTTATAAACTCTTATGCCACATTTACACATTTGTTCGAGAAATGTGGCTCTGTGATGTTGCCGTGCCCGTGAGGTGAACATACAAGGTACTTCGTTTCACACCACGAACTGTTCGCGAAAATGTAAATCTCACTTTTGTATATTACTATATTTTTTTGTGATGTACTTACTAAAACGAACCTAATTAATGTTTGTCATGCTTTCATGCTGTCGTCGTTACGTTGTCGGGGCACAGCAAAGGAGATAGGGTACCTAGGTAGGGTCTACATTTATGCGAATGGAGCCGCAGCTAGCGAGATTTTTCGAGAATATTATATGATATTTTGAAGACGCTACTTATATTGGCAATTTTAAATATTTTAAGAAATAGCTATATGAGTGAAGATATACACAAAATGAAAAAGGAATACGGTGAAGTGAAACCTTAATAAGTCCGAATTGGGTCATAATTGCAATTAGTCAGCGTCAAGCGATGACGATGACTACTTCATTTTCTATCACTCCTTTTATATTTTTTGCTCTACTCTATCATCCGCAAGACAAACGACCTGATTTTTAACGCCAAGTTAAACGACAACGTATCGTATTGCTTGTTACTAACTCTTAAATATGTCTGTAGGTAAATTAATCCACTGTCATTACTTTGTCTTGAACTATTAATTTTTAGAAATATTTTTTATACACTTTTATAAAAAGAGTAAACGCGAGCACAAATGTGTAACTGTGGCTTCACGTATTATTAAACATGTAAGGTCCATATTTTTATGACGCCGAGTCTCCAAAACTTTACTAAACCTATACGCTGAATGTACTTTACGAGTTTCATATCAAGGGAATGGGACATAAAAATATGAGATTGTTCAAAATTGCTATGAACAGGTACTTTTGGAGAAGTACCGTGGGACGAAAATAAAACCAAGACGAAAAACTGCTGTTTATTTGTGTACCTAAAGTGGTGGATGAAGTAAAGTGAAACTTTTTCGTTTACCGTACATAGTTTGAGGGTAGGTTTTAAAATTAAGTTGTCACGTTTTGTTAACTTATTGTTTGCGTTTGAGTTTCCTTAGATAATCTCAGATTTTTGATAAAGTGTGAAACATTATGAGATACCCAGAATTTCATCGTTTACCACTGTAAAACTGCATTACCGCAATGCATAAAGCAATTATGTCAAACTGCTTCTTATGTTCTCAGAAGAAGCAGTATACGCATGACAGGTAGATCCTGGCCATCGTTTTTATCAAGCAGAGCCAGTATCGGCTCTTATTGCACACCTTGTGATCGGATGACCTCCTTCCCATCACCACACGGAATTCAAAAGTTTTAGGAAGTTTTTTCCTCTTTATCCATGAACATATATTGTTACCGTCCGTCACGGAAGTTAGGAGACCATGTCAGACTCGCACTCTTTGTTATGATGTAGACCCTATGCTAGAAGAAAAGTGACCCAAAATGGGAACCAAGTCCTTATCGAAAGAAAAAACTGGTTCAAAACAGTTTTAAGTTGTTGAGTTAAGATTTTTTAAGCAGTTCTTTATAATAATAATTTTTTTTTAGTATCCCGAACTTCTTATTCTAATTACAGATAGTGTAATATATCCCACTAATGTTATAAATGTGAAAGTTTGGATGGATGGATGTTTGTTACTCTTTCACGCCAAAACTACTAAACCGATTGCGATGAAACTTGGTGTGTAGATAGCTGGACACCTGGATTAATATATAAGCTACTTTTTATCCCAATATTGTTACGGAATCGGGACTTACGTGGGTGAAACCGCGGGGTGCTGCTAGTTCGATATAAATACACAAAATATCACCACTTACATTTTTTATTCTGAACTGCCTATTTTTTGTACACTTTGTAGTTCATTGTGTGTATGACAATTGTTTTTACATAGGATGTTAATGTTTAGCTTTAAAGAATGCATGTTGTAGTTTGTTTTTTATAAGGAAAATACCAATAGTTATTATTACTGGGAATGCGTTTTATATCAATTTCTGCTTAGTTATCTATGTCAAATTGATATAAGTCGTCGACTGTCGCACACATATTTTTTTTTCCGAAGTGTTAAATAGACTGGAACATGAATGTGTATCAAGGATATAATACCAGTTTTATATAAGGCACTGTGCGTTACAATGAGGATTAAAGAAAAAATTGGTCTCGTAAAGAGTTTTAGTCTGATAATAGTGGTTTTTGTTGTGAAAATAAACATGTCTGCCTTATCGGCTCTCTTAACTTTCACGTAAAGAAGTCTTTAAAGATTTAAACAGCTAGAGCTTCCAAATACTTATACTTTTCAAAACCCTTACGTGATCGCTATTCAATATTTCATGAAGATTGTTTAAAAGGTTTTAAGCGTATAAGTAATGGATATATTGATAAGTATATGAGTGTGAGCAGTATTGGATTAATAGTAGATAGGCATGTTAAAGCAACTATTTTGTTTAAACTAGTTTGTTGGCATAATTGTATATGATCCTATCATGTTTTATCCTGTCACGTAAACAGCTGTTCAGGATCGCTTATGCTAAGGACTTAAATTTTGCTTAGGTAAGTCGTTAACTTCTCTTTACGAGGTAGATACTTTGGGAAAAAGATTTCTGATAACTGCCGGACTGTTTATTCGCTTGTCTCAATAAAAAAAAAACAATCAAAACTTATTTCAGCTCAAGATATCAGACTGAATGCACTTTTCAAGGCAGTGAGTAGGTTTCTAATAGAAATTTCTAGCTTCAGAGGCTGATTATTAACTACTGAAGCTTTGCATCATACTAAATTAAATTCTTCTGCAAAACAACTCTGTTCAGCAGTTGAGTCACCACTAGAGGTGAGATGAGTCATGAATTATCAATTTATTGATGTACTATATACTGTGGCATTGGGACCTCCTGCGATCATTCAACCTCTTTCTAGCGGGGCGAATACTAATTCAAGGACCGGAGGTCCTGGCTGGTACCACCAAACTCGAGTCAAGAAATTCTCTAATTAAAAATATGTGTGTAGTTCAAACTTAAAAAAAGAAGAGTCGCGTCGCAGACGGCTGAGAGTGCGGACCGTCTTTCAAGAAGCGATGCTTTGATGAAGAAATTATAAAAGTGATTTGTGAAATGTGATATAGTTCAGTTTACATTATATTAAGTCTCTTGCCTTGCAGATCTTTTAATTATTCTCCTCTAAACAAAGACTCCTTTCTATGAGCCTATACGCATTACCCCAAGTCCTTGCGCTGCATAGCACGAGGACAAACACTACAATACACTGATACACCTCATAAACTATATATCAAGAAAGTTTGATAATTTGATTTTATACTTGGGAGAAGTAAATACCAAAGTACTTGGTTCCATATGTTGTCGACTTTCGGAAACTTTGTTACCGCAAATCATGAGTTGTTGCTCTAGTATTTATTATTACTTATCTATTGGAGAAATTTTAATCAAACTATGCTCATCATTTGAAAGTCAAATGGGTTAACATGGTAATATTGTCACGGCATGGAGGTTTTATTTGATTCTGTGCTTAAATATTAAGTCAATATGTATATTTATTTCTGCGCTTTCCGATCCGTGGTCTCCATTCGAGAACTTTTCCAATTTGGCTATGTCGGTAACCTTCGTTAGTATGCGTACCTCCTCATTTCTGATTCAATCGCGCAGAGAAACACCAAGTATAGCCTTCTCCATAGCTTGTTGAGCGACTATGAGAGAGATAATGAGAGACCACTTTCCGGATCCATATGTCATCACTGGTAACACACACTGGTCCAAAACCTTTGTTTTTAGGCACTGAGAATTTTTTTACGAAAAGTTTCAGCTTCTCTTTGACCGCTTTCTCGAAGTTGGACTTACCTTGTTGTACTGTTTGTCCCAAATATACCTACATACGCGTCAACAACTTCAAAAACTCAGTATCCATCTATAACGGGGGTAGGCGCAACAAGGACATTCGACATAATCTTCGTCTTGTCCATGTTCATCTTAAGGCCCGCTGGGAGACTCGAATGAGGTCGCCAAGTGCAGCGCCAGACGTCTATTATCGCGTCGGAAAGACGACCTAGTAAAGATCGCAAGCCGTCGGTGGATGCAGTCCGCTTCCAACATGTGTATCGATCTAGCGGGGCCACGCGAGCTAGACCGAAAAAACTAGTGGCAATGCTTTGTTTGTTCAATGTACCTCACGAATTCATTAACAAGATGCAACGTACCTCAACTATTTGATAGAAATTGCAATTAATCGCCTGATCCACCCAGCGGGGCCCTCCGTTGTATTACGCTCCGAATACATAAAAATAATACTGATCGTAACTTGTGCCAATGTACCTCTCAATTCATGTATTAACTCTAAGGGATCTTTTAACAGAACAGGAGAAATCCAGCAAGAAAATGTTGTCTGCCCAGCAGGGCCCTCTGTAATTTGAATTCATACGTGCAGAAAAAGTACACCATTGTTATGTATTACCAATGTACCTTAGACTTCTTCAATATTACCAATTTTTTCGAGGCTTTCTACATTTTATTATAAATACAAAATAATAATCATAGTAGGTAGCAGGCGCTAGGTAAGGTCAGATCATGCGTGCGTGCGTGCGTGCGTGCGTGCGTGCGTGCGTGCGTGCGTGCGTGCGTGCGTGCGTGCGTGCGTGCGTGCGTGCGTGCGTGCGTGCGTGCGTGCGTGCGTGCGTGCGTGCGTGCGTGCGTGCGTGCGTGCGTGCGTGCGTCGGGAGTGTTCTTAGCTATGTTTAACGAAAATCGGTCGAAAGATGGCCGCCGCCACACAAATGGCGGATTACATATTTTTTCACAACTCCCTCAATGTGGGTATTACATGAAAGGCCTTGACTAGTAGAATAATATACCCTATGATAAACTTCAAATCCAAGATGGCCGCTACCACAAAATGGCAAATAATTTTTTTTTGTGTGGGGGTTTTTAAATTTTGTAATTTAATTTTTAATTATCGTAAAAGATTGTTATAGTAATTTGTGGACTATTAGTCTTAAGCCATGTGTGACCTAGATAGATTTATTTATGTGCTCAAGATATGGCAAGTCTTTGAATGAAAACATTCGTGAGTGAATATATAATATGAATAATATGAATACTTATTAATTAAGTATAAACTGTACTCACATGTATATTTCGGGGATGCTCGACTCGTTTCAGACCTGACGGGGGCCCTTTATAAACAGGCATGGTGTGCTACCGAGTCGGTTGCAGGCACCAGACGTTCTACTAGTAGTAGTCGGGCATCCTCGAAACACCTGATTCAAGCTGTATAATTTTATTTAATTAATGACTGGTCTACTAAATTTCGCATAGAACTTTAAACTTGTGCGAAAACTAACGATGATGTAGTCGAATTTTGGTCATAATTTATTAAGTTTTGAATGTTTTCTTTTATTTCAATGCCCAATATAACTTGAATTGTCATTGTAGGGACAGGTCAACGTATATACCGGACCCCTGTGGTTTTTTGTAGAAAGATTCAAAAAGAAAAAACTAAATCTGGTCAATTACAACTGAACAAAGCAAAATGAAGAAAATCGTTTGACACACGTAAGAGACAATGACACTCAATTGCTTTGTCTTGCCTAGTTATATATAGATAATGTAAGAAACATAAAACCCCAGCAATTAGTAATCAAGTTACCTACCAATAGTTTATTTGTTTTTTTTATTCGCTACAGTCCATGAAAGGCTAAAGCATCGGTTTAGATTCCAGAAGAATCAAACTTGAAATCAAATCTATACAACATTGTACGTCCTACTCTATCCGGCAGTGGTCCCTCTTATTTTTACTCAACAAAATTAATTATGTCATTATTATTAGTTCGAAACTTTTCAGACCAATCTAGAAGTTAGACGTTGTCCGTTGCAGATTTATATGTCTACAAACAATTTTAGTTTAACTATAAATGAAGCGTGCCTCCGTAATAGCTTTTACTTTTTAGTAAATTAACTTTGAGGACAAACTTATAATTAAAAACAAATAGACGGGAAATTGTTCATCGTTTTATTGAAACAAGGAAACAAAAACGAGCTAATATAGTGTTTTTTGCTATTAGATTGCATATATAACATAATGATTAATCATGAAGTACAGTTGGGCACAATGAGAAATCTTATTAATATGGAATGTAGTGCTGAATTTCAAATGAGGTGTACAATCAATTTAGGCGCAATCATGTAGATTTGGTTACGTAAATTAGGGAAGGTAAATAAAGTACAGCAAATAGGAACTTTTAAAAAAATGTAAGTATACTGTTTCATCTGTTAAATTGTAAAGGGGGTCATTAAACAAGATAAAAATGTAACCTATCTCCTATAAGCGTCTAATATTTACATTAAGCTAAAATAAGACTTCAAAGTTCAAAAGTTTCAAGTCATATTAAAAAAATACACATATTTCACTAGTCAAAGTAGGGCTGATACTGACGTAACGCAGTACGTTCAAATATGATATGCGCTGCTAGAATTCCTGAATCTATAAAATTGACGACATAGTTTTAGTGAAAGTGTATAACCTAACCCCTGCGAAGTGGTTGTACGGTAAAGTTGTTCAGCTGTATCCGGGAAAGGACAATATCACGCGCGTTGTCATTGTACCCGTAATTGCGTTAATATAAAATGTCCAACCTCAAAACTATGTTTGCTGCCCGTTACAGATTAAAATAATCAATAAATAATCGGCTGCAATCATCTTGGCCACATAATTACAAAAAGAAAACAAAAAAAATAAATAAGTGTTATAAACAAGTGGGTGTTTTGTAGCATTAGGTGGCTGAGTGTTGAAGACATGTACATAATAAAAAAAGTATGAAACCCCTGCATTTCTTATTGGTTTGAGGAAAAAGCAGTGAACTTGTGTGACCGTCACGCTCAGATGACATTTATACAGATGTGTGTGTGTGTGTATTTGTATATATGTATATATATGTGATCGTGTTGTGTGTTATCACTTCTGACGTGCAGTCCTACAACATTTTCTATTGTATCAAATAACTTTAGTCTACATCAAACTTTAATTATCTTTGAAATGAAACAAATAACAACAATAACCACAACTAAAGCATTATCGTATAGCTTTTTGATACTTTTCAAAAGTTCGTCGAACCTTTTCTATATATTTTTTCAGGCTCATTTGTCCCCTAATCCATAAACTTTGCCAACAATTTATCTCCTCTCCATCCCACTTCCTTTATCTTCATCTTTTATATCTTTGTTTCTAACTACACGTTGACTCGAGAAGATTAATGAAACTAGAAAGTGTCCTCTTTTTTGACGTGTCCGTAAATTAGATGGCTTGATGTTTAGATTGTACTAAACACGCTAATCCTTGGATATAATAAATGCTGATATAAAAAAAAAATATATAATTAATTTAATACAAGTATATGGTCGAAAATAAATACTATTGATTAGTTTGAATACTGTCAGTCGCAGCTCTAATTTTCGAGCGAGCTATTCATACAAGACCTCATCATTATATTAATACGTAAAGAGAATTCTTTGTACCCCTTTGTAAGAAAATTTCACGAACGTAGGAACTTGAATTTTGGAATATTTACAGTTTATATATAGAAGAAGTGCAGAAAGCTAAAATTTTTAAACAATATGTCTTACAACTTTAAAAAATACGTGAAAACGGCTTAATTAAATTACACTCGTCCAGTATATGTGATTACCTGTAATGGTAAGTAAGAATGGTCGAAATTCAACCACCACTCGATCTCTAGTTATGATAAATACATTTGTTGTGTGAGATAAGTTTCAGAATATGAGTAAAAATTTTAATCGTTTTGTTCCAAATCTGAATTAATTCCATCTGACGTACCTAACATCGGTGAGGTTCATAACAACCTTTTTTTTTTAAAGACGTTTAACATGTGTATCTGTGTATGTGTGTCTGTCTGTGACATCATTGCTCCTAAACGGATGGACCTATCTTGATTTAGTTTTTTTTTGTTTGAAAGGTGATTTAATCGAGAGTGTTCTCAGCTATAATTCTAGAAAATCTGTTCAGCTGTTCGAAGATCATCAGCTCTTTTCTATTTGTTGATGAGAATTTTTAAATCGGAAGTTAGTATGTTAAATTTTTAATTTATATTTTAAACACCTACAAACGATGTTATACCTGTTGACAATGTAAAGAAAATTATGTCACTGGGTGATTCCTCGTTCTTTTTACATCTGGGTCACTGTTAAAAACACAAAAATCATTTAATCATATAATTCAAATAATTTAAACATATTTAAAATACCCCCGACTCGAAAACCCCTACAACGATTAGAAAAAAGCCGATGATCTTCAAACGGCTGAACAGATTTTCTTGAATAATATCTAAGAACACCCTCGATCAAGACACCTTTCAAACAAAAATAAAACGCACTTAAATCGGTCTATTCGTTTAGGAGCTATGATGCCACAGACAGACATACAGACAAGTCAAACTTATAACAGTCCTCTTTTTGCGCCGTAAAAATTAACTAGTCTTTTAAAATAACCTCGAAATATTTAAATAATCGTGTCACGAGCTTAATTTAAATCATATAGTATTTTCGCACAATTACCAACGATGAATTATTATATTTCTGCATGAAAACAATGACGCAGAAAAATTAAAGATTAAAAGTAACGAATATTCACCTCACTACGTCTACAGACGTTAAAATTATCATAATTTAAAATGTCTATATCCAAAACTGATTACGTTTTGTACTAAATACATTTATATATACTTTCAATGTATGTTGTATATGTACATAAAAGAAAAAAAAAACTATAGTGCAACTTCAAACAGTAGAACATGCGTTAGAAACTGACTATTTCTCAGGCAATTTCACACACGCACCTCGCTTCTGAGCGGTTTAACTTCATAGATATACATATGTACACATACACAGAGATGCCTTGACACGTTTTCTCAAATTACACGCATACTTACGAGAGACTACAACATACGCCTATAAACGATATTATGGAAAAAGTTAAGGTCCAAACTGCGCCTTTTTTTTCGGGGTACAGTCCGCGAATGTATTAACCGCCCCATGTAATGGGTCCAGTATCTTATTTCTTTTACTATTATAAACTAGCAGTTCCCGGGCGGCTTCGCTCGCGTGTACTTATTTGTATATTTTGCGCAGATCCCTAATTCTTTTTCCAAAATAAAAGTAGCCCAAGTTACTCCTTAGAACACCAGCTATCTGCCTGTGAAAGTCCCGTGGAAATCGGTCCACCCGTTACGGAGATTAGCCGAAACAAACAGACAGATAGACAGGTAGACAGACAGACAAAAATTGAAATAACTAATTTAACTAATTTTTATTCATAGGTATCGTGCAAATAACTGTATGAGCTTAAAAAAACCTATTATTTTGACATTACAAACAGACACTTCAATTTTATTTATTTGTATGGATAAATGCGAAAGTTTTGATGGATGGATGGATGTTTGTTACTCAATCACGCCAAAACGGCTGAACGGATCTGGATGAACACACATGCAAAGGTGTGGCTACCTTCTGTTTAAGAGGCGGCCAAAGTCTGCAGGGGTTCTCGGAGACTTGCTTCCTAATATACCCGAGTCCCTTGCAATAGACTCACTTGTGACGGAACACCGTGTGGTTTTAGTCGGTTCGATTCCGACATACCACATCACCCTCGGTGAGGTGATGACCCGTGGGGTCTTTCACAGGATAAAAAAAGCAACCACACTCAATGTCCAATCGGCTACAAAAGTCCATGAATACATTCAAATTTACAAAACAACTGAACACAAGAATCTATCATAAATAACTGTCGCAACAAAATTAACTGAACACGTTTGCTTAACGAAAATGTTCCAAAAGTTGATGCACTTTTGTAGCTGACTGTACCTATATAGCGTCGCTAGAAAGTTATATTCGTAATTGTTACACGATTAGGAGTTAGATTTTATGATAAAATTTACCTGGGACCACCCTACAATAGTAATTTAAAAAATAATCATTATAATATGTTCACATCTGGCAAAGAATTTTTTTTTATGGAATACGGGGCAAACGAGCAGACGGGTCACCTGATGGTTAGCGACTACCGCCGCCCATGGGCACCTGCAACTCAAGAGTCACAAGTGCGTTGCTGGGCCTTTAAGGTGGGAGAACGGGAAGGGGAGAAGGGGGGAAAAAGGAGAGTGTGGGTAGGGGAGAAGAGGGGGAGAGGGAAGGGTTAGGGCCTCCGGTAACCTCACTCACTCGTTTTTTGTGAGGCCGTGGTATCACTCCGGTCGAGCCGACTCATACGTGCCGAAGCATGGCTCTCCCACAGTTAAATGACGTGACATATACTCAAAAAATACAGTCAAGTTGCTAACCTTTATTTATATAAATAGATAAAAATGTATAATAATAAGTATTCAACCGTCTGCTTAACAACTTACAAAAAAAAATGCAGAATTATGCTTAATATATGTATTTAAATCACATTCTTTACGATCTGTTGCCCGCGACTTCGTTCGCTTGAAAACTCATATCTACCCTTCGGGAACCATAAATTTTTCAGAGATAAAAAGTAGCAAATTTGCTAATCCAGGCTATATTCTATCTCTGCGCCAAATTTCATCGAGATCCGTTCAGCCGTTTTTGCGTGAAAGAGTAACAAAATCCACCCTCACCAACTTTCACCTTTAGAATATTAGTAAGATTACTTAGTTTAAGGATTCAAAGTATGATGTCTGTCAGTTGTCAGTATGGATAATAATTGATGGCAAAACTTAACCAGTTTACTGTAAGTAATGAGCTTACAGAGAATTTGCTGCAAAGTTTAATAACCTAGTCCAAGTTACTTAGATGTATACTTATTCTGGTTGTCTAATAATTTACCTAAATATTTACCACAATGTTTTATACCTTTATTGAACTGAGGAAGAGTACTATAAAAGGCAAAGTTTGAGGTTCAAGAGCCGTATCAATTTAAAACAACTTTTTTTATTTCTTAAACTACTCTTGCAGGGTGTTCTAAAAACTTTTTACGGCCTTTTGAAGAATATCTTACAGTCTCTACGGTAAAAATGTACAGCGGTTGAATTGTTCATTTTAGTGTACATGTTGTGGCCATTAAGTTCTGGAATAACTCGGGAACTAGCAACTGAACTAAAATAGTCTACGTCTAAGTATACTGAAACTTAACAAGAGACCTTTCTTTAGTTTCAGTAGACGTTTGAAGTCGATAACACGCTTGGTTCGTGTTTTATGCTTGTTCTTCGAAATTAACTTTATTAGCGGCGGCGTGAAAATTACTGAGAATCGAGTTGTAAGGTTTTAGTCATTCAGGGTAGTCGCTGGAGATGAATTGATGGTGACCCTGAGGCTCGTAAACTAAGCAGTGAGTGGAAAAGGGGAGGGGCGGCCAAGGACGGTAAAGTTGTCGCGACTCAAGGCAACGTTGATCTTCTTTTTATTTATTTTTATTTATTTAATACTTCCTGCATTTCAAATTACATGAGGCGGACTTAATGCCAAGTGGCATTATCTACCAGTCAACCTTTGGGTGGTGCAGAGAGGACGTGGCAGGTGCATATATATATATATATATATATATATGGAGAAGTGACTAATTATTATTAAAGGCTCAATCTTATACCTCATATACCTTACACATTAATAAGTACATATAAACAAACACATAATATACATAAATAAATAAATATCATGTGCCATAATACATAACTATACTACTACTACTATATAGACACATGGAAATAAATACGAAAATATAATAAATAATTCAAAATATACCTATTGATATCCGCGGCGTCCTTCGTCGTGAATATTTTTCTGGTGTCCAGACAGTGACTGGACAGTTTCATAATGGCGTCTTGAAGCGGCAGCGGGCACACATTTTCCAAGAAGTGCTGGATTGATGGAAACTGGATGTTTTAAGAGAAACTGTAGCCATAGTGCTGAACGGGTTATCTTCAGAGGAGTACAAAAGGTGGTTCCAGTCGTGGGAGCAACGTTGGAATCATTCGAGTAGAGTCAGAGGAAGACTACTGTGTCCGTCTATAATAAAATTTTGTTCGTAACTTGCTTGTGTTTTATAGACAAATTCCCGTAACTTAATTGCCACAGTATATATCTCTATCTATAATCTTCTTTAAATAAAACAGTGGACCATTCGAACAATACTGGTATTCTGGTCGGCCTACTACAGCCGCACGATTATTATTCATAGTAACTGTTTAATCATAATTTATTCTTTTACTAGAGGGCGCTACGATAAAATAGTACACACACTTTTAAAGTACGTACCTGTTTACCACTGTCGTGGTTATTAAATACTATCAGAAAAGGAAATTAAATAGGACCTTATATGGTGGGCCGGGTAACGAAACCATAGCGCGATTTAATATTTCTGAGTACAACGCCGTCTATCAACAACAATTTGAACTAGACTTAAAGTTGAAATTAACAGTAACTTATTTCATTCCAATAATCAATATGTCGCTTAAACATTCATATTCGCAACGTGTACTGAACTTTAATGCATAGTGGTGTCTTGACAAACTTGGGTAAAGTTCTATAATATCTAAGCACCTTGAGTTCGATCGCAAGCACGTCCGCCAGTATAGCCAAAACTTCGGTGATAACTGTCGTATATGACACACACTAGAGTTCATAATTATATGCACCAGGTCTGTGACTTGTAACATTCTATAAAACATGGCACTAATGTTTATCCTATAATACAAGTGCACTAGCACTCGGAATCTATTATATACATGAATAAAGACAAAAGAAATTAGTAACTTAGTCTCCTCTCATTGTCAAACGATTTTCTTCATTATTATCAATATCATCAGTACGTACTACATACAAATAAATAAAATTGAAGGGTCTGTTTGTTATGTCAAAGTAATAATTTTTTTTTAAGCTCATCCAGTTATTTGCACGATACCTATGAATTAAAATCAGATTTTAAAATTGTTGTCTGTCTGTCTGTTTGTTCGGAACAGGTGAACCGATTTCCACGGGACTTTCATTGGCAGATAGCTGGTGTTATAAGGAGTAACTTAGGCTACTTTTATTTTGGAAAAAGAATTAAGGTTCCGCGCAACATATATAAATATGTACACGCGAGCGAAGACGCGCGGGAACGGCTAGTCTTCAATAAAATACTGAGAAGAAACTGTAGCGTATTCTAGGCGTATAAGCTCTTCTTGCATAATTTACTTACACACAGTCGGTATAGGAAAAGTTACTTTCAAAGTGAAATTTGAATAAAAACTCTTTCTTTTTTAGAATTTATATTATGACTGTTTAAAACTTAATAGTAGCTAAAAGGTTTTGTTACAGGTACTTCAAATCGACCTAAAATATTTGTTGGTTAAATCCTCACGGTTGCTCCAGTATTAAAGTCCCTCCACACTACTCGAAGTTGCTCGCAGTCATGCGAATACAAGAGTGTAGACAGGCACTTTGCTTCACTTCGTGCAACCTCGCCTCGTCTCGAGCGACATCCGATCATTGTCGATGTTTGCGCCCGAGTCAAAGGCCTCGAAGTGTCCCGAAGTTCCAACGACGGGCGACGACTGAGCTCCTCACGATGGTGCACGAGTTCGAGACTTCGGTCAATTTCGACAAGTACTTCGTTAAAACAACTTCGCCAGTAGTGTAGAGGGACTATTAGATTGTATAAGAAGGTAGAATAAGGTGTCATAATTTGTTGACATATTATTCTTTTCCTTAAAATATACATCAAAAATTTGATTTTGTTAAACTTCTTAAAGTTTAATAGAATTTAAAGCAGTTTCTTCAGTTTTATAATTTATAAGCTTTATTGTCTTAAGGTCATAATCATCTTCTTGGTCCTTTCTCCATTGCAAAAGGTTTAGTTTTTTTTATGGCCGGCCGCCTACTTGACGCCATTCATCCATATTCCTTGGGAATGTAGTCGTTGTAAGACGGGAAAGAATGAAGAAGGTAAATTTATATAAGGAACGGTGGGTAGGGAGAGGAACTTATGGTAAGGGATACCGCAAGTCTCGGATGGGGAACGGGACTGAGACTGCAGTAGCTCGCAGAGGCCGGGGTCATGTACCCGAATGTCCTGTATTTCCTGTGAATGAAGAGATCACTATGGTAGGAACACCGGCTGGCCAGCCGCCAATTTCTTGTCTTAAGGTATTAGGCAATTAAGTAAGTAAGGTAATGGAATACAACACTACAATCACGTAACATAAAGTCAAATGCTTAAAATAATGTCTTTGTAATAATTGTGTTCTGTTTTGTGAATTCCTACAACCAGGCCAGGTCCACTCCACAGTGTAGGTATAAATCTACAAGTACATGGCGGTATCGACTAAGCGTGCTGAAACGCAATGGGCTGCCGCGCGCCGCGCCGGCCGGACCGCACTTTAGTTCAATGTCCACTCACGCACTGCGTCGCGTCAACCGTTCGTATCTAGACTATCGAGTTATCAGTACCTAGCCTAGGTTTATTTGTTCACAAAAATAGAGTAATATAGGCACTTAACTTATTGGTAATTCAGATTAATTAATTCTTTAGAAAAAGACAACCCTAACGTCGCGGAGTCGTCAGAACAGAGAGTTACGCGATTGAAAGAGAGGCAACTTCTAGGTGAATATAACTGTAGGTAATTAGCGTTGTGTAACCTAAATTGCGACTTTATTGTATCGAAACAAGAACACTATTATATTTATTCAAACGATTTGGCGGAGTGGAACTTTTGTACTTGTATTATTCTCTATTTTGTATTCTGTGCTAAAACTTGTACAATTTATTCAAAAACATTGACTTACTCGTAACTAAAGTCAATCAAATGTATTACCAACAGAATGCAACGCTCAAATTCTGGAAAAACCTTTTAACTTAGCCTGTAAACTTTTAAGAAAGTATGTAGAAAAAGATTTAAACTAAACATTTTTCTTGGCTATAAATTTGGTCAAAGGAAGGTGAAAGATGAAAAGCAATTAAGTTTATTTACAGACAACGTACCCTCTTAATTAATACATTCTTACCATAATTGGCAACAAGGAAAAGAGATGTCTTACGTGCCTTTCACGTGGATACACTTACTGTAATTATGTGTTTGTAAAACAACAGTATAGTTTTGGTATATGCAAGGAAGTTAACGGTGGGCGAAATTAAATATCAGCTACGAGCCTATGTGACTACTGTTATGTTCACAAAAGCTATGATAGGTAAGCAGTTGATTTCGTGACTTTCAGGGAACAAAACGGGTATGGGCTACGTTTGCGTCTCCATACTACGTCATCTACTCAGATGACCTCCAGATAATTACACCTCCTCGCACCCTTCGTTTGAATAAAGATGCAAGTTAAAGATAGGAGGCGTGAAGCGAGGGATGCGTGAGATATAAATTAGTTGAACCCCTTTCACCAAAGCTAAAATAGGCCGGACCTTCGAAGGTGAAAATGTCGAAATAATACCTAAAGGTAAGTTTAAAACGCAGCCAATGTATTGGATGAATAAATCACGTGTAAATCGTGAAAATATTTTGTAACTACGATATTTGCGATCTAGTAGTTGCAGGTTCGAACCCCAGCCAGTGCACTACCGATGTGAACTCACTCCTAACAGAAGCATTAAGCTTAGCTGGGGGGTTTAACGAGAATACTACTAATATATGACCTCACGTTGCTAGTGTTATTTTAAAAATAAACAACGATTCAATTAAATTGCCCCAAATGCATCCGTGACCACGATCAATGCAATACACACAACTAATACGTCGCAAATCTTTAAAAATCTAACAAAAATAAACTGATTTCAATAAAATTGAACGCGAAAAAAAATTTACTAATTAAATACCACTATTTTTTTTAATATTATAGGGGGCAAACGAGCAGGCGGGTCACCTGATGGTACGTGACTACCGTCGCCCATGGACACCTACATCTCAAGAGTCACAAGTGCGTTGACGGCCTTTAATGTATTATATACTAAAACCTTTCTGAAAATATGAAGAAAAAGCCTTTTATTTCTTACCTTAAGTGGTTACACAATGTTTTGCAATTTAATTGTCTCTTAAAATTTTAAGGATAATAATTTGTAACTATTTTGTTTACCTAATTCTATTTTAATTTAATCTACTTGTTATTCAAGGTATTTCAAGGTATTTAAGTACTGGTAAAGTAAAATTGTAAATTGTTTTTTTTTAAAAAAAGAACTTCTGAAAACGCTTTTGCACATTTCTAACCCAAACATTTTTAATTTTTATGTCAATTTCAATGATTTTGTTTTATATTTTCCTATGCGGACATTTTCAGAAAAATCTGGAGTTTCCATCAACATCCTTGGTATTAAATACCTATAATTTCATTCATTGACATGAATGAAATACGCCCTACGTCTACGTCTCTCATACGAAATATGTATTAGCTTTATTGGTCAATTTTCAAGTTTAATTTTTCAGTTGCAAAATCAGATTTCTGTATTAAAAATGAAATGATAATTTAGAAATACTAAAAAACACGCTTTAATAGAAAACCATAAAACTAAAAAGTAGAAAATAGTTTTCAACAAATTTAAACTAATTAACAAAAAATATATTTTATTTTAAAAAGCCTGGGGTGCTTGATGTCAATTGTTATAAATAATTATTATTTATAACAATTGACATCATTATTGTCAGATATTGGTAAAACTAGAGTCGTTTTTAAAATATCTTAAAAAGCATCCTACGCTTTTTACAATAAAAATGTTTTTTTGTTAATCACACAATTCTTAATTTAAATTTATTTAAAATTATTTTCTACTTTTTAGTTTGATTTTCTATTAAAGCGTGTTTTATTGTTTTTTTAAAGTATTATTTATTTTTTACTTTTTAGTTCATTTTATCATTAATGAATGCGTGATTTTTTATTTTTTCAAAGAATATTTATTACGGTTGTAACTACCTCCTTGTGATGGGAGTGGGTAATTTGTGCGCCTGCTGCCTTCCTCGGATTTTGTGGCCGTTTCTCTCTGTTTAAACGCGTACTTGGCGCAAGACACTACCGTGTCTTCGGATACAAACAATCGCTAATCCTGAACATCCTGATTAGGATAATGGAACAAACTATTTAAATTATTGCATTATATCATCGGTCCTTGATAAGTGTGCACAGTTTCAAATTAATCCGACATTTTGAAGGGGCTGAAAATCACGTTCAAAGATTCAGTTACACACATACACACCGTGTCTGTCTGTCTGTGTGCCTGTCTGTTCGCGATAAAGTGAAAACTACTGAACGGATTTTCATGAGCTTTTCACTAATAGACAGAATGATTCATGAGGAAGGTTTTGGTGTATAATTTGTACCCGTGCGAAGCCGGGGCGGGTTGTTAGTTAACATATAATCTATGTCAATATTTATTTCTTGTGGCCACCGACATAATTATAATCTCGGTTAAATATACTCGCATAATTTGTTCAGTAATAAAATATAATGTACTTTTGAACAGTAACAAGTGTTATGTATAAACACAATTATTACGGGATCGTCAAACGGGTGCTTTGGTGTAATGGGGTATAGGTTTGGTCGGACACGTTATTTCCTTTCTAACAGGTTAGACATCCTTCTGGCGCTTGTAAATCAAATTATAACTATCATTTAAACAACTCTGTGGATATTATACTTGTTGCTTTTTATTTAGCTCACGGCTTCTGTTGAAATATGGAGACATGTTAATCTACGTTACCAAACCTACTACGTTAAAATTAAATTTTTAAATTGTTAAATTTGTAATCATTATCTTGTGTACTGTTTTTTTTTGGTTTATGTCATCTACTAGCAACCCGCCCCGGCTACGCACGGGTACAAATTATATACCAAAACCATCCTCATGAATCACTCTGTCTATTAGTGAAAACCGCATGAAAATCCGTACAGTAGTTTTTCAGTTTATATCGAACAAACAGACAGACAGACAGACGCGGCGGGGGACTTTGTTTTATAATATTTAGTGATACTAATATTATGAAGCTGAAGAGTTTGTTTGGTTGAACGCGATAATATCAGGAACTACTGGTTCGAATTACATATTTTTTTAGTGTTGGATATCCCATTTATCGAGGAAGGCTATAGGCTATATAACTTCACGCTACGCCCAATATGAGCGGGACATCAATGAAAAATGTTGCAAAAACGGGGAAAATTTATCTCTGCCTCTTTCGTGACGCAGACGAGGTTGCGCGGCTAAAGCTTTTTTACGAACGTTGTTTCTAATGTTTAGTGGATTTATGACAATATTCTAGAACATAACAGTTATGACAGTATAAGACATTTATAGTTGAGTCTTGAAAGAAAGAAAGAAAAGATTTATTTTGGCACACGGACTCAAATTTTTACACGAAAACAATAAAACGAAAAAGAAAGAAATAAGATATACAAAACAAAACAAATAACCATAAAAATTGGGAGTATATTACTTCTGCTCACTGGCAACACCACATCTTCCGCCTGACCAAGCGGCAACCGCCTCCATGAAGGTCAGTCTTGTGCTTTTTTTTTAGGAATAGGGGGCGAACGAGCAGACGGGTGATGGTAAGTAACTACCTTCACCTATGCGACTCACAGAGTCACAGGTGCGTTTCCGGCTTCTAAGGTGGAGTAGGGTGTGTTGGGGGGTATCCTCACTCGCCCGGCGAAACACAACACGAGCATTGCTATATATACGTGGGATTTCTGTGAGGCCATGGCATAGGTCGGGTCTAGCCAGCCCATACATGCCGAAACATGCCTTTCCCACGATTAAGATATTACATTATAAATTGGAACATTGCGAAAATTCTTGCGTATATTTTTTTGAGTAGAAGGAATTGAAACATAGCCACAAGAAAATGTAATTAATATTTGTAAGTTAAGATAATAAAATTCAAGTGAAACATTACAATGTATTATTAATCACAATACTATAATAAGAATCAGTTGTCCCCATTGGTAGTCATGAATTTGTTTGTTATTAATATTACTTTATTTTTTTTTTATTTATTTATTTCTCTTTATTGTACACCTTTAATTAGTAAATAGTGCAAATATAAGTTACAATGTTAAGGTATAACAATCGGCGGTCTTATCACACACGGCGATTTCTTCCAGACAACCTTTGTACGGATATTGTCAAATATAATTGAGGGTAGTCTGTGGTGTACAATATAAGGTTATGTTAATATACTGTAAACTGAATACTATATATAACCATAAACGTATCACATACATATACCAATATTAATATTACTTACACATACACTAAAATATATATACATATGTATAATAATATAATTAAAAAGTATTTATAATGACAAATAATAATCCTTCACTTGTTTTTTAAATGACTGCAAGGTTTTGGCTTGTCGAATTGTTTCAGGCAAGTTGTTCCATAACCTGACCGCTTGCACTGAAAAGGACTTGTCTGTGAACTGAGTGGAATGTCTCGGCATTTTCAGCTTTAAATTCTCTGATGATCTCAGGTCCCTGCAATGTGTGTTGTGTAGGAACTCAAAACGTTCCTTTACAAAACAACAACAACAAACTTTAATGTTTTATAGACAACAAACACATGTGAGGTACTTCTTACTGACACTGACTGACAAGCAAATGTATTATATCTCAAGTAAAGGTAAAAATGAAAGTACAGTAAAACTCACGTGCTGCACGATGCTGGCTCCAAGCAAATAGGCCGTCTGAATTCACTGTTCTCACGGGGTAAACATTCGGTGTTGCCCGTAACATTGGTTTCCACTCCCCAAACATTAATAAACGAATACAATATTTCGAATTTATATCAAACTAGCTATGCCTGCGACTTTATCCGCGTGCAATAGTGTCTTTGGGTAAATTTTTTAATTATTTAGGCTAATTATTTTACAAACAGAAAAAATCAAGTAAGAAATGAAAGGCATGAGAATTTCAAGTTGTAAAAAAAAATCTTAAAATTATCTTTAAAATCATAGTATTATGTCTATGCACCATCTTTTGGCCCAGGGATGGCAATTTTTATTTGTCAGTCCAAGGGACAAAAATTGTTTTTAAGGGTCCATTGGGCAAATAAAAAATTTGACTCAAAATTACTTTCATAAACTTAATACGCCCATGTGCGTAAGTATATATTACAAAAGCCCGATACATGAGATTCCGAGATTGACCATTAAAAGGAATGATGCTCATTAAAATGGTTGAACAGTTCATCCCTAATATAGTTAAGAAACGTACCGGGTAAAATATTTTCATTAAAAAAGTGTGTGTGTACGTAAGAAGTTATACTTTTGTCTAGTTAAATAAAGTTTATTTAAATATCATAATAAATAATACCTACCCTCAACTAACCTCAAATTCTACAAACGTACTCAAAGTAATATGTAAAAACCATTTTTGTCACTTATAATTATAAATATATAAAAATAAATTATCATAAATAATACATACCGTCAACTAACTTCAAATTCTACCAACGTACTCAAAATAATATGTAAAAACAATTTTTATCACTATCGTGAAGTTGGTAACTTTTTTGAAAAACTATAATGTTGACTAGCAAACTTCAGGGTGTCGGTTTTTCGTGACGGTGTGCGCGAACATCGTAAAAATTTACTCTCATCATTTTTCCATAACGCGCCAAAAGAAGTAAATAAATAAAATAAAAAAAACAATAACTAAATCAGTCCACAGAAAGAACAATGACTTGATAGTGCAACTTACACAACTGATAACAAATTACACATATAATAAGAATAATAAATAATTTACTTGAATACAATACATAAACTTTTCGTTAAAATACTGTAAGTAACAAAAGAGATTTCATTTTTCATTGAAATGTGTTGAATGAAACAAAATTAGCTTTTGCCATTAATTTATAAGCGTTTTGACTAGTGGACATGACAGTTCCATTATAGCATACTTATAGTTTAGTAAATTTTAAATAACAGGTTCTAATGGCGAACGGAATTAAAAAGTAAAAAAGGGTTCCACGGTCTGATGATGAAGCTAGGAAGTGTATCTCCTGGCTTTCATGTCTGACTATCTTTACCAAGCCCAATCTATTGGACTCGTTAAAACGAATTATAAAAGTCCAAACTCGACGGTTTACTAGTGAACAATGAAGAGTGGCACCTCCTGGCTCCATCTTCACATTAGCTCCAACATGCCGTATTATAGCATTGTTATCCAACCTACATATACATTTTACTCACGGAAAACCGGCAGTGAAGCAAGAATTGCATTGTATTGCGCCGAGCGAGTGAGGTTACCCCTCCCTATTTCCCCTCTTCCCTCCCTTCCCCTACTCCCACCTTAAAGACCGGCAACGCATTTGTGACTCTCGAGCTGCAAGTGCCCATGGGCGGCTCTAGTCACTTACCATTAGGTGACCCGTCTGCTCGTTTGCTCAATATCGCATAAAAAAAAACGTACAAAGTTTCATCATCATTCATTCATCAGTTACGATAACTTTATTAGAAGTAGGTAAAAATTTACTTCCAAGATTCCTTTACATAATTATGTAGTTTAGTTACTAGTGAAGTTAATAAAAACGTGTTACTAACCAATAACTAATAAATTTAAACTTAACAATGAACCTGTGCACTGTTGGCAGTTTTTCTACTTCTACAAGAAGAAGAAGAGAAAGAATGAAAGAAGAAGAAGAAAGGAGAAGAATGTGAGTCTTCATTTTAACGTGCTTACTTGTTTTTGTATGATTATGGTCAAGTAAAGACTCTACGTAAGACGTACTCGTAGGCTAAAACGATTCCGATTAAAGTACTTTTTCAACTACTTGGGAGACAGAGAGGATACCAAGCTCAAACACACGCATACTCTTATATAAACAACAAATATATTATGTTTGATGTTTATATATATTTTATAATATAGTTGTTGATGTTTACATATATTATATAATATAGTTGTTGTTGTTTATATATATTACATAATATAGTTGTTGATGTTTAGATATGTTATATAGTTATTAGTCTCATATTATATGACACTAATAATTTTATAACTTGGGGGTTGAAACAGTTAATTTACTTACAATACTTTTCCTTGCCCAATGGCGATGATATAATATACGTTAGGCTTTCATTTTTTTTGGTAGTATAGTATACAGTAGTAGTAGTCCTACTAATATTATAAACGTGAAAGTTTGTGAGGATGTATGGATGGATGGATGGATGGATGTTTGTTACTCTTTCACGCAAAAACCACTAAACCAATTGCGATGAAACTTGGTATGTAGATAGCTGGAGACCTGGATTAACATATAGGCTACTTTTTATCCCGATATTCCCATGGGATCGGGACTTACGCGGTTGAAACTGCGTGGCGCTGCTAGTATATAATATTAAAACAAAAGACACATATGGAGGTGTAGGTATATTCGTACATTTTATATTTCATATATTTCATTTGTTCTACTGAGATACAAGTACCTCCCAAAGGAGTTAGTTTTGTTGGTACAGTCAGCGTCATTTTCATATAAGCATGCAAAGTAATCAAAATTAACTAAAAAACAAAAATTCAATAACAATCAATGATGAATAAATAGTCTATACAAAACAAAAAACGCGCTAATTTCAGGAACTTCAAGTCAGATTTGAATAACTCTTTTATTGGATACTGTATTCATTTAGGAAGTCATAGCTATGTAACATCATACTGAGAACTTTCGGAGCGGAGCAGTGACTATAAATGCAGGTGGCTGGGAACGGCTTGTAAGAAAATATCAGTACACTTGCATTCAACAGAAAACAGAACAGCTATTTGTTTGATTGTTACTACCTTAGTATGATAAAAATAAGTCTGCAAATTAAAACCCACACGATCCTGGATATAACGCCAGTTACATAACTAGTGGATGTGAAAGTCATAATAAAGTTCTAGGAATTACAAACAGTCTGTTTCGCAATTGTAGCCTAAGCAAAAAGGGTTACACAATGATACAGTTAACTATAAAACTTTGAAAATTCCACACGTGTTACACTATTGTGTGACACAGCTTTGTTAAAGTTATCAAACGGTACAGAAACGTTTTGTAACTGAACTTTCGTGAATAGTATACCTATTTATAAAGAACATATGGACATACGTACTCACGTGTCTATTTCGTTTATACCCGACTGGTTTTAGACCCGACGGGGACCTTTATCGCCCCTTTATGACCCCCGTAGGTAAGAAAAACCGTGTGTCCTTAATTTTTTTTTAAACAATGTTATATGTTAAATGCATAAACAATAGCAGTGAAATTTGAATTTCGAAATTAAATTTACTGATTGATTCACTTCAATCAAAAGTTATGCTGATCTAAGTATAATTGGGGAAATATATTTTTGACGGGGTGCCAATTGAAATTTGGTCGCTAATATTTTTAAATAACAAATCCCTAATGACTTCTTCCAAAAAAAAAATCATTCACTTCTTATTAAAATAGATTATAATCTATCTTCACAGCAATATATGCAAATAACTTGAGAAGCTTCGTCTAACAAGCGATGTAGCGAGCTCTCTTTCACTCTAATCTATCTATAACTCCTATTTGTAGCCACGTTTACATAGGTAGAGATTTTTTATCATGCACAGAAAAAAATTGTCTACCTGGTCGAAGCGTTAGGCAAATTAAAGGTATGTAATACCTTTCAAAGACATGATCGCGTTATTTCCCGTTAACATATTTATACTACTGTATCATTCTATATGTAAACGTTTACATTGTCTGATTAGAAAATGATGTGAATGATGAATGAATTGTTTAAAAAATGATTTATATATAGATGTACATGACATATACACAGGCTTGTATACTCTCCATGGGGTAAGCAATAATTTGTAATTTAATACACATTTGTAATTTAATAGTAGCGAGAAAATTAAAAACGATTTGTCTGATCCGGGAATCGAACCCAGGACCTCAAGATAGGTCACAAACCTTAACGCAAACTTATAGCACGGAGCTAATGTCCAATTCCAATACGTGGACATATTGTATATACGTACGGATAAGTTATAAGGTATCTATACTAATATTATAAAGCTGAAGAGTTTGTTTGATTGAACGCGCTAATCTCAGGAACTACTGGTTCGAATTGTAAAATTATTTTAGTGTTGGATACTCCATTTATCGAGGATGGCTATAGGCTATAATATCACGCTACAACCAATAAGAGTGGAGCATCAATGAAAAATGTTGCAAAAGCGGGGAAAGTGTATGCGGACGAAGTTGTGCGGGTCAGCTAGTTACTTAAAACACTCCAGTCTTAGAAGAATAAGGCTAAGAAACAAAGTTCGAAAGTATCTGAAAATCGTACTTATATCAGAAAAAATAAAAAATCATAAAAAGGTTTCATTCTAGATCTCAAAAAATCACAGTTGAAAGTTTTCAGATACAAGTACATGACGAGAAGACTTGAGTCATGAAGGAATAAATAAACATGAGCATAATGTCTAGCACAACTTCTGTTTAATTAAAACCTACTTATAATGATTTCACGCTGCCGAGATCGTGTGATGTCAAAATAAACGCAAAGGCAAATAAAAAGAAATGCAATTTGTAGTGAAAAGAGAACATTCAAAGAAAATGCTTAACCCGAATACCCCCTGTGTTCGGATAAAAGATCGCTTACGTAAAGGAGTTCAAATAAAAATTTATCGGTTCAAATTCTTTATTCAGAAACGGTCAAATTTTAATCTAACAGCGACTAAATGATCTCCAGTCTTCCTTCATTTATTGACACGCAACGGGTGTTGCAAAAAACTGTGATGGGATAGCGTTTGATAAAGTGACGGAGCGGGAACGTTCCTCGCTCATTTCACTTGTCGACTCACTGTGGTTGCGAGCGAACGCGCCAACGCGCTATCGGATACAAACATCGTTTATCGCACGCGACGCAACTTACAAAAAATAAATAAAAACATGTTACAAATTAAAAGCGATGTGGCTTAAATAATAAATGAACTATTTATTGATTTAAATAACTTTACATGAACTTTTATATTTTACAAAGTGGGTTTGCGAAATTTCTTTTGGACTTTTTTTTGTGAGTTTTTGGTTTTTTTTTTTACGAATTAGGTTTTGGAGAAAAGGCGCTAAGGTAAGTATTTATGAATATAATTAAATTACCACGTTGGATTTATTATAATTAATTTAACTGGCATCGGTATTTAACAATTGTTTTAAAATATATTTAGGTAGGAACATACTAAAAAGCGATCCCACCCTCACAATATACCATATTTAAATCAGTCATTTATCAATTTTTAAACACATAATATTCAAAGTTGATTTTTTTATTCAAAATTATACCTTTAAAGTATTATTAAAAAGAAAAGAAATCGAAAACAAAACCGAATCGTCGATAATTTCACATCGTTACAAAGTAATAAACCTCAAAAAAGGTTATTTTAAAAATAAACAGTCTGTTATGAGAGTGCGTAACATCGTTCACACATTAAAGAGTTAATAACTAAGAATGTTATTGCCACACTTTTGTACTTGTTTATTTAATCCATTTGTTTATTATATCATTTAATACGTAGTAACGAGACTTACAAAGTTGTTGTCGAAGTTTGGGAGCGATAACTTAATTTCTCTTTGGCATATTCTTGGTATAGTTTCGAAGTTCTTCTGTAATATTGTAGCTTCCTCGACTTTAGTTTCACTGGTAATGAAGATTTAAAAATACTTATTAATTATGTTTAAAATTGGTTTGAAGTGTATGTTATATATATTCTATTACAATATTATAAAGTCCTAACTTTAAACGGCGATAACGTATTATCTTAGGCCAATTGTCATCGAAAATTATTATATTCGTACCCTTCACTCAACGTCACTAGATAATTTTTAAAAATATATTTTACAAACATAGTCAACTTCAATTGGTACTTCTATCTTTGTACAGTCGAAGCTTTAGTAGCTATACCAAAATAACGTAAAATCATTACTCCCATCACATTCCATCAGCTGAGTTGGAAGACAAATGCCTATTACATTTATTAATAAAAAAATAATAGTTGATTTAATAGAGGACCAATTTTGTTTTAATACAAAAACCGTTTTCATAATTTATAATTATATGAGTTAATGACTTCAAAAATGTAACCGGATTTACGAGTACATTTAAAGTTGTTCAGCATACAACCTCGTAGTCGATAATTAAAAAACTACAAACTTTAAAAACATAAGACGTTAAAGCAAAGGTTCGCGCTCTCCTCTTCCGTAAATTTGCGGAGTCATCAGAACAGTAGAAATATAAATTTTGTATTTATAATATATATATATCTACTTTTATTTAAACATTCTTGTATGTATGTATCTAAGTATATATTAATTTATTTGCCTTTTTTTCCTTATTTCACTCATTCTTATACATTTGAATGCACATACTTCATTCATTTCTACATCACCCTAAAGTAGACTGGCAGAGAATGCCTGTGGCATTAAGTCCACCTCTGTACACATTATGCGTAAAGGTTTTAAATAAATAAAAAAAAAAATAAGATTATCCAGATTCTCATCACTATTTCTCAGGCACAATTTCAATCTTTTTAATATATAAATTGAGTTATGTTTTAAGAACGATGCCTTACAAACTTATTAGTGATGTAACCCTACTGTTAGTAGAAAGGAGCTTTGTTAGTGCGCGTGATATTTTTAATCAACGATCGCAAAAAGAAGAAGGTTCTCAACTCGACGTGTATATTATCGTGTATATACAGAGTACTTAGTTCTATTCTTCTACTTCTTTTTTATTGGATAGGGTTGCTACCTGGAAATTAGTTATACCTATTTAAGTTGAAAAAAAAGAAACCTACTTATAGGTTATTCATTATTCCGTCGAAACTTTGCACATGTCAAACATACATGTTACAAAAATAATTAGTTAAAACAAAGAACTATTTCAAAAAGATTACTGACGAAAAAAAATAAATGAGCAAAATAGGAATAACTAAGCTGCTAAACCAATACCTACAAGTAACAAATTTTACCGTCCAACAACTCATGAACGCTTATGCTTCTTTGTTTGGCGCAGACTCATAATTAGTTATACATTTTAGTTTAGGAGTTTAGTTATTGAGTACGGTTTATTTAAGCGTCTTTTTCGTTGTTTTTTTTATGTTTAATTTTTTTTTTTCTGTTTTTAAGACGGTGCTAAGTCTAATTCCCTATAGAATTCGCATCGCTCTTGCTTTCATGAACCAAGAAACCAAAACCATGAAATGATAATGTATTTTAAGGTGAATTTAATGTTTTTATAAAATAGAATAGAATAATTTTTATTGTACACCAATAACATATTGCTTAAAAAAAATACACAAAGCGGACAATGGGCGCGGGCGACCTTATCGCTAAGAGCGATTTCTTACAGGCAACCTTTGGATGGACAAAATCGATAATATCTGAAAGAATAATAGGTAGTTTTGGTGTAAGATAGTAAAGAGAAAAAACATTTAGTTGAGAGGAATTATAACGTCATGTCATAAAACTAGGTACTATATACCTATAAACATATATGTAAAAAACCGCCCAAGTGCGAGTCGGACTCACGCACCGAGGGTTCCGTAAAATATTTTTATTATATGATGTAACTAAAAGTTTCGGTTTTCGCAATTTTTCCTTTATCCTTTATATATAAATTTGGTACAAAGCAACGTCTTATAGCACTATAAGACGTTGCTTTGTACCAAATTTCAAGATTCTGAGTTCACGGGAAGTAGCTTGTAGGTTTTGATTCCCTTGCGAGTATCGAAAATTTGCGGCATAAACGACTGTATCTTTTGATTGCGTTGGCTTAGAAGTTTGATTTTTTCACAGCTCCAAGGGGCAGTAGATTTGAGTATTTGATATAAATTCCAGCTTGACACATCCACGCGTTCCTGAGAAAAAGGGTCTTGACAGACAGACAGACCCACGGACGGACGGACAACTAAGTGATCCTATAAGGGTTCCGTTTTTTCCTTTCGAGGTACGGAACCCTAAAAATATTAAATAAAACCGGGAAAATTAAAAAATGTAAACTTACATCATATTTCAGAATGTACTAATACACACTGAATATATAAACATACATATATAAATATCATGTAAATTTATACAAAATAAAGTCTACAAATTGATCACATATTAACTTTCTCTCTTTTGTAAATTTATGCCTCCATTTCATCAACCTATAAAAGCGTTCGTTTAATATTTTTTTTACCCTCGGTATATTGGTGGCAGAGACAGATCAGTGATTTTGTATCATCTTTTATGATTTTCTTTTCTCCTTTTTCAAATTATTTTTTCCTTTGTTTTCAGCTTGCCTATTTTCCTTGCGTAATTTTAGTTTAATTAAGTACTTTTAATTTTAATAACATAATAGCGTACAACAAAAAAGTGATGTTATACAATTTAATAAATAGGTTTTAACTTATCCGGTGTTTTTTTTAAAGAATACTAGATTTAAAAGAGTAGTTTGTTTACCTGATTTCTTTTCACAAGGCTTAACCATTTAGAAACGGGTGGTTATAGGTCAATCAACACAGGGAGATACGGTATTATCCCACTAATATTATAAATGTGAAAGTTTAGATGGATAGATGGATGGATGGATGTTTGTTATTCTTTCACGCAAAAACCACTGAACCGATTGCGATGAAACTTGGTATGTAGATAGCTGGAGACCTGGATTAACGCATAGGTTACTTTTTATCCCGATATTCCCACGGGAACGGAACTTACACGAGTGAAACCGCGGGGCGCTGCTAGTTTGTTATAATTTTTATAACTTTACATTTGACAAAGCAATCTATTCTTGCGTTGACTTTGTGTGTGTTGGTCTTTAATTTTTAATTATAACTTTTTTAATTGACGATTTCGAATAATTGATGATCAATTTTATGAAATAAAGATGATGAATGATGAATTTGAAATTGCTTTGTGTTCTGTACTAGTATTAGGTTAAGTTTACTGATTGTAACCAAAAAAGCTATTGCCACGGCCAAGAGAGATACAATAAATTGTAGCACCCATCATACATATATTTGATTTATTATATAATTTATTCCAATGACCGTTTGTTTATACAAACATGAATACGCGATTAGTCCAACTTAGGAGAACAATGAAATAATTATAAAGATAAAAATAGCGTATATCGTGTATAGAATCAGCCAAGTTTATAGTTGCTACTCCGCTCCAACAGCCCATACAGTGATATTATTTATAACTGTAACCTGTCCCAATAGACAGTCTATCTAACACTACAACAAATAATGCTAGAACTATAGATGTCTATACTTTCAAAAAAAGGAAAAAAGTCTTTCGGAATCCATAAAATGAATAATTGTTCATTCAAATTTAGTCCAGTGCTATCGTCAGTTCTCATTGATATACACAGTCGTTTGAATACAATTTTACCAAGTGTAATACGAAATTAAGTACCCCTAACACGTTATGGCATATTCATTTTATCAATATTTGATAAAATCAGTATTTAATCAATTATACATGTCAACTTGAAGTACTGGCCTCTGTCGATCGAAGAGCCCGTAAGCTTATCAACGACGATGTGCTTACGAACAGGGCACTGCATACTCTTGAGCATCATCGTAAAGTCCTGCTTTTCGGTTTTCTATAGGATTCACTTTGGTGAGTGTGCGAAGGCTCTGTCCAAACTAATTAGACCCTCTCCATTCCTTAATCGGACGACTAGACGCCGACAGAGGTTCCACCTTTTCATTGTCTAAACACCAAAAAGTCGAATGAAAGGTTTTGACAGCTCCTTTTTGGGTCGAGTGGCCAAGGTTTGCAATGAACTTTCTGTGTCTATTTTTCCAGACAATTGTAATCATGGAACATTCAAGAGCTGAGTTTGTAGGTTTATCATGGATAGGAGTGTACTATCTTCGTCTTCATCATCACTTTCCATCAGGTGAGCTGGAAGAATATTTTTTAAATAATAAAATATATACATCCATACATACATACATACACTAACGCCTGTCGACCAATACTTAGGAAGTTTAATGTTTTGTTTTTGGTATCGCTATACATTTTTGAGACAGGTATGTTAGTTAGAAATAATCCACATTTGTTTTGTAAAGTGAGTGAAAATTGTAAATTTATAAAAAGAGACCCCACGAAATTAAAAATGGAACCCTTTAGAAGCACTCTTCACGGTAGAAACAGTTATTTAATGTCGATAAGAATATATAATCAAATTCCAAAGCCTTGATACCATTTTTGTTTAAAAATTGCTTCTAAATTGTGGAATATTTTAATTATAAAAAACAGCACAGATAAACAGCCGCTGTTAAAATAATTGATTGTTATTTTAAAAAGACAACTCCTGCATTAGGAATGACTCCTCCGAATACTGTAACTTAAACACACTGGAACTGTATGTAACGCTTTGAAGCCCTCACTGTTCAACGGTACAGAACAAGAAATAGGGTACCTACCATCCAGAAAAAATCTGTTCTCGGGGATGGAAAGATTTGTAGGTAGGTACTATTTTTTTCTGAATTTTCTAAACGGACTATACGTTCTGCGAGTTTAAAAAAAATACTACCTATATTTTTTCCAAAAAAAGGTGGCATCCCTAAGGGTAAGGTTCGCATACCTACTTGTACCTCGAACTGGCTGTTGCCGGTAAGTCCAAGCTCTCTAACCAACTTTTAATAAATTGTCTCAGGGCTGAATATGGGCCTTTTCCTGTAAGAGAATGGTTAGAATGTGGACCGTACAAACTTTATGTATGTGCAGATTTCTTTATCATATTTTTCGCCACTATTAAAATGGATGTGACGTGAATCTGATTTAATTTGAAAAGAACCGAACTCAAACCGTCGCCGCGTCGCAGTGAGACGCCAGAGGACAGACCATTCGGCTATCGATACGATACGACTAAATCGATTTTCAAATCTATTCGGTATCTTAATCAATTTAAGATTTGCATTCAATTATAACCTACAGATGTTTGTGACCAGCTCTGTTAGTTGAGAGGAGCAGTGGCTCGTAACGGGTTAGCGATGCCCCAGGGAATTGCTTTATATAATAAAATCAATTACAACAATAAGTGTTCAAAAGCATTTTAATGGATAAAGTGCTTCTGGTTACGTTTTTCAATACTCCTTTTGAATTATCTATCAACAAAGATGTATGATAAACAAGTTTATATTTTTAGTTAAAAAGCAAGACGGGTTTTTGTTTTTTTTTATTGATGAACTTATGGCTGTATAAGAGATTACGTAAGAAATATATTACATAGCAATATTTGGCATTCTATATTAACAAAGTAAGAATCTAAAATTAATTATCCTCAGCATAAATTTGATTTCACGTAGGTAATAGAAAAAGCAGTATTCTTTTGCCATATACCGGAGCCTGTGCCGGAGGCTGCTAAGATTTTCCGACAGAGAAACCAGATAACAATTTGGCTGACTTGGAAATAGAATCTAGGACGCATGATCAAAACCCAAACATAAGCGACAACTTAACGGTAGGACCTGGGCATTCTTCGGTTTTATGGAATGTTAGTACAGTGGTAGTGGGTCTTGTCTTTTTAGTAAAGAAGATGAAATAGATCAGAATGTCTGGTATCCGGCCTCTCCGATACTATGTGGCTGTGTACCAGATAATAACCGAGGAACCGGGCAGATACTAGATTATCCGATCGGATACCGGATATAAAATTAAGGTACCCCGATCTACTTTAGGTTAATTACGACAAATATTATCGCTATATTTTTATTTACTTAAGATGTAGAAAGCACTTCAATGTTCGCATTCAACGAGGTCATTTGATCAGTGTCTCTATTTTTTTTTGTGGTGTAACTTCCACGAAGGATAGGCAATCAGCAATGTTCGGCCGGATATTCGGCTATCCGGCTTTAAGGTTGGCTGGATATCCGGTATCCGGTATCTACCACTATCACCTAATAGATATTCGTTTTAATCTCTAGTCTAATCGGCAAAGGAAACTGCTAACCACCAGGCGCAAGTGCGCAAGCTCACTGCGCTGACACTGGCATTGCGCTTGTTTGCAGAGTTTATACATAAATGTATAAATACTTATAACGTGATTGCATTAATTCCCGTACGTATACATAATTATATATCATGGGACGTGGATGTTAAAAAAATAGTAAATGTCGTAATTGTTATTGTTATTTTGAACTGAAAAAAAAAAGTAGTTTGAAGGTAGATCAGACAACTCTGATCTACCTTCAATGTTCTTTTTTTTCAGTTGTTAGTGTTCGTGTTGGTGTTCTTCAGGTGTTATCAACCACCTCCTCCTATAACATCTGCGGCTAACAAGCAACTGATGATGATTTACCTTATAGAATACAATAGAATAGAATAGAATACCTTATAGAATATTATAAATATGAATGTGAGTTTGTTTGTTTATTAAGCTTTTACTCCTGAACTACGCAACCGATCATCAAATCATCATGAATTTTTTTAATTCTGCATATGCAGGTACACGTTTTCAGGGGTTTTGCTGTGCCCGAAAAATAGAAAAATAACTTCAAAAGGCGCGAGCAAAAAACTAATTGTTTATAAAAAGCATGGTTTTTTAGAGTATATTAGAAAATAAGGGATGCGAATAACTCTTACGCTCGGTGTAAGTACATAAATCGTCATAACTTTACACTGTCACAGTAATATTAGGTAAATAGCTAATAGTTTATAATACATTTTTGAAAATAACAGAAGCATTCACGGTATTCACGACCGAATTAATATAAAGAGATATCTGATTTTCTTGTATTTTAATTTAGTTTGAGCTGATAAATGGACTAAATAGATCCCAGTTACTTCTCAGTCGCCATAAAAAGGTTTTATTTAAAAATATATTACCTTTTTTTGTAACTGCAAAACAGAGCATAAAATACTCCAGAACTTTTATGACTTTCTTTATTCAAAACTCGATGTTGCCTGTGACTTCGTTCACTTCGAAATTCAAATTGATCCCACGGGAACCGTACCATTTTTCCGGAATAAAAAGTCACCTATGTCCTTCCTAGCCGATATAATCTACCTCCTTGCCGAATTTCATTACGATCTGTACAACAGTTTAGTCGTATAAAGATAAGAAATAAACAAAGAGAGTTACTTTCGCATTTATAATATTAGGGTGGTTTTGTTTATTGACAAAAAAAGGTTTTTCTTCGCATATGCACATGTCAATGAAGTGTTTTAGTATTTCTAAATACAATAAATAAAAGAGTAACAATAAATGACGCGGAGACACAGAGCGGTGTAAAATATCAGGCACAACCACCTCGACAGAACATAAAAGTTGTCTGGAACAGATCGCCGTGGGTGATATGACCACCAATTGATATGCCTAAATATTTGTAATCTTGCCTATATTGTTTATTACTGGAGTAGCGGACAATAAAGAGACATTAATTATCACTATCACTAACTACATATTATAAAACAAAGTCCCTGCCGCGTCTGTCTGTCTGCCTGTTCGCGATAAAGTCAATAACTACCAAACGGATTTTTATACGGTTTTCACCAATAGACGGAGTGATTCATGACAAAGGTTTAGGTGTATAATTCATTAAGGTTTTGTGTAAAATGGCTGAAATTATTGACGATGTAGGAAACAAATCAATATTTGTTTTGCTACCCGTGCGAAGCCGGGCGGGTTGCTTGTAATATAAATAAATAAGCCAAGAGTAACGTCTCTCTCGAAGAAATACAATAGAAGAAATAGAAGAATATAAGAAATAGAATAGAGCAGGTTTTGTCTACTCCGTTGCTCTGGGTGGTACGCGAAGAGGTTTATAAAGTTCGCTAGACGTAAAGAACAGTGTCTAACGCTGACGTGACAATGACGCAGTCAAGTTTTATATAAAAATAAGACTATATTTTTCTTATTATTTACGGGTGACCCTAAGCCTCTGGAGATTATCCCGATCCACTCAGGTTGGGCTCCATGCCCTTGTAGCTCGATATAAAAATACAATGTGAAAATTAATATCTGAACGACCGGTTCCGCACACAGTTTCTTCGAATATAAACAGAATTTTATCGTCTGTTACTCTTAACATGTGTTTTCTTTAGAGTTCCTGTTCTTGGAAAGTGAATAATATTATTACGCAACGCAGTTTTTTATTTGCTTATTTACGCTTCGATTTAGCTGTGAAGGTAAAGATTTTTACAAGACGGGCTGTGGGTAGTTTACCGACGTAGCTGTACAAAAATATATATTTTATTGGCAGATATACACAGTGTAAGTTTCAGCGACGTGAAAAACTTACTAAAACGTCTTTCTGTGGATACGTATTTATAACAATGCAAAAGTCAGTTCATCATAAAAATGTACGTTAAGGATTGACAGTCATTAGTTTGATTTCGCGATACGCAATGTAAACGTTACAATCGTAGGTATTATTTTTGTGCGGTACGGTGACCTTAAACGTGCGGCGCCATCAAGACCAGCTAATTGAATAAAATGTTTAAATGTTGTTTGACTGTTTACATTGCAGTTTTTGGTAATATGTGGTATTTATTATTTTTTTTTGTAAAATGTTCTGATTACTCATTGTGATATCACTTTTAATCAAAAAAAATGTAGAAGGATAAAAAATAATATGAATTTACCGGAAGAAAATTCTAATGATTTTTGATTCAGAATGATGATATGAATCCACTTTGTCAGTATTCGCCAGGCTGTCTCTTACACTATATAATCATTGTGTATTCATATAAAAATCTTTTTACCAAAAAAATAAACCGACGAAAAGAACTAAAAAGCCAAAAATAAATAATCCTTTTAAGTCTCGAGTATTGAGCTTATTTAGATAAACTATCAAATTTTTATAAACTTATTTTGAATCGGCGCCAAATAATAAAATGATTAATTGCCTACGTAGAGGCTTCTCCATTCGTACGTAGGTCCATACAAAATTTTAGATAATTATCCCGTCATTAGATCCTGACTTCCTTGACATGGGACCACCCTATACCCTATCTAACAAAAAACGAATCATCGAAATCGGTTCATAAATAACGAAGTGAGGGCTGAACATACATAAAAAAAATATAGATACGGTCGAATTGGGAACCTCCTTGTTATTTTCGTCGGTTTAAAAGTGGCATTAAATAAGTTTCTTATTACTCGGCTTGTTTGTCTTGATTGTAATTTTACTAGTCGTTATAAATTTGCTGACACACAAGAAGCCAGCCTGTCTAATGGTACCGGTGTACGGTTGCACGCTGCGACCCTTCCCTCCTTTAACCTTACGCAATCAGATGAGCCTATTTACCAGAATAGAGGAAGATACCAGAGAAAAAAAGGAGCTCAGGATTTATCTAACTGCAAGGTGTAGCTTAACGACCAATCGGCAGGCTCCATCTCGAAAGATACTAACTTTTAAAGTTTCGCGTTCCATGATATAATTATGTATTTAAATGGGAATTAACGCGATCACGAAAAGGTATTACATATCTCTGAATTGTCTGACGTTTCGACCAGGTTGCACTGGCCGTTGTCAAAGGCTGAGCTGAGTCAGCCTGTGACAACGGCCAGTGCAACCTTAGTACGTAGAAAAAACGTAAGAGCGCTTGTCCACCGCCGTGCCGCCGTCACCTGGACGTCACCGAGAACGAGATAGCGGTACCGAAGTAGCGATACATACATTTACTATAGTCGCTTGTCCATTGCACTCCCGACACCTGAGCGCCAACATACCGGCCAAACTAATAAGTTGTTGTACGTCAATCAGGACTCAAGTAATTGTTATCAACTTATAATGCATGCATAACCTATTTATGACCCCACCATTGTTAACCGACCAATGGCGTTATAGTTTGCCACTGTATTTAATAAAATAAATACGAGTTTTTGATGCGGCGGCTACAGTTACTACATTTATGAACATGGGTTTGCAAGTAGGAGTCTTTTTGTCAGCCTTAGCTCCGTGTTGGGAATGACGAAGTTTATAGCATGAACAGAATATCTTTACATAGTACTAGCAACCCGCCCCAGCTTTGCACGGGTACAAATTATATACCTAAACCTTCCTCATGAATCACTCTATCTATTAGTGAAAACCGCATGAAAATCCGTTCAGTAGTTTTTCAGTGTATCGCGAACAGACAGACAGACGCGGCGGGGGACTGTTTTATAATATGTAGTGATGATGATAAAACAAAGTCGCTTCCGCCGTTTGTACGCTTAGATCTTTTAAACTACGCAACGGATTTTAATTCGGTTTTCACCAGTAGATAGAGCGGTTCAAGAGGAAGGTTTACACGTATAATTTAATATTGGTTTGTGTTAATTTGATAATCATATGACGATAATTGTTCACCACATTAATATCTACATTACACCTGTGCGAAGCTGGGGCAGGTCGCTAGTTTATAATAAAACAGGTTGTCTCTGTTAATACAAGAATAAGGAATCAGACGCAAAGTAATCTGTCTTTTAATACATTTTTTATGCAATATTTTTTACTTATTTTTGCTAATGAGCGTTGTTTACATCGCAAATCTCAAGATAAGATGACTTTTATTCTAACCTTTTTAGTTTATTCTGGGATATTTAAGGGATTTCCTTACAAGTAAATAAATGTATCTTCGTTTGAATTGAAATAAAGTATAATCCATTTTGACTTCAGTCATAGCGTTGTTGTTGAGGGTACCACACCATTATTTATGTTAGTAAGGCTTAGGTATTTAAACTATTCGTTTATATATAACCATATTTAATTTTCATGTAGACCACAAATCACTACATATTATAAAACAAAGTCCCCCGCGGCGTCTGTCTGTCTGTTCGTGATAAATTAAAAAAATTACTGAACGGATTTTCATGGGGTTTTCACCAATAGATAGAGCGATTCATGAGGAAGGTTCAGGTATATAATTTGTTAAGGTTTTGTGTAAGTTGGTTGAAATATGATGATTGTTGAAGATGTCTCTGCTACCCGTGCAAAGCCGGGGCGGGTTGCTAGTATAATATAAATATAACATAGTTGTTATTTTAGATATGTAAACGGTTGCTTTGATTTGCCTTTGTTCAGTTGCCTTTTCTTTTAGTCAAATAAATAATTACTACTTACAATAAATTCCATTTTATACTCAAATATATAAAATTATACGAAGCCTACTCAGTCTGCTAGACCCGGTGTACCTAACCTTAGAACCGCTTGCGTTATTTTCCAGTCTGATGGTAGGAATGTCGAACTCGTATTAAATGGAGTAATCGTAGATTATTAAAATCAAATTAACGTACGATAATTGTGTCATCAAGTAAAGTTTATTTTTATTTGCTTATAAAATGCTAACATTCAAACATTTGTTTGCAAACGGTCGTGTAGAAATCAGATAAATATATTATAACAAACTAACAACCCGCCCCGGCTTCGCACGGGTAGCAGAGACATCTTCAACAATCATCATATTTCAACCAATTTACACAAAACCTTAACAAATTATATACCTAAACCTACCTCATGAATCGCTCTAACTATTGGTGAAAACCGCATGAAAATCCGTTCAGTAGTTTTTGAGTTAATCGCGAACAGACAGATAGACGCGGCGGGGGACTTTGTTTTATAATATGTAGTGATTTTTCCCTCAACCTAGGTGTGGGTGTTTGGCAGGCGATCTTAAAGAATATATAATTTCATTTAGACCATCAATTACTGTGTCCAAATGTCAGTGTTTTGTTATATTTAGTTTTACTAGAGATCGCGTGGTGGTCGAATTTCGACCATGGTTTATTTCATTGGCCAATATTACTTGACCTGTCATTGTATACACTTTTGTACCATGACAGGTCAAAATATATACTGGACACTCATAGCTGTATTTACCCTTTTTTGCATTTTTTTTAACTTTGTAGCAAAGTTTGTTCAAAAATTTTAGCATTCGTCACTTCTTCTCTGTATAAACTATAAGTGTGCGAAATTTCATACTCCTCCGTCCTCCCAATTTTCGTAAAAAGGGATCCAAAGTTTTCGCTTCACGTATTAATATATAGATTACATAATAAAATTGTATAAAAAGTAAGAAGCGAAAAAAATTGTGCCTGCTCTTTTAACAAAGCGGTATCACGATAGACGGTGCTCCAGCCACGGTAAAATGCGGTTGGTAATAAAAGTGACAGTGATTATTACTATTTGTTGTATACTATATATTTTTCTAGCCTTTACTATCCCACTGCTGGGCAAAGGCCTCCCTCAAATCCTTCCTGATTCCTAACTTTTTTGATCGGCCACCTCGAACCAGCCATGGTACCTATGCTCCGTGATCATCATGCCACCTCTTTCTGGGCCTGCCTCGGCGGCGCTTTCCGTCTTTATACACCCGTTGCGTGGAGACTTGATTATAAATATATATAAAGGTAAAAAGAAAATACATTAATAATTTTTAATAGTCACCATAATTATTACATACTGTACATACCGTAACACCATAGGTCATAGAACAGCCATCTTTCTCTATGCCACAACGAAACATTACTGCCAGCCAGTAAACATATGACAAACAGTAACACAGTTACACTATGTTACTAAACTGTTTTTTATTTTTTCGTTAGACATAAATGCCCTAAAAAAAATTCAGCTCCGTTCTTTGTCTATTTTCAGAGTATTCCAATTTCGAAAATATGTAATCCACGTAGGATCACTCTCATGTCTGTCTATAAATCACGGCATATTATCTGCGAATCTATTAGATGGAATAAGTAATTCACAATATCTATATCTTGATCGATTATTTAACTCAATCGCTATCAAATAAAATTCGATTCTAATGGGAAAATAAAAACACTAAAAATTCCAATTTTAATGACTATGCGATGAAATGAAACGGCTTACCACGATACAAATATATACATATTTTATGATCGCATGTATTGTTAGAAAAGAAATAGAAAATAGACCAATATGAATATCGTATTTATAGCAGCTTCTCCCCGCGTCTCCAAGATTCACTAGATATGTTTGCGAGACACAAACACCGAGTACTAACTCTTGCCACCGGGTTTGCTTGCTTTAATGTAGGATTTGTCAATCAATTCACTATCCGTCGAGAATAGTACTTTATTTCTGGAAGAAAAGTACTCTGTGTCCTTACCTACACCAAACAACGTAACAAACAAAGAAAAAATATCACATTCGCATTAATAAGTATTGGTTAGAATTACACGTTGTGCACGAGTTTGGGACACAAGCTTTCCGCCATGGTTAGTGTTGATTAGAAACTCTCAAAACGCCAGTACAAGTGGTGAACCTGTGCGTTTGTTACACGTTGTTGTTTATCATGTTTATTAGTGAAAAACTTCTTCCTTAAGGAGCTCAGAGCAGTACACTTTACCAGAAAATAAACTGAATTAGTATACTAACTTTTAAACTTTCGCGTTCCATGATATAATTATGTATTTACGGGAATTAACGCGATCACGAAAATGTGAGTGAGTCAGCCTGTGACCACAGTCAGTGCAACCTGGTCGAAACGTCAGGCAGTTCCGAGGTATGTAATACCTTTTCGTGATCGCGTTAATTCCCGTAAATACATAATTGAATTAGTATAACTGTCTTACTGATCTGTATTTCCCCAATTATTTGACTGCAATTTGATCAAAAATCTGTTTTGCCTTACTTGCCCTGACAAAATGAACTTGGCAAGACTGAATGGTCACATTCAGTGGAGTGTATCGAATTCTCTTAATAGTAGTAAGTATAAACAAGAGTTTATGTTCTTCTCATTGCCATGGTTGTGATCAAATGCTTTCAACACATGTCTCATTCACGGTTTTAATAGTTAAATTCAAATAATTTCTTAGTATTATGGAATGGACTGCGGTGGCGAAACATGTAGAGGTGATTGCCGAATGCTTTACGTATTCAGAGTTCGAACACATCTGTGTCACGAAGTTGCAGACATTTCTAGTTTGGTTGTCATCCTCTAAATTCCTATTGACATGTTTCTCCAAATATTTCAGTTGTACAGTCTCAGCAAACGTTGTTAGTAGGTAATACGTGGAATCTTCTGTTGTGTAATGTGAGACCCGTTGAAGGGTCTGAGTGAAATATAGGATGTCGATGTAAGTAGGTCTAAGGCACAATAAGGCGTTTGTCTATTTCCAGAAAGATCTTTTATTAACAGACGTTTCAAAGGACATTTGTCACGCAATCATGTAAACAGTTTCTGGGTCATTCAATCAAATAATATGAGTGTAGGATCCTTGTGATCTTCAATAACTTCGCTTTTATTGAGATGTGAGTTTTTAATAATACGGTTGTTCAAATATTTTTTGTTTTTATTCATTTTCTATCTATATAACTTTTTTTTTCTTTTTTTTATTAAAAGGACTTTGTCGCTGAGCGATTACATCGTCCCATATGGACAACAAACGATTCCACAAAACAAGACTATATATACCTACTAGCAGCGCCCCGCGGTTTTACCCGCGTAAGTCCCGACCCCGTGGGAATATCCAGGTCTCCAGCTATCTACATACCAAGTTTCATCGCAATCGGTTCAGTGGTTTTTGCGTCTATCCATCCAAACTTTCACATTTATAATATTAGTGGGATGTCTTAGAACATCAATATAACTTTCTTCTCTGTTATTCCAACGTATATTTTTAAAGAGTTTTGAATGTTTTATTTTCCTGTGACTTTTTGACACTGACATTAAGTAGTTTATTGAACTAACTAACTAAAAACATAAATTTGTGACGAGTAAGAGGATTACTAAAGAACTTATCTTATCACTTATATAAATAAAAGCAAAGAGAAATGAGATGGGTTTATAGAAGATTTATTCGGTTGCTGACTACGCAAAAAGATTTAAATGTAATCTCGAACACTGCTCGAATACCTAATTTTCGATTAACACTAAACGTAATGAAAGCTAATTATCATAATTAAGTGTAGTCTCATTACATTTAGAACCTAATGGTGTACGTCTGATCCAATTATGACAACTGAAAAGCTATCAAATCGAAATGATATGTATATATAATTTGCACGCAACTAAATTACTTTTCGGAGATTACAACAGAACTCTGGAAGTAATGTGGTTTATATGTTAATGAAGGACCTTCCGATACTTATCAGTATTTTGAATTGGAATGATGATGGTGAATGATAACAGCAGTGTTTACAATTTCAATAACAAGTAACATCAAGGCGCCAGGGACAAGCAGTTTACATAATTATGTAAGCAATTAATCAAACACTAAATTATGCTCTATTTCTTTGTGATACAATAAGTACACTCGATGCTTACCTGTCAGTAGATGTTACTGTTGGATCTTATTACTGCAATAAGTATTAACAGACTTTGGTGAGCCAATAAAGAAAATAAATCAGTTATAAATAAATTGTAAGACAGTTTCGGGACAAAGATAATAAATCTTTAAAGAAGTTTTAATATACGTTCATATACGAGTACCTTTTATACATAATATACCTCTTGTCCAAGTATAAATTTAAAATAGTCCCAACTCAAAACTTTCTTCCTCAAGAAAAACAGATTTCAGATTTTCTTGAATTATAACTAAGAACATTTTCGATCAAGTCACATTTCAAACTTAAAAAAAAATCTAAATCCAAATCGGTCTATCTGGTTGAAAGCTATGATGCTACAATACACAGATACACTTTAACTGAACATTAAACTCGTATATTACAAAAAAAGTCGTTTAACTTTGCGCTTTTTTTGCTCCTATGCAATAAGAATGTAATTATGTTGTCAATAAAAAATCAAAAATTGAGATGTCTTGTGTACCAAAAATGAAAAGAAAAACATTGATGGCATGTACCTAAGCACAACACAAGAAATACTTCCATTCACAAATCGTTGCTGAAGTCTGTGTTAGACTGCAGCTCAAACACCTCATATTCAACAAGTAAAATACATGTATTTTTTATTTTCATTTTAAAATGAAATGAAAATAAGAATGACACAGCTTCAGAGTCAAAAGGCCAAAAGACGGAATTCAAGCTCGAACTTCATAATATTTACCTCAGTTTTATTTCAATGGTATCAATCGTCATTCATCTGCGTAATTATGACATATGACTTTAAAATGATAAATGAGGCGTAACTATCAAGTATGTAGTAACAACTTAAATAACATTGCGATAACGTTCGGCAAGATAACTATTATTTTTAGCTGTTAAATTACTTTTGATGAATAGTTCGTGATTTGTTCAATTATTTTCTGATGATTCTTGTTGAGTAGTAGTTATTTTGGAGCCTTACCTAATGCTTCTCAATTTTCATCTACTTCCAGAAGGACTGTCACTCACTCTCAATCTCCAAGTAAGACGAATGTCAGCGTCCTCGCGTATCTTAAATCAATAATACAATCTATGTTGTAAATTGTATCCCTAGCCGTCTAGCCGTTAAAGTAACAAATACACGAACCCATTCACTGACTATGAAATTAATAGGATTTTACACATAAAACAGCTAACGTCACAAATAAACGAATAGAATAAATACGAAAATAAAAGACAATTTATCAAATAATAACAAAATCTTTTCAGAAACAAAATAAAATTTAAAGCATGATCTTAAACTATTATTGCTATTATTAACTAGAAGTAATATTTTGTATTTAGTGATAATAGTTTTAAACTAGATATGTCAAATGCTAAACTAAAAATGAAAAAAAAACCTATAAACACAACATAAAAAGGTTGTTCATGTTATAAGGCTTTTGCCTCCGGCTTCCCTCACTTGCGTTATTTTTCTATCCCTCAGGAACAGTAGGAACTTTTCTCTAGATGAAAGCTCTCATTCCTTAAAAAAAAACAAAAACTCTTACACAAAAACTACTTTTTTACTGTTGTCTTTGTCCATCCAATACAGGCTGTAATAAAATTTATTTCAATTCTATTTCAAAAACATTTTTAAAACGTGATGTTGAATAGTCTAACAAACAAACTCACATCTCATCGCATTTATAATATTGTTAGGATAGCAGTCAATCTCTACGACCACAATATTATTGGCAGGAACTGATATAGTCGGTCATAAGTTCATAATGGTTTGTGCAAAAGATTCTTTAGAACTGAGTAAGACTTTACGTCAACGGCAGACGTCGACGCTCTGACGACTGCCACCGACGGGTGCATTTGCCTCTGCCGTTGACAACGTACCGCTCCTCTATAAGAAGCCTGTGTAAGAAGCTTTAATAAGTTGTTTATTAATCACCTGATGTTTTTTTATAAACCAAAGTGCCCCGCCGCGTCTGTCTGTCTGTCTGTTCGCGATATACTGAAAAACTAATGAACGGTTTTCACCAATATACAGAGTGATTCATGAGGAAGGTTTAGGTGTATAATTTGTTAACGTTTTGTGTAAATTGGTTGAAATATGATGATGTTTGCGAAGCCGGGACGGCTTGCTAGTATTAAAAAAAATTAGAATATTATCTTTAAATACGCATATAAAAGCGCTTTCTACGAAAAAATAAATACACGTGATATCTCACTACATCCTCCCTCCCTCCTTGTGATATTTCGTGATTATTTCCAAACCCTCCTCCTACCATTCGAGCCTCACGTGATTAATGGACAATCCTTAAGAAATATGCTTTTCCTTCCATTGCCAATTCCATTCCCTTGTCGCCAACCTTTCCCTGTCAATATCCTGCCAACTTTCTCTTCGATTCCCAAAGTGCTCGGTTGGACGCACCAGACTTGCTATTATGTACGTGAGTGTTACCAACTTGTAGTTATCAAAATGTGGGTGTTACATACACCTCTGCCTGCCTCTTCAAAAGTACAAGCGTAGTCTTTATAAACATCAAAAAATCTTCATAAACTCATAAACACACTAAACACATTTAGTACGTAAAATTACCATGACCATAATGTTGTTATGAGGGAAGTAATTTTTAATGTTTATCATAACGACAGCGCATTTTCAGGCCATTATAAATTGTAGCCATAAAGTAATTACCTTACTGGTAGGTAATCTGGTCAGGGTTTGACACAAAATTTTCCTCGTCTTTATAATTGTAGCTCCTAACTCGCCTTGTAGTCTATTAAAACTTTACTCACACGTATTACTGTTGTATGGATATTACTTTCCGATTCGCAGTTTCAAAAGTCGGTTAAATATCGTAAGACAAATTTTGAAAATAATTTTTTTTTTGTGCCAGTGTTATGCTTTTTACGATTCTAATGAAATCTGAAATAACCTGTTTTAAAATAAAAAAAAAACATTTAAAATAAAATTTATGAAAATTCTTTAAAATTTGGTAGGTTGGTACTATAAAAAAATTAAAATTAAAAAATATATAAATCTCTCAATTTTTTTAATAAAAATAGTGTTGTTAACCAAAAAAGTAAATGTTGAAAATTAAGTAAGTTCCTTATAATATCTGTTTTCATAAATAAGTTTAAGAATAACACTAATGGTACTATTATATATTCTGGGGTGTGTGGTACATTTTTCTGGATTGACAAGCTTTTTGTTTTAATTGATGATAAGCTTGTCTTAATTACTTATTCATTTTTGAAGTGAAAACTGCATTAGCGGCGTTGTGCACTTTTTAGGATGGATTAAAAATGTTAAACTCGCGTCAGGACATGTGACCTGATCGAAAATTCGTAAGACGGAGCCGAGTTTCTTATATTTAAAAAAATATAACATTCGAAATTTAAACATTTATGAGCGGCCAGGAGCGCAGAACTTCCACTGTACCCTATGGTATACCTACATTTAGATATGTTATTAACTACTTTTTATTTTTAACGTAATTATATATATATATATATATATATATATATATATATATATAGAGATGTGTGTGTGTGTGTGTGTGTGTGTGTGTGTGTGTGTGTGTGTGTGTGTGTGTGTGTGTGTGTGTGTGTGTGTGTGTGTGTGTGTGTGTGTGTGTGTGTATATAAATACATTCTGAAGTTATGTTTTCACTTCTGACGTGCAGTCCTACGACTGACTGTTTTTTTTAATTGCATTGGCATTCATTATATTTATAGCTAAGCTGTTCCCCGTATTTTTCCATAATAAAAGTTACTCCTTATAGCACCAGCCATCTGCCAGTGAAAGTCCCGCAGAAATCGGTCCACCGTTCCGGAGATTAGCCGGAACAAACAAAAGGACAGACAGACACACAAATAATTTAAAATTGCCGGGAAGTCCGAATCCTTCATTCATCATTATCATTACCTATTACCATCATAATCATTCTTCAAAATATAAAAAAAAACCCCATACTCCAATCACAAGACTTTTGAACCCGTATCTAAATAGTTGGTGTCGATAGCGTTAACGGTTCAATCAAATCGCACTTACATAGCTTATTATTAAAATTTGCGACATGCCTAACCTATAGCATGGTAATATTATCTATCCAGTATTGTGATTGTGGGTCGGCGCTGTACTTGAAATAATTACCTATGGTCTAAGATCCGGCTGCAGAATTAGTGCGCTCATCGAGTATTTGCTAAAAACCAAATGTTTACGCATATTTATGATTATGAGAATATATATCTACCGGGCTGCCTATCAAAATGTGGCCGCTAGTATTTTTAATTAAATTATTGTTAATTGATTTTTCGGAAAAAATCATTCACTTGTTTTTTAAATAAAATATCGTCCACTTCAAGGCAATATGTATAAAGACCCTGAAACATCACAGTTGCCGTTGCGCACTTGGCGGCACCTCTTCGCAGCCAGGTGTAACATTGTACATTTATTCATATACATACCAAATTAAAGCTAATTTTTTTCTGTTTATTATGATATACGGCTGCTTAATTAAATTTGGCCGCAAATAAGGGTTGCGGGCTATTGAAGATTTTAAATATTTAAGGTAGAGTGAAAGAGAGTTAGCGCGTAATATCACTAGTCAGACGAGGATGGCGATTGCTAGCTGTTCGATACTTTATAGCCATTGCACATGCGTCGAATGCTAGTGTTCTCAACCACCAGTGTAGGGACGACTTAATAAATACTCCAAAAGAAATGTCTTCCTTTTCAAAATGACTAATTTAAAACTTACAACAAAAAATTAATACTTATGAATAATAAAACCAAGGTTACTTATGTAAAAGAAAATTTTATTGTGCCAACCAGTCACGAACCAGTCGCAAACTAGTCACAAACCAGTCAGAAACCAGTCACAAACCAGTCACAAAACCAGTCATAAACCAGTCACAAAGCAGTCACAAACCAGTCACAAACCAGTAACAAACCAGTCACAAACGACTCTTTCTCAATCTCAAATTAAACCTTTTCATGAAACATTAGGTTATGGGCCCAGGCAGACGGAGACAGTAATGGCAGCACTTCTTAAGGAGAGTGAACGGAAGAAAAATACAACGACGACAACAAAGGTGGTGGACTCTGCGCTTGTTAGCAAGAAAGATATCATATGTCACTTTTGCAAGAAGAACGGTCATTATAAATGGCAGTAAGCAGCGTAAGTCTAAGTATAAGAATGTATTAACCAGTCAGGATAATTCAAGTAAGAAAACTGCAGGTAATACGTCGTTAGTTTGTGATAATAATTTTGTTAGCCTTTTGTCGGTTAGTGCGGAACCCCATGCATGGGTTATAGATTCTGGTGCCACATCACACATGACATCACAGAAACGAATTCTTGAAAATGTTAGCACAAGTGGTTCAAAACATATAACTACTGCGAACAGTGAAAGGGTTGTGTCAAAATTAAAAGGTGATATTTTTACAAAGGATGGTAAAATTAAGTTTGAAGATGTATTGTTGACACCAAGTCTAATTACAAATTTATTGTCAGTAAGTAAAATGTGTCGTAAAGGTTGTATTGTAGTTTTTGATGATAAATGTTGTCAGGTTTTTATGAAAAATGATATCAATTTAGCGTCTAAACCATTATTTACAGCACCACTGAAACAGGGTTTGTATATTTTAGATCCTAAAGAGGCAGCAATGGTTGTTACGTCTCCTTCAGATACTACAAGTGCTCCAAGTCCTTATAATTTATGGCACAGAAGGTTAGGACACTTGAGTGGACCACTGATGATCAAGTTAAAAGGCATAGTAAAAGGTCTTCCGTTTGGGGATATAAATAACGAACCATGTGTAGAATGTTGCCAAGGCAAGCAGTGTGTAAAGAAGTTTCCAAAGCGGAAACAAAGTAAAAGGGCTAAAGGCTTATTGGAACTAGTACATGAATGCACTAGTTCCAATAAGCCTTTAGCCCTTTTACTTTGTTTGATTTAGCGGGCCCTATGGAAGTTGAATCCTGGGGAGGCAATAAATACTATCTGATTTTTGTCGATGATTTCAGCAGGAAAACATTTGAATACATATTGAAATCTAAAACCGAAGTATTCGGTAAATTTAAAGAGTTCAAGGCACTAGTTGAAAAACAAACAGGAAAAAAAGATTAAAAAGTTGCGTAGCGATAACGGGTCAGAATACACCAGTAATGAATTTCAAAATTATTTGAAACTTCATGGAATAGTTCATCAGACATCGGTGCTATATACACACAACAGAATGGTGTAGCTGAGCGGACTATTTGTACTATTACGGAGAAAGTAAGATGTATGGTACATGAGGCTGGTTTGGATAAAAGGTTCTGGGGTGAAGCGGTTAGGTGTGCTATCTATTTAAAAAATAGGTCTCCGACAATGGCCTTGCAGGGCAAAGTTCCAGAGGAGGTATTCACAGATGAAAAGTTTGATCTCTCACACTTGAAAGTTTTTGGTTGTAAAGTTCAAGTTTTGGTGAAGGATAATACTCGGAGAAAATTTGATTCTAAGACTATCGAAATGATTATGACAGGCTATTGCGAGAATCGAAAAGCATACCGCTTCATGAATATGAACAATACAAAACGCGTAATTTTCGATCGAGACGCAACATTTATTGAAAATAATTATCAGCCAAAAAGAGAAGCACATTCATGATCCTTTGTTAATAAACACAAACATTCAGCAACAAAATACTGTTCCGCCTGTAGTAACGGTTCCTATTATTGATGCTGATGAAAGTGTTCGCTCTGATAGTCAGAGCACTGAGGAAATCATCAATACTGAGGTAAGGCCGTTGTCAGCTCCAGAAGAAGACTTTTATGATGCTACTGATTCTGGATCAAGTGAAACTGTTAATGAAGCTGATATTCCTGAACGAAGATATCCTCTAAGAAACAGACGTCCTAAAAAGCATGAGGACATGATCTATAACTTTCATGTAGTTGGTAATGATCCTGTGTCACTTAAAGATGCAATGAAGCGATCTTGTCAAATCGCTTCATTGCATCTTGTCAGAATTTATGGTTGCAGGCAATGAAAAAGGAATATGTTTCGCTGATGGAAAATGGTACCTGGGAATTAGTGAATCGACCACCGGAAATAAATGTGGTAAAGTCAAAATGGGTATTTAAACTCAAGATTCCCGCAGATGGCAGCGAGCAATGCTACAAGGCGAGATTAGTAGCTAAAGGCTATTCTCAAATACCAGGAGAAGACTATTTTGAGACTTTAGCTCCTGTGGTGAGAATGTCATCAATTTGTTTGCTAGTGGCACTTGCAGCTGAAATGAATCTTCACATACATTACATAGATGTAACCACAGCTTTCCTGAATGGTGGTCTTCAAGAAGATTTATATATGGAGCAACCTGAATATTTTATCAAGGATGAGCGCAAAGTGTGTAAGTTAAAGAAGGCTATTTATGGCCTTAAACAAGCTGCTCGTTGCTGGAATGAAAAAATTCATGCACATATATTAAGATTGGGATTTATTCGATCTAAGTATGATTGATGTGTATATACAAATAAATCTGGAGATGTCTTTATAGCTATTGCGCTTTATGTTGATGATTTTTATATATTTTCAAATAAAATTATTGAGGTCGAGAAAGTAAAGCAAAATATTGGCAATAGATTTGAAATTAAAGACCTCAGAGAAGCCAGGGATTGCTTAGACCTGAGAATCCTAAGAGATTATAAAAAGGTCGAAATCCGTCTTTTTAAAAGATTTTATATTGAGAAGATTTTACATAAGTATGGCATGCAAAACTGTAAGCCAGTGAGTACTCCTGTTGAGACAAATACTCATTTAAAACTGGGTGAGAAGAATGAAAATTCTGAATACCATGAGATTATTGGTTTACTTATGTACTTGGCATGTAGTACTAGACCAGACATTTCGTATGCGGTTACCATGCTGAGTCAGTTCAATAATTTTAATAATTCTTCTCATATGGCAGCACTAAAGCGGGTACTTAGGTATCTGAAGAGAACAATTGATCTTTCACTATGTTATAAGAAGTGTCACAAGCCTTTGGTTGCTTATGCAGATGCTGATTGGGGTAATGGACCTGATGGTCGTTCTTTCACAGGGTATTTCTTGATGTTCGGTGGTGCTGCTGTATCTTGGCAAGCTCGCAAACTTCGATGTGTTGCATTGAGTAGTGCTGAAGCAGAATACATTGCTCTTTGTGAGGCTGCTAAAGGAATTGTAAATGTTAAAGGTTTATATGCTGAATTAACTGAGAGGACAGACACTGTAACAGTTTTTAGTGATAGTCAAAGTGCTACTGCGCTAATTTACAGTCCTGTGATTGGCAGAAGGACAAAACATATTAATATTAAATATAATTATGTTAAAGAATTAGCTAATAGTGATGTAATAAAAATTGATTATTGTAAAACTGATTGTATGCCAGCTGATATGTTGACTAAGGCAACTCCTCGTCAGAAACATAGTTTTTGTTCAAGACATATGGGTCTAATCTCATATGTAATGTTACCTTTGTAATTATATCATAGAGTTACTTAAAGTCAATGGTTTTGCTTTCTTGTAGACAACCCGAAAGAAAAATGTTCTCTTTTTTGTTCTCCAAACAAAACTCCACTGCAAATATATTTTGCTATGTATTTCATTTCTCAAACAAGCCCGTCACAAACCAGTAACTAACCAGTCACAAACCAGTCACAAACCAGTCACAAACCAGTCACAAACCAGTCACAACCCAGTCACAAACCAGTCACAAACGAGTCACAACCCAGTCCCGAACCAGTCGCAAACCAGTCGCAAACCAGTCATACACCAGTCACAAGCCAGTCACAAACCAGTAACAAACCAGTCACATACCGGTCACAAACCAGTCACACACCAGTCACAAACCAGTCACGAACCAGTCACAAACCAGTAACAAACCAGTCACAAACGAGTCAGAAACCAGTCACGAATCAGTAGCAAACCAGTCACAAACCCGTCACATACCAGTCACAAACCAGTCACAAACCAGTTACATACCAGTCACAAACCAGTCACACACCAGTCACGAACCAGTCACAACCCAGTCGCGAACCAGTCGCAAACCAGTCGCAAACCAGTCATAAACCAGTCACACACCAGTCACACACCAGTCACAAATTAGTTACAAATCATTGTGAATAAAATAAAGTTGTTAAGATAATTTTGTAAAATAGTTTTTTAGATTTTTATCGATAAAAAAAAACAATAAAAAATTTATACCCGAATAATTATTTTCTTTATACCTCGAATAGAACTTGAAATTAATATTTTCATAATAAGGACGACACCACACAGTTTTTTTTGTGCATAATGCCAACTAACGACATATTGCTTAACACAAATACACAAAGTAGAAATGTACTCGTATAATGAGCGGCCTTATCGCTAAGAGTGATCTCTTACAGGCAACCTTTGTATGCACCAAATCTAAAGATATTATATAAAAATTAATCCCTATTTCCCTTGGTCACGGCATCAATTGTGAACGGCTGGACCGATTTCGCTAATTCAGGAGTCAGTCACAAGAAGGTTCTTATGAAAGAAAAAATTATAAATCTGCACGGAAAATTAGAAAATTTAAGAAAACTTAACAAGGGTCTTACGCGGATGAAACCGCGGGGCGCAGCTAATAGATAATATAATAAGGGGTAGTTTTTGTGTAAGATAGAAGTATCATGTTATAAAACTAGGTACTCATCCTCCGCGCCTTATTCCCAACTAAGTTGGGGTCGGCTTTCAGTCTAACCACGATACGGCCGAACTTCGATATTTTACGTGAAGCGACTGCCATAAGACCTCCACAACCCAAGTACTAGGCGATATCGAAGTTCTGCAGTTAGACTAGATTGTCGGATTTTTAGGGCTCCAGCTACCCGTAATGAAATGCCACAGATGTTCGTATATACCTATAAATATTTAAAGTAAAAAAAAGAATTAGATAAGTACATACACACATACAAACATTATTATAGAGACATAATTATATATTTCTACATATTGGCGTAACTATACCATCTAAGGCCCGTGGCTAATTCAACGGATGGAGCACAAGTTCACTTTTAGTGCCACGTGCGCTTAGGGCCTTGAGGTCGGGGCCGGGGGCCCCCTACGGCCATGGGCCCGTGGCATTTTGGCCGCTCTGCCACCCTTTTGTTACACCACTGTTTCTATTGTTCTGTTCATTTCATATTTTTATTTACATATGTTGATAAAGTTTGATACATGGTAGAAGAATTTTGTAAAGGATACCATCACAGCTCACATCATATTGAGAAACGTAGGTCCAATAACTAGAGGGCGCTAATCATTGAGTTGTGTCTCTTTATTAATTTATGTCACCAACCTGTTAATGTGACATTTTAAGTTCGTCGTATCGTTTAAGTTTGCACTTCTGTCGGTAAGTCCCATGACTGCCTCTTTTTTTTTTTACTTACGCTTTGTGTTTTGCAAAATTTTTCGAATTCTTCTCTATCTTTTTGCTTTACAACTGTAATTTTTTTAGACACTGTATGATATCCATAATCATCAGTAAATTCAATTGTTAATAAAGTGTCATGATATTTATATTTTTTCCGGTAAAACAATAACATTAGCGAACACTTTTTGAATGATGCATTATTAAAGTCACGTACATTGCATCTTTTGTCACAGAAAACACGCCCTCATCTTTATCAAGTTTATGATAATTTATAGATGCACAAATAAAACAACAATATATATAACGTAGTGTATTACGAACTCCAAAACATTGTGGTTTTATGTTGGAATAAAAATGTCGCAGCTGTTCAGTTGAGAACACTAGCATTCGACGCATGCGCAAAGGCTATAAAGTGTCGAACAGCTAGCAATCGCTATCCTCGTCTGACTAGTGATGTTAACTCTGTTTCACTCTACCTTAAATATTTACCATCTTTAATAGCCCGCAACCCTTATTTGCGGCCAAATTTAAGTAAGCAGCCGTATATCACAATAAACAGAAAAAAAATTGCTTTAATTTGATTTATAAATAATAAAATTAAATGTACGTTATGAACGTATAAATGTGTCAAAATCATACCATCATACACCTGGCTCCGAAGAGGTGCGGCCAAGTGCGCAATGGCAACTGTGATTTTTCAGGGTTCACAGGGATTTCCTTTTTAGGGTACAACTGAGGCCGGCTATAAGACCCGGTGACGGAACACTGTGTGGTTTTAGTCGGTTCGAGTCCGACATGCCACCTCGCCGTTTGGCCCCGGTGAGGTGATGACCCGTGGGGGTTTCCACAGAATAAAAAAAAGGGTCTTTATACATACTGCTTTGAAGTGGACGATATTTTATTTAAAAAACAAGTGAATGATTTTTTTTCCGAAAAATTTATTAACAATAATTTAATTAAAAATACTAGCGGCCACATTTTGATAGGCAGCCTGGTAGATATATATTCTCCTATTTGGTATTTGGTTTTTAGCAAATACTCGATGAGCGCACTAATTCTGCAGCCAGATCTCGTACTACTACAGTAAACATGCAAAAGGGCTGCCCCATGCCCGCCTACAGTGTTTTAATTTCATCTACCTTCCTGAGTTTCTTTCTAGTTTTGTGATTGTAAATATCATAATTTATTTTTTTATTGAAAAAAGTTAAATTTCTTGTTAATGAAATACGAAGTGTTCAATAAAAATAAACGTTGTGTTTTTTGATTGGTAGATTTAATAAAAAAACCACCATTATTTTAAGACTGAAAAACATTTGCGCCTCGACTGAGACGTAAGAAAAGCTTTATTGTTTAATTTAATAGTATAAAAAAATCCATTGTCATATTAAATAAGTACTTGTACTTATTTAAATCAAATACACAAATCGCTAGCATACTGCTTACAAAAGCATCACACCGTTCGTTCGTCACTGCGGCGCATTCGCGACTGGTTGTGTACCGAGTGTATACCGAACTTGAGACGCCGGAGACGCGTAGGTATATGACTCGCTTTCCGACCGTTTGCATGAAGAAGTGAAGATAGAATGCTGTATAGATAATATTACCGTGCCCATAGGAAACGTTTATATTCCTCGCTCTTTCTGATTGCTTCTTGATGAAAGAGACGCTTATAGGTCAAATACTTGTTTACATAGGTTAATTAAAAATGTTCATTTCAGTAAAGACAACAATGACTAAAGTGGCCACTACAAATTTCTTGTAGCTTACAGATTATTGTGTAATGTGTATTTCAATTTACGAATTTAAGAAAACAGACCATCAGAACGTGCCGAATCTATTGAAGATTAGATTACACAACTTTCCGTAACATTCTAAATATATTTGAGTACGAATCAATTGCCTAATCAATTAGGTTCAATGCAACAAGCTTTTTTGAAAGTGCGAATAATGCAAACCAAAGATAACAGTATATGTAAGGAGAGTGCTTTAGATTAACGAAATCCATGGAATTGATGGACGTAATGTTTAATACTGATAATCCTACTCACTTAAATGTTTAGCCTTGTTTATCTTGATAAATTGGCAGAATATTAATTTTAATATATGATACATTTATTGACCCACTACTGTATGGTGTACGTATACAGTTGTTCTTTAAATACGCAGTTGCAGGTACGTAAAAAATACGTGAAGGTTTCAATCTGTTTCTAGCTTAATCGTCATGACAGCCAGATTTACTTGATGGTTGAGATATACGGCGATGGCCAATGACAGTCCAAAAACACCGAGAGTCCGAAATAATAGCAAAATGGTATTATTTAATCGTTTTTTGAAAGTAGATAGGATTCTATCTAAGTAAATTATGATATATTTTATCTTAAATAAGTCTTACAGATGTGCCAAGGTGTCCATCTCCGGTAAGTTTACAAAAAATGGTTAGTAACGCGTTTACTCAGCCTATCCAATGGCAACTAAAAGAGCTAGGACTAAAATCATTGAGTAATTTTTGTATATAAAGGAGAGAGCCCACTTTTGGGCCCACACACACATTAGTCATCCGATGATATCTGGATTCATTGGTGCATGCAAAAAATATTTTGCAAACAACATAGCCTGCCATAGCTTCGAGATCATATTTCTTGATTATGCAATTGTCAATCAAACTGAAACTATGGCAGTCACAGGTCCATATTTTTACGTAGTTAAAGACACTAGTTTGAAACTTGTAACGGTTCATCATGATTCGGGCTGAACGATGTATGGGAGATGGCCAATCTCTTTTGATTTTGTATAATAATTACTAGCTGTCACCCGCGAATTCATTCACGTGGAAATTCAAATTTATCCTAATCCAATCCCAATTCCAAAATTAAAAAGTAGCCTATGTCTTTCCCCAGGATATAATCTATGTCCTTGTCAAATTTCATTCATTACGATCCGCTCAGCCGTTTAATCTTAATAAACAAACAGAGTTACTATCGATTTTATAATATTAGTATGGATAATATATGTATAGGTACGAGTTTATAAGTAGGAAGATAACGTTGTTAATGTGTGTGGAGGAGGGGTGGCGACGTCGGATGCGGAGAGTCCATCACAACAATATTATATAATATTGTTGTGATGGACTCTCCGCGCCTACTTGTGATTTCCTTTGATTGGATTAAGAACTCTTTGGAAATGGCGCGATGAGTCTGGCTGGTGGCTCCATACTCAAATTCGTATTTGAAATAGTTAAAAGATTCGAATCGCAAGAACGGACAATCGTCTGGCGGACTGGTGCGTCAGATGTCGTGCTGAAAGCACGAAGCCAATTGACATTGTAATTCGGAGTTAAAGTATAGCCTCTGTGTTGCTTGCCTAATCTTTTACTTAAGTAAAGTATATGTAATAAAGTACTATATACTATAGATCTATTGTATTTACAGGCCGTTGCCAGTTTTTCAGAAAGTCAAAAACTTACAAATTTAATTATATTAAAGGTTTAGTTATTAATGCTAACATGTAAGGGATATTACAAATGTTACGAATATATATAGAAACTTAGACACCGTGTGGTTGCTTGAAAATTGAATAGTCTAAAAAACAGCATAGCACATAGGGTAGTATGCCTTCAAAACCCCGGACACATAGGTGAAATTGAGATTCTTTCCCGGACACCTTATAATAAACGCCGATTCCATTTTAATTTTCTGTTCTTAATTTAAACAGCTTGTTAACGATTCATCTAACAATTATTATAATTTTCCTCTGGCACAGTGCAAAGTGTCCGGGTTTTACCCGGACACTTTTGTAAAACCCCGTCCGGACGCTACCCGCTACTCCAAACTAGGACAAATCTGGGGAAACCCAGACGGATGGCAGCCCTATGTAGTAGAGGCATAAAAATGATATTTTGTTAAAATTCTTTCAGGTACACGTGACGTGAGAACAGATGATGTTACAAACACACAGTCATTAATACTTAAATTAATATTGTTGTTTTGCGGGCCGCCTCGTCATTCATTATTATCTTATAATACGTCAATAGGAGGGAGCTATTGTGCCTAAAATGCCACAGTCATACCCACAAATTAGTAGCGAGGTAGGGCACTTGAAAACGTTTATTTCTTTCTAAACTAAACACCTATGACATGCAAACGATTTCCAGTCTATTTTAATTGTTGCAAATTCCTCTTAAGTAAAATCAAGAATAGTTCTTGGGACTTAATACTTGTACTTAGTTCAGCTTGCAAGGCTTTCTCTTAATAAATTAGTCAATTTATCCTTTTATTTGAAGACAACACAATGAAAAGCTTTTAGCTCGCAAAAACTAAGAAATGTGACACTCCATTGTGAGAACTCTGACTAGCCGTAGGATTCGAGAACAAAACTACTTATTTTGTGATTTTACTGCACAGGTTTTGTATCTTTTGTGCTCCAGAAGTTCTTTTGATACTTTGTTATCATAGCACTTTATTAAGGCTTTTCAGTGTCTTACTTAGACCAGTCGTGGTCTTTCATCTCTTAATTGTTATTTGACAGGCGACTGCGACATCTAATGAAATTTTTTTGTATTATTTTCATCATTACTCTACACCACATGTCAGTGCACCAGTCCGTAATGCATTTTAAGTCGTAGTTTTAAATATTTCTTTTACCTAACCGGGGCCGTCACTGCGTCGCTAGCATGAGTGTCTTGCACGCATTGTCGAAACTATATTTTCACCAAAAGACGGTAACCAGTATCCAGCCTTTCAGCCTAGCTTCATGCCAGGTTTTCGGGAACTTTCTTTCTAAGTAACATGTGAGCCCCGACAATGGTGAATTTCCGGATTCACCATAGGTGACATTTCAACGTTAGCCCCAATGATATTCAACCTAATTCAACCTAAAAAATCTTACACCTAAAGGTGATAACGTAATCCAATGTAGCTTCTTACAAAGTAGTAATCTTTAAAGGACGATTTTATATTATCCAAAACTTTAAGTTATATTTGAGTTTTTTAAGCGTTAATTATAACAAAATAAAAATTTAAGCGTTTCAATGACGTAATCCTTTAATGGTTTCAACATTATTATGCATTTATAAGCAATCGCATTCTTCTTTCCTATATCTATATACAATCACAGATCACCATGTATAAATCCCCTACGATGTGGACAACTAACGGGTTTTGTCTACCATTTTAGTCATTGTCTCTGTAAATTGTACTTCGGGGATTTGGTCCCTCGAACGCTGAGACTACAAGAGTTGTAATGATATTAAGGCGTAGGTATTATTTTTATACTTAAATACAAAAGCAGTCTTCCTTAAGGTCAAACTAAAATTAAAGTTCAATGATCTTATTCGAAGACTCATTAATTTTTTTGTTACGGATACGATTACTTACTGATTAAATTTAAATAATAATAATGAATAATTAACAATAGTTAATAATAATATTTACTGATTTAATTAAAAAAAATACTAAATAGAAAGAAAGAGAAAGAAGAAAGAAAATAGAATTGATTGCAAAAACCTCAGCGTAGGTAATTTTATTTGTACTTTACCTTATGCCGCGTTCCAATAAACAAAAAACGATTCGTTTTGCTTACGGACGGTAAAATTTTCGTTGAAAATTCATTTTTTTCAGATTATTCTTTAGTCTATGACTTTAGCTATTTCTACAATATGTCGTTTATGTCATGTAGAATGTATGTAAATTAGTGTTAAGGTTATTTATGTAATAATCTAACGCGGTACGAGTATTTTCTTTCAGTATTAACTAGGCCTACATACATCCACTCACGCTTGTATCCCCGAAGGGGTAGGCAGAGATGATTAAACACCCATATTTTGCTCACTATAATTTGGTCCCACTCAGGTAATAAAGGGCAAACCTATTGCTAGCAATCAGGCACTTTGGGAGTTAAAGATGGAAAAATTGGGAGTAATTTTAATTGTGGGAGAGCCATGCTTCGGCACTTATGGACTGGCTCGACCGGAGCGATACCACGGCCTCACAGAAAACCGGCAGTGAAGCAATACTTGCATTGCTGTTAGCCGAGTGAGTGAGGTTACCGGAGGCCCTAACCCTTCTCTCCCCCTCTTAAAGGTCGGCAACGCCCTTGTGACTCTTGAGTTGCAGGTGCCCATGGGCGGCGGTAGTCATTTACCATCAGGTGACCCGTCTGCTCGTGTGCTCCCTATACCATATATATATATATATATATATATATATATGGTATAGGGAGCACACGAGCAGATATATATATATATATCAAGGTGAAATCGCAATTCCAAATGTATTTCAACATCAATTTAACATCAGCAATCATGAACGATACATAATCATGTCTGCTTCTTAAACATGAAATAACCGAACAGACATAAAACAAAACCAATCGCATTATAATAAAACGTGCGTGTCTTCGAATAATTATTGTTGATATCAAATTTATGTTTAAAGTCCTTTTTTGGCGGCAACTCGTCGGAGAATGCAATCTCAGAACGAGATAAAACGTTCGATTGGATAATGACGCGTTTGCGGTTTTGATTAAGCAGATTTGTGCTTTAAAAAAAAAGCATTAAACGAAGCATTTTATGGTTACCAAGGTTTTAAATGAAAATTAATCATTTGAAATGTCAGATTTGAAGAAATATAGCTTTTTGAATTATGAGTTTCATAGCTGCTTATTAGATAAATAGTAAGTGTCAGAGACAGGAACATCCTCACTATAAGCCGTTATATCGAGGATAATACTTCTATATTTAAAAGTACATAGCCATAGCATCTTGTTCCGTTATTTGTTTTTTCGAAAGACTACTTCAAAATAAGTTTACGTTAAAAATATTTTCGATTTACAACTCTCAGAAATAAATATTTCAGTTAAAAAAATAAAAATACAACTTTCGCTACTTTAAGTATTATAAATTATGATTTTATAAACCATCAGTATAACGCAAAATATCAAACTTATTGAGAAATCGAATTTCTTACACAGAACATTTCACACGTATGTAGGTATATATCGTGGGACAATCGTTGAACAAGGCCGATCAAGATTTGCCTGGACAGATCACGATAAGAATATGCCGTCATTTCGTGGTTTAGCCGATTATTTCATGATGTTTCCATTATAAAGTGGGCAGATGAGAGGTACCTATTTTTCGATTCTACCAACTAGTCACTTGGCAACATAGAGATATGACTTTGCTCATCTTTAGAATGAAATTATGTTTCCACGAGGTGTCTCTATTCTTGGTCTGTCAGCTTTGTGTACGTACGAGAAAGATGGCAACGTCACAAAAAATCAAAAACTGTAATAATAAAAGTAATATCAGTGAGTTACATCCAAACATGGCCGGGCATTTAATTCCGATACATATTTGGTCATCCTACAGAATTTATTTGCCCAAACTTGGCAAGGTAAATCGACGATATGGCCGGTATTAGGCAGGCAAACCAAGAAATGCCGTAGTGATGTGACCAAGGCAGATTCCGACCGGCTCAGGTCCACTGTCAGCCTGCGATATATAGATACATATATGTATATGTAGAAAGTAAATATCGTTTTTATCGAACACTCTATTATAAAGTGGTTACGATGTTGTTAAAATGAGGTATTGTACCTTGTAATTGTTCTCGCTATTAAGTCCCTATTTACACATATTATAATATACTCCATCGTAACTACTCTATTTATATTAATGATATTATATCTAATTGTAAAACAGTTAGTTTGTGGGGACTTTCAATACTGCTAATACCTACTACGTAATAACTACTGATTGTCAATCGCGCAATGCAAGTTCTCGCGCTATTTTCAACTTTCCAACAACAACCGTTGGAGCACGGTCCGCCAGTTACGATCACATTGCCTGGTAGGATCCCCTCTTTGTGTTGTAGAGACATAATACCCGTTTCTCCACAAGTTCATTTTTTATCTGGATGACATCTCGATCACTTGATCCCACCACAATCAGTCTCAGTTCTATTCTTTGAAAGAGCACTATTTCAAATTTATTTCAATTGGTCGTAAAATCGTATCTACGCAGAATAAGGAAGCATTCGTTCAATGAAGCGTAATTGATGTTATCTCACGATGCATGTTCTAAATCATTGAAAATAATCTTAGTGTAACAGCGGCTGCTTGTCTTTTGAACACGCTTAAAAAAGAGGTTCTCATTTTGTTAAAAAAAACAGTATTCCTTCTTTAAATACCAACGGTTTTTTCTTTCTACCTGCCGAATTTGGTACAAAAAGTGTTTTGCAAATCCGCTAAACACACTTAGCACTAAATAAAAGCATTAATCACACAGGAATGTAAATAATACACACTTCGAGTTAATCAATACAAATTTATTTACTTGCTGTATTAAAAGTCTTTTCATATTCTTGGGCATATTAGCCCAAGAATATGAATGCCTGACTTTTACATGAGGCTGGTTTCTATGTTTTAATTAAGCAACACAAAAAAAAACTACTGACGTAAGTCTGTAAGTCAGCAAAAGCAAGTCTTTGAGGTATTTTTTGTTCTTATGTATGGTTCAATTCATAAATTGAACCATACATAAGAACAAAAAAATACCACATACCATAATTATTTATAGACTAACTGCAACCCGCAGTTTCACCCGCGTAAATCCCGATCCCGTGGGAATACCGGGATAAAAAGTAGCCTATGTGTTAATCCAGGTGTCCAGCTAACCACGTACTAAGTTTCATCGCAATCGGTTTTGTAGTTTTTGCGTGAAAGAGTAACAAACATCCATACATCCACACAAACTTTCACGTTTAAATTATTAGTAGGATATTAAAAACTTTGTGTAAGACACTTAAAATCTTACTACTATTACAAATGCGAAAGTTTGGACATAGTAATGGTGTAACAAACATCCATCTATGACTGTTACTCAATCACTCCAGAACGGCTGAACGGATCGGGATGAAATTTGGCACAGAGATTATTATCCCGGAAAATTACACGGTATCCGTGGGATAGACGCACACATGCACATCAACATTTCCACGCGAGCGAAAGGAACAGCTAGTATTTTATAAATAGAGAGAGGAATAGTCTTATTCATGATAGCACGATAGCTAAGTCAAAAAAGCGGTTTCGGAGTGCAAATCCAAAGAAATCGCCTGGAAAATGAAGATGACAATACGTTATGTTGTATGTATGTGGTTATGTATGTGAAAACGCGAGAGTACCATATTTTGGGTCGCTCTTTTTCTGCGTGTAGCTCTTCAACCACTTATCCAATTACATCATCGGCGCAGTCGACGAATGGAATTGGACGATCAAATACCATTATATGATAATTCCAATGATGTGCAAAATACATTCACCAAAAAAACAACGATATTTCAAATGTTTTTTATTTACGAAAACACGTTTATCATAATGTTATAAAACAACGAGTAAAAGGAACAATCCATTTCGAAAAGTTTTTAATTTTGGAGATAAATCTTGCCGATAACCAAATATAAATCAAAACCATGATTTATCAAAATGATTTGCATCGTTTACCTGTTATGTTATTCAAAAACATTTGTGCAAGTATGAGCCTAATGTATTCGTAAGATCTGCATACATCAATTTCATTTTTTTTCAAATGTCTGCTAAGGATATACGTTGTTTTCATAAAAACCAGACTTGTGTCGGAACAAACAGATCTCACTTTTAAAACGAGCCAGCGTCAATTCAATATGCAGTCTTAGGATTCAGTTGGACTTCTTCTGGTGGTACACAAGTACCACCGTATATTTGTAGTAATACTCTATTAGTTTAAGTATACAAGTGCTGATGAAATGCAGTTGTATTAGTAGCACAACACTTAGGACAACTTTAAGCATTTAGCCTTCTTCTGGTCACAATAAATTAAAAAGAAACTGACTCTTAAATTATCTACGAAGCGCAGATTTTCATGGACACATTGTACTATAAGCTCAAGATGCACTTCTACTTAAGGCGCTCATACAAAGACTTCATGATCTTGATTTGTTCGTGTCTAATTGATACTTCAAATAACACACTGGTAATTTATCTTTCATGAAAATCACCCGTAACGGAATACATTGCCGGAATGTGGAGCTTAAATATAATAAATACCAAACTTGAACGAGAGTAGCTGTAAGCTTTAAGTAGTTTAATCTAAGTACTTTACACAAGAGAAACATATTAAATTTAAATATTAATGTAACGAGAATATTTCTGTGTATACATAGGTAGACAAGTTTAATACTTCATAAATGTGTGGGTCGAAATTCATAAATTAACAATTACCTACTGAATACAGCTGTGGTTATATTTAGATCATTTTTTCTTGAATGAACTACTTTTAATGTATATTAAGGCGATCGTATAGTACCAATAAATATTTTGAGCGATGTATCCAAAACTCATTCGTCACTTTATTTACGGCAGATATCACTTAAAGTGTTTAAAACAAACGAAATTGTTAAGTGAACATTTTAGTGGAAATAAACTACGTGTTTTGTTTACTGTCAATCGATTCCAGTTTGAACCGCGCAACTCTTTATTCGAATGCTTTCACCTCAGATTTATTCCGATTGGATAATAATTTTTGGGTCAAAGAGTAGGTACTTTTATTAAGGAACCATATTATTATGGGCTATATAACATGAGACTATAAGCTACAGATGATGACTATATAAACTTGGCCAATTTCAAGGTTCGTAATTTAAATGTAGAATTTAGTTTTTAATATGCGGTACAAGACGGTGTTCTTTCACTGAAGTAATTAAGCCTTTAGAGGCCGTGGAAGTAGCGTTATTAAAGGAAAGCATGTTTAATAATAATAATAACAACTTGACACGTCTCACACACGGCCTGATCCCAAACTAAGCAGAGCCTGTACTATGGTACTGCCACACTGCTGATAAACATACTTATATATTCCTAAATAAATACTTATTACAGATAAATTACACCCAGTCCCAAATGATCATGCTCATCACACAATTATTTTTCCTGGGTGGGAATCGAACCCACGCCCTCAGGCTCAGCAGTCAGGGTCACTAACTTGTTTTATATTAATTATTGTGTAAAAAAAACTGTAAAAGATTTCTGCAACTAACATTTACCTTCAATTTCAGATAGTATCTTTTGAACAGAATTATATAAAAAGGATATTAAAATGTTTTATAAGTAATAGGAAAGTTATTTATCAAAGAAAAATGTCAATAAAATCTGGCAATCTTTTTTATTGAACTGTTGGGAAAAGGATTTTCAGTCAGTAGTCCTCATTTTGCCAAAATGATAGGCGGAGAGGGAAATTGTTAGTGTCAATCTAAAATAGCTCTCTTTTTAATATTTCCAAGGTTTTTATTGTAGAAAGATATTTACAATGTTAAAGATTTTCTCAATACATTTTCGTAACTAATTTTGGGATTGTGAGTTGTATTCCTTTTCTTACTCACGTAGTGCTTATTTGTCTTATCGACCAAATTTATCGCAAATTTAAATAAAAAAGCAGTATTGTTAAAACTTAAATTTCACACCTGTTGGTTAAGGAAGCTTTGAAACTGTTTGCTGTTAAAACAATAAAAAAGCCATTTGATTTTTTTTTGGGACACAATAATGTAATGAAAATTTTGTGTTTATTTGTTCTATGTCCAGTTTTTGTTTTACACCCTACGTCGTAAGAGGCGTTGAGTGTTCTATGTCCATTCGATCGACCAACCGCAGCCCACGACGCCATGTCACTTTGTGCTATCTTTAATGAGGTGTATCCTAATTCCTGCTCATTCCTAACTCAACATTCGTAATTTCATTTGTGCATTTTTGTTCTATCTCCATAGAAAATTTGTTAAATAAGGTATATTTAGTTACCATCAATAGATGAAAATTATGACAATCAATTCATTGGTAACTTATGTATTGAGAAAGGTTTTGAAATCTAGAAACGATGGCTTTATTTTTCAATAGAATAAAAAACTCTTCGTCCTGTAAACATCAACCAATGATAGATAGGACAAATAAGTACTCAGTATTTAGGTTAGCAAGTACTCACTTGTACCTACTTAGAATCTATGTAAAATGAATATTGAAACAAAATGACTGAATACAATAATAAAAAAATATATATATCTAAGGTAACAATTTTGGTGTTGTTTCTTTTGTTACTTTTTTATGGGATAGGGGCAAACGAGCAGACGGGTCACCTGATGGTAAGCAACTACTACCGCCCCTGGGCACCTGCAACTCAAGAGTTACAAGTGCGTTGCCGGCCGGGGAAGAGGGAGAGTGCGGGTAAGGGGAGAAGAGGGGAAGAGGGGGAGATGGAAGGGTTAGGGCCTCCAGTAACCTCACTCACTCGGCAAAAAGCAATGCAATCATTGCTTGACTGTCAGTTTTCTGCGAGGCCGGGGTATTACTCCAGTTGAGCCGGCCCGTATGTGCCGAAGCATGGTTCTCCCACAGTTAAACTTGTTGTACTTTCGCGCATACCACCCTAAAATATTTGAAAATTATTATATTATTGAAACTGTAATTTGTCAATGAAGCTAATTAGCCACCGGTATCATTCTACTACACCACCAAACTAATATACATTTATTATATTAACATTCACAATCTAAAAACGACTTTAATGTAATACTTTCCTACACGTGACACGTGGCACGAGCTCCGACACATTGCCAACTGATGCTATCAAGTCCGTTGTTTTGATGTAGGTACCTATCAGAGATATTTTACAGAATGTGTAGGACTCAGATACGTTCCATTTAGGTAATTTTGGTACTGTCTGTGGCGCTTAGTACTGTTAGCTTTTATTTGTTGTGTGTTATGTGGGTGAGTTTCTTACGTAATAATAACAAAGACTTACTTTTTAACTCAAACATTTAATTAGGAAAAATGTGTTATAAGTAGTAAAATTTGACATTACCTAAGGAAAAGATATTTTTATATGTCAGATTTTAATTTAACGCGATGATCAATCACTTGGGGACTCAAAATACGTGATGGTCACTCAACGCGTCATGGAATACTCAACCGCTGAACTCACCGCACCGTGACTGAGTATCACCGCATTTACAGACTGTAATGCGTAAGAAGAAAGTTTTTTAAGTATTTGAACGACATCCTGATTTCTAACATCACCTTAAAAAATAGGTCGTATTGCATCAGGGAGAGGCTTGTAGATAAAGGAAACTAAATGCTACTCTTCCTGAAAAAAGTAAACATAATAAGTAATACGTATACACGCTATTTGAAGACGGGCGAGACCCCACACACCATCTCATTAATGAATATTTTGCATTTCATCAACTGGAAATGAACCTGTGTCAATAACCCAAAGAAGTTTTATTTATTTGACAAATATTTTAGGCCCCTATTGAAATGGGTAGTATTATAATATAAAAAAAAGTTCTTTTCATTGATAAATATACAGGAAGCTGAGTAAATATTTGTTAAAATGTATGTACACATACATTTTAACAAATATTTACTCGGCTTCCTGTGTGTGTGCAGCATTATTATATTTATTCATTTTCAGAGCGTGCTGTTGACAAAAGATATATATGTGTGTCGTGATATGTTAATATGGTATGTCATAGAAAAATATATACACGCTACCGAGAATTCGATGAAAATACATTCTGAATTATAATAATACTGCAGATATAACATGTGTATGTTACACTTACATACACTTAGAACATAGTATTTTTACTTTTTTGAGGTTGAGGTTAGTCAAATATATTATCGACACTAATTATAGGAAATAAATGGAAACCAATTAAACATTATTTTTTGTGTTGACTTGAATTTTTTTTTAGTTAGAGTTATTTTCCATTATAATTTATAATTTTTTTATTCATTACCGTTTTTATTGTCATTCTAGTTTGTAATTTGTAGTTTTTTCTTTCATTAGCAATTTTTTTTTGTGCTTTATTTCAAAGCAGAATTTACACGGCTTCATACTTAATGTAACATCTATTCTACGTATGTACTTATACATATTCCATACAAATAAATATTTTCATTTGAGCTAAAGCAAATACGTCAAAAAAATTATTAAAATGAGATACTAATTAGTCCCGGATAGGTCAACTTTTGAATGAATGAATCGGTGAAAATGTTGTATGATTGAATTGTCTAAATAAAAACGTGTATTTGTTAACATTAAAAACTCTCAAGTTACATTTTAGTGAGATCTCATAATAGCCCAGTCAAGGAACTAAAATACCTACATTTTGGATTACACGCAATTTTATTTTTGGATAAATAGTAAAGGATTTCGATACCCGCAGTCTGGACAAGTGGGGCGTCATTTTCTTTTTAACAATTTCTTGAAAAAAAAAAAGACTTTTTTTACATTTCGTGTAATATCTCGTTTCCAGTACATTTTACGTCACACGTGCCCAAAGCATTTTTCTCCTCCATTAAATTACCTACAAAATGAGACCTGTTAAAAGTCACTTAATGCTTTAGTTTGAAAGCAAATGAAGGTCAAAGTTAAAAAAGAGCGTTTTTTTCAACATTTAATAACTTTGAAAGGAGCGTACGTAGAAGTCTGAAACTTTCTGAAATTGTAGCCTGTAATGATACTAAAAACTGCTATGAATTTCAGCTAGGTCGGTTTCAAACTTTTAAAATTATTAACGATATTTTTTTTTAGCCTTATTTGAAATGTCCATTTTTGATCATAAAACAGCTAGGTTGACACTGCTATAAGTTAAGTAGCGTTTAAAGTTTCTTATTATTAACAAGAAATGAGGTAGAATAGAATAGTCTATAAAAACAAATTTCTTTTCAGTTAGCCATACGGAAATACTCAGTGGCGTCAGTAAAGAAATAAAATTTTATATCTCGTACAACATATAAAATGTTTATGAAGATAGTGAATAAATTGATAAGCCCAGTTTGGATTGGATTGAATTTTATCTGCTTGCAAAATATCCGTGAAGATGCACTTGGAATTTCAACATAGCTATTTATATACAGTAGTGAATTAACAACGAAGTAAACATTGAGCTTTTAGTACCTGTATTTAGACTTGCCAAGGCGGGTAACTTTATACTTTGTTTTCACAGCGACTTTAAATAAACAGTTTTATTTTATGTCTCTTTTACGTCATTACTTATTATGATGACGTAATTGAGGATTTGCAGACACTAAGTATTGTATTATTCGTGTTGAAATAATGTAGCGATATACTTCTAGAGATTTCCAACCGGATTTATAAACAGATCGTATCTAAGTGAAGTAGAAATTATTTTCTGCAATACCATTCTTTTCACAAATATGGTAGTTTGAACCAGATTTCTTCTCGAATCGGAGCCACGCGACTAGCACCATACTAGGGCAGTGCTACTTTCAGGGTGCCTTTTCTTCATATCCCTATTTTTCTTTCAGTAGATAAGTAATTGTTTTTTTTTTTGGGTGAGACCTTTTTGTTGCGGTTAATTTCGTTAGGAAATAAACTGATTAGATTAGATTAGAGATTAGGTGAAGTCAACAGTTTAATGGGTTAGGTTGGGTGTTCATATACTTTCCGGATGTCTTAATAAAAGCTGTTCCCGAATCCCTCCTATTAAGGCGCAGTACGGCACACCGTGTGGTTTTAGTCGGTTCGATTCCGACACACCGCCCCACCGAAAACCCCGGTGGGGTGATGGTCCGGGGAGATTTCCACGCGCGTAAAGAAAAATAAGGGTTGTCATATACTTGGAAAGCAAATGTAGGTGATTGAACATGAAAATCGGATTATGATACTTTTAGCAGCGAAATAGCTCTTTTCAAGGAATAAGTGTTTGAATCTACGATACTCCTTAACGAGCCTATAAAGGGTTTAAAGTACCTATATGCCAAAACCGTAGAATTATTCTTAACCAGACACAGCTTCTCTTAGGTATATCTTTCTAGATAAAAATTTCGTATAACATTGTTTGTCCGCGATGAACTTCTAAACTAATAAACCGATTTTAATGAAATTTTGAAAACCAGAAGTGAAGCAATGCTTACATTGCTATTCGCCGAGTGAGTGAGGTTACCGACTGCCCTAACCCTTCCTTCCCACATCCCCCTCTTCCACCCTTCCCCTACCCTCACCTTAAAGGCCGGCAACGCACTTGTGATTCTTGAGTTGCAGGTGCCCATGGGTTTTGGCGGTAGTCGTTGGCGGTAATTGTATGGCGGTAGTCATTAACCATCAGGTGACCCGTCTTCTCGTTTGCCCCTATACCATAAAAAAAAAGAATTTTAGGATAGAGATTTATCTCAAGTTATAGTCACATTTTTTATCGCAAATTACTTAGCCACAAATCTGAAGATTGTAGTTTAATAACTGTGCCGTGATTCTATCATTACCATATTTGATTACGCTTATATTTATTTGTTAGCCCAACGAGAGCTTGGCTCTTGTGATACAAATAAAACGAATTGGTACTAAAAGCAGTCTGAAGAAAAATAATCTTGATGTTTTCTGTTGCCCTCATTAGTAAGCACAATCTAAGCTAATCCTTAATTGAAAGTAATCAAATTGTTGAAACCTAACAGGCATTTTTCTCTTGTCTTGTAATTACGTTAATTTTCTCTGCTAATTAGCAGAGATAATTTGAATGTAGAAATTACCGTGGGTTTGAAATACGTCATCAACTACTGCAAATAGTAATGTAGTTAGATTGTTTATTATGACTCTATTAATATATCTACATAAATACTTGACTTTCAATGGAAAAAAATGTTTTCCCATATAAAGTAGATGCCATGTATATTCTAGAAACTTGTAAGTTTCTTAGGAATCAAGGATTTTTACACAAAAAGAGATGACCATACACAGTACACACAGTAATTAACGAACGACGTCCCGGTTAAAAATGTATACAAGCAGCCCCTACGTTATGTCCATAAAAATCTACAATGAATTACCTACGGGCATAAACAGTGAAGAAAAGGACAGTATATTTAACCATAAATTAAAACAAATTTTAATATAAAAATGCAACAACAGTTTAAATGACTACTTAAATGAAATATTCTGAGCTTTAAACTTATGATTATTAGACTAAGTAACTGCTCATCCTGTGTCCTACTTTTGCCGTGCCCGACAGGGTCCATAATTGTCCCCACACCTAGCTTTTAAGACCTTTATAACATTATGGAGTGCAATAAAAATTGAAATAGAAATCCATTTATGTATGTCACGGTTAATTCTCCAACTGCAGATGTTTGTTTGTAATCGGAAAAAAAAAATTTTACAACTATAAATTACCGATTTTAATAATTTATTTTTAATCTTAAGATCTTGCTTCGTGGAAAATGTAAAAAAAAATCCCTATGGGTTTTGATTCACCCGAGAGAGTCGAGAGTGTCAAAGTATCCAGCAACCAACAACTATGAGCATTAAAGTTATTGATTCCATTGACTTGGAAGCTTGATTTCTCAGCTCCAAGGAACCGACTTGTTACCTAGACGCGTTCTTGAAATAATTATTTAGTTACTTAATTTATAAACTCAATAAAAAAAAGGACACATCTTCATGGCTCCTAAAATCGTTGTAAAAGAATGCTAGCTTCAGCAACTTCACTGTTGTAGATAGTTAATAATTTTAAATTTTATTTATTCCAGTACTAGCAACTCGCCCCCGGCTTCGCACGGGTACAAATTACACACCTAAACCTTCCTTATGAATCACTCTATCTATTAGTGAAAACCGCATGAAAATCCGTTCAGTAGTTTTTCAGTTTATCGCGAACAGACAGACAGACACGGCGGGGGACTTTGTTTTATAGTATGTAGTGATTTGTCTAATATTCCAATATTTGTTATTTTAACAGGAAAGGATAATATTCAAATGCGAAGTATTAATTAATTACTAATTACATTGATACGTTCCTGATTACATAATATTGAGTGAAGTGTAAGAGTTATAAATTTAATTAATTTATGTAACATCTCAATCGGTACTTAAGCTATGATTAATAACGCATTGAATTACACATTCAACGGAATATCATTATGAAACTATTATGAAAAAATAACTGAAAGAATAGAAGAAATATGTTTCAATTACTGTATATTAAATTAGTTTATAAAATATAAATAACATTTAATTAAACTAAACTGTATTAAACTAAAAGGCAAAAAAGAACCTGAGTTTGTGGGCCACTTAGTTACATATATAAAGAAAATAACTAATAATTAAAGAAGACAATTTTCTTCTCTCTTTGATTAACTAACAACCAATATTTCTAACATCGACACACGAACAAACCTAAGTCAAATATAGTGCCTACGTACATGGTAAGAACATTAATTACAGTTTAAATAGGCACCTACATACTATTATATACTGAAGCGGTAGTTACGACTAATTGAACGTAATTAATCATAACCAATCTAAATAATTACTGGAGGTGCTATAATAACGAACTTCAGAATAATTCGTTTAATTTCAAATTCGGGAGATAACCAGTGGAAAACATTTTCTAACTTTGACTTGGTTTATTGATGACACTAGAGTTCTAGTCAACCTAATTTGTTCAGTTTAGTTTAGTTGAATAGGTCTTTTTATTAACTTTGTCATAGTTCTTAATATATAACTGTCATAGGCGAGTAACATTCAACATGACATGACAGTCAAATCACATCAAGAAAAAAAGTCTGTTGTGTTGTGCAGAGTGGATTACTTCTGACGTTAAAAATATTGATTTATTATTATGACTTACGTATCTTTGTATAAGCAAACTGTTATCATCTTAGCCTTTTTCCAAATTTATTTGGGGTCGTTGCAATGAGTTCTCTTCTGCCATTCTACTTCCACACTATCATTATTCATTTAACGTCATTATATAAGCAAGCACCTACTTTATATAACTTGATCATATTATAATTATTTTTTTCGATTTATGTCGATTTATTTTTATTTAAGAGATATATTTTTTTCTTTCGTATTCTTCAACTATTAATTAATTATGACTGCGTTTCCAAATTGTTGGTCTTAAAATCCGAATTACGTATCATTGTTCTGGTCTACTGCAATCGTGACGTCTGCCGAAAGATTCATGCCGAAGAGTATACAAACACTGCGTGGATTAAACACAAGAGTATACAAATACTAGATTATACAATGACGTTCGAATGCGACTGTCTAGTCTAGGCGACTAATGTCCATAAGAAATGCACACAAGCACAGCGCCGTTCACAGATTAAAAATGTATGAAGCTCTCAATACCTACAATAAAATCAATACAGGCATGTTTTAAACAAATATCCTGCACCTATTTTGACAGTTAATATATCCGAAAGTTGCACGTAACTGTGCTATTATTTTGTTTTTAGAACACGGTATCTATCTGATTATAGTTTTGGAAGCACTCAATCTTCGCTGTTGTAGCCTTTTTTATTACAATAAAGTCATTTTGTTCATAAGATATAAATTAAAAATAACTAAGTACTAATTTGCATACTAAAAATTTTCATATCATAATTTTCTTTTTATACATCGAATAAAATAGCATGATCTCAATTCTTCTTTTTACTATATTGTCAGTTTTAGAAAGATTTAAAAGATTGTTTTATGAATAGGTTATAACACAAAGTTATGTCATGAAAAAATATGGTATCTCAAAAAAAATTTTTTTGGCGAGTGGAAATCCCCACTAGTCATCGGTCATCGGATCACCGCACCAGAGCTAATGGTGAAGTGATATGTCGGAACCGAAACGAATAAACTAAAAATATATGGTGTTCCGTCACAGCTTGGTCTACTGGAGGGGCTCATGTGTAACCTAATAAACATGTCCTCAAGACCTCCAAAAGACCTTAGCCGCCTCTTGATAACTGGCCGGCAATACGATATTATCACTAGCATACGTATGATGTTGCGGATGGCTGCGGGGGTGCGGAGGAGGCATCCCACCGATTAAGAGAGGAAACATGTCACGCCACTTTTTCTAGCCTCCTTCTCTCAGGATTAAGATAGAAGCAAAGCTTGTGCGTCTTCTGCGAAACGGGCGAATACTCGTCCTGGACCGTTCCCTTTCCACCGCCTCTTTAACCGATATCACCTGCTCACAAAATGAGGCGGCAGAATCCCATGCACTCTCGCTTCGGACCGCGAACAGCATCATGGTATCCAGCAAGAGGCTTCCCGCACCCTTCACCCCCTTCACTATGGCGTGGAGTGTAGTGTCCTCGCAATAACTTGCTCATAAGGACACAGGAACTTACCGAAGCAGCCGCGTTCAGTGAGTACCTACATTAGCCGGTAGGAGAGGCTGCCATGTCGCTTCTCTAGCCAATCCTCCATGACGGGTTTTACCGCCACAATTGAGAGGCTGGAAAAATATGTGGATAATTAAGGTCTTTAATAGGGTTTTCTTTTAAATTGTAGTATAAGGAGAGACAAAAGCACTTTAAAATTATTAAATAATGCAAGGGTCTTTATCGTTGTTTCCCTTTTAAGAAAATACAGGTCCGAAATGCCACCAAAGATTGCCATCCTTCTATTTCAAAAATATCATGCTGAGCTAAATTTTCAACTAACTGATATTTTCATTCGAATCATTTATGTTTTACAGTCAGACGTAGACAATTAAATGTCTTTAATGTTCTGTAACAGAATTATTACGACTGCAAACAGGAAATCTTGTAATTATAGGTTTATGTTTTCATAATGACATCAAACACATAAAATCTGTAGCTTTTTTGTATTTTTCCGTGGTACTTGGACTTTCAAAACATTAAAAATAAAAATTTTACGGCGTTATTTCCACGCTTATTTTAATTACAGTAGTACATTGTAACTATAACATTGACATAAATCATTTAAGAACGCAGCGTCATGAACAAAAGTCACGCAAAAAAAAAATCACATTTTTTTTAAACTTTGTAGAAAAATAGGCATGCTTATGTCTATGTTCCAAAAGAAAACAATTGCATTGATTTTAAGGGTGTATAATTTTTAATCAAGCTACAAAATGGATGCCTATTCTCAAAAGTGTGGGCCAGGATGGAGAGCGATGGATAGCAGCAAACACACATATACTATACCATTTTTAGAATAGTTGAGTGTTTTAAAAGTTTAAAAATCTCAGCAACCTTGTTTTATAAGTAGGAGAAAATTAATAAATGTTAGAAATATTGAGGTTATTTCTCGATATAAAAAGCTGTCTCAAGACGGCAAAACCAGTACTTCTCATTGATCTTATGCTTGATGTGTTAAACATAACGAACCATATCTTCAATTACATTTTGTTCAGTGGCGTAGCTACCGGAGGGATAGACGAGGCAGTGCCCCCGGGGCCCCCAAGCTCAGGGGGCCTCTTGGACTCTGACTTACAAACTATAAATTGAACTAGTGAAAATTTCGCACACATTCGGAATATAAATAAACCAGATTTTTTAGAACCAGAAGTTATCAGGTTTGTACTAGAGTTGTGACTAATCCACTATTTATATTAAACTATCTGCGCCCCGCGGTTTCACCCGCGTATGTGCCGATGCCGTGAGAATATCGGAATAAAAAGTAGCCTATGTGTTAATCCAGTAATACCAAGTTTCATCGCACTCGGTTCAGTAGTTTACGCATGAAAGAGTAACAAACATCCATACACACATACATCCTCACAAACTTTCACGTTTATAATATTAGTAGGATTGCGTACTTGATAACTTAAATGGATTACGACGAATCTGGAGTACGTCGAATTCGGAACACGACGAATACGGAACAAACGATTTTAAATAGTTTAGTTGAGGACCTAGTTTATTTTTTGCCCCAGGGCCTTTGGTTACCTAGCTACGCCACTGATTTTGTTTAAATTAATTTATTAGTGTATAAAAAAAACAGTTTTTTTTATATTGATTATTAAATATCTGTATATTTAAATATGTATTGACCTAAAAATGGTGCATCCTCCATTATCTAATAAAAATGGCGCATACTCCACTATTTAAAAATGGCGCACCCTCCGTTATCTAAAAATGGCGCAGTAGGGAAAATCTTTGCTTCCCTTGTCTAGTTTATATTTTTGTCTAGTTTATATATGAATTATAGGTATATAGTAAAAGAACAAAAAACGAGTAGACCGACATGCATTTCAAAATTTAACCAAAGTTGTAAAAATCAATTGAGCGAAACGGTCATCAAAAATCAATTGAGCCAAGTAAAGACAAGTACGCTTACATAGCGTAAGCATATTTTAGTACCGGAACTGAACAATGGGTTTAAGTCACAAAAGTTCTATTTAAAATAGGTATTCAAATGTTTCAACAACGTAATATTGTTTTGGTTCATTCGTTTTACAAAGCATTTTTTGGTTAATAAAAACGTTGGACAGATATCCAAGTTTCGCAACTGGCCTAGCCGTCTATATAATATATATATATATATATATATATATATATATATATATAAAATATGGTTTAAAAAAATAACAAAAAAATAAATAGGAATGCCAAGGATATAGAAGAAAATATTTTTTAAGTATAATTTACAACAATAGAAACCCACATTCCTTTTAATAAAATTGTATTTTATAAGTATAAAATAAGTGAAAAAAAATAACATTTTATTTTAACTTACTAAAAATATTAATTTATGACGAATAGCTTACAACCAACGAGAATCCGTTGGTTGTGAGCTTGTACACAAAAAAAATGAAAGACAAAATATATCAAATGGGCTTTGCAAAGCATTTCAATTCTTGTATTTTAATATTAGACTACAAATTGCCATGCGCCTTGTTATGTTCAGTAATTGAAAGATGTAACATAAGGCTACGTAGTATTTAATTAATGGATTTAACTGCTTTTTAAGTCCACAGCCGTACATAAATAAATAAAGGTCTCTGAAAACGGAAAACAAATGATCTCCTACATTATTGATGAAGCTTAAAATTCCCTACATCTCTTAAAAGTCAATCGAGCGTAAAGATAAGTGCGTAAACAAAAGGGTTATATTATTTCATCCCTCGTTTCGTTATTTGAGACAGTAGAATGAATTCAATGACCTAGTTCAATAGTCAAATGTTTATATAACGGACTGTATAAAGCGGCAGAAGGAAATTTTGTTCAGTTTAATTAAGTAAATGTTATATTCAATATCCTCAGTAATGTGTCAGTAATGATTATATGAATGACTCATAACGCTACGAATTCTTCATCCTTTTGCTATGAGCTATTCAAAACTGTTGTCCTTGCATGACGTGAAAATATTACCCCTTTCAAAAATCAATAAATTAACAAAACTAGTTTATTTTTATTAAACACGTCAATTCCCAGACTACGAAAATATACTTTTACAAAGTTATAATGAAAGTACACTCAGACTCAAATTAAAATAAACACAGATAGAGACAGATAGAGGACTTTTTAGTAGTTGGTAAGATGAACACTTAATCAAACTTATTGGATTCGTTTATATGGGTTGGCTCAACCGGAGTGATACCACGGCCCTACAGTTTTAATGCGTTGTGTTTCGCCGAGTGAGTGAGGTTACCGGAGGCCCTAACTCTTTTTTTTATTTTTTTTTTGTACGTTTGGAAACCCCCTCGGGCCGTCACCCCACCGGGGTTTTCGGCGGGGCGGTGTGTCGGAATCGAACCGACCAAAACCACACGGTGTGCCGTACTGCGCCTTAAGTAGGAGGGATCCGGAAAAAAAAAAAAAAAAAAGGCCCTAACTCTTTCCTCCCCCCTTTCTCCTCTTCCACCCTTCTCTTACTCCCACCTTAAAGGCCAGCAACACACTTGTGACTCTTTGAGTTGCAGGTGTCTATGGACGGCGGAAGTCAATTACCATCAGGTGACGCGTCTGCTCGTTTACCCCCTATCCAATAAAAAAAAATGTAAAAAGGTAACTACTTTAAGAATTCAGATACGCTCAAAGTTCGCTTTGTCTGGTATAGGCCAACATTAACGGCTGGGTCGCAGCTGTTTCTGATGACTGAAACGTGATCAATAAGTGACATCTGAGCTTTGAGCTGTTATTATTAATAAAATTGAGACAATATGATGAAACCAGGCGGATTAAAGAATAGGTTAACGGTTTAAATTGTGTGGGTTGAACCGACGAATATTGTGACAATGGAATGTGCCGTAAATTGTAAAAAAATATCCGTATTCAACAGAAATTATTACCATTGACTTTGCTAAGGGGTCGTCCATTAATCACGTGATGTTTATTAGCATTATTTTGGACCCCCTCTACCCCTGGTGAGACGTGGTGAGGTTTTAGACGAACCCCACTCCCCCTAAATACGAAATCACATGTATTTTTTTTAGTACAAAGTATCTTAAAAAAATTCAAAATATTATCTTTTCATAAGATATAATCTAATGCTGGAAAATTAAACACCGTGATAAAAATGTCCAGACAGACATTACGGTTGAAGATTGTTTCTGACTGGCGTAAAAATAATAAAGGAAAGGTGTAATCTGGTGAAAATCACAGACTTACTGGCTACTTGACAAGCGGCCTAAATCGCGCATTCAACGAAAAAAATAAAGACACGTGACATCTCACTAAACCCCCTTTCCCCCTTGTGATATTTCGTGATTTTTCCGACCCCCCCCCCCATCATTTCGAGCCTCACGTGATTAATGGATGACCTGTAATGAGAGATTCGGTTTGTTCGATTTTATTAACTGACGACTACCATATTGGCTTGTAAACGATAAACATTGCAATATTTATATTTATTTTATTTATTTTTGTTTTATTAATACATATGTAAATCCAAATATGTAGAATTATTTTATCTGTGGATTTTTTTTTACTATGAAAGGGAATAGGCGTTTGTCTTCCAACTCACCTGATGGAAAGTGAGGTACACGCCTATCCAAGAGAAACCTATTCACTCTACACTTGAACGTTCCAGGATTATCCCACTATCCCACTAATATTATAAATGTGAAAGTTTGGATGGATGGATGGATGTTTGTTACTCTTTCACGCAAAAACCACTGAACCGATTGCGATGAACCTTGGTATGTAGATAGCTGGAGACCTGGATTAACGCATAGGCTACTTTGTTTGCTAGTATGTTCTACAACAACAATTTATTAATTACATACCAAGTTTCATCGCAATCGGTTTAGTGGTTTTGGCGTGAAAGAGTAACAAACATCCATCCATCCATCCATCCATCCATCGAAACTTTCACATTTATAATATTAGTGGGATAGAATTAATTAAAATGCTACAACAGAATATCGGAAATAAGACTCACTTTGGTTACTGCTGTACAACTTAATATGAGCATTTCCGAATATTACCGAAAGTTTCCGAGGTGCATAAGGACTTTCTTAGAGTTTTGTTGAATTGTAACTGTTACTACAACTATTTGTCAACTGTCTGCACCGGATATAGCGGAAATTGCTTTTATGTGAGGAATTTTAGCAGTATTTTGTGTATACGCGTCGGACAATGTAAGATCTTGGGTTCATTACTCCAGTCGTGTAAATATGGTTACTGTATTTTTTCTTCAGTTATAAGTTAAAATGCGGACTATTATATAGTTAGCAGATTCAACTCTTCAATAGTTAACCATTGAATATTGTTAAAATATATAAACTTATTCGTGGATATATATATACTCAGGTATGTGATAATAGGTTTATGGTGTATGATCACCAGTCCACATTTATTCATGTATGCATATTTATCTAAGTATATGGTATGTATTTATATAGTATAGTATGTATTACTCTACAGGTTACGTATATTTGTGAATTATGTGTAAAAATGTTAGTTTGTACTCCATTTACTGTACAATTATTTAACATAATCTTTAACTGCACCTACTTCTTTTCTTTGCATCACCGAATGGTTGACTGGTAGAGAATGTCTTAGGCATTAAGTCCGCCAATGTACCAAATGTGCATAAAGTTATAAATAAATAAATAAATATATTATGAGGAAAGAATAGTAAGTAATGATTCTTTATAGTAAAAGTATCTAGAAAAGTTACCCATCATTAACTTTATCGGGAAGGCTCACTCTATAAAGACACTAAACTGTAAGTTAATGACGGTTCTGGAAAAATTGTTACGAAATATAATTTACCTCGGGTTTCATTGTTGTCACCTACACGCTTAGTAAAATATTGAATCAGCGGCATAAGACAGTGAATTACAAATTATCAAATGCTTTATATATTTATTATTTGTAGAGTTTTTGAAAACTCGTTTTTTTCAAAATATTATTATTAATAAAAATTGCTGCCTCAAACTATTAATTTAATAATCACGTTAATAAAAAAACGGCGTGTGGCATAAACGCATTTGATAAAATGCATTGCTTGGTAGTTATCGTCAGCATCTAATGTTGTTTTGGTGTCGAATCGGTTGTTACTTTATATAATTGTGTTTTCGGAAACTAACGCGATCATCGTAGTCACAGCCTGTGACCACGGTCTGTACAACCTGGTAAATCGACGGCTTTTCGACATCTACCCTCGGAACGACTAACAGTGATAAAAATTGTTCGTGATTAAAGTTCGTCTTAAAAATAGAAATTTCACTAAATCGAATTATTGTACGCGTGTTTTGTATTAAATTCGGCCTAATAAGTGTGCGTAAATATCAATTCAAGTAAACATCCACGTCGAGAAAGTATTAACTTCTTAACAAAATTTGTGTAACGACTGTCGTGCCAGTATCGGTTTTAAGCATATAAAATGAAGTGTTTCCAATGTGAGAACGACCACAACGATGAAAACGAAGTGCAGTGCGATGGTTGCAAACGTAACATCTGCCTACAGTGCAGTGGTCTGACTAGTAGCGAGGCCCGTGTCATGGGATTGAAGGGCAAGCGAACCCTTTTGTACTTGTGCCCCGCGTGCCGAGAGGCCCTGTTCCAGGTGCCCAAGCTGATTAAGTCTTACGATGGACTGCGTCAGGAACTCGACGACGTTAAGAAAATGCTGTCGCAATCTGCCCCTACATCTGCGCCTAACGCATCGGCAGCGCCGGTGGTAGATCCCCATTCTCCTCCGAATACTAACGCCATTTTGGAGGAAATCGCGGAGCGTGACCGTAGAGCTTGCAATGTAATTATGGTTGGTGTAAAGGAGAGTGAATCTGAAGCTGGCAGCGACAGAAAGTCGCACGATGAGTCACGTGTAAAAAAGATATTGCAGGATATAACTAGTGCGGAAGACCTTAGCGCTGAAATGGTAGTGGTGCAGCGTCTGGGACGTCGGGAAGCAGGTAAAACTAGACCATTGAAGGTAGTGTTCAAATCTCGCCAAGTGGCGGTCCGGTTACTCAAAAACAAAAGCAAGGCAAGCAAAGAGGTAAGAATTTATGATGATAGAACACCCATACAACGTGAGGAACTGAATCATCTTCGAGAAGTTCTTAAATCTAGGGTTGAAAAGGGTGAACCTAACCTCACAATCAAATATGTGAAAGGTGTACCCAAAATTGTGGATCAAAAAAACTAATCCTCTCAAACACAAGTCCATACACTGACCTTACACTTATGTACACTAACTTATGCTCACTATCGGCTAAATTTGACTTATTCTTGCAGTACATAAACACATCAAAACCTGCAATCGCAATCATAACAGAAACATGGCTAAATAGCAAAGATCGCAACAGTACCTTCAATATACCAAACTATACTTTGTTTAGACTAGACCGTAGGCATAAGAAAAATAAATCAGAAGGTAAAACTAGAGGAGGCGGTGTTGCCATTTATATAAAAAGCAGTCTAAATGGTGTTAAAATAATAGCCCACCGCAATCAAAGTTACATCTGTGATGATGTGGAGGCACTATACATAGATATCCAGTATAGTTCATACCATTTTCTTGTAGTGGGGATATACCGTTCAGATGATGCAGATGAAAGCTCTCAAAGACAGCATGACACTAAGCTATTCCAGAACCTCTCAACGGCTTCAGAAAATAACACTGTAATCATAGCTGGTGATTTCAACTATCCATCTATCAAATGGCCATTACATATAGACCAACACCTGACTGGCTCAGCGGACTTGTTTAAAGACATGTTTTTCGACTGCAATCTATATCAACTAGTAAATAATCCTACAAGGTTCAGGCTAAACAACATACCCTCACTCCTGGATTTGGTGTTGGTAAATGAGGAAACGTTGATAAAAGATATAACCCACAAACCACCTATAGGGAAGAGTGACCATTGTGTGCTGGAGTTCAGCGTGCAGTGTCAGACACAAAAATTGAAAAACCCACCTAAACTTCAACGACTCTATCACCATATCAACTATGATGATTTCAGTGTGGATCTACTAAATAATCTGGAAACAGCCAACCCCACTGGAAACGTTGAACAACTATGGGCACAAACCTTGGCGGCAATTAATACTGCAATCGACAAACATGCCCCACAAAAAATCGTACATCGTAAGGCCAAAAATAAACCCTGGATTGATAAGGGTATTCTAGAACTTATAGCTAACAAAAGAAAAATATGGGATAAATACCGTTCGTCAGGGTCGGATGAAGACTATAGGGCATTTCGAGATATTAATAACAGGTGTGTTGCACTAACCAGGAAACAGAGAAGCTTTTTTGAGGCGAACGTACTGGACGGTGGTGACAAAGCCTTCTACTCACACGTTCGGCGTAGCACTAATACCAGGGTTAGCATTCCACCAGCTATACGAAATCATAATGGAGACCTAGTAACAAACCCAAGTGGTATTGCAGAGGTGTTTGCTGAAGAATTCCTGAAAGCTTACTTGGATGAACCAGTTTTAGACCAACAAACAAAAATAACCACGGTCTCGCGCATAGAAAACAGCTTGAGTGACATTACTATTACACTAAATGATGTGGAGAAAGTAATAAAAGGTCTAAATACTCACTCATCTGCTGGTCCTGATCAATTGCCATGCTGTATTTTCAAAAACTGTATACCTGTACTAGCGCCCATCCTAACACACATAATGAACACATCGTTTGAAACTGGATACTTGCCTCAAGGCTGGAAACATGCCATTGTGACCCCAATATATAAGAAGGGAGACAAGATGCAGCCTGGAAATTACCGTCCCATCAGCCTCACCAGTGTGGTTGTGAAGATAATGGAAAAACTAATATCAGACAGGTTGACCGTGTTCTTGGGCCGAGAGGGTATTATTTCAACCAAACAGCACGGATTCGTTGAGAGGAGGTCAACAATCACTAATCTGCTAACATGTGTACAAGACTGGACCAAGGAACTTGACAGCCGCAACCCCATTGATGTCATTTACCTGGACTTCGAGCGTGCGTTTGACAAAGTTCCGCATCAACGACTTCTCAACAAATTGGAACATCTTGGGGTACGTGGATCTTTGCTCAGATGGATAAAGAACTACTTGGAAGGTAGAACATTCCAGGTTCGTGTTGGTGGCTCCCTCTCAAAACAGAGACCCGTTGCAAGTGGTGTGCCCCAGGGCTCGGTCCTTGCCCCCCACTTGTTCGGAATATACATCTCCGATTTAATTGAACTGATCAAGTCCCAATCTGCCTTCTTTGCTGACGATGGTAAGTTCTTTGCAAACCCACTTACACACTCTGGACAACTACAAGATGACTTGGATCGAATTCAAAATTGGACCAAAGACTGGATCATCACACTAAATGCTTCTAAATGCAATGTTCTGCATTTAGGGAGTAACAATCCAAGACTAACATATAATCTAGAGGGAAACATCTTAACTTCGGAGAACCTCCAAAGAGATCTGGGAGTGTGTATGACTCCAGATTTGAAGTGGGCAGAGCATATCTCCACAATTGTAAAAAAAGCAAACTCTTTCGTTTATGTTATTCGAAAGTCGTTTCAAACTATCTCAGTGGAAGTTTTTAAAAAAATTTACAAAACTTATATTAGGCCCCTCTTGGAATATGGCTTTCAGATCTGGAGCCCATACTTGCACAAAGATATCAACCTGCTGGAGAGTGTTCAGAGGAAGGCGACTAAGATACCACAGGCTCTACGTCGCATGCCTTATGAGGAGAGACTTCGTGCGCTGAATCTCACCACTCTTGAGCAAAGACGACTTCGAGGCGATCTCATAGAAACGTATAAAATCTTAGTTACACACTACAATTTGCCAGACTTTCAAGACATCCTTCTCAGAAAAGACAGCCAACGGCCATCCCGCGGGCACAACCTTCGTTTGATGCGGGCCTCCACTAGCACACTGGTTGCCCATCACTTCTTCAGCAACAGAGTAGTCCGTAATTGGAACTCACTGCCAGAGGACGTTGTTTCTGCCACTTCTATAAACGCATTTAAAAACAGACTCGATAACTGGCTACGATTGGACAATTCAGTACTCAAAAAAGTGACGGACATTTAAAAATAAATATAAAGAGACTATACTAAATTTATCGCTAGACGTGAACATATCAGCTAGCTGCTCGTTCATAATCTAATAAATAAATAAATAAATAAATAAATTCCAGAAATGATGTGGTCGGAGTAGTAGCAGTAGACTCAGTAGCTCAGGTTGACTGAAAACTGATAACAAATCGCACGAACCGAGTGAACGAAGTGAGCGTGCGGCGACAACAGCGCAGCCGACAAGTGCTGGAGCCGAATCCAGTTAATTTCACTAAGTTTGGTCAGCGTAAAAAAAATTTATTATGTTTTATTCTGAAATAAAAATTGTAAATAAAAATAGCTAGGCTAAACTAGTAATTGAACAAGGTTTTTTTTTCTACTGCATTGCGTGTTAGCTTGTCAACAGTTACGTTTATCAAATAACAACTTTTACCGATATTTTGCAAAATGTATGTTATGAGTATCGCGTTCAAATATATGAACATTTACTTAGGGTTATTTTATTTATACTTAAGTAAAATATATATATATATGGGTCCACTTGTGTTTGTAGTCTCTATTGAATAAAATAAACAACATTCATTAGTGGCAACGTATCGGAAAAGGTCGACAGCCGGTCGCCTCTGACGACTCTTATGGGAAACGATAGTATGGCAGTCTATTTTTAACTAAGCCTCGAGGCCCTCAAAGTTTCGCCATTAGAAAATGTTTGGGTTCAAGAAGCAGCAAGGGACAAATATTTATTCTACCTACATATATTAATTAGTTTCTGGATAAGTATCATCTCTAGTTTATATATTAGTTTACAGTAGCTTATTAAGCCAATGTTTGCGGGGAATAAATTCCTCATGTTATTAGTCGTTTATACCTCAAGCTTTCTATCTGTTTTCTTGTGTTACTTTTGTAGCGGCAGTCATATGTATCTACATACTTCAGCGCCATCTGGCGAAGACCAGCCGAACTAAATAGTAATTATGATTCTGTTTCGCGCATTAAAAGTTCTCACAGCTGGTGTTGTAGTACACATTGCACATATAGAACTTGGGCGCCGGTCCACCAGGCATTAATTAATTTTATGATTTTGTTTCGCGCATTAAAAGTTGTTGTAGTACACATAGCACATATAGAAATTCCTAACAACAACCCCTGCGCGCGGTCCGCCAGGCATTACCAACTAGTCTTTTCGGAGGATTCTCTCTTTACGGTGGTCATCCAACAACAACCGTTTCTGCACCCTGTGACCGAGGATTTTTAAGTATTACTAGTATAATACTATATATACTATTACTATTTACTGGTTATATCGGAATTGGGCCGACTAAAACGATGACATTAACCTAATAAAGAAAGCCTTAGAAGCTGCAACAGATGCCGTGAAGTAAAGAGGTCTTGCCTCCGCTCTTAGCTTCTATTAAATTTATATTTCTACCATATTTCAATAATTGAGCAGAGTGTAGTCCTCTACTGTTTGCTGCTTATAACCATAGAGAGTATATTTGGCACAGAGATTCTGAATCCAGAACATTTTTTTTTAACCTAAAATTCTGACACGAAAAGAGGGGTGTTATAAGTTTGACGTGTCTGTGTATCTGTGTGTCTGTCTGTGGCATCATGGCTCCCAAAAGGATGAACCGATTTGAGTGCGGTTTTTTTGTTTGAAAGGTGACTTGATCGAGAGTGTAGAGATATACTTCAAGAAAATCTGTTCAGTCATTCGAAGATCATCAGCTCTTTTGTAATCGTTGAAGGGATTTTCGAGTCGGGGGTATTTTAAATGTTTAATTTATGATTACTATAATTTAAATCGTCAAACAAATATATAAATCTTAAGACATCGCTCAAATTAGGATAAGACGTTTTGGCTATTGGTAATATAATTATCAAGTCATTTACAAAAAGAATAAACCGATTTGAACCAAGCTAAATAATGTCAAACAAAGTGTATGAAAATTAATTATTTTCCATCCTTAACGTTTTTTTCATAATATGATACGCCATTTTGACGATCTATAAACAAGAGGAATTATTGTTAACGTATAGGTAACGTATATATATATACGTAGGTAGGACTGCACGTCAGAAGTGAAAACATAACTTCACAATGTATTTGCGAATACATACACATACACACATATAACGGTTAAAAATAAACAGTAGGTAATAACATATCTAAATGTATACATAGGGTACAATGGAAGTTCTGCGCTCCTGGCCGCTCATAAATGTTTGAATTTCGAATGTTATATTTTTTTAAACTTTATGAAACTCGGCTCCGTCTTACGAATTTTCGATCAGGTCACGTGTCCTGACGCGAGTTTAACATTTTTTACCCATCCCAAAAAGTGAAAGTGAGTTAAAAAAGATTTCACTTCAAAAAAAAAACAACCGTATTGAGAACATTTTCAGGTCGGTAAAACTTTAAGCCTATTCGCATGTATTTGAAATGTCGTGTAGTTAACGAATACACGTAAACAAAATAAGGGGTTAATAGCACCTATCATAATTTACTCAATCATTTAGCGTCCCGCCCCTTCAGAGTTCACAGCCTTTAATTTACCGGTAACTTTTTGTACATTTTTTATTTTTCATGTGATGTTACATGAAAAATAAACAATGATAGGTACAAACAGTTTTCTATGTCGTTATCCCAACCAATGGTGCGTATAACAGGAATACGAGGCCGCTGTCATTTCAGCTGTCGATCGAATTGAAAAGTGATGGGCAGTGACGCCTGTAGTTATGATTCTGATGTATTGGTTTTTTGATTTAGAAGAAGTAAATATTTTTTGTACGAACATATACCCTTGTTCGAGCTCTTACACACACCGAACATCTGTTAAGTCGTGGAGAGATATTGTTCTAGAATCCTTTCATATTCTGAAACCCTCTATATATAGAACAGAGAAACACGGAGAATATTAGATGCATAATGGTTATAATTATCTTTTAAAAAGTATCATTCAGACTTCAATGCGCCTCAAAATATGCAAATCGCTTTAATGTGCCCATAAAATTTCAAGAGTTCCCTCAATTTCTCCAGGATCCCATCATCAGATCCTAACACGATGGCCATGGGACTAAATATACCCTTTCAAACAAAAGAAGAAGTCGGTGAATAAACATTAAAAAATAAATAAAGTGGAACATAGAACCTCCTCCTTTTTTAAAATCAGCTAAAAATAGTTAGTTTTTTAACCAAAAGGATTATGCTGTGTGTGTATCACAATCCTTTTGGATTTCTATTTCTAACATTTGTAAGTTTTTCTTAGTCCAAAACAAATCGATACTGAAATATTATTGAATTGATTAAGCTTATTGAACAGAAATTAGGTGACCCCTTCGTCCTTCAACCTATGCTGAGTCTTTGACTTCTTGGTATGCACCCAGAGGCTCCAGAAAGATATATGGGCTTACGAATCGTATAATTGTAAAGCTTAGGGCACGAGGTTAATGGTTTGTGGCAAATTATCTTGTCCACCATAAATGTTTTTAACACATCTATCAAAAGGAAATGAGATTCTTTGGTTTATGTAACTTTTACTAGTCTAAATTGAAAATCATGCAATGAAATACATGACATCTTTGTATTCAATAAGTTAAAGAAGATTTAAAATATAAGAAAATTATAATATTGTATCTAATGTAGGTGAAAATTGCCATACATTTCCAGAATTTTCTCTATCTCTTCTTATAATAATAATAACTTAACACATCTCACACACGGCCGTCTGATCCCAAACTAGGTAGAGCCTGTACTATGGTAATCAGACTGCTGATAAACATACTTATAAATACATACATATTATAGATAAATTATTTTGAGGACCAGTAACGTCACATGTCTGTATACGAAACATTAAAAAGCTCACTTTAATCGAATTATCTGCTGTAGCTTTCATTTAGAAAAAAATTAAAGCATTCACTCCCTAATGCTTCATTACTCAACTTCGCAGTAAGTCAGTATTTTGTTTGCAAATAGTAATAGGATCACAAATAGTGAGCCGCAAAGTTTTTACCCGATAGAACCACATACATATAACGCTTTACCATAAAAGCCGATCTTTGTTTGATATGGCAAAGGTTTTAGAAGGAATCCGTTAATCTTGATCATCTTAACCTTGACCGAAGCTATTCAAGTTATTAAGTTAACAAAAGATGAGGGAAAAAGTTTTCTATGAACGTAATCATGTTGTTAATATTCGTCTTCGTAAAATTAAATAGAATTTTGAGAGGATTCCTCGCTCATCTGTAATTTGTTTGGCGTTCGAAAAATGACTTAATTTATGAACTTGAATTGTGATAATAATAAAAAAATATATATTTGTTTTTAAATTTTTGCGACTTTGATACATATTAGACGTGTATCTCGCGGGATTTATAAGGTAACAAACCTTTTTGATTACCCGACGTTTCGATCGAATTGCACCGATTGTGGTCACGAGTGGACGACGATCGATGACTAATCATCGATCGACCCTAAGGTCGATTAAGCCCCGAGTTACACATCTAATATATAAAAAAAAATAAGACGGTTTTTATTACTTTTTTCTTTGCGGCTTACGGTCCAGATATTTTTTGAAACCAGACAGTTGTATCCAAATTTGTACAGCAATTGAATACGTTAAGAAGAAAAGCGTGAAAAAATATGCTTTTCGGGACTAAAAATATATGGATCTTAAACTATTATATTCTTTACATTTTTCTTCGTTAACACTAATCTGATGCCTAGAAAATGAACATAGGACATTCTTTAAATGTCAAAACTAATAATGTGTGCGATGAATTAAAAAAAATTGTCACAAACACACACATCTGTATACGTATCTGAGTGTGACGGTCACGCGAGTTCAGTGCCTTTTCCCCATACCAAAAGTGCCTAACGTGCCTAAAGAAGTTTTCACTTAAAAAAAACTGTTTCCAATTAGAAGAAAGTATTCATCTGTACTTTACCTTGTGCAACCTCTGTAATTAAAAATAACGTAAATTAAACTAACTAAGCTTAGTAACATTTAATAATGTTCTGTTGACTGTAAACACTTCTAGAATTCATAAATAAATTAAGTGATGCGAGAAGTAATTTATGTACCCTAAATAAATATCTAAAAACTTGAAAGCTGTAATTATTAGCCTAAGTCTCCTAAGTAAGTTAGCCTAAGTAAAACGTTTTCATACGCTTGAAAAAGTATTAAGAGCACTTTTTAATAAGCTGTAATTGTCAGTGTAGGATTAAGATTGTTAAATATACAATGGAGTTTAATATTTCAGATCCCCAGTGAGTTTTATCAAAAAGGTTCTAAATGGCCTCATTTCGTTGCGACGATACCGTAAGGGATTTTGGTCGAAAGCAATTCTTTTTATGTGTTCACTGAATTACTTGCGTTAGTTATGTCCAATTTCTGATATCAAATATCTGGGGGACTTGTTTGTTACATTTTAATATAGCCTTATACAGTTAATAGATTTATGTACTTCTAAATCTTTTTTACGAATGCCTATAGAAATCTAGATAATTAATTTCAGGATTGTAATTCGTTGGTCCGTTGAAGCGTTTTTAGTACTTAAATTTGAGGTAAAAAGGGTGACTATTTTTTTTCAAACGATAGTCATGCATGTTGACTAATTTGACTATTATCATGCATGTTGACTAATTTGACTATTATAATACATATTTATTTCTAACCGCTAAATTAGTCATCCTAAATATCCCCTCTATTTGACACTATTTACCTGTTATTTGTTAGAACTAGAGACTTAAATTCAATAAGCTGTTCCGACTTTCAGGCTGCTCAGATTACATAGTTTAAGTAGTCATCTAGGGAGCCTATTAGACTGTGTGACGAGTGAATCTTTAGCTATAGGTGGTAAGTGATGTAGCAGCTATAGGTTTTATAGGTTAAACCTATAGGAATTTTCTCTCGTTTGATAATATTTTCAGTGTGTCAAATAGTACTTCTTACGCAAGCCGTCAATATATAGCTCATAGCGCACGACTATATAATAAAATCAATCGTTTACTTGACATAATATACACTTTGACTAAACACAAATTAAAAATGAAACTTACACGTTGGCTACAAGAGTTGTCTTACGATGATACTGAAAAGGTCCTTATAATTGACTCATAGACTCATCGATACATACTATCATACTAGTAAGAATATAAGAAGAAACACACACACACACACACACACATACACACACAAACACACACACACACGAACACACACACACACTTTTTTATCAAAGCATAAAATATCTCGACGTTTTACGGAAATATATAGAAAATATAGTATATTTTTAAAGAGTTTTCCGATGTGTGATAACAACGATAACCAACAATTTTAGTGTTTTTTATTATACGCTGTATACCTTCACCATTATAAACTCTAAACACCACCGAAAAGACCCAAAATAACTTTTGAGTCCTTGCAATGACTGCTAGAAATAAATATCAAACATTTAAATAACGTTGTTGGAGGTTAATCCAAATTTAATTAGGTGTTTAAATAGCATAAAAGTTAATTTTGCCACTGGCAATATTCATAAACGTTTGTTATGAATTGGCAGCCCCGCCAGTTTTATTTTCTCTTCCATCTATTGTGCATGGTGGCTGCTTATTTTTTTGTCTTCATATCTTTATATAGTCAATTAGTCTAAATTCAAAGCTAGTTATCATTTGACAATAATAATAATAATAATAATAAACGAAACAAAGCGCTAGTATGTACCCTTGATTCGATGTTACCTGTTTATTTTGAAAAAAGCATAGATATCAGCGATACACACTCAATTTTGTATTGTGCGGCTGTTGCAGCATGCCGAGTAGCTGGTGTTAAATTCCCAGGAAATGACACCACTACTCGGTCCAAACCTGTTGTTCCGGCGTGGCAATGCAGGATTGAGCGTCGTATCGCTGAGTCGAGGGTACTCATTGGCAAGCTTATCTGTTTCAGATCGGGTAACACACGCCCGAGAGTAATGCGTTTTGTGAATCGGGCTTTTTCGGGAACTGGTATCAGTTCCTGTGATTATACAGCGCGAGTCACAGAGCGCATTGACTTTCTGAAACAGAAGGTTTATGCATGGGCAAATCGCATACGAAGGTACAAAAAAAGGGTGGACCGATATACTCAGAATCGCACATTCCAAAGGGATGAGAGGTGGGTTTATAGAAGGTGGGAGCAGCCTGATTTAGTGAGTGACATTCATTTACCAGATGCTGAAATCACGAATTCATTTTGGCGTAACATCTGGTCGATGCCTGTCGCTCACACTGAGGGTGAATGGATGCGAGATGTCGAACGATCATGTGAGTCAATTAATAGAATGGAGCCAGTATTGATTTCAAACATCGATATAGCTTATGCAGTTCGTTCGTTGCCGAATTGGAAATCAGCGGGACCGGACGGACTGCATAACTTTTGGTTAAAGTGGCTCCGTAGCTCACATGTTTGTTTGGCATCTCAATTTCAATCATGCTTGGAATCGGGTTCGCTTTCAACTTTTATGACCACAGGCGTGACTCACCTGCTCTATAAATCTGGTTGTGCCACGGATCCCAAAAACTACAGACCCATCACCTGTCTACCAACAGTATATAAATTACTGACGTCCATTCTGAGAGTGAAGATAGCATCTCATGTTACCAACAACTCTGTTATGTCTTACTCTCAGAATGGATGTAGAAGTGGGGCCCGTGGCACTAAAGAGCTCCTTATTATTGACACGACCATTAACCAACAAGTTCGCCGTAACCGAAAAGATCTGGCGACATGTTGGATAGACTATAAGAAAGCCTATGACTCTGTGCCGCATACGTGGCTCCTGAAGGTGATGGAGTTGTATAAGATTGATACAACTCTATGCACTTTCTTGGAGGCATGTATGCAGCAATGGAGAACAGTTCTTTGCTATCCAGGATGTCGACAATCTCAGGGTGACGGCGAGTATATAAAGATCAAGCGGGGTATATTTCAGGGTGACAGTTTGAGTCCCTTGTGGTTCTGCCTGGCTTTGAATCCTCTCAGCACTATGTTGGAGGGTTCAGGACTAGGCTATCGTTTGCGGAGAGGAGGTCAGGTTATATCCCACCTCCTTTTCATGGATGATTTGAAACTCTTTGCCTGCAGCAATTTCCAACTGATAAAATTACTAGAGGTAACTGAAAACTTTAGTAAATGTATCAGGATGGAATTTGGTGTGGATAAATGTGCAGTCATGCATGTAAAAAGAGGCAAGATTGTGGAATCTGAAGGCATGGAACTCTCAGATTCTACACACCTTAGACGTCTTTCCGCAAACGAAACTTACAAGTATCTAGGAATGTCACAGGCGTTAGGTTTAAAGGAATTGACTATGAAGCAATCGTTACAGGAACGCTTCTTTGGCCGCCTGAAAAAAGTATTAAAAAGTCTTTTGTCAGGCGGTAATAAGGTGCGGGCCTATAATGATTGGGTCATACCAGTCCTAACCTACTCCTTTGGCATACTTAGATGGACTCAGACGGAACTTGATGCCCTGGATAGAAGAGTCCGTACATTGCTAACCGCGTACCGAATGCACCATCCACGTTCATCGGTAATGAGATTGTATATCCCGCGGAAATGTGGGGGTCGTGGTTTTTTAAATGCCAAGACACTACATAACCGCGAGGTATGCAATCTCAGAGATTACTTCCTCTCTGTTAACGTGGAGGTGCATCGGGATGTTGTGGCAGTTGACAACGGACTCACCCCGCTTGCTTTAGGTAGAGAGAACTGGCGCAAACCTGCAGTACTCAATATTACAGATCGCAGGGAAGTATGGAAGAGCAAAGAGCTGCATGGACGTTTTTATCGGGCCTTAAATGGGCCCGAAGTAGATCTATTATCATCTGTGTCCTGGCTACGTTTCGGTGACCTCTTTGGAGAAACTGAAGGTTTTATCTGTGCAATTACTGATGAAGTTGTTATGACGAACAACTATCGGAAACATATCCTGAAGGATGGCACGATTGACATTTGTCGGGCATGTCATCGTCCCGGAGAAAGCCTCAGGCATATAATTTCCGGTTGTTCTCGTCTTGCCAACGGCGAGTACTTGCACAGACATAACCAAGTGGCCAGGATAGTCCATCAGCAACTTGCTCTTAAATATAACCTTGTGACTATGGAATTACCGTACTACAGATATGTGCCCGACCCAGTTCTTGAAAATGGTCGTGTAACATTGTACTGGGATCGGTCTATTATCACTGACAGGACTATTGTTGCCAATAAACCTGATATAGTGGTAATAGACCGTTTAGAGCGCCGAGCAATGATTGTAGATATCACCATTCCCCATGACGACAATCTCTTAAGGGCTGAAAAAGAAAAACAAATGAAGTATTTGGATTTGGCCCATGAGGTGGTCGACATGTGGGATGTGGATTCGGCAATCATTGTGCCGATAGTCATATCAGCCCATGGGTTGATTGCAAAGAGCCTCGATCAACACCTTCAGAGGCTCACTTTAGGCAGCTGGATTAAGGGCCTAATGCAGAAGGCAGTCATTCTTGACACGGCACGTATTGTGAGGAGGTTTCTATCTCTGGAACCCTAACCACCGATAGCTTGGTCCCTGTACTCGATACCGGTGGGACACTATTTTTTATATTTTTAAATATATTTTTTATTTTATAATAATGTATTTAAAAATGTAATTTATATGTTTTATAGATGTTAATAAAGAGAAAAATAATAATAATAATAATAATTCTTGACAATGATAATGATCTATCCAAGTTAATTTAATTAGAAGTAAGTTTATTGTTTCGTCTATAACATACACATGTTAAATATTTATGTAAAATGTCTTAGCTATTATTATGCACAGTTGGTGGTGAAACGGATAAATAAGTGGTCTGCGCTATATTGTAATCTGTCAGATGCAACGTGGATAAATCATAGGCAACCACCGCTTCGTGCCATGTAACTAAGAAACGTTTTGGTGGGAGACCATCGTGGTAAGCTTTTCTCTGTGTTAGAAGTTTAACACAATATCTAAATGATGTTTCTAATTATATAAACTGTCTGTAAACATTTTCAAATTAACATTATTTACAGTCCTTGAAACGTTTGAATTGTAAATCTTTCCTATGTGTTTCGTTGCTTCGTGAAAAAGCTGATGATTATACGAATAAGAACTGTCGGTAAATTCAATAAATGTCTCTTTTCTTTGGACTTTAGTTTTTTTACTTTATAGCTTGTATTTTTTTAAAAGATATAATTTTTCCTCAGTAATTAAGAAATTAATTAATGAGTACTTACTATTAATTAAAACTTTTGGAAATCTTTCCCATTTGCTCTTTTAAGTTATGTAATAATTATTGTAAACATTATTTGCTTCTATTTCCATCGTTCTAGGCTCAAATCTGTGCTTTTTATAGCACTTTTCAATTGAAGTCAACACACTTCAATAAATTTATGTTGTTGTTTAGAGCTTCACTATAAATATCTAAGTGCTTTAAGTTGTAAGTGCATTACTTACTGTGTCTTCATCATTTTATTTTTGAGTGTGTTTAATGTGTGTTTACATAAATCAATTTCACACTAAAAAACATACAGTCTAAGTAACATAAATAATTGTTTAATAATAAAAAATTAAGACTTTAAAAGAACGTTAGTTTAAATTAACGTATTTTTTATGCTAATCTATACTAATATTATAAAGCTGAAGAGTTTGTTTGTTTGTTTGCTTGAACACGCTAATCTCAGGAACTACTGGTTCGAATTGAAAAATTCTGTCAGTGTTGGATAGCCCACCTATCAAGGAAGGCTATAGGCTATCCAACATCACGCTACGACCAATAGGAGTGGAGCAGTGACCACAAACGCAGGTAAAACTGCGGGGACGGCTAGTTTGATATTATAAAATAATGAATTTAATGAAAGCTGGATTTAAATTCGATATAAAAATTTTATCGTAATTTACAGTAAAAAAAATTGGTATTTTTTTTCAAATTGTTTTCATATTCGTGTTGCGACATTTGCTTCGATCTCACATCTGTTTCTCCAATACATCATTAGTACGACGGCCCGTCGCCCGAGTCGAATAAACCATTGGCTTCGGAAATCCGGAGCTGTTGGCGCCTATTCAAAGACTACGAATATGTTTAATATCGAATGTCATATTTTAAACTCACGCCTCAATGTCTTTGATAGCCCAGACAGATGTATATTCAACTATTAGTACTTTAAGAATTAACCTAACATGGATTAACAGATTTCTCGTTTGTATTCGCATGAAGTATTCCTACATAAGTAGTATTTTTTTTTCTTCTTTCTGTTTTAAAAAGTCAACTCCCGCATTAGGAATAACTCCTGTGTCGCGGGAGACTTTATAAACATACAAAGTACGGATACAAATAACACCCAGACTCGGGTGGGAATCAAACCCACGACCTATGACACAGCAGTCAGGATCACTAACCACTAGGCCAACAGGCCAGTCGTACATAAGTAGTAGTAGTTTTTCTCTCTATTATTATTTTTGATATATTAATATTTTTAATTTCGATTTTTATTTTCGATATAAACAGGTTTTTCTTTCAATCACTAGTGACGTTGATCACAAATTACCTGTATTCTTGTTAATGGCTGGCCTGTTGGCCTAGTGGTTAGTGACCCTGACTGCTATGCTATAGGCCGTGGGTTCTATGCCCACCAGAGTCTGGGTGTTCTTTGTGTCCGTTGTTTGTATGTTTGTAAAGTCCCTCGCGACACAGAAGTAATTTTTAATCCGGGAGTTGATACATAAAAAAACCCCCTCCAGCTAAGCTAAAATGTCTGTTTTACGATTGGATTCACGTCGGTAGAGGTTGGGGTTCAAACTCGCAACCTCTTCAAACCAGACCCCTTAGCTAATATGCTACCACTGCTATTATATTATTACTAGCCTTAACCTCAGTGTCATCCACGTTTATGATCACAGCTCAGCTCCAAAGTGTCGAAGCGTGGTTTTACAAAACCTATAACCTGCCTCAATGAATACTCTATTCAATGCAAAGAAGGGTTTTTCGAATCCGACTGCTAGTTCTAGAGATTAGTGCGTTTAATCAAACAAATAATCAAACAAAAGAATTCTTCACCTTGATTATATTAAGTACCAGCTGACTCGCGCAACTTCGTCTGTCTCTTCATTCTTCCCATTTTTGCAAAATTTTTCACTGGTGTTCCGCTCCTATTGGTCGTAGCGTGATGTTATATAGCCTATAGCCTTCCTCGGTAAATGGGCTAAAAGAATTTTCAAAATTGGATCAGTAGTACCGGTGATTACCCCGAACATCCAAGCTCACAAACTTAACCTCCTTATAATGTTAGTATGGACAGATTATAATTATTTTCGGGGGTTGCGGAAGAATGCAATGGCGATTCTCGCTCCCCCGATCATGGGCAAGCAGTGGAACACCGGGGTGGTTTTTAGTCGGTAAGAGTCCGACAGACCCCTTCAGCCCCCCCCCAAGGGCGGAGGACATCCATGAGGATCTTCCACCTCGTTACAAAAAAAAAAAAAAAAAGATTATAATTATTTATTAGTCCAAATATGTACCAGTACAATCTGGCCTCTTTCATTATGTACTTCGATTTACGTTGCTTCTCTTAACCATTTATTATTTACTGAGTAAACATGTGTAGGTGTGTATAATTTAGTGAGTTCTTGTTGAATTATCGACACATGTGTTTGTTGTTCGTACGCTTGATTTTATTGTTAATATTGAGGAGAAATATGCTTTTAAGGAGTACTTTATATTGTTGTTTATAGCCATAGCATTCTGCACAGAAATTTGAGTCTTAATCCAAGTTGCATATTTTTGTAATTAGCAGTTAACATACTATCTAATAGCCCATATAATAGTAATATCGGCAAGATGTGCATAGAAATACATGCAAAAGTAGGATGTAGTTTCATTGGTACGTTTTATAACTTTATATCCTGCCTTGAGATCTTTTGAGTGTACTTAATAAGTAGTGCTGAATAAGCATAGTCTATATACTCGTATATGGTAGAGGTAGTTACTCAGTCAGGGGCAATTCAAATTGTCCCTATCTCAAAATTTTCTAACTAGGTAATTATGTTGATAAGATAACCGATTTTCTTTCCGGAAATGTCCTTATAAAAAAGAAAAACAAAATTATTGAAAATGACATGGAAATTTTACACGTTTTAAATTAAGCTTGAAAAACTTTTTTAAAATCCTGCGTAAAGAAAAACATTTTACGATTTGTTTGAAAACCTGCACGAGGTAAGGTATTTTCCGAAGAAAATATTTCAATAAGTATTTTTTTTAACTGACTTTAGTTTTTATTACCTTTTTGAAACTTTTTTTTTTATTTTTTTTTGGGGGCATTTATCTATTTATGTAACATGTTGTATAAGTACTTTCTGTAAATTATATTTTGAAGATTTCCGCACAAAAGTATAATAACAAATTCACCTACTTTGTCAAAGTTTTTTACGTGACTAACTGATATTTTGGCCTGTTGGTCTAGTGGTTAGTGACGCTGACTGCTAAGCCAGAGGTCGTGGGTTCGATTCCCACCCAGGACAAATAATTGTGTGATGAGCACGATAATTTGTTCTGTGTCTGGGTGTAAATTATCTATAATATGTATGTATTTAGAAATATATAAGTATGTTTATCAGCAGTCTGATTACCATAGTACAGGCTCTGCCTAGTTTGGTATCAGACGGCCGTGTGTAAGATGTGTGAAGTTATTATTATTATTTTGAAACCACCTGAACCTTGTATTGTCGGTGTAATATATTTACATTCCTAACAATATGTGTGGTAGTGGCATCTTCTTAAAACGATCGCCTTTTGTTGGATGTTGTCTTAAATACTTATATTATTCGGAATACACTTAAAATGCATATTTTGTTTACAAAGCTCAGTATCAGAGATTCATAATGACACACCACACTTGGTTTGAATAAGATATAGCCCGTTCTGATTGTTTAGAAAATACTGTTTCATAGAAAATTCATAAATTTTACACCTGGCCACGCGTTGCTGTGGCTAAGTAATTTGCAATAAAAAAATATTGTGACTATAAATTGAGATAAAAACGATCTTATCTCTCAAGTTGGACCAAACTGTACCCAGTGAGCAAAATTTCTTTGAAATCGGTTCATTATTTTAGGAGTTCATCGCGAATAAACAACGTGGTACGAAATTTACATGTATAAAGATGAGTGGAAAGATAATTATTTTTCATAATTTAGCACATAAGTAGTCTTATTATTTTAATAAACAAAGTTTTTACATATTTCTGCGAAAACCGTCGTGAACTAGTTTCAACTGAATTATATACCTACATTGCTATGCTATTAAAAAGGAAGTACCTATCTGTTAGTATTTTTATCATCTTATTAGCTCTGGTTTTTCATTAACCTCTTCTTAGTTAAGCTACAAGTAATATTAGAGGGATCCGCAAAATAGATAGCTTTGCAACCGTCTCATTATGATGATATTTTTCGGTGGATTCTACTCAATAATTATATTTTCCTTTTTTTGTGAAACTTTTCAATAAAGTTTTTCACACTAGGAAATCTCTTATCTCTATTCGATCAACATAGGATTGTTTAAAGCTGGTTCTTTTATTTCTCTATATTTTGTAATCGGCTTAATTAATTAGAAAGTTGTAGAAAATAAAATAGGAGCAAAACCGATGCTATACTATAGGTACTTTAATTAGCTTGTTATTAACGGTAGATTTCTAGTTAAAATAAAATGGCTTATTTCATTAAACACTTGAAATATTATATTTACATAAATACGTTACAAAATTGTTTTCTCTATCAGTAATATAGTTATAATATTATTTCTCTTTACATTGATACAAAGCCTTTTATTCTTTTATGCAGTAATATCGCAGATAACGATCCCTGTATTTACAATATAACATATTATTGGATTGAATAGATAAAATGAAATCGATGGCCTAATAATATTTATAAACGATAGTCCACATAGATAGCCTCTTTGTAGATAGTTAAAAGAGCAATTAAGTTATACAAAAATACATGACTTCTACCATCTTCTTGGCGGTAAACGAGAAAACCTGTGTCATCGTCGGGTTAAACTGGACTAGATTAAGGCGACCCCAATCTGAAACTTCTTCTAAAGAAGCTTCGATTTCAGACACAAGTTTGGATCGGCAGTCAATGACGTTTTCCCGAGAAAGATTCGCGCGGTCGGTATAAAAGGCATCACTTACAGTGAATGCTGCTGATATGCAGCATACCATTGATATACAGAAGAAACACCTGCACGTGCAGTTAAAGAAACAGCCAGTGACGTAAACAGTCGAAACTCTAGCAACGATATTATTTACTCTCTTCCAAGGAGTTACAGAGACACTTATGACCATAAGGAACACAAAAGTATGCAACAGTAATGTTTGACTATGGTTTTTGAGAAGTGTGGCTAAACAAAGCTACCTCGTCTACGCTTCAATTACCCTGGTACCTTTTAGACGTAAAAACGTTCATAGCAATGTCATTCCCCGCTAACTTCAAGCCGGCCATTTTAGAACGTCTTATTGTACCTATATATATATATCGGATCGCCAAACGGAATACTATAATAATTTACTATTTTGCTTCGTTATATCGGATCGCCAAACGGAATACTATAATAATTTACTATTTTGCTTCGTTGATGGCATCGGCCATTTTGTGTGTATGTAATTTTCACCAAAATAAATATGAAGTATAACGTTGTTCAATAATACGAATGTTTCACCGAGTTACATGTAATAATCAAATACACAACTAAATATTACATGATTACAAAGAAATAAACAAGATGCAAGAGCAGATGAGTTTACGATGTCTCTTTACATTTTCGCAATTACCAGAAACTGACTTTTTTGTAAGATGACATCTACCAACTTCATCCGGCCTCTCTGGCCGCTCCAAAGATAAAACGACAATCGTAATATAAAAAGTTTGCAATGCTAATTTAACCATAAACAAAATATTCAACACTATGTTCAGATTCAACCAGCCTGAACAGCACAGCATTATTTTAAAGAATTATTTTATTTATTATTATTTTTTAAGAAATAAAAATACTCGTGATATTGATTGGATTATATTGGTAATGACCACAGGAAAAAATGTTTTTCGCCGAGTGAGTGAGGTTACCGGAGCCATCCCCCCCTCTCCTTCTCCTACTCCTACCATACCTTTACTCCTTCCCTTTCCCCACTTCCAGCTTAAAGGCCGGCAACGCACTTATGGCTCTTGAGTTGCAGATGCCCATGGGCGGCGGTAGTTACTTACCATCAGGTGATCCATCTGCTAGTTTGCCGCCTATCCTATAAAAAAAATTAAAGTAAAACATTTTAAATAGAAAAGTTATGAAAAACTTTTAGGTATTGACGGTTCGTCAAAAATAATTTTAATATTCGATCAATTCAATACTCTCGTCCAATATTGTTTGATCCTTTGAGTTTCTACGAACAATCTTGCCGAGGCCACTAGATTATAATGACAAGAACACGCTGTTGAGCTGCAATCAAAAAGTAATTAAGAAATAAAAGCTTCGTGTTTTCATTATATTTGGATGAAAGAAGCGATTAATAAATTTCAACCCATCGTCTATAGCATTTGGTTTAATCATGATTATTTTTAAAATTTATTTATTGATAGATGTGTATCCGAAACATTACGCTTATTAAGAATAGGTTTATGATATTGAGAGCAATTTTTTGACACGGTTATATTGTGATCATGGCCTGTTCAAGGTGCATGCGTAACTGGAAAACGACAGTGAACTTCATCAACCCCTTTGATCAAAGCTTCTTAGCACATTGACGAAATTATCTCTGAGTAATTCATATGTATAGGTATATTATAATAGTAATTTATCGTCTTCCTATCTTTATACCAAAGACTTGGGTCAGCATAATATGTGTATTCTTATTTATATTGCTTAGAAGTTTTAATTTTCGTTGTATAATAACCTCGCTGTGGTCAACTCGAAACTTCAAAAACTCGCAGAATGTTAAGTCTCTATTCACGACCTACACAATCGTCCAATACCTGAGATAGAGAGACCAATTGATTTTGTTATTTATTATTCAGAATCGGTATTTTTGAAGTGAAAACTTCTTTAGCGGCGTTGTGCACTTTTTGGGATAAGTCAAAAAAGTTAAACTCGCGTCAGGACACGTGACCTGATCGAAAATTCGTAAGACGGAGCCCCTAGCAAAATTGGTTTTTCTACCTAAATGCTTGAAACTAGTCGGGTTTGGAGACTTTTGGACATAAATTAATGTAATTCTCCTTGTCCCTCTAAGACCTAGTTTGGATGAAACAGCATATCTGTATTAATTTTAGTATAGCGTCAAAATCTAACAGTAAAATTATCGAAATTCTATTTAATAGTTCACTTCCCAAGGCATAACATAGGAAAGAATAGGTATAAATTTTTTACATATCTGGAACGTGGCTTTAAAATTTTTTAAATTGTCCAATAAATAAGTATAAATTAAAAATTCAAAACACCTATTCAAAAATCCCTTGAACAATTTAAAAAAACATCTGATGCTTTTCGAACATCTGAACAGATTTTCTATAATTATGACTAAGAACACTCTTGATCAAGTCACTTCTACAACAAAGTACACTAATGCCCGGTTCCTATAATCAAGAAACAATTCGTTTTGCTTACGGACAGTGAAATTTTCATTAAAAAATTCAATAAAATGTTACCGTCCGAAGTAAACGAATCGTTTCTTGATTATAGAAACCGGGCACAAATCCAAATCGGTCCATAGATTAAGGCGACCCCAATCTTAACTTCTTCTAAAGAACCTTCGATTTCAGACACAAGTTTGGATCGGCAGTCAATGACGTTTTCCCGAGAAAGGTTCGCGCGGTCGGTATAAAAGGCATCACTCGTGCTATCATTGGCATACGGTGATTTGCAGCATACCATTGATATGCAGAAGAAACACCTGCACCTGCAGTTAAAGAAACGGCCATTGACATAAACAGTCGAAACTCTAGCAATGATATTATCTGCTCTCTTCTAAGGAGTTACAGAGACACTTATGACCGTAAGGAACACAAAAGTATGCAACAGTAATGTTACGGAGCTATAATGACATAGACAATCACACAGATACACACGTTAAACTAATAAAACCTGTTTAAAAATGGAGTGTGGTACATATGTATGTGTATCAAAGACAGTCAACATGCTCTCTATCAAATCCAAAGAACGTGTCGCTAAAGAGGTGTTTGCTGTAGAGCTACTACAACCAAGTTTGGTACGTTTTGTACTTACCGGTTATCGATACGTATCGAATATACACATAGCTTTATTGTAAGGACAATCGATGAGTGAAGATTACTTTACAGGCAGCTCGTTCTAGAGGGTGGATTATAGGCACATAGACACTGTAGTTCCACGTTTAGTACACCTGAACACTTCTTACATTACATGAAAATAATTTTAAATGTTACATCTAGATTGGTTGTCCACATTATATACATTGTTCATTATTAATGCCAAGTCTACCAAATTAATAAATATAGGACGATGAAATTGAACATACTAATTGGCTATTACAGAAACAATATACGTACCCATTTGTAATATTATTGGGATCATTCATCCAAGTCATACTTCATAATGTTCGCCAAACAATCAAATATTTGAATTTGATATTAAAGGCCTTTGATATTCTGTTAATTTTAAAGTAATTTTATAATTTAACAGAGAAATAACAGTACTTTTCTGCAGCTTCTCCACAAAGGCTCCAAAGCAAAGGCATACCAACTAGGACCTTTTAAAACGAGCTATTTTCAATGATGTTGAGTTTAGAAGCGGTTAAGAATCTCTTTGATTTTCCACTATAGAATACACATAAGGATAAGAAAACCAGTCTTTGATGATGCTCACAGCCATTCGCCACCACGAGGAGGGTTAACGTTACACTTATTAATTATACTTATAAATTTTCTTTTTCTTTAACGGCGCGGCGGCGGAGGAAAACATCGATGAAATAATGTGGATATATCGTCTAGAAATGTAAATGACTGTATCTATATCATATATGTATGTATGTGTAATAACTGTATCTGGTGGTATGCGATTGTCAATAAAAACTCACAACAGCAACAATCCTTCATAGTGAAGGGGTTTTTAAAAAAAAAACTCATTCGTTCATTCTTTATTCGTTGTAGGGTTAGCACACACACACGAACGAACACACACACACACACACACACACGAACGAACACACACACACGAACACACACACACACACACACACACACACAAACACCTACACACACATATACACTTACATCCATATATAAAAATCCCTAAATCTACTTACTTACATACACTGAATTCTTCAGTCATAATACACCTTAGACAATAAAATACATTCATTCATTCATCTCACATGTTATAATTACATTGTAACAAGTACACTTACCGTAAAACCGACTTGTCTAAAGCTAGGTCATCTGTCATACAGGTTCTACCTAGTACGTATACCAGTCTCTCACACAGATTACAATCTTTTGAAATTGGTTTATAACTTTGTTATTAGTAATTAATAGTGTAACAATTTCTGTGTGAAAGAAGAAAAATAAAATTATTATTATTATTATTAAATTGGCAATATTATTATTTTTCCTACGGAGCTTTGGCGATCCTAGTCACTAGGAGAAAGTAATGTGTCGTGCTAATTTGAGTCTCGGTTTTCTAGGTTAGAGTGGAGTTAGAGTAGAAATGTATTCTCGGGAGGTACGTATTTATGACCGAAATATGAGCTGTGTCCTACCTCATCCTGAATGAAAGTAAATGAACGTAATAATATTTTTCAGTATGGGGAATAAGTAGCGCCAAAGTACTTTTCTACTGAAATAAAGAAGGACAATTCATTTAATTTCGGTAGAGTGCCCCTTAATTGATTCGTTAGGCGACAATTAAGGTTCATTCGGATTATTTTATTATACAGCCGAATTAAAGATGACAGGAGCTGTCATGATGATAATAATATATTATTTAGTACTCGTAGATTACCAATTAAACGAAACATTCTTCTTAGAACTGTTATTAATAAAATACATGTGTGGTGACAATATATCTACTGATAGTGGTTAAGGTTCAGATAAGTGGACGCTTAACTGGGGATGCTGAATGCTAATATTACATTTAAGTGGCCTTCCACTATTGTTGTACTTGAAATGATTAAATACAGTTCATTCAGTTTTTGAAGTGAAAACTTCTTTAGGCACGGTTGTGCACTTTTGATATGGGGAATAAGCACTGAACTCGTGACCGTACCGCTAATAATACATATATAGATCCACTAGAGGACGCTAATCTAAACGTCGAGTTCTGTCAGCTCCTTATTAATTAATGTCACCAACCTGCTAATGTAACGTTTTAATTTCGTCGTTTCGTTTAAGTTTTCACTTCTGTCGGCAGTCCCATGACTGCCTATTTCTTTTTTAATATTACTAGCAACGTGGATCACACATAAAATAGATAACATCTTTATCTAAAAAATCAGCACTGGCAAGTGATACGAAATAGTATCATAGTATTGCGTTGAGAGATGACCAAAATTTGCGCAGGTGTGGCTTGTAATTAAATAGTAGTGCTAGATAATCTGTCTGAATATTTATTTTGATGTTTTGTTACCTCTGCTGTTAGAATTAATTGTTCTTTCTTCTATTTACCGCACTCATGTACAACTGTATAAAAAGTGGAATAAATAACAAAATACCTGTCGTATAAAAAACTTTGTAACTAAATATAGAAACGAAAATTAATTTAAGTAAATGGTCTGTATGGAATTCAGAAAACTTTAATATTATTAATTTTATTATAGGTGTTGCTCAAACATTACGAATATAATAACAAGTCTTAAAATATACCTAGTTCTCAAGCCTTGTTTAATGTAACAAATAATAATAATAACTTCACTAGCTGGCGTGGTTATGATGAATATGTATCTCCCAGTAATTTATTCCTAGAACAACATTGTAATTGAAGAGAATGTTCTCCCGTCCAATCCCGCAAATGTAACCATGCTATTTACGACATAAGATGATAGATTTAGAGGTTTTCCTGTAATCTTATTTTTTATGGTATAGAGTATAGTATGGTAAGTGCACATGGACACCTGCAACTCAAGAGTCACAAGTTCGTTGCCGGCTCTTGAGGTGGGCGTTTCGGTCCGGAAATAATTAACAAGTAAAGAACTATTTTCTGTTTTGATTTCAAAATTTTAGACATATTAGTTTCATAGATAGAGGGAGGAGGCGGTAAATTTTCATTTATTTCCTTAAAACGCTTTAAAACTATTAATCTTAAAGTTATAAATAACGTCCCACGTTACAGTTTGCATTATTTTCTACTGTGTTCTTTTTATTAAAAACTCATGTATCGATGTTGCACATTTGTGTTTCTAAATTTCAACTAAATAGATCCAGTACATTCAGAGCAAATTGACTGTGACAGGCAGACGGACGCATGAGTGATCCGATAAGGGTTCCATTTTTTCATTCGGACGTACGGAACTCTAAAAATAGAAAAAAAAAACATCCAAGACAAATCTGTGTTGCCTTGTACTTTCAGAATCAGAATCAGAAAGCTTTATTTGTAAACATAGGTGGGGTTACAATGATATGTGAGGTGTTACAGTATGGAGTAGGTGCGCTACGTTTTGCCATGTGGCGTACAAATATTTATAATTCCAAATATATAACGGATTTACATTTTTATTTTCAATATAGTGCGATTGGAAACATGACAAATGATTTATGCATAATTTGAATAATAATTTTAAATATTAATATGTCAAAATAATAAATAGGTAATTAACCATCATCATGAGAATTATTAATAGTTCCTTCTAAGTTACATTGGTATGAATTTGAGTTAGGGTCAATTATTAATAGTTTAATGGATGGTTACAGCAATTCTATAATGTCGTGATTTTGACGTGAATGTATCCGTTTTCTGTGGTAAATAAGCGTCAGCTGTTTATATCTGACATGAAGGTCGAAATCGTGTATAATTTGATTGCTCCAGAGTTAATACAGGGCTGAGAATGTCTTTCAAGTTTCGCTAGCTGTAAAAGTTACGACAAATCGCGGTGTATTATGTCACAAAACGAAATAGAAAAGCAAAACTCGCAATTTCATCGGCTTTGTTTCAACCTTGAAATGTTTCTATGTTGGATTTTCTCGGATTGCGTATATAAACAAATTGTGTTTCGAATAGAAAACAATTTTAAAAGATATGAACTTTGTTTTAGAAATTGAACTAGCAACCTGTTTCGGCTTCGCACGGGTAGCAGAGCATATACTGATTTTTTCCGACATCTTCAACAATCATCTTCACATTTCAGATATTTTTCACAAAACTTTAAGAAAATAATACACCTAAACCTTCCTCATGAATCACTTCATCTATTGGTGTAAGCTGCATTCAAATTCGATGCGTGGTTTAAAAGATCTAAGCGTACAGACAGACGGCGGGAAGTGACTTTGTTTTATACTCTGTAGAGATGCTGTCAATTAGAGGTAAAACACTGTATTTTAAAAAATGATGATAATGCGTTTCATGAAGTTAATTTTACTAGTTCAGAGTGGCACGGCTGTAAGTGGGAGTTATTTCCGTTCTAGAAGAAAGGATATAAACATGTATCTGTTTTAGGGTTCCGTACCCAAAGGCCTATTACTAAGCCTCCGCTGTCTGTTGTCGCTATAACAACAGCGTGACAACTCCTACCAGAAGCGTGTTTTTTTTTACTGTTTTTGCTTTATCTTAATAAAGGTGCGGAACGGTTTTTAATTGTGTTCCGATTTCGCATATAAGGTGGTTTTCGTTAGTTCAAGTTCGGCATAGTAGTATGCCGAACTTGAACTAACGAAAACCACCTTATCTATATATCTGTGGATATAGCAACTTTATCTCTATCTTGGCTTCCGTTGGATAGGTCCCCAGAGGGTTTCCACCCGGGAAAATAGGTGAAATTATGGTATTAAAGACAAGTTTAAAACCTGCTTTTATATAAAAACAGGTTTTCACTGAACCTAATAAAACTGTTTTTTTTAATTAAAACCTAGTTACCTATTATATGTATAACGGTTGACGAAGGATACTGAATGGACGACGAGGAAATAAAAATTGTACATGATTATTTAATCTCTGGCAACACTTGATAAGATAAATTATATATTTTTTTATTAATTAAGTGAGATTGATAGGTGCTGTAAAGCATCACCAGGAAGCATCTAATTAAACGTATTTGGGTCAACGAACAAATGTTTGTTAATAAACTTAGAAATTAAAAAATAAATTTACAATTTTCTGCAAAATATAGGAATATTAAGCATTTACGAATTTAAACAAATATATATGTAAACGATTACCGAAGAAGATATCGAGTTATATTCAACGGAAACGTATCAGAACAAGATTATGATATTCAGTTGGGTTGGTCACTTTTCCAATTTGTTGAAAGTACGGTCAGGAACGACAAGAATCATGGACATTATCTAAAGAGTTTGCACACTATGTAATGATCACGGATCTTGGTAGCTCAGCTTTGGTATAACCAAAGTTGAGCTACCCTTTAGTGTAAATGACGCAAAAAAAAGACCTTAATCTCTGACTCTCTGACTGACTGACATAGTTAAATAATTATGAAAATCTGAGAAAAAAGGAGATTTTTTTCCCATCACAAATGCGAGACTTGATACCATGCATCAATGATCTTGGTGCTTTTCACCCGACTAGGGAAAATTAATGATTTTATCAGTATAAGTATGTATGTTTTCATTTACGTGTGTTCCACCGTAGCGCCTAAACTACTAGACTGATTTTGATGAATGAGGTATTGATAGATTCATGATAATAGTCTGGGTGACATAGGCTGTATAAATTCTAACTAATTTAATATGGTGGACTTTACACGTAAATATCTGACCTCAAAAAAAATTAAGATGATCATGACATGTTTGGTATCAAAAGTAAGGTCTTGACGAGCAAATTACAAATATGTATAAATATCACATCGTCTAAGTAAATAAATATGTTTAAATAGTCAACAAACAAGCTAAAGCACCACGTACGGGCGCGGCTGTAATATTAATAAAAATAAATAAATTAATAATTATTTTTTCGTAGTCGGGTTATAGTTTTTTTTTTTTTATTAGTATGAAAAACCAAGTTAGTCGAATAAAAAATACTGACCTTTCTACCCTTAAAAATGCGTCGTATTGTTTCCAAGAAGTCTACATACATATATGGCGCGTATTAACAAAATTCCTCGCCACGAAAACTACGTGAAAGTTACTGTAATATGCAATTGTTTTCACGACTTCACTCGTAACTTGAACTAAATTGGACGTGGGCGGACTGTTATACGTTGGAGTGCAGACACAATCCGAGAAATTATATTGTGATTATTGTAAATAGTTTCAAATCCCTATGTATTAGGTTTGGCGTCGCAAAGTCAAGCTGAGTGAAACATTTTTTACTAATTGACTGCACCGATGCCATGGCCTTTTTATTGGACATTCCGATTAATATGATGTCGGGCCTCTTTTCAAGCTTTTAACTTTTGTCAGCAACAATCTCACCATTATTGCTATAAACCATCAAATTCACTAAATAACAGTAACTGCTATGTTGTTGTGTCTATGAAAAATGTGAAAAATATAAGTTTTATTACGGCCCTATGATTTGGTTATGCTAACTTCATAGAAATTATGTTGTTCGTACTTCAATCCGCACTCACGTGGCCATTATCAACTTATAATGCATGCCCAGCCTTTTTATAATCCCACCAATGTCAGGCCGACCAATAGCGTGCGCTACCGGTGTAACTAGTCATAATAATGTCTGTATTGTCTATTAACTCATTTTTATTATATAGTGAACTGTTTTATTATCTCCTATCAAGTTTTCTTCTATTTTTGATAAATAAATAACGACGACCGAGACGAAACGAGACGAGATATAAGATTTATTCCTCAATAAATTATTATCCACGGATGCACTTCGAAACCTAAAAAATAAATCATATTAACCTTATCGGGGCTCTAAAATACTTAGCGTGATGCTCTATACCACTAACAGCTTTATATATAATAACGTTTGCTACAACGCAAATATTTATTAATTATTTAAAATGTGTAAAATAAGTTTTTTTTTATTCCAACCAAGAAAAGCCCTATCTCGGTGAGTTTGCAAATAATTTATATAGTTTGAACAAATAAAAGTTTTGGACTCTCATGGTAAGATAGAAAGAAAATTAACATGTTAAATTTTTAACATTGACTTTCAACAAATAGAAAAGAGCTGATGATTTTCGAACGGCTGAACAGATTTTCTTGAATTATATCTAAGAACACTCTCGATCAAGTCAAGTCAACTTTGAAACAAATAAACTAATTCAAATCGGTCCATCCGTTTAATAGCTTGATGCCACAGACAGACACGAATATACACAGATACACATGTTAAACTTAGGCCACGTTCAGATGACGGGCGTCGGACGCACGTTTTGCTACCGCGCGTTGACGCGCGTCAACAAGAACACGCATTTTGTTCAAGTCGTTCACATGCCACCGCGCGTTTTGATACGCTTGCTTGACGCGGCATCAACACCCATGGCGGTGACGCTCGCTTTGAGATCATTGGTTTTCTGTACATTCGTTCACATGAACGCGCGTTTTCAACGCGTCGACAAGTGCATGTAATAAAAGGATTCGGTCATTTAAATAATAGTCCGTATACCCTTTTTCACAAAGCATGATTTCGGTGACACTTAATTTTATGCAGTTTATTCAAATAAAAATATAACATACAAGAGATGCCAAAAGTACTACTTCTTACCTTTATTTTTATTCCACATCAAATTTTCAAATTTTAAATATTAATTCAAAGCTCACTAATATATAGATAAAAATCAATCTATATGTATATATAAAAAGCTTTTATTCAGCTTCCGTATGTTCACGGTCGCAAATCTCCTCAAGTGCATGCGTATTTAATGAATTGTCTTGAAATTTTCAATTCAGTCTATATGTATGTTATGTATATATAAAAATTTAGCTTCTGTATGTTTCTTGCCGCAAATCTCGGAAAGTGTTTGATGAATTGTCTTTCAATCTTTATTTCTTATTCCGAAGTTTCAATAGAAACATACATTTTACATACATTTTCAACTGATTGATAACGAAAAATACTGAGTATTTTAGATTAACTTCTAATTTGTCATAGTTACTTTCGTGAAATTTTACTAAGCCTTTACTCAATTTAGTTTCATGTAGCCTAAGTTAAGGATATTAAGTTATAAAGTGGCTTTCAACATATTGCCGTCGCTTCTTGTGTTGCTGTTTCTGACGTCGATATAAAATCACCAAACCCAAGGCTATTTTTATGTCCATCTTCAACGAATACAGAATTCGAACTGAACTGCGACAACGCGCGGTCGACGCCCGTGAAACGCTTGCCATGTGAACAGTATACGGGCGGTCGCCGCGCGTCAGGCGCGGCCGCTGCCCATCACCTGAACGGATTCTTTTAACACCCATCGTTTTTATGTCCGGGATTAAAAACAAACATATGCAAAAAAAAAACGCAGAAATGAAAATAGTTAGTTAAAATTTCTTAAAACTACTTTTATTGTTTCGTTATATTATTAGAACTTCGCCATTATTAATAATATGTAATGATGTATAAATTGATCAGGCCACTTTCAGTCGAAGTTTATTAGCCCAGTAAAGGTTATACACCCACTGTTGTTTCGTAAATGAATAAATAAACAAGCCTTAGTGCGAAAGGCTTACAGTGGAACCCTTGTTAATATAAAGTGACTCGTGTATTGTATCTGAATGTTTATGTTAGAAATAGCAAACGTGGCTGGTAGACTCTTAACTAAAACGAATGAATGAAAACAAAAAACATGTTAACTAAAATTAATGAATGAAAACAAAAAAACAAATTAACTAAAATGAATGAATGAAAACAAAAAACAAATTAACTAAAATGTGTTCTTTTACACACACTTTGTATTATTTATGTTGATATGTTCATAGTGTTTGACAAAACCTTAAATGGTTTACTAATACAAATAAAAATTTGAGTGAGAGAAAAAATTAAGATGATCTCACCATGGAAAACCACACAACACTTAATGGTAGTAATTCTCAGGAAGGAATCCTTTTTGCAATCACACTTTGTTGTTACAGTTCTTTGATTATACAAAGAACATACTTCTTTCAGAAAACAACGTAACTATATATAGGTAGGAATAAAATAAGATAATTCAGGTTTTGATGTTAACGAGGAGTATTTAGACCAAATATTATTCGAAATAAATAATAATACGGAGGAGCTAAATCTTCGTTGCTAAAGTTTAGTGTTGCTCAACTGAAATTTAATATGCCAATCAACTAATCACTGTTATTTACAACCATTTCCAAAAAGTATTTCTTTTATATTACACATTTAAAAACATTAAAAAATAAAATGTTGTACAAATTAGTACATACTTTATTAACAGAATGCCCGACACTGTTAACTCGCCACCGTTTAATAAATTCTGGAATTTGAGATGAACTCCATAAAACTTTTTTTTATCGAAGCAATGCTTAATATATAGCCATTTATGTTTGTCAGCTAGCGGGATGGTATAGAACTGTAATAAATACCTGCAAATTACAAGTATTGTATTTATTATTTAGGAGTAGTATACCTAATAACAAAACATGCCTGGCCTGAGGCGCTACAGAACCTGTACAGCCACGTGTTCTGCCAGCCGGAACACGTGCTTGTTGCGTTGTTGTTGGCAAACATTTAGGCTACGACCAGGACCATTTTATTTTTGTAATTGTTACTTTTACCAACTTCTACTTTGTTCTGTAAACGAAAAAAAAAGTTTTTTCTAATTCACCTTTTTCTTTCTTTCGTTACTGTATGTTGCTCATTGTAATCTTAGCTTAACCCTTTATAGTACATGTAGTACAGTGTTTATGCTCACAGCTGGATACTCAACATTATCTGGCTTCTACCACTCAGTTGTCGCTTTCATGGGATCTAAGTTAGATTACGTGTTATTTCTCTGCATACATTATTAGAAAATGGACTCAGTGAGATTTAAAGCAACCTTTTACCAGATAATCTGAATACTGTAGTGGAATACTATATCATACATAATTTATGAATAAATTAGCCTGTTGGTCTAGGGGTTTGTGGTCCAATAATGAATACAACAAATAATAATTGTGTGATAAGCACGATCACTTGTTCTGTGCCTGGGTGTAATTTATCTGTAATATGTATGTAATTCGTAATACATAAATAAGTGTGTTTATCAGCAGTATGGTTATCATAGTACATACTCTGCCTGTTTGGGATCAGACGGCCATATGTTAGGTATCTCAAGTTATTATATTAAACAATAAAAATATGGGTGGACTTACAGGATGTGAGCGTAGTGAAAGTATTGTCCGTTAAGTGTCAAATCAATGAAATAATCGCTTAAAAGTCTTTCACGGATCAATAACCTTAGAAAAATAACTCAAAGGCACGGTTTCATCAAACTTTGGCTACATGGAAGGAAGTAGACCTTGATTAGTGGTGGTTTAAATAATGCAATCGCGATATTAATTTTGTTTATTAATATTTCAAAGCGTGACCCTTATACATCATGTGCTGTACCGCTGCCCTTCGTTATTAAAATATTGTTTCATATTTGTCATACGAAAAATATGATTTTATCCAAATGCCCGGCATTTTTGATAATTTTGTCTGGTTATGGATTTTAAGTGAGAGCAGCAACCGTGGAAGGATGTATTAAAAGCCTCTAAGGCGGAAATGTTACATTTTACAAACAAGTGAGACTTAAATTTTCTTTACAGAACTGCAGTAAAAAAACAATCATATATGTACGATCCGGTCCCAGCTTAGTTCAGACTTTATTACTGTAATTTGGTGTAAGTTCAACTGGGTGTACGGATCCCTTGCTGCCTTTTACGATTTTGATAAAATATAAAAATGCAGGAAATATTTTACCTAAGCAATTAAGCTTAGTTTTATAATTATTTTTTTGAGGAGAAGCTAAATTCTATTGGGAGAGTTTTATACTCGTATCTTGCCAAAATATTTCAAAAGTGGAACTAGGTATTGTTATATCCAGATTAAAATTTCGGTAGTTAAGTATATTGAGGCGTATTTAACAGACTACTATGTGTAAAATAAAATGTATGTAGAGGTTGCTTGAGGGTTAATAATGGGGGTTCCTAAATCAGTTTTAAATTTTGTTTGACACACTCAAATAAGTAAGGTCGTGTCTGTAAGTATGAACATTGTATTGAAATCTAAGTGTATCTTCTGATTTATTTGCGGGCTCCTATTGCTAACGCTCGTCATTTAATATCTCGCTTTTCGACGAAAGGTCCTGTATTCGATGAATTAGCTAAACAGCCAGAGCTATATTTCACTATGGTATGTTAAAAAAATCTCAGCAATAGTTCTCGGTAAACCTGTATGGGGAAACAAACAAGTGATTTCAGTAAAGATTCTATTATCTATCAGCTAAAACTTAATGTACCCTCTAGAACCCTAGATTTGTAAAAGAGTACTCAGCTTGCCTGATGATAAGTACCTTCAATTGGTTAACGTGGTAAGGTTGAAGATGTTTTCGAATACGGGTTTATGTTTTTTACTGTGTTACTAAACCAATAAAAAAAACCTTAAACATAAGTTAGGAAAGTTTGTTAAGTTGTAGATAACTTTTCGACTGTTTATTAAACGAAGGCTGTGGAAAGTGTTTTATTTCTTTTCTATAACTTGTTAACGATAAAGTTTTTTCACGAAATTTATCAGTTTTTTAGTGAGTTCGGTTGCGGAGGCGGGTTCTATAAGTTCATTAACTAGAAAGGTGCGGAAAGTTACAGTCTGTAAGGTAAAACATATTTTATAAAAAATATTCGTTTCGTTCGTTCGTTCTACGTAATAAAATTTCTATAAATCAAATTTGTAATATTGTATATCGGTACAATTGTGATATTGTAGCAACTCTTTATAGTGTACTCAAACAAATCAAAGTATTCACCCCGTACACCTTAAATATAGAGCCGGTTACCACTTTGTTTATTATCATTAAAAGTCGATTTACACGGAGAGAGTGTCTCGTACATTTTCAGAGGAAAGCTCGTATGCTTTTATCACAGGTGATAATCTCAGGCGATTACAGCGTTCGTATGTTTGTATTCAAGCACTCAAGTAAAGCATTCTCCCGCGATGCACACGAAGTACTTTAATAAATGACGTATTTAACTATTCACAAAAATTAGAAATATTCTCCTTAGAGCTGGTAATATTTTAAGGTACGACCGTTTCGCTTACTTTTTTTTTGTCATGTTGTATCAACTCTAAAAATTAAACTGAAAATGTAAAAATGAATTAATTCAGGATTCTGGTACTTAATATTCTTCTTTATTCTGAGTTACTGGTAACTTCCAGACCAAACTTTTTTAAATATATATTTTATTTATAAAAAAAAAGTCCATTCTACTAATTTGAACTTTATAAACGTTATCACGGTTAATGAAAAAAAAATTGAAAATGTCAAATGTTTATGTGTGACGTTCCATAGTGGAAAAGATGATGAGTGTGATTCTAAATTATGTTATTAACATGTAATAACCATTGATATTCAAGACAAAGTCTGGACGGTGGGAATTTACAAGATGTTGTACAAATATTTTAATTCTAAATATGCTTAATGCTTTAGATAAAGACGATGACGAAGCAATTTTTTTAATTAAAAGTAAGGCAAGGCAAAATAGCAAGACAAACTTTGTTCATAAAATTCTATTGCAATGTTTTAAAAATATGTTTGTATAAAATATTTGAACTAGGTATGAATTTTTTTACACTTTCGCGTTCCGTGATATAATTATATATTTATACGGGAATTAACGCGATTTCGATCAGGCGGCACTGGCCGTGGTCACAGGCCGACTCCGAGTCAGCCTGTGACCACGGCCAGTGTAGGCAACCTGGTCGAAACGTTCTGTTTACAAGTGCAAATTTAAAAAACTCATTCATTTCTATCAGTAGAAAATGATAACTGTATTCATATTATTAAACATTGTGTTGGTACGATTTTCATTTATTCACAACTCACAACTTGCTTGCTTTTTACACAGATTTCTGGCGACTTTTGTAATGAACCCTTTTAAAAGGATAAAAGAAAAATATACGACTTAATGCGGCAAATAAACTTTAATACGTAGACCCACAATCAAGAACTATACGGTCCCGCACTTATTCCTGAACCCCTCATGTATCAGGTAGTTTAACCAACACAAGGACGTTTCGAACAGCACTCAGCATTTGAAGAGCGTTTCTCCCTTTCGTATAATACGTACATTTCACCCCTCTTGCACGTACAGCCCCCACTTGATAGTTGCTCACCATTTATCAAATGGTGTCAGCTTTTAATGCCAGATGACACTATGGAGAAAATGTTCCATAGGGTTTGTTGGAATATAGGTCAGCGTCGAGGTAACTCGGTTATCAAACGGCATCTTTTCGTATCAATTTCTTTCAGTGATTTTAAGAGTTTAACCATTTTTTAAAGTACCCTGCGATTTAGTAACTTTATACGAATTATAAGCGTTATTAAGGACTGTATTAGATCATGTATTCAGTTGGTGATTTACCACGTGAAGACATCCTTGTACTTATTGTAACCAATTCTATATATTATTTCTATCCAAAAAAATAACAAAGATCCGGTTACAAGTAAAGAATTAATTAACCTTTTGCCTGTTGCCATATTCGCTGATAAATTATGTTTTGTAATTTTATTGTTTGTTCTACAAATATTATTCTTTGATGTAGGTATAGGTATGTATGTGTGTTTATGCGTGGTTTACAAACCACGGATATATAAATATATATATATACTTGCATCGATTAATAAGTATAGTGCATACAAGCAATGCACAAAACAAGCAATTATATATTATTATACATTCAAAATATTGTGGTTTATGTAGAATCTCTGATGTTAGCACATAATTAAGCAAAATAACATAATTTGTATTCATTTTTAAACGAGAACAATTGCCGACAATTGGCAAATTTATTTGATGCACAAACATTTCAATAAAAAATAAATTGTGTGACTAAAAATCTCGTGATTTTCTTTGTATTACAATTGAAATGAGTCTAAACATTTGTTTAAAGTTCCAACGGTTAAAGTTCTACCTAATATTTTATGATTTATTATTCCAAGTGCGATTTGTTTGATCAATATATAAATATAAGTTGCTAGATCGCAATGTAATGATTGCAAAAACCAATCCTTATTATAAACGTTAGGGTAATTAAAGAAGCAGTGCCATATACCAAATCACAGTTAATGAGTCTTACTTGAATAGTGTTGTATTTCTACTGATGAATACCTTTTCTAGAGTTCTTTTAGGAACTATAATTCTGATTTATATGTTGTTAACCACCTCAGCAATCACATTATCATCAAAATGTTTTACCCCAGTTTTGTTTCAATCGAACTATTTCATTCGTAATATAAACCCAACCAAAAGTGCGGTCGCCTGCTTTATTGAAAAACTCTTCAAAGCGATTCTAAATGACTTCCGAATATCATAAAACTAACTCGACGAATAATTTTGGATTGTTTGAAAGTCATTTCATTTTGCAGGTTTCGCAGTTTTTGCGTAACGAAATCTTTTGGGACCAACTTCCATTTGCGTAATTACTAATGTTATTTTCTCTTGTTACAGGAATCACCCGAAAAAAAATGATGAATGAAATAGAAGCCGGTTCAGTGAACTGTAAGTATTCTTTATTTTAAAACATACTTAAATGAGTTTACAAATTATAGATATAGATAATAACTTTAACATAAAAGCGCTAAAATATATCATTAAAATAAAAAAATTGACTGTTTGTAAGACAAAGACTTTTTATCGATCAATAAATGAACGGCCGAAGCATCTCAAAGGAAGCAGACTTTCTGAGAAGTATCATTCACAACTTTGTTAATATTCCGCTCCTATGGGTTATACTCATAACATACTATCAAAGGAAAAATTATTGATACAGATTGAAATGGTATAACATGTAAATAAGTAAGATAATAAACGGAAGAAAACGAAAATTAGATTTATATAAATAACGTAACCTAATATATGTTTATAACGTTCAAATTATATTTTACATCTAAAGCTGCAATCGTTATCAATCTCTAATCTTAAATCTATTCATTTTCATTAACTCTTTCAATCACTTACCTTTGCCAGACGTAAACCTCTTTATTTTTCTTATAACACCTGATCTTCCGCCTTTTACACCCAATCATTTACCTACCTTCTTTAGCTCGTCTGATTGATTGATTGACTGATGGTACTTATTGGCAAACAGGTAACGAGAAACGTTAATGTTTAGTTATTCGTTAGTAAAGTTATTTACTTATAAAATGGAGGTTGGAGTTATTTATTTTAGTTTGTTAAAAATAGAAGATCATCAATTCAACTGTAATTATTACTTTGTCACGCGATATTGTTGAAAAATCATAACAGATTTTAAAGATTGTGTTTTAACTGTGATACCATAAATATTTGAAAAAATAATTCATTTAAACATTAATCAAAGTTTCAAATGCATTGTTTTGTTTTAGACACTTTGAATTCAGTTGTCCTTATTCAAAGATGATAGATAATATCCCTTTAACCCCATATTATATTTGAAATTACTTTCATAAAAAAAATATGTACATTTTTTTTATTAAACATACGAAGGAGAACTGAAATATTTCCGCATTCTCGTCTTTGGAATTAGGTACAAATTTAATAATTATAATTTATTAAAGTGTCTGTGATATAACCTTGTGTAATATATATTTTCTGCAATCAAAGACTTCTTAAGTGTATTTCCTGGTTGTTAACGCATGTCCCGTTTGATGATAGAGTACTTCAAACGTAGTTCTTTCATTGCGAAATTAATTTGACAAACACAAATGTATGGATGTTGACGTCATCCGTACGCTTAGCTCATTTGAACGAACTGAGACGAGGAGTTGATAAACAAGTGTGTAAGATTTATTATGACACCGTAATTAATAGAATAGTTGTTTATAAATTAACCATTCATATAAAACATATTTTTAATGATGGTTAAATAAAAAAAAAACAATTTTACTACTTATTATAAATGCGAAACTTTGGATGGATGGATGTTTGAAATTTGGCACAGAGATAGATTTTAGCATGGAATAGCACATAAGCTACTTTTTTGCTGAACAATTTACAGTTCCTGTGGGTTAGATTTGAATTTTCACGCAAACGAAGTCGCCTCAACAGCTCGTTTTTTTAACTATAAATTTGAGGTATCTACACATCTTTTACACAAAATTAAACAAAAACCTCAATTCACGTGTGATTTGTCGAAATTTATATCTGGACATGAAAGGTATAAGGTCGGATCTGCGCATTCGCAGGTTTTCAGGAGAGTGAAAATAAAATTGACAAACATTTTTGACAATATTTATTAAATTACGTTATATTGTAACAGTTTTGTTTTAATTACCTGTGGTAAATCATCAGGGCTTTATACTTTTCAATAAATACACTTCACTAAACGTTAAATTTAATGGTTATTATTGTTTTTTCTATTTTAATGCTTACATCCGACCTTATGGCTTGAATAATTAATTATAGTTTACGAAAAACTCTGGGTACGTTATGTGTACATCCGATTTTGTGCTTGCAATTTTTTTTGGCTGAACTGTAATTTAAAATGAAATGATGAAAGGTAAATATCTTATGCCCTTTCTGTACCGCTGACAACGTTTATACAAAATGTCATGGTGCATGTTAATGCTTTCAAAGCGTACAAATAAACAACCTTTCTTTTTTTCTTTATTTTTTTAACTAACTCACTTTCACATTTATATATATAATAATATCTATAGACCAACAATGTTCCAACATGGGGCCGACCCAAAACCAATGAATTTAAAAGTCTATGGAGAGTCCATGATTAATAGCAGACGTCCTAGCTTCTAATGTTCTTATAATCTTATAACTTGAGTCCGCATTCATAGTTCTATCTTTCAACTATACTCGTATGTATACAACTATATACATACAGTTAGTTTATAATATATGTGTAATAATAACAGTTATAAAACTATACAAATAAAATAAACAGTTTTACACTTAATGACCAGTCTCTTTTAGTAAAATATTGTTGATAATATAGACTTTTCGAAAATAATTTTCATTAAATTTCTTTCGGTTTGGGTTTTAAATTACAATATCTTTTAAAACCGTAATATAAATGAAACGAAAAAAATACCGGCATACCTAACCAACCATTATTGTTATACCTGTAAATATAAGAGATGAATAGAGGAGCGTGGGATTAATCATATTAAATTATAGCACAATCAATTAAATTACATAAATTGATATCAATACACAAGTAGATTTAATCAATATGATGAGCTGAAGAAGTTAACAAGAATACTATAGCAAAAATATCTATGTACATGCATTTCCTCGAAACATTTTTGTTTGGTTAAGCCACGCTTAAAGTTATATAAAATAAGCCTAAGAGCAATAATGACTAAATAAGTACACGAATGTCATAACGAGATAAGCCCGCTTTTTTAATTTAGAAAATTAATTTAAAAATCGAACAAATAATTCCTTACCTCCAAATTAAAAAAAAAAAATATTACAGTTTATGGATATTAGATTGCATGCCAATATACCACAAGACTTATGTAGCGTCCTAGTATTTACCGATATGAAATTCCCACACGATATTAATTTATAATTCCTTGTTATCAATTTGTCAATATGTAATTATTTATATTCATTATCACCGTGTGAATTGAGTGCTTCTATTTATACACGATGATAAATGTGCCATGTTTATTATAATGTGAGAAATTAAAATACGAACTACACTCACCTTTGACTTTTAGAAATTAAGTATGTATTCGAAATAGATGTATTATAAATTACTTTAAAACATTGTGTGGAAATTTATACACCCGAGGATATATTGAACTTCTCACATTATTATTTACGAACATGATTCGACAAACTACATAATCTATACTAATATTATAAAGTTGAAGAGTTGTTTGGTTGAACGCACTAATCTCAGGAACGGTTCGAATTAAAAAATTATTTTAGTGTTGGATAGCCCATTTATCGAGGAAGGCTATAGGCTATATAACCATAAACGCAGGTGAAACTTCGGGGAAGATATAAAGAGCTGTTTTTATGCAGGACTTAATTCGCAACGTGGCTGAGCTTATCGCCAAACGCTCCTTTTGCGATCATTGCAATGATTAGAAGATTTTATCTCCACTGTTTGTTATTCTTGTTTTTTTTTTTAAATTTAACTCACATAAATTATTCAATTAATGTATTACAAATTAATTCGGTAAAGTAAAAATAGAGTACGGGTCATACTTGTATGTGCCTATGTCCCAATTCACAAACACAATTCAATTATAACTACGATGGACACTAATGTTGTATTTGGTGACATTGAGAATAAATAAATGCTGCGATGTATTTTATAAATTTGAGAACAGGCCCGAGAAAGTGTGATAGGTACTGAAAAAGTATAAAATGTTACAACTGAAATCAGTAAAATTCATTACAAAACAAAGACAACTTTACAAATTGAGTCGTTAGGTAAGTTGGGATTCATTTGACTTGTTAATATTAGATATTATGAAAATACATTTTTATATGGTTCTCTATTGCATTATCACAAAACACAATAGATATAGGTGTAACCCACACCACATGTTGCGCTTACGATGATTTATTACAAACGCCAGTATGAGCGATCGATCGATCATTCAAGAGGTTAAATGCGTTATTAAAATCTCTTCAACGTGCCAAAAGGTGATCTTTTAAGAACTACATCCTAACTAAAATAGCGCGTTACTTTTTGATTACATCTATTTTTATTTAATAATGATGAGATAAATCTCAGCAAGCCTCAGCTATAGGTTGTATGTATATTAACTGTACATATCATCACGTACGTACGTACGTACCAACTAAGTTGGGGTCGGCTTTCAGTCTAACTACGATACGACCGAACTTCGATATTTTACCTGAAACGACTGCCTTCGGACCTCCACAACCCTTGGGTACTTGTACTAGGTAATATCGAAGTTCTGTAGTTAGCCCATATTGACGGTCTTTTTAGGGCTCCAACTCCCCGTAGCGAATGCATCAGATGTTCGTATGGCAACTGGGACCGACGGCTTAACGTGCTCTCCGAGGCGCGGAGGGGTCTCAATGTTTTAAGAATGGCCACAAATCCTAAGACTGACCTGGCTAGTATTATTTGACGTTGAAATGTGTTTACCCACTCGGTTACCACTTAGCCACGAGCCCCCATATTAACTGTACATATATTATTCAATATAGAAAATAGGTTTCCGAACTGATTAAGGATCATTTATCAAAGCAGTTGTCATTCTGTTTCTGCCTATGTAAACAAAAACCACAGATGAAAAATCCCGCTTACTGTACTCGTCCAGTGGCATGTATGACGATGATAGAAAGTTTTACATATTGCCGCTATAAATTACCAGTGATAACGAAAAGGGCGTCGATTTAATTATTGTTTATGTGACGGTGTATACGATTTACAGGACAAATTATTCGTATAGGGTACCGATTTCATTCTGAAATAATTTTGGGGTTATTTTTATGCTTTAAATGGCAAGGGATTAGTTTGATAGTAAGTGGTGAAATGCTCATATTCTCTTTCAGAGACATCAGCAATCTCCAAGTTATTCTGTCTCGATAATTTACCACTAATACTAACTTTTAAACTTTCGCGTTCCATGATATAATTATGTACATTTTTATACGGGAATTAACGCGATTACAAAATTGGGATCACATACCGCTGACACATCGGTTTGCTTACAAAATAGGGACACTGTTAGTATAGTATGTGACGATACATGGCGAAACAAAAATATTAAAAATATCGAAATTGTGCGGGTGGATGAAGAAACGTCTACCTCACCATTGACCCAGTCAGCTTGCGACCACGGCCAATATAACGTGGTTGAAAAGTCAGGCAATTCAGAGGCATGTAATACCTATTTCGCGATAGCGCTAATTCCCGTTTAATGTACATAATTATAATTTACCACTTCTTTAAGATGGAACCTAAACGGGCAACAGTGTGCATACATATGGTTTACCAGATATTTGATGGATGGGTCATCTAAGCTTCGATCTCGTTGGCACCAGAACGATTCTCAAGGAAATAACAATTTCGAAGTCTTAAGGTGACTTAAGAAACCAATTTAGGCAAATTTTGCAACGAACGCGCATTATATTAAGAAGTAGCAAGCGTTATAATGTCTCAATGAAGTAATCTTTCTGATGACATTACTTAATCTGTGTGAGTCTTTGCAGAAAAACAGAACAGTCTTATCGCGCGTAGGCAAAACTTCAATAACACACCACTGTTTAAGTAAGAAGTTTGGAATATATTAAAAAAAGCCAAGAAAATATTTCCAACCTTTGTACGATATTTTTACAAGATTAAGCTTACAAATAGGCGCAAATATTTTAACGGCCAGATAAATTACGGCAATATGTGGGGGAGACATGAATGGGTCAGTTATTATGAATGTGGATTATTGCAAGTTGTTAAAGGGATTTATGTCCACCTGAATGTTATTAGTTACCTAAAATCTCGGCGGTTCGGTATTAGGGACAAGTTTATAGGCGATATAACAGGCTTATATCGCCTATAAACTTGTATAATTCAAATGAATATATATGAGTTTATTTAGTTTCTGAAATAATTGTTTTATTTTTGAAATGAAAACTTCTTTAGGCACGTTGGGCACTTTAGGGACGGGGAAAACTGCACTGAACTCGGTGACCGTCACGCTCAGAAACGTTTGTACAGATGGGTGTGCGTGCGTGCGCGCGCGCGTGTCTTTAGGTGTGTTACGTTTTCACTTCTGACGTACAGTCCTACGACTGTCAGATTTTTTTCATTAATAATCCTGGTCCTGGCTGATGTTATTAACATAATGTTTGTTAGAAATTAAAATATTCTTTTTAAAACAATTTGATAATAATAACATCTCTATTTTATAAGAAACATAATAAAATAAATTATACCATCCAAATAGGTACCTACCAAGTTCACAGATAAGATAATAGTTACTTTCAAGACAGGTAGGTATCACTTTATACAGGATTTTTAGTACCCCAAAATCACGGTCACGGGTTCGATTTCAGCAATGCAAATATTTGTATGCATGAATTTGTCTATTTTCATTTGACTGTGTGTTTTTATGTATAACCTGTATATGTTGACCTGACACTGAGAGTGTGACGCCTGACACCGTCGCGGCAGGACGCTTCACTCCTTGAAAAAGGGCCCCCGTCGGGTCCGAAACTAGTCGGGCATCCCCGAAATACAAACGTGAGTAAAACCGTATAATCTCTAATAAACATGAATATCACTCACGAAAGTTTTTATTGTAATAATAACCTGTATATGTATGTATTTCCAAAAAAATATATAAATGTACTGTTTATCCGTGTTCTAGAACCCAAAATATATGCTTTGCTTGATTTGGATCTAATCAAAGGAGGAAGAGAGGGAGTGGGGGTAGGGGAGAAAGGGGAAGAGGGGAGAAGGGGGAAGAGGGGGGAGAGGGAAGGGTTAGGGCCTCCGGTAACCTCACTCAGTCGGTGAAATACAATACAATGAAAAGGTTTAGTACCTCAAAACCATAATTGTTCATTCAACAGATTAATTTATACCTTCTGAAACAGCTCTTATTATTACAAACAATAAACATATAAGCATATACGAATAGTAGCTAGTAACGTAGTAACTATCGTGTAAGTGGATGCGATAGCTCGATAAAAAGAGAAGGCTGCTGTACGTGATCTCTCTATCCTTGTCTAGGGCGTGTAAGTGGCGTGTTTGTGTGTATATTGATACACTCTGTTGATGCGTAACTGTAAAAGTTAAAAAGAGAGAGGGGAACCACGTATGGCAGCGTTCTCTTTTTAATCATCTATCGCATATAACGCCTCCTTCCGCGGTCTATTCTCAAAATGTCTATGTTACAAACACTGTCTTGTTTCTTTGTGTGTGTGTGTGTTATTTTCAATACATTCACTATCGGGCCGAGGTTATACTTAAAAATAGATATATGCATTCTGATACCTGCCAGTATCATCGATTTTGTGGTTAGTATTGGATATCACATTCAACGTCACGTTTTTAATATGAATATCAACAAAATTGGTATCTAACGCCTGCCCTAGATATTGCCTAGGCGAGGTCAGAGCTGGTCTTTATGAGCTAGATTGCGTCCGTATGGGATAGAGTCCGTAAGCAAAACGAATCGTTTCTTGATTATAGGAACCGGGTTTTAGTCTACTTTAAAGCGAGCGAAGCCCCGTGAAGAAAAGCGAAAAGCTAGTATAATATTATACAGAACGAAATCATTTGTTCTAATTTATAAAACACAATATATTACAACTATTTTTAACATTTGTTATGGGTTTAGTGAATTTGAAGAGGCTCAAGAATGTATCATCCGTACTCGTGGAATGTAATATTATAAAATGCTCTTTAGCCAGTCAGTAATACTGATGTACACAAACTTAAATAACGCGCAAAAAGAGATGAAAGCACTTATTTATATTTCATTCATTTCTTTTTATTGTACACTTTTTAAACAATGTAAACAATGCAAACATGTTACAAGTATCTATGTCTAAGTGTTATCACACGCAGCGATTTCTTCCAGACAAACTTTGTACGCATATTGTCAAATATAATTAAGGGTAGCTCTTAATTAATAAATCCGAATTTGCTTGAGGTGCTTAGGCTGTTTAATTATATTTACTCTTACCTTAATATACCATCGTATGTATCAGTTTCGTATGTAGACCGCTTGCAAGAAATGGTATGTATTCAAAAAATAAAGGCCTATATATTCAACATCTCTATAAAATTTAACTCTGGAACGTTACAACTACCACTTTACGACAATTAATTGACACAAAGTATTTACACCAAAATTCAGAACTATTTGTTAATCAGATAATTGTGTGAAGATAGAAACCATAACAATTGTCGTACTACAAGTTGATAAGGCGACTACTAAGAGCGCGTCAACTATCTATCATTTTCGACGAGCTCCTTTCATTAAATTTCTTATTCAATGTTGACGAAAACTAAATCGTAACCCTCAGGCAGGGTTCAGGAGTCATCAACCCTTAACTTTACACACCACATAAAATCTTATTTATATGAAGTATAAAGAAAACACCGGACTCCTTTTGTTTCTAATACTGTTTACGAAGTCACCGTAAAACAAATATGGCTGCTTTTTTATGCCTGTATAAGCAGCTTGCGAACTCATAAAATCTGGTCAAGGATTTATAGGGAAAATACTTTTTCATGAAAAACCGTATGTTATACTAACTTTTAAACTTTCGCGTTCCATGATATAATTATGTATTTCCACGGGAATTAACATCAGGCAATTCAGAGGTATGTAATACCTTCTCGTGATCGAGTTAATTCCCGTGGAAATACATAATTAAACCGTATGCTGATTGCCATTTGACTGTTAGACCGAATTGAGTAGTGTGATTGGTTTTGGACACATTAGGATTCCCTCTATAATTCTGATTCAAAGATCTTTAAACACCTCATAATCAAAACAACTTTGACATCCGAAATAAACGATAAATGAAAGTTAAAATATTTTGATTAAAAATATCATGTTCATTATAGATTCGACTGGCCTGTTGGCCTAGTGGTTAGTGACCCTGACTGCTATGCCATAGGTGGTGGGTTCGATACCCACCCGAATCTGGGTGTTCTTTGTGTCCGTTGTTCGTATGTTTGTAAAGTCCCCCGCGACACAGGAGTAATTCCTAATGCGGGAGTTGTCTTTTTCTTAAAGAAAAAAAAAGATGTCATGTTATGATTTGTATTTCGATATTACGGAAACATTAAACACACATTAATAAGTCTAACGTAGTGTTTATATACTCTTTGATGATAAGTAAAACGTCAAAGTTGAAATGCTTTACTTATTTGTCTTTAGATGTCAGACTACAGTTAACGTTAATACGTTAACGTGTGTTCCTATGAGTAAGGTCTTTAAAACTTATTAAATGATTTGTAGAATCTATCAAATCGGGGTATTAGGCTAACCATTCTTACAAAAAAATTTAATGTATTATAATCTTATCTATGTTTTCAGTTACAGTATTTGTAAAATGAAAATGTAAGTATTAATTATTTATAACTAGTCACCGCAGCTATGTTTTCACAACACGAAGATAGTAAATAAGCATAGGGTGTGGACTTACAGATTTACAATTACGTCAGCGTTGGCATAGACAATAGTTACTTTAGCGTTGGTAGGTATCCTTGGCTAATACAAAAACTTAAAAACATAAATAAACGTAAAAAACACGCTTTAATAGAAAATCAAAATGAAAAGTGGAAAACAATTTTCAATAAATTTAAATTAAGAATAGTGTGATTAACAAAAAAAAGTATTTTATTGGAAAAGAGCCTTACTAGATGTTAATTATTATACATAATTATTGACAGATATTGTTAGAAGTATATTGGTAAAATGATGATGATTAATGAGCATATATAGTGTAAACCCTAGAATGTCACTGTGTAAATACATAAATTATAATTGTTTGTTTCAATATCGGAACCCATAGATATTTAAGTAGCAAACCCGTCATCACTGCTCATAATATTAGGGCGTGTTACAAAATATTACTTTTCACGTAACAATAAATAATTCATCATATTCCCGCCCTTACCAAGTAATTTCCGTTTAATTTCACATTCAGCGTTACGCATAATATTGTTTTCAAGAAAATGTAGACGTGTTAATATTTTTGAAGGCAAGCTACAGTATACTATTTGTTTTAATTTAAAAAGAAGGAAGGAAGTAGAGCACACAATAATAAATTATTTTTAAGCTCAACTTCGAGCCGTTCGACTGGTCCAGTACCTCCAGCTTCACGCATAAAGAAAATAGAAATACAATAACTAGATTATCATATTTGGTTGCGCTACAAAATACCAGAAATGGTCGATGTAGCTTTAGGCATTCAAACTATCTTACTAATATTATTAAGGTGAAAGTTTGTGAGTATGGATGGATGTTTGTTACTCTTTCACGCAAAAACTACTGAACCGATTGCGATGAAACTTAGTATGTAGATAGCTGGAGATCTGGTTTAACACATAGGCTACTTTTTATCCCGATATTCCCACGGGATCGGGACTTTACGCGGGTGAAACCGCGGGGCGCAGCTAGTTAATAATAAATATATTTTGGTTGCCCAGGTATAGGCCTGCCATCACTTGAATTGCTGACGCCGGACAAGATCTTCAAAAATCCCGGACACATGTGTGAAATCGAGATTCTTTCCCGGACACCTTAAAAAAAACGCCGATTCCTTTTTTTTATTAATTTAACAACTTGTTCTTCTGGTAATTATAAATTGCCAGGGAGGCACAGAGTGGCCGGGTTTTACCCGGACACTTTTTGAAAACCCTGCCCGGACGTTCCCCGGACGCTCTCTAAGCTAGGACAAATCCGGGGAAACCCGGACGGATGGCAGCCCTACCCAGGTATGACTTATAAAAGCATAACCGCACCTTTAGATCAACGTATCTTATTGACGTATTATGTTTGGTATTTTTATGAATTAAATTTCTAATACAGGCGCCAATGAGTGGCGGAATCTCAAGAGGTTTTATTCTCCTCTGTGTTGCCAAAACAATTTTTTCAATAGTTTATTTATGGAGAAATTTTAATTGTATTATACTGATAAGAGTATTAGAACTTCAATGAGAAGCTGATTCTATAATATTGCTATGAGAGTGGGTTGATCTTGAGTGCGGTTGGCGCCAGACAATGCTTGGAATATTATGTCTATAGCAAGATATTGAAAGTATTTTGTACATGTTTTTCTTGTAAAACCCGTGAAATAATAGTTATTTAACTATCTAGTTATTATTTCTTCTTAGGTCCCTTATCTTCCTTTCTTAGTTATTGTATTAACGGATGACAAGAAAAACGTTCTGTTATTCTTTTTCTTTCGTATTGGATAGGGTTTTCAATGCAAGTGACGCCATTGATATTACAAGTGTTTATACATATACGATATATATATATCGCTTATCATCAAGCCTGTCTTTTACTTGTTTACCAATTAATCAGTAAAAGGTCCCTTTAAATGCCCAGAATATCGTGTCGTCATTTGCTCGTTGCTGAGCCTTGTCTCCGCCTCACTGAACTCTGATGGCTTTATCGTATTCCCTTATTGAGTTTTGTTTCATTACATGCCCTCCTTTAATAATTGTGCGATGAGCATGATCATTTGTTCTGGGTCTGGGTGTAATTTATCCAGAATATGTATGTGTTTAGAAATATATCTATCTATCTTTGGCACGTATGGGCCGGCTCGACCGCAGTGCAGCAGTGAAGCAATGATTGCATTGCTTTTCGTCGAGCGAGTGAAGTTACCGGAAGCCCTAACCCATCCCTCCCCACCCTTCTCCCCCACTTCCACCCTTCCCCTACTCCCACCTTAAAGGTCGACAACACACTTGTGACTCTTGAGTTGCAGGTTCCCATGGGCGGCGGTAGTCATTTAGGTGACCCGTCTGCTCGTTTACCCCCTATACTATAAAAAAATATAAGTATGTTTATCAGCAGTCTGGATACCATAGTACAAGCCTAGTTTGGGATCAGACGGCCGTGTGTGAGATGTGTAAAGTTATTATTATTGAAATTGTAAAAAGTATATAATGTTTTGGCTACCGTAACGGAGTTCAATGTAACCCATGTTATTCTTAGTGATTCTATAGACGACGGCATTCTGCCAACAACAGGTGGAACTGTTCCTGTCATCGCTTGTCATCAACCAAACAGTTGCTGGTACAGCAGGCGGCGTGTGTCATTTCTTCCATTGTCTGTGTTTAGGTATCGGTGACAGGTAATATATTATATTATTATAATAATAATGTTGTGGGACTTATTACATAGCGTTATCTAGACCCAAATTAGGTATCTTTATTATATGGGAATGGGGGACAAACGTTCAGTCGGGTCACCTGAGGTAAGTGACTATCGCCGCCCATCGACACTTGTAACTCAAGAGTCACAAGTGCGTTGCCGGCTTTTAAGGCTGGGAGTAGTTGAAGGGTGGGTGTAGTTATTTAAAACAAAAAAAAACACTTAAGCCCAAGGGGCTTCTTAAAATTAAAGTAAGTTTGTTTGTCACGTTACGCCTTAACCATTTAACTGAACATCATGATATTTTGCGCACATGTAGTCAGGGGCACAGAATAAACATAGAGTACCTACCTTTCATCCAGAAAAAAAGTATTGTTTGACAAGGGATTCCTGAAATTCATTGGAATAATCTACGTATTTCTACTACTACTATAGTAAATATATGTATTAGTCAGTGCATAGTGCCATAACTCTAGTCGGGAATATATCGCTTCGAGAACAGCCGCCTGAAATCGCGTAAATCAGTCGTCAGTAACAGCACTATTGATTTAGACTGCACATCTATATGGCGTCATAGCATATTTCTGCTCAATTAGGAATCGAATGACTTAAATATAATCTCCACCTAGTATCGTATTTGGCACCGTATTCCTAGTATTTTTAGACGTTGGCTTTCGCGTGCCATCTAGTGCGCCGTGAGCTTGTTTCCCTTTGTTGTAAAAAAAACTAATTAATACTTTCTTTTCAAGCCTCATTCTACTCTTAAATTGCAACATACTTTATATTTTATCACACATTGTTCTGGACATTTTGTTATCAAAATAAGAATATACACATTTCTTTTGAAATCCCCAAAGATTTCGATTCATTTATGTTTTTCATTTTTGTTTTGTTAGTGACAGTTTTTCTTGTAAAGGCAAATATACAAAGTAAATAGAATACTTTGCACACAACCATTTCAGTACATTCTTAGGTAACGCTAAGTGTCAGGAGACAGATGATTGAATATTCTAGTACAAAACTCGGTGTTTATCGTGGGACTGTAAGTCTGTCTGGATTCAAACACAACAGTATTAACTTCACAAAGGCGTCTTAAAAATTGAGGCAAAATTGTACACATGCCAACGTCAGGGGATCGATGTAATATTGATCTGGATTCTAGGTCACAGTGGTATTGACGGGAATGAGCAAGTGGACTTTTGAATGAAGGAAGCTGACGAAGTCGGTGTTTGTGAGGGTGGATGGATAATAATAATAAAAATAAGGCAGTTCTTCTCGACACGGCCCGTATAGTGAGGAGGTTCCTGTCTTTGGAGCCCTAACCACCGGTATCTTGGTCCCTGTACCCGATGTCGGTGGTGTACTATTTTTTATATTTTTAAACATATATTTTTTATGTACATATTTAAAAATGTAATTTATATGGTAGAAGATGAATAAAGAGAATAATAATAATAACTTCACACACCTCACACTCGGCTGTCTGATCCCAAACTAGGAAGAGCCTGACTATGGTAACCAGGCTACTGATAAACACACTTATATATTACTAAATACATACATATTATAGATAAATTACACGAAGACACAGAACAAATGATCATGCTCATCACACAATTATTTGTCCCGGGTGGTAATCGAACCCACAGCCTCTGGCTCAGCAATAAGGGTCACTAACCACAGGATTTTTGTTACTGTTTCGTGCAAAAACGACTGAACGGATCTGGATGAAATTTGGCACAGAGTTAGATTATAGTCAGGGATAGCACATATACTACTTTTTATCCCGGAAAAATGTACGGTTCCCGTGGGATGGCTTTCAGCAAAATTTCTACGCAAGCGAAGTCTAACAGTTAGTCTAGAATATCTAGAGACACGACAGTTAGTACCGAGAGTTGCTAAATAAGGGTCTACGTACATTTACTGCTTGCAGAAGTAAGTAATTAATCTCGACACTTTTTAAACGTTAAAACAAACACAATATTTAAATTAATCAAGTGTAAATATTTGATTGTACTTTGACATTGACATTTGATACAAGTTCTTTTTAAGTTTAAGGGCGCTACACCCCGCAATTAAATATCAATTATTACTACTTAATGTGATATTATTGGGAAACAATATTTGAACTACTTATTATGTGAAATTATATCATTGTTACAAGGCCCTGACCGTGACCCTTTAATTTAATTTAACCTTATAATTGATTGGTATACTAGTGTTTATGGAACGTGAAACAATATAATATTGCACGGCTGGCGCAATGGTTTAAGTGGTCACCTCGCCACTATGCTGCTCCAAGTTTTGTGGGTTCAAATTCCACCTGGGATAAAAAAATTGTGTGATCCACAAATAGTTGTCCCGAGTCTTTGTGTTCTTTGTGTCCGTTGCTTGAATGTTGAAAAAAAATAGAAATAGAAGAATTAGTTTTTTAGGGTGCCTTACCCGAAGGGTAACCAACGGGACCCTATTACTAAGCCTTCGCTGTCCGTCCATCCGTTTGTCTGTCAGCGGGCTGTATCTCATGATCCGTAATAGGTAGACAGTAGAAATTTCCACAGAATGTGTATTTCTGTAGCCGCTATAACAAAAAAAAAAACCAGCCAAATGCGAATCGGACTCGCGCACCGAGGGTTCCGTAAAATATTTTTATTATATGATGTAACTAAACATTTATGGTTTTTGCAATTTTTCCTTTATCTGTGCTATAAGAAGTTGCTTCATACCAAATTTCTAGATTCTGAGTTCACGGGAAGTACCCTGTAGGTTTTTATTCCCTTGCGAGTGTCGAAAATTTGCGAAAATTTGCGACATAAACGGCTGTATTTTTGAAAGCTGTGAAAAAATCAAACTTCTAAGCCAACGCAATCAGGCTTAGAAGTTTGATTTTTTCACAGCTCTAAGGGATAGTAGACTTGAGTATTTGATATAAATTCCAGCTTGATACCTTTACGCGTTCCTGAGAAAAAGGGTCTTGACAGACAGACAGACGTTCGGACGGACGGACAACAAAGTGATTCTATAAGGGTTTCGTTTTTTCCTTTCGAGGTACTAAACCCTAAAAATAATAAAAATAAATCAAAAAGTACCTCTAAGTATTAAATCTTGTGGTGCGGAACCCTTCATGTCCGACTCAAACTTGGGCGGTTTTTTAGTTCTCCGTGCAAAGGTATAATACTAAGATACATTTTGCAAGCAAGTCGTCTGATGTACTTTGTTAAATACAAGGTAGTGCGATTTATTTAGTAGGGACTAAGACGCTTGAGAATCGCTGTGGATTTGTTGACTTTAAGGTCTTAGTACGAGTATATACATACATACACCCACGCTTGTATCTCCGAAGGAGTAGGCAGAGACGTTTTGCCATCAATAATTTGGTCCCACTTTCAAAATGGGGAAGCCTATTGCCGCCAACCGGGCGCTTTGAGAATTCAAAATGGGAAAATCGGGAGAATATTGAAAGGGAAAGGTTGTTAAGAAAGGAAGGCAAAGATTGGGAAAAGGCTCGGAGGATGGATGGTTCGTTCGACAAGTTGAGTATGCGCGCGTCTTTGCCGTTCAGTATTCATTGTGTGAACTTGCTTGCTGTGGATAGTGTCAAAATAGCAGCTAATAAATAAATATCGGTTATTTAACTATTTATTTATGCATTGCTGGGTTAAACAACTAACAACCTGTTACTTACTCTATTCAGCAGTAACATATTTGCCAAAATTCATTAAAAAAAACCTATAAATGTAAACATTTTTTGGTTTTATTCAATTCGTTTTCAATTATTTCCCATATGGTGTGGTATCTCCTTTTAAAGTATGCTACAACAAAAAAATTACTAATTATCTTGTAAGTGCTGCAGGTTATATATATTATGATAGCAAACCAAACTGAATAAAATAATTTGTTTTTAGAATTAATAAATTTAATTTGTCCACGACAACAATATGTGGAGGCGTCATTCATGTTAAAACCCGGAGAGTCTATCATCTTATAATAGCGTCGACTGCGTAATAAAATTACAATATCCGTTATAGATATTAGAATCACTGCAAATTATTCAAATAACGAGCTTTTCTTAGAATAAAATTAAAGTCGTCTTTCTTTTGATACATTTTCGTAATATCTTGCCTCCATGACTTTGCTAAAAATTGGTTCGTATTTTGACAAAGTTATGTAATTTTATAATACACAAAACTAATATTATTAGATTAATAATAATAACTTGAGACACCTCACACACGGCCGTCTGATCCCAAACTAGGCAGGACCTGTACTATGTAACCAGACTGCTGATAAACATACTTATATATTTCTAAATACATATATATTAAAGATAAATTATGCCCAGACACAGAATAAATGATCATGCTCATCACACAATTATTTGTCCTGGGTGGGAATCGAACCCACGACCTCTGGCGTAACGACATGATCGCTAACCGATAATTCCGAACTTCGTTACTGTAACTAAGTATTTTTAACCAAGAAAACATAATATCGTCTTACCTGGCCATCAAACTCAGCATAAAACGCGAATTCCAGTATCATCTTTGCACGTGGCAATATCTTGCGAGTAGCTCTCTAGTTTACGAGAACACAACATGTCAATTTCTTAAGCGATTACGTTACGTCATGTCCAAGATATCTTGAGTATTTTTATGATTTATAATACGTATCTGTTATTTAACAAGATACTTTTTGTATATTAGTAGATATTTTAAACCTTGAACACAAAATAACTTTACTTTTATCATTACTCATTTTAATATTGTATTATCATCGTTAAATTATCATAAAAGATTAATATATACCAAACATACACTTTGATGTACAAATTAATAAAATAAAATGACATTACGTTCTAATTTCGAGACACCTACTATATAAAAAGCTTTTCAGTGTTTAATAGCTTCTATTCACACCATTGGAATGTTATTATGAAAATGTTGTGGAAGTAAATTTGAAATACAATAACAATCAATCAGCAATATAGCATTTTGCACCATTTTTCAGGTCAACACAAGATAGTAAATAACAGTCGCGTATTTTTCATATATTCTTTGTAACTGTAAATACATTGGGAATCTATTTTTGTCGCTGTAATGGACTTTTCGACTGCCCTATATTACAACTAGGATTTGAAGTAAAAACGCCATAATAATATGTTTGTAATCGATATCGGGCGTTTATCACTATTTTTAACCGTCTTCAAAAAAGGAGGAGGTTCTCAATTCGACTGTGTTTTTTTTTTATGTTTCTTACCTCAGAACTTTCGACTGGGTGAACCGATTTTGATGATTTTTTTTATTTATTTGAAAGCTGGTGCTTCCCTTGTGGTCCCAATTCAATTTGGTCCAGTTCTGACAAAATCCATCTATGAGAAAACCATACATAAGTCTTTTATGGAATAGGTTTTTTTGTTGAGGTCGGTATTTTTTTTGAAAGAATTATTACAGCCATAAAATACTGTTAATATTAAGCCCATCTACACTTACATTTCTATAATTCACACGCAATCATATAAACAAGGGAAATTGTTTCAAGGTTGACATCAGACTAGTGTCGCCAGACTCATAAATCTGCAATTAAATAGGTACACAGGAAAATGAAGACGTTGTTGGTCACTGCACGAGCTCCAAATGTCGTGAATGTAGTCAATCCGGAGAGAGTAAATGATGCGGATCTTAGATTGATTGTGGCCTTTCGTCTTGATTTTATGCTTCCGCTACGCTAGTGACCTTGGGCAACATATAAACACCCTCGCGTACTGTCATATATACCTAATACCACTAACTGATTTCCAGAGATAGAAATGGAATCAGAAGTCAGTAGCTTTGCTTCGGCACGTATGGGCCGGCTCGGCTGGAATCAAATGAAACCGGCGTGGATGCAATGATTGGTTTGTGTTTCGCCTAGTGAGTGAGGATACCAGAGACCATAACCTTCCCCCCCCCACCCCCTTCCCCTACTCCTACCTTAAAGGCCAGCTATGCACTTCTGACTCGTGATTTGCAGGTGTCCATGGGCGGCGGTAGTTACTTATCGTGAGGTGACAAGAAGATTTTTTTTTATGGGATAGGGGGCAAACGAGCAGACTTCTCTCTCCCCCTCTTGCCCCCTCTCAAGCTCTTCCCACTCTCCCCCCATCTCCCACTCCCCCCTTCTCCCACTCCCACCTTAAAGGCCGGCAACGCACTTGTGACTCTTGAAGGTGCTCATGGGTGGCACCAAAAAAAAAACACACACACAACGGACGCTCGCTGTTATGCTGCTATGTGTTTATTTCAAACTGGCTACCCTCTCGGAAATACAGGCGTAAATGTATATGTATATTATTATTTTCTTTTCAATCTATAGGTGTGCTAGCTGTGTGTAGCTTTAGTTATGTTAAGGTAAAAAGTCAATCTTTATTTGATAAAATTCTTTAGAAAAAATTTGAAAACGTCTTTTTTTATCAAGATCAACACAATTTCACCGCAACAATAGGTTGCTTTGTGAAAAGTAAAACAAATAATATATTATATAAATAATACCCCGTTGCAAATAGGTAAAATAGTTAAGTACTAAAAATCATTGCAACCAACGTTGTAGAAATGCCTTAACGGGATACCACATCGCGGCAGTTGTATGTAGTATTCTCAACTCACAAAGGAACACAGAAAACTATAGAAATAACATTTTTAACATAAGACGAGAGAAGTTATCGTTTGCTACGAGTATGTCATACATATCAAAGGTAATGTAACCGTCCATAAGCTAAGAAAACCGACTATAACCACGCTCCCTGAGAGAGAAATCCATTAGTCCCATGTAAGGGGATTTAAAGTAAATTTTGATGAGTTGTAATCTGTTGCTAAGAAAGTTCGTTTGAGCTCCTTATGGTGATAAAGGATCGTAGATACTAGTGAGAAGCTAGTTTTAGGCACCTACCGGTGCCTTTAGCTTTAGCTTTAAACTTACCTTGACTTGTTGATTGTCTTAGTTATATAAATATAAGTTGCCACTGAATACTTTCTTACAAATCCATATTAATCCTTATTTTTCAAATGTGAACTTATCACCAATATCTTCAATGTGTAAGACTTGGCAGCTTGGCTCTTAAGACACGAAAGTTGTGGTCTGTTTGGTAATTTGCCAACTATTACTATAGGCTTAGATATAATGAAGCCACAAAAGAAAAATGATTGAAACTAAGTAAATTAACTTTCTTTATTGAGCTCTCTCGGTATTTTCTTCATTATGGAAGAGATTATTTCCTGGAATATGTTGAAAATGAAAGCTCAATATTCATAAGTTTGTTGAAATTACTGTTTCTCATTCCAAAATGTTTGAGTAGCTGTTTAGATTGGTATAGAAGTCATTAAGATTGGAGGAGGTGTATAATTTGATAAGCACTACCCTACATAAAACCTTCTCCGCATACCTTACGGAACGCCGTTAGCAACTCTAGAACGTAGTGTTATTATTTCTGCATGACAGGTGTATTGCCAGCTACCGGTAGTCTGTGTCAATTATCGGCTGTGCGTGATGCCGTGTACCGTGTGCCGCGTCTGTCAGTCTCAAAAACTACGGAACGGATTTTCATGCAGTTTTCACCAATAGATAGAGCGATTCACGAGTAAGGTTTAAGTATATAATCTGTTAAGGTTTTGTTTAAATTTTTGAAATATGATGATGATCGTTGAAGATGTCTCTGCTACCCGTGCGAAGCCGGGGCGGGTTGCTAGTGTAGTACTTAAGTAGAAATGTAGTGTATCATTGACCAAAAGCCGTAAAACAAGCGAAAGTTTACTTACGTTTTTGCTTTAATTTTCATGGCAATTAGCAACCGACGTAGAAGCACTTCACGGTAAGATTTTTTCCTTCAAAGAGTTACTAATCATTGTTTACATTAGAAGAGATTTTCTCCATTACCGAGCTTGTTCATTCAAGGGTTAAAAGGTACTTGACCCGAAATTAATATTAAGCCGCATTGTTCCTTAAGTGGAGTGTGGAAAAATGTGTATGTAGGGTTGTCACTGAACGGAAATATGTTTTCTTTTGTTTAATTAGCTTTGTTGTGCTTTAAATGTTGTATTGGCTAACTTTTATACGTTTTTCGCATTATTTCGATGTCTTCTCTTCTTTTACACACCTGTATTTAAGAAGAAAAAGAATACTCCACATAGCAACTAATTTCAAAAGTATATTTAATACCTTTTAGAAATACAACTATAAAATGTACTTGGTATATGACGGCTACCTTGACGTGGGTCGTTGATTTTTAATTAACGGCTAAAAGTTAACGAAATGAGTTTGTTCAGTAGTGTGTTGTTAACAGGATGTAAATTTCCCAAACCTCTAAATCGCCAGGCCAACAACATATGTTTAAGGCCACTCGAGTTCTTTACTAAGTACCCATAAAAAAGAAGCGGTAACCCTAAAAAAGCAATTAGCAATCGTCTCAAGTGCATAAGATTAATTGCTTTTATTTTCTATAATAAATTTTAAGGTAGGTACAGAGTATGAAGCTACGGATATTATTGTTCTGACTTGCTTTATTCTAGGTATTAAAAGATATATTTTAATATCTTCTAAGAGTTTACTGAGTTGACAAACGACCCCACGGCTCACCTGGTGGGAAGCGGTCACTGATGCTCATAAACACTCGCAAACTCAATGGTGTTACTTGGGTGAGCCTAACTTTGTCTCCCCTTTCAGTGGAGCTCTTTTGATCACACTCGAAGGGGAAACACTATTGGCTGGATGTCCTACTTCACCACGGTACTCTATAGAGTGAATGTGCTCGTAGGTTCATCTCGAGCTGTGCCCTAACTCCTATAAAATGTGTACTGGGTATATACTAAAATTACTGCATACTAGCTATTGCTCGCGAGTTTGTTCGCGGGCAAATTCAAATCTATCTCACGAATCCCGTACATTTTTACGGGATAAAAAGTGCTATTCCGGACTATAATCTATCTCTGGGCCAAATTTTATCTAGATCCGTTTAGCCGTTCTATATCCATCCAAACTTTTGCATTTATAATAGTAAGATTTCTACATTACCGGTGAAGTGCGGTTGGTAACCCTGATGATATTATGCGAGCACACCATATCAGATAAATCGTATGCTACATTGCGCGTATAATATCGCTACTAGAGACTGGTATATGGAGGACTTTATTCTGTTTTTTCTTAATTGTTCCTGGTTCGTCATTTAAAAAAATAGTGTAAAAATTGATAATACAGAGTATAACGTTCTTTGAATTATGTGGTCTGTTGTTTAATCGTCTTAATATGATGATGAAGACTTTAATGTTTGAAATAAAGAGATAAAGACACTGAAGATTTATTACGAAAGTGAATAGTAATATTGAAAGACCGTAATGTATCGCACCCCTAGACCTAAGGGGGCTAACTCAAAAGTTTAAATTTTTGAGTTACGCACACCATCGAATTCCTTATCTCAATAGACCAATAAACCAAATTTTAAAATATCACTACTACTCGACGCTAGACGCTAAACTCACCAACACGGGCTCAACTCAAAAACTAAACAAATATACAATACATTGTTAAGCAATAGCGAAATAACTACAAAAATCCATTTTTCAGCCCCAAAACATGATTAAAACACATTAAGATTCCTACAATATCTTTCTTTTTTTTAATCTTTATTTTTTTAATAAGGGGTATAAGAATAGTATCCACAAGAATACGCCAACCCCATCGTAATCTTTCTTCTAGCTGCATATAAAACTCCGAAACTCCCGCAGTGCACAGTTAGTTTTTCGCCTTTTCTGAAAAAAGTACCTTTTTGAGTTAGCTCCCTTTAGATTTAGGTGTACGGTATGTTTCTAAAAGAAAAATAAATTTTACAATTCATGTGGTTTCAGAAGACTTAAAGTCAAATGTCCTGTATAATATAAATTATACCAATTATCTTCAGAACAACTGTCTAATTAAGGTCACTCTAAGTCATGACTTCACATCGTAATAAAATCTTAGGCAATACCTACTGTAATCTGAGGCTTTAGAGCTTCTTGTCATTTTCCATGAAAATTAACTATAAACTTATTTGTGGAATATGCTTTATTTATTTATTTTGCATATTTTGGTACAGAAGCTTATACTTTAAGGTAATTTTCAAACAGCGTCACGACGTGACGCAATCTTTATAAACTTATTTCAGATTGTTTACATAAAAGAGCCATTAAAAGGGTCATCATTTTTGTAAACATTTGAATATTATATCTTTCTGAAGTTTGTGTTGCGTCTGTATTATTAAGGCTTTATTAAGTATTAATTAATTTATATTTTATGATTTATGAGGCTTGGTTTCCTTCTTAAGAAAAAATGTTTACATTGTGTTGATTACAACATGGTCATTAGGCAATGAGCATATCACAAAAATAAATAAAAAAATAAAGAACATTAGACTGACTTGCGAGTGCAATTACATTTTGCAAAATCCGTTCGAAGGTTGTCTGGAAGAAATCGCCGTAATAAGACCGCCGATATACCTAAATATTTATAAATAAAGAATAAATTAGTGTCTACGTTTTTTAAACAACGTAATCACTGAGCTCCTGAGTTATAAAAGCAACCTGCCCCGGCTTCGTACGGATAGCATAGCATATTATATTGATTTTTATCGACATCTTCAACAATCATCATCACATTTCAGTCATTTTTTACAAAACTTTAATAAGTCATACACCTAAACCTTCCTCATGAATTACTCCGTCTATTCTACTATTAAATCTGTTCGCTAGTAACTGAGTTTATCGCGTTCAAACAGAGAGACGCGGCCAGGGACTTTGTTTTATAATATTGTAAGGTTCAAACCTTTTTTGAACTTGGTAGAAGCTGGCTGGTAATATACTGTTTGAATCGATATTAAAGTAGATATTTTAATTGGTAGAAGGAAGAACAGAAGGGAGCATAAGCTTAAATATGAAGGGAGTGCGTCGAGCAGTCAGAGTAAACTGCTGTCAAGTTGCCGTACCAGGTCTCTTCAAGAAGTCTTTGAAATCTGTTAATGTAAAAGTATTTAGTTCAGTCTCCAATATATAATACTTTGATTTACAGCCTCTCTCAATTGATAGCCTCATAAGCCAACACCAATCCCGAAAAAACCTCTCAGCCAAGCGAGGGCCTTACAATATGTAGTGATTTTATTATATTATATTATATTTATGACAATACATAAAATCACACTCTCTTCTTTTTTTTAATCTTTTTAAAAGACAACTCCCGCATTAGGAATTACTCCTGTGTCGCGGGGGACTTTACAAACATAGAAACAACGGACACAAAGAACATCCAGACTCAGGTGGGAATCGAACCCACGACCTATAAGCATAGCGGTCAGGGTCACTAACCACTAGACTAACAGGCCAGTCATCTTACCAGGGTAGTCAGCCCTTTAACTTTATATCTATGGCTTAAATAGTCCTCAGGGACTATTTAAGCCATAGATATAAACTTTTCTGTATAAATCTGAATATATACAGAAAAGTTTGCTGATGTTTTTAGGTGCCTAGTCGAACAAATACCTATCTATCTTTGTTAGAAATAAAAACTAAAAGAATTTCAAAGTATAAAAACATATCTATCAGACACAAAAGTCTTATTTTAAAGCAACATTGTTAAGTTGTGTTTCTTATATAGGTACCTCGATTTCCCAAGAGATACTAAGTTTTGTTCTCAACTTGTATTTTCTTTCATACGTACAGACTGGGCTTTCTGTTACACTTTATATTTTCGTAACTCGAATACGTAATTAATATATAGGAATATATAATTAATATGGGATTAGATTTTACGTACGTAATTAATGAAAATAGAGTCAAATTGCTGTTCGCTAGAATTGAGATTTTAATTTTGTATTATTACAATTTCATGACAATTTTCGAAGAAATACCATATTATATTTGGGTGCTCAATGCGGGATATTAAGTTTCTAAATATGGTATGATATTCCTTCCCTGACGCTTGAATTTGAGCTTCGCCAAAAGAATTTGAAGAAGTTCTCTGTATGCCACTTTATTATCACGATAAACTTGAACACTTCAAACATCATATTTTGTTGGAAGAATATATTTCGGAAGAGTCTGTTTGTTTGATCCTACATATATATACATTATATTACTTACCTATATTTCAAAAGTGATAGGTAAAGGTGTATTGTACACACATTTCGCCAGAAATATTTTTGGTCTACGAAAGGGGGCAACCAGGCATTTTTCCTGACTTAAGCACCAATTTATGTGACGGTATTAATGAAGGAGACGTTAATTATTACTTCCCAGCTGCAACCGGCATCCTTTGCAATGCTATTTTTGAAATGAAAACTTCTTTAGGCACGTTGGGCACTTTTGGTATGGGGAAAAAGCACTGAACTCACGTGACCGTCACGCTGTGATGTGTGTGTGTGTATGTCACTGAGCTATAATACCTCTATGTAAGTAAGTTATGTTTTCACTTCCGACGTGCAGTCCCATGACTGACAGGTTTTTTTTTTATTTTTTTGGGCCAGGAACCCTCACGGGTGCCCAAGGAACTGCGTCATTTAAAGAAGACTAAATAATAAACTTAAAATGAATAGAAATAAAAATATTCTGGGACATTTATTACACTGCGATATCTAGACCCAAATTATACTATAGATTCTGGAACACGAATAAACGTACATAAAAATTAAAAAATAAATAAATATAATATATGTTTTATACATAGAAATTATAATGTATATTTTATACATAGAAAATTGGATTACATATCTACGTTTCCCAATGATTTAAATTATCAAATGTTTGTTTAAACTTTCTTCAAATTTAATAGTTGCGTGTACAATTCTTGAACTTTCAACTAAAGTATTTGTACAAATAATGCGCAGAACATTTTTAACGGATACTACGAATACTTAAAACTAAGATGTTTGTCTAGTGCACAAAAAGGCTATATACACTCTGGCAGAGTATGCCATATAAAACTATTAATGGATTACAAAATCCACACACACACACAAACATCTAAAAGAAAGCATTGTGAAAATAACATTTTACTAGTTTGATTGTGTACTAGTTGATTAACGATTACATTAACGAGAATTAATGCGATGGTTTGGTGTACTAATCGCTAATAGAGTTACTACGTTTAAAAAAAATTACAGTTTAGTAACCTCAGCTGTGTTTATTATGCTTTTTTTTATATTTACAGTTTTTTTTAATACTTTTCTTAATAGATATGTGTAGTTTTTTAATAAAGTAGGGATGTACATATTAATAAAGAAGAAAATGAAGATTTGCGAACACGCATGGAACCGTCTTTTTTATCATATCAAACCTCCCAGGGTCATTATTTTTCTGGAGCAAACGGTGAAGTAGTATGTCGGAATCGAATTGACTAAAATCTCACGATGTTTCGTCACAAGTGGGTTTATTGCAGGGTATGTACCCAATGAAAGAAACTTCGGGCAGCAGCTGAGGTTCATACGTTCAGACGGTTGAAAGAGTAAGCCGGATATCTGGATATGTCCGCAATAAGCGTGCTGGTCAATCAATAGATTGATATTATTATTTGAAATTATTTTGCAGTTCTAATAATACATAATTATGTATTTGCCGGCTATTTTATTTTCTAAAATTCCTTTTTTTTCTACTTTTTATTATTTATGATGGTGCACTAAAGCATGATTAACTGGAAAAAGGAAAGTTGCCTGATGTAGTATTAATTATATTCGATGACGCTTCAATCAGTATAAAATTAAAAGGCGGGGATGCTAATGTGCCAATGTCTCTAATGCCAGCAATATTTATAGTTCAGGTTATAACGGGTAACTTTACTTAACCTATACGGCTAGAATTATTTTACCTAGTCCCCGTACAAAGAAGGAGAACGGTGGAATGCAAACTAAAACTCACCAAAAAAAAAAACAAAAATTGGCAACCATAAATTTTTACAACGTTACAAGGCGACATGAAATCACGCATGTTATAGCTCATACTTAGTTAGGCTGGAACTGTACATAAGTTACAGGACACAGCACTCGAAATACTGCAGTTATAAATTTAGGCAAAGTCTATTTGTTAAGTGTCAATATGTTGTTGCATTAAGAAGATATTGAGACGCTTAATGGCTTTGCTATATATGAGTTAAATCCGCGGTATAAGTACCAGATGTTCATCTCATTCATTCATCGTATCTACATTTTCTAAATTTTACAGGAGAGCAAAAATACTCCGAGAATTTACCTAGTTCCTTGTGGTTCCTTAGCTATTTTGTAATTTGTGAAATATTGCATTTACAATTACGTCGTTCCGGCATTTCATAAAGGACCACTTTGTGACCCGTATTATGAAAAAAAAAAACGATTTTTGACTTTTTTGTAGATACGTTCATCTGGTTCTTATACCGCGAATCCCAACATTTGTTAAATAACCTCCTTTTTATAGTCGGTTAAAAAACCTCACCATCTACGGCCATACTAAAAAATCCTGCATTTACTTAGCAAATATACTGATACAATAATTAAGTTCGTCATTTTTTATGTTTGTCATAATTACTCCCCGTAGCTCGTATCCAGTAACCCTTCTTGATAATATTTAGTTCAGGGCGTATTTTTAAGTATTGTGTGGCCAGTATTGTTACGGGTATTTGGATTTTCTAACATGCGCTCCACAATTTGATTAAGTTCTTAGGATATTTTCTCTTTTAAACCACACGTGTAGCTCGTATTGGTAAGCGAGAGTGTTTCACTTACACGTATTATTTTACGTCCAAATCACAATAACTCCTAAACCGATGTTAATGAAATAGTTATTGTTCCCTAAGTTGAAATAATCCACATTCCGATTATTAGGTTCGAAAAAACATGAACAGTAGGAAAACCACAGAACACATAGCTTTGTGTTTTCTTGATACAATTAACGGGATTTCCGTTGAACAACCATCTTTGTGTCTGGTTTGATTACTTGAGCTTCGCCTTTCTTGTCTTATTAGATTTTATCTCGTTTCTTTTGAGATTTGTTATTTACTAACTGACAAATACGGCTTCATACTTCTACGTATTTTGAATATTCTCATTTGCTTACAAGTTTCGAGAGATTTCATCATTAATTTATATGTATCGTATATTGTATTTTTCTTGTAATATTTTAGTTTAATTTTTTATCAAACTTACAACTTCATATCATATTGTAACTAGTCTATTGCCTATTTCGCCTATTTGAATATTCTAGAAAAAAAAAACTTAGAAAAAAAGTTATCAAACTTAGATGTGTATCTCGAAACTTAATCGTGGTAATATGTATACTTATACACAACAGGTTACAGGTTTTGGTTGCCTGATGTTTTGATCAAATCGCACCGATCGTGATCACGAGTGGACTGTGAAGTGCGAGTTTCAGCAACCACCCGCACTTGGTCTTCATTATTTTTATTTCTGTTCGTACTGTCGGTAGTGTTAAACTACCGACAGTACGAACAGAACTACACTACTACAGAACTCACTACACTTACGACGCGGACGTTCGTTGAATGCTGTCGATTGCGTACTGGCTGATGATAGCATTAATAAAGAGATTCCAAGATTTTGATAAGCGGTACCCATTTTCCCTCTTAAAATTTTTATGTTTTTTATTTCAACTGCTTCAAAACTATTTCTTCAGCATAGTACGTTTATTCTGACGAAATAAATTTGGATATTTGCTGGAGTCAGGTCCAAACCATTGAATTGAACTACCTACCGTCCGACCGCTCTTCGATCGAAACGGGGTAAACAGAAAAAAGTACTGTACCTTATAAATATTATCGCGATTAAGTCCCTAGTTACACATTTAATATGTATCAAAGAAGCGAAAGTTTAAAAATCGAATCAATCGAACAATCGAATATTCTAAGCTTTTCACTCAAAAATGTCTTTAACTTGATGACGTATTCTATTAAGTTTCCCTTTAATTCAATTAATGTTACCTTGGAGTTCCGAGCCAGAATTTTTCCGTTCGATTGATTTCCAAACTGAAGTAAAAACCTTGAACAAAACCAATATAAGGTTGCAGTGATATCCCCTAAGCGATTGACAAATCGACCTAAAATGAATCGGAAAGGTCGCTAATCAATTATTCTTTGGTACACACGAACTAATTTGTTGGTAGTACAAAAAAAGCCTTTGAACATTAAGCCTACGCGGTACTGTACACAGGTTTATAGAAATTCTAGACCAAAAATATTAATCATAACTAAAATATGTATTATGACCTAGCTGTAGGCACTTGCAGCTTAATTTGCGCCATAGTTATGTTCAATTTGATATTACATTGAAAGAGGTTATGTTTATATTATCATATATTGAAAGAATGAAAGAAAAGTATTTTATTTGTATCTTCAACAAGGTAACACAATAAAACATACTTAACAATCGGTTTTGAAGATCAAATAAGGTACCTGCATCAGCTATTGCCGCAGATCAACCTGATATCAACCCTGGTATTCTCGCAGGCTCCCAATACGAGAAATAGGAAATGGAGCGTTCGTGTCTTTGGTAATCATCTGGCGAAAAGAGAAAGAATTGGTCTCTTCACAGTATACACCGTCTTCATAAACAGTGGCCATGACCTATCGGAGACTTGGTCACCGAGTCCTAAGTATCTTTTTTTATGAAATGGGTATTATGTTTGATGAGATATTTACCAGCCTTGTTGAAAGCAAAACGGTTTCCACACGGAAAAAACTAAAAAGCTTTTGCGATGAATTATTATCAGGCATTCCTTTCGTTGTTACAATACGGTGCATTTGCATCATACAATTAAATATCTTGTAGTAATAGACAACTGTGATACAATTGTTAACAACGACTTCAGATAGGTCCCTCGTGAATAAGGTTTGTGACAAGCAATCTATTCTTCCATTCAAATCAAAGCAAATAACAAAGTAGATTGTAACCTTTTTGTAAAAAAGATATGTATCAACAATTTGGCATATTTGAAAATAGAACGTGTTGAATTTCAAATACAAACGAGTTTACATCAGTTGTAAACGAGGCCTTTGGAAATGTATATTTTATTTGTGATAGTTTAAACACGTTAACCGCCACGGTAAAAATAGAAAAAATATCGAACGATTAAATAAAATTCAATTTTAAATTTTATTTTAAAAGACAATTTATTCTTTACTAGAAGCTCTGTGGTGCACCGAATGTCCGATAGAACAGCTATCGTTACTGTGCGTGCGTTCAAAATGTTACTAGCATAGTCTTTTGCATTAATGTTGCTAATAAGGATACCCAACACAGTTTTTTCTTTTTATAAATATATTGTTTTCTTACCTTTTAAAAAGACGTCACGTTATAATTATTTTCAATCGTTTCTGAACTGTTAACTAGGACTCGCTTGAGGTAGATTACAGTGTCATTCAAAATCTTACAGGTCATGTTTACTTTAAGAGCAAACTGTTGTCATTTAAGTGAGTTAAGTTACCACTTTGTCAATTTTCAATACGAGCTTCTATGTACAATCATCTCCTCCTTTCAGGGGACTTTGACTTTATAAAAGTATTCCTATGCTTAATAGTTTCGTTGCGATATCTGGAGTAATATACTATGTGCATCTTATTTTAACTATTGTAACACCCTGATTTTGGAACCAAACATAGCTAATCACTTAAAGCAAGCATCAAGTCAGGTGGCTCCAATTCTGGTAAAAATCTATTTTATTACTCTGGTAATATCGAAGACGTAATAAATTTTCTCTGTAGCCTAGGTAGGTCAATGTTTACATTAATGAGCTTAATCTAACCGGGATGGGGTAAAAAATAACTCGGAAAAGCTTTTAGAGCAACTCGTACCTTTTGTAACCGAAGAGATTTTAATTGTTCCGTAGTCCAACTTCATATGTTATATATATGGCTTTATATTTATTCTGTGAAATATTAAAGTATGGGCTTATAAAAATTATCTATTTCTTGTTAGGCTTCGTACTATATTATTGATTCAGATCTGTTTTATACCGCTTTTATTCGCTTCTGTAACTAACTACATTTCTGTAAGCAAATCTTGGAAGTTAATGTTAACCTATTTCTAACTGTCTAAACTTTGAAGGCCTATGTTGTTTGGATGACAATATTATAATAATTTGGCATCTTGGAGCTGATCTGATGATGGAGCCAGGAGGTGTATAGTGGAACTCTTCAATGGCTACTAGTAAACACGTCGAGTTTGTGCTCATATATTTTGTTTTGACGAGTCCAGTAGATTGGGCTTGGTGACGATGGTCTGATGATGACGCCAGAACTGCACTCCTTATTGCAAACGCAGTACTTGCAAAATGGTGGTTTGGAGATTAACGCGGTAAACGTATTTTTTGAAATCTTAGCAACAAGTCTATGTTATATAACTTTTGAAGTGTACTTAAAAATTTGAAAAAAATCAATCTAATGACATTTTTATTTCTTTATTTTAATGTCTCATTTGGATAAAATGCACAGTACTGTATTTTAATTTCCCATCTGGGCTTGTGAGCTTTACAGTATCACTAAGGCCAAATGCATTATTTCTGTTTATTACTGCAAAATCACCTAGCACGTGTTCAATACTGCGAATGACATCGACGCACTGATTTGCTAGCACGAAACGCGGCACTATATACTAATACTGCATACTCTTTGTTATGCTCGCTACACTCAAACGTATTATTGTCGAATACTGCGTTTGGCTTTAGTTAGTATTCGTTTCAAAAGAAGTTATATGCTAAACTAAGCTACAGTAAACGTATCAAGTACTGCACAACCTTCTAGTACATGCTGAATGCTGCAGATCTTGTTAACAAAAGCGATGTTTTTGTGCAAGTGCTGCGATTCTCGTTAAATAAAAAACATGTTTATAATAAAAAAAAACATGAGAATATTTTTTTTTTATGTAGAGATTAACCCCTGTGAAAATCACAAAAATGTCGATTACTGCAAGTACAATTAGCAGGGCAGAGAAGGTGGATAGTGAAACTCTTTTTACTTTTAATTCCGTTCGCCATTAATGGGTGTTTTTTGTTTTTTATAATTGGAACGCCGAATGCAATCGGGCTAGCTATGGTTGGTATTTGATAATTTGTTGAAATGATAATAACAAGTTCGCGAAATGCAACGAGTGCCCTCAGGACAGAGCATAGACAGAGTCAGAGAGTTTTTTTTTAAATAAAATAATAACATCACACATCTCACACACGGCCGTCTGATCCCAAACTAGGCAGAGCCTGTGCTATGGTAACCAGACTGCTGATAAACATACTTATATATTTATAAATACATACATATTATGGATAAATTACACCCAGACACAGAACAAATGGTCATGCTCATCACTCAATTATTTGTCCTTGGTGGGAATCGAACCCAAGACCTCTGGCTCAGCAGTCAGGATCACTAACCACTAGATCAAAAGACAAGACAAAGTTAACTTTATGAGTATATGAGTGTGATTGACGTAAAATTCCGCTTCCAAGTGCCTCTTGCGGTTTTATAATTACTTGCGTGTTGGATGTTAACGTACTTGATAATGAAAGGATTAAATGTATCGTATGTATATAAAATATGTAGTTTATAATTTTAGGGTCTACGTATTGGAACAGGAAACTAGCTTCACGACTGACTTTGTCTGACTCCAACTCCTGACAATTCTAAAAAATTAAATAAGTGGTTTTGGTTTTGTTTCATTGGAAAGCTTTCAAAAACTTAATCTACTTATACTATATAAACAGCATCGCATCGCAGCATCATTTAATTTTGCTAATTAAAAGAAACAAATAAGATTATGTAAACAAAAATCAATGGTATCAAACAATTATATTTAAGTAAAAAGATGTTCATACAAATAATAGATTTGTAAGAATTACTAGTGGCAAATCAATCATTAACATCATATCAAGTATTACTTTACTGGAGTTACATTTTAAACAACAACAACAAAATGTAGAATAAAAAACTTGTTTACATCTTGAAATGAAGTTGGAATATTTATTACAGCAGTCAGAAAGCTCCAGAGACGTCTAAACAATTCCGGACAACAAAACAAGATCAAAAAACATAATCGTATTATCACTTGTTCCTGAGAAATTCATTATTCTAAAAATATCGTTCAGAATACTATGGCTAAGTATTTTTAGTCGTGAGTCGTTAACCTCAGAGAATGCCGTGTCTTATATTTGCATCCAAACGTTAACCGCGTCTGCATTTTTAGAATATCTTAAACATATGTATGTAAATTCGTGACTTAAAGGGAAAGGTTTAGTACAACAGTGAATTCAGGGAGGAATTTGGTTTGGTTTCAAAATAAAATGATTTAAAAAATAAAAAGTTGGTGAAAACTGTCTACACCTCTAGAAATTGAGTGGTATGTTTTTCCGAGTAGTTTTTTTTTTAATTTTACTTTTTTTTAAATTTGTGAACTGTAGCAATACAATACTGTTTAGCAATAAATTACCATTAAGCGGCTTATTACTCTTTAACAATGTTTAATTTTTATCGTGTGGAAACCCCCACGGGTCATCACCTCACCGAGAGTGAAGTGGTATGTCGGACTCGAACCGACTAATACCACACGGTGTTCCGTCACAAGTGAGTCTATGGCAGAGGGGACCCGGGATACCCTAGGAAGGAAGCTTCCGAGAATCCCTGCAGACTTTGGCCTCCTGATCACCAGGCGACCACACCGTGCAATAGGGGGGGCCCTACCACACCAATAGCCGTCACGAGGTGGTACCGCTGTTGCGTCCACGCTGAGCACTCCACTAGAGTGTGGAGTGCAGTATCCTCGTGACAGTAATGTTTACTGGGAAATATAGATTTTCCCATTTTTCGACATCGTTAATCGCAGTATATCTAATACTTTTGTTTGTACTTAGTGAAATATTATAATTTTGTTTTAATTTCATTTTTGACTTATATGTCTATATATATATACCTGTTACTATACCTGTAACCTTGATTTTTAATGCGTTTTAGAAACGTTCGGTGGTTTCTTTTATTTTTAAATAACTCAAAAAAAGCTTTCTACCAACACCATTGTCTTTGACAATTTCAATTCATGGATGAGTGTCTAACTTAAAAAAAAAACATAAAAACTATCTCTAAGGGTGACAAAAAAGCTAATAAAAAATTTAAGTGGCATCATTTAAACGACTTGAGAAGTCGGTAATACTTAAAAAAAGTATCCACTCAAAACAAAATAAGAGCCACCCGTTAATTTTCATTATAAACAAGCATTAATTTAATATTTATGACGATTAGTAATGTAACAAATAGTAGTATGTAAATGTAACAACAAGTGGATATTCATAACCAGGAAACGGGTATCGGTTTCAAATACTTTGAAACACGTTCACCAGACGCCGTGGCTCAGGAAGAGTGCTGGTTACTACAGCTCAAGAACACTGATTCATTCGTTTAACCGTACAAAATTAGCGAAAATCCATCGCACAGGCTATAAAAATCGCATTACGTCGAGAAACAGGCACCCGTGAGCGACCAGATCATTTGTAATCGACACCATGAAGACCAAGAAGATATAGGAAATCAAAAGCCTAAAACATAAAAGACTTTCTTCCACAGTAATAACGTCAATTCCTGGACGTATTTTAGATATCCCAATATCGTTAACCCCATCGTATCAATGCCCTCTATGAAGTGCTTTGTTTATCATTTGAAATGCCGACGTTCAGGGGTAATTAACCTTGATTACTGGCCACGTGTAAAAGGTTCCATATTTATTATATTTAGTCGACAAATTAAGGACAATAACTCAGTTATTCGACTGGCCTGTTGGTCTAGTGGTTAGTGACCCTGACTGTCAAGCCAGAGGTCGTGGGTTCGATTCCCACCCAGGACAAATAATTGTGTGATAAGCACGATAATTTGTTCTGTGTCTGGGTGTAATTTATCTATAATATGTATGTATTTAGAAATATATAAGTATGTTTATCAGCAGTCTGGTTGCCATAGTACAGGCTCTGCCTAGTTTGGGATCAGACGGCCGTGTGTGAGACGTGTGAAGTTATTATTATTATTTAAAATAGGTACCTACTATTATGTATGGTGCTATGATGAATGGTGTTGTGTCATTTCGATTGATGGTGGCGTGGTGGAGTCGATTCACAAAAGACCCCTTCACGAACGTGAACCACCACCACCACCACCTTACAGAAGATGTAAGTAACCAGGTCACCTGCATATTAGAGGGGTAGGTTTGTAAATGATGGTAGTAATTGAAGTATCTAGGTTCGTACTCGTAACATTTGACCTGTAGATTGGTCGTATGGTTGTTTGGTCTCAACAGACAGAAAGTGATCCTGGGTCCTATTATTACGTTTTGGCTTTTATTGTGTTAATAATTTTCAAAGTCATTAGTTGTTTTAATTTTATTTCATTTTCATATTATATTTGTTAGAAACATTCTCACAACCACTGATATAAGATATGAAAATAAATAAGAGTTTTTGATGTGGCGACGACATATTGTAGTCTATAGAAATCAATCCATCGCATTTCCAATCTGTTAACACTTTTTACCATTCGCTAATAATCTTCGTGAAATGCCATTGTCATCTTTTGTCGTCTACGTTTTCCTACACAAAATCAAAAGCAAATCTTTGTCTCAATACCTACAATTCTAGAACATAATTTCGAATATTGTTGCTTATAAAAGACGTAAAAGTCCAGTTCCAGAACGCAATGTCGTTGCGTCCCTAACAATAGAGACTGTATCTTGTTTTGATATTTACATGTTTACGGCGCAAGATTCGAGGGATCCAAGATTGCTACAACCACCTTTATTTAATCCCCATTTCATCAAGGACAAGGTTGAACAAAACCTTCATATTTCATACGACGTCAAAATATTTCATGCAGTAACTCAAGCAAAATTACCTCCTGTATGAAGAAAATTTTGTAGATCAGTCTTGATGTCTAAGTCTCTACGGTAGCCCGACTTAATTAGGCGGAACACGGCTTACTAAGAGCTCTTTCAGGGAGGAAGGGATTAGGGAGCTAATCTCTGTTTTTACCAAAAACACATGTAACGTTACGGATATGCTTCAATTGAAAGTGTTCAGATAATTCTTAGGTTTTTAGTTATATTTTATTGCTTTAAAACCATATAAGGAACGAGTAAGTTATGCATAAATTCTCAGTACATCTAATACCTTTAAACGAGCAATTATTGTATATTTGTATATATATATAATCTGAATCTAGGAAACGGCTCCAACGATTTTGATGAAATTTTGTATACAGATACAGTTTTGCATTTTAAGTTCAACTGCGTAGTTGTATTTCCTGTAAAAATGCAATTTTACAAAAAATAAGTCGATCGGTCGCTCGGTCTCCCAGGTACTAAGCTATTATGCAAGTCGGAGAATAAACACAAAGAGGCAAAACCTCTCACATTGCTATTTATACTAAACTGAACCAACTAATTTAATAATGAAGAAAGAAAGAAACAATCAAATAAAAGCGAGATATTTCTTTATAAGCCCCGACGCGTCCGAGTGAAAGTTGACTTCTTGTATCGTTAAAATAAATACTTAAAGTGAACTCTTGTGTCACATAAATAAGAGTTCAACATCAGTCATGCTCAAGTCTCGCAAAATAGGTTCTTTAAAATTGGCAAATAAACACATGCCCTGTCTAATCACAAGTGGATACCCTACTTCTTTCTGCGTTATCTTACTCCTGAAACTAACAGTAGCTAATAACCAACCACATTAAAGTTAGCACAAATTTTTAACACACAATCACTACATTTATTATGATATTTTTATAGATGTTGTTATTAATCTAAACGGAAAGATGCTATAAAATTGTGATCTTAAAACGTCCTTATCATGCAAAATAAAACGCACATAACAACCACAGGCATTATAACGTTTATGATGTAATAAAATTATAAATACATTTTAAGATAAACAGTTATTATTTATGTAGGATTTAGGTGGTGAAAAAAAACTTTGTGATCTTTAGCAAGAGTCGAATTCCTCAGAGATCTTTTAAACAAAAATTCTTACTGGAAGACTATCTTCTTACCGTGTAATGCTCTGTTCTGTTTTTCGCCACACATCGTAGTTTTTTTCCGCCAGTGGTGATGCCTACACTAGCGCGATTCTGGTTGGTCGTGGAACTATTATTTATTGCTTTCATGTGAACGCTTTTTCGATTTGCCCCTCATACAAGAATGTGCCCCTTAAATCTACTCTACATACAATAGATGATTTCAAAATAAAGATTGTTTTTTATCTTGGTCAAGGTAGATCACCTTTATAGAAAATCTTATCTAACATTTTATATTATTTTCTTTTTGTGTTATTCGTACAAAGGACTGCGTGAAAATGAGATACTACACAACCGTTATCTGCCTACCAGTCTAGGAGTGAGCCTACGCTTCTTTGCGCCACGCCACGCCACCTGAATGTTCAACCACCGCATGATAATCAGTATTTGATGTCATTTCTTTCAACCACACACATCAAAAGTGTCTAGGGATCAAGTACGTTTTAGAGTACCGCCGTAATTGAGGATTACTATTTTAACTTTTTTTGGATCGTTATTGATTCCTTTTAGTGAATTTATTTATTTGAATAAAGAATTTTCTTTAAATTTCGATTAAAAATAGAAAATCTACTGTAATTAGGATTCCTATAAAAGTGTGTAACAGCGATTTTACAAAACCATTACAATTTCTGCATCGGAACTGAGAAAATTGCATCGATATGGAGCGACGACATCATTTGACACAAGAAGAGATGATGAGAGCCGTCGCCATATTGCAAGCTGGTTCCAGGCAACGTACTGTGGCTGTCGCTCTTGGCAATACACAGAGCATCATAAGCCGCCTCTGGACACGCTATCGTATCACGGGCAGCGTGGCCGAGCAACACGGAGGAAGTTTTCGCGTCATTCGCAGACAGGACCGCTACATCCAAAATACTGCTCGACGGAATCGTACCATGACCACCCATGATGTTGGTTACGAGGTTCCACAGCTCTTCCAGCTTGCTGATAAGCGACCAAACCATCCGAAATCGTTTACGTGAAGTGGGTCTGCGTTCTCGAAAGCCGCTGAAAGTTCTACCTATGGCACCCCGCAATCGTAGGGCCCGTTTACAATGGGCTCGCGAATACAAAAATTGGGAGGAAGAAGACTGGCGTTGTGTTTGCTTTTCCGATGAATTTAATTTTCGGCTTGAGGCCGAATACAAGACGTATTCAAGTTTGGAGGACCTCTGGACGTCAAGAACGTTTGAAATTTTGTCAGGAAGTTCATTCATATGGAGGGAGAACAATAACGGTTTGGGCCGGTTTTTGGATTGGTGGAAGAACCGATCTCATTTGGATCAGGGGCAACCTCAATGCTCAGATTTATGACGCTGGTTGGGTGATTCGTTTCGACTAATGCACGACAATGCACATCCACACACGGTTAGAGTCGTAACACGCACTCTTGCTCGCATCAACATTCTGCCGTGGCCATACCTCAAACCAATCGAGCACGCATGGGATATGGTCCAAAGTGGAGCAGTGCCGAGTATGGATGCCGTGCATACCGCACAACAACTTTTTGACTTGTTAGAAAGAACGTGAGCGGCCATTCCTTAAAGTGATTTTCATGAACTGATTTTAAGCATGCCGCTGTGATTGTGTGATTCTTGTCAATGGTGGAAACACAGATCATCAATTTTTTTTATCTTTACAATAGAAATTTAAAAAAATCTCATGTTTGCCATTTAATTGATGATATTAACTTAGATTATTTTTCCACAATTTGCAAAAATTGAAATTTTTCTTAATTTTTACAAAATATCGGGATAAATTGTTAACTTAAACATTAGGAATTAAAATAAGAAGCCAGTCTGGAAGACTAGATTTGGTAAATATTAATTGGATTTTTTTTGTAGTTAAAAATGTACTTGATCCCTGGAAACTCTTGATGTGTGTGTGTTGACAATAAACACGACCCCACTGACAGTTGTTAGGCGGGAAGTAATTTATTAGTGCAAGTAATTATAAACGCTTACCACACCAGTGGTATTCGTGTGTAGTGAATCTTATATCCCTCCAGGTCCCTTCATGATTTTCAGAAATACAGCTAAACGCGTCCTTCACTGGGTTGGAGGGTGCTAACGTTTTTCTATTTTCCGTCATAGTTTTCGTGTCAGTTTCAGGGCAAGATAGTCACCACTTAATTTTCTTTTAAAAATATTAAAAAACCTTTGTTAATATGCATAATTTTAACAGCGATTATTATGTGTATAAAAATTGCCAATAAGGTTATATGTATACTACTTGTATAATTTCTCACTTCAAATTCAATACTTTATACGAAAACAAAAATCTAGTTGATTATTTAATAATACTACAAATCGCCTGGTGGTCGAATTTCATTCAATTTTATTTTATTTCGCAAGTATAACTTGAATTAAATAAAAATATACCTATTTTACTAAATTGGCTTCTGAACCACGACAGATCAGCATATACAATGGACGCATGTAGCTTAATATAGCCGTTTGCACGTAATTTTTAAATTTGTTACACATATTGTTTAAATTTTTTAGCTTTCTGTATATAAACTTTAAGTAATCCAAATTTCACGTCTCTTCGTTCGCGAAATTTCCTAAAAATGCGTACAAAGAGAGAGAGAATTCTCTTTATTAATTTATTTTAAAAATAAAATAGGTACTTATGGCTCCCCAGGTTATTATTAAAATATTACAATAATTTGTATAGGTCAGGTGAACTTATAACCGTTTCTTCGGTTTTGACAAACGAGTCATATTAAACCGTAATATACTACAAAACTATATACTATAAAGACTACTACTGAATAATTAGAACTGTAGTTTATATTTATCATAGCTATAGTCCAAAGTTCATCTGAAAGGAATTTCGGATTAGTACAGTTTTTGAACTCGGGACAATTATTACTTTCACTAAATAAGATCAGAGATATTGTGCCCATAGGCTATTGTACCAAGACAGATCAATGAAACTCACAGACAAAGCACTTAGTACAATATATCTTTGTAATTCACATTGAACGTGGAATTCTTTTAAGTGATTTTCGTATAGTTATACAAAGGAGGGATTTTATTACTAAATTCAGTTAGCTCATTAGGTTAGTAGGTATTCACTTAGTACAAGAAGGTATTCTGGTGATTGAGCTATCGGAATATAACGCTGACAATTGATAAATTTTAGATTCGTTTATCGATCCAAACTGTCGCGTACTAAAAGGAGGTTTATTAATATGATGAAAACCCTTGTGAATGAGGTGAGTAACATTGCGTTATTGCCATAATCGAAGTTATAAAGTTAGAGAGCCGGATTCCAATTTGAGTGGTGTTTATAAGTTTACTATCATTTTGAATTTATACGGGAATTAACGTGATCGCGAAATAAGTATTTCATACCTCTGAATTGCCTGATGTTTCGACCAGGTTGCACTGGCCGTCAGCCTGCGAACACGGCCAGTGATCGCGTTAATTCCCGTATAAATACAAAATGATATCATGGAACGCGGAGGTTTAAAAGTTAGTTTACTACCAAATAATACATAAATTTTCTTCACTCCCATATTATGTGAATATGGGGAATATCTGTAATATCTAGATATTCCCATTCCCCAGAAATCAGAAGGACAGAAAATTCAACACGTTATGTAAAAGCCTCATGAGCTGTACATTGAAGGTGATATGGTTTCAGCTGACGTTTCGAAATCTACATAAATTACGTTTGATCGGGTTCGTTATTATTCACAATTTATTGGTTTTATTCCAGTTATTTATGTTCAGTAAAATTACGGCATTACAAAATATAGTGATCGCCTACCACGCGGATGTAAAAGTAATTTCTCCCATGGATGCGCAACAAAACAATCATGCTATCATGATTTTACTGTCATTATTACCTCATTACTCATCAGTAAAAAAGGTGATAAAAAAATCTTATCTTCGTCCATACATATGCCAATAGGTAACCCAAAGTTATCTCATATGACCCCTTATTATCCTTAAATGTTTGATCTAAAACTTGGAAGCAATCATCCATTATCAGTAAGATACTATCTATTACTTATGTTTTTTTTAATATATATATGACGTTCTTTTGTCATGAAATATATTAATGACAAAATAACGTAGACAGTACGGAAAAGTGTCGAACAACATCAACATCTCAATGTTTCGTTTGCAGTGCAGAGTCAAGTTTTATGATAATTACGCTATATCATAATATACTTCACTCATTTTGCCACACAGCTTGTATCGTCTATCTAATAACTTAAAACTTAAGCTGTATTTGCAGTACATAAGTTTAAGTGCAACCCCCACTATAAATAAACAATTAGGGTTAATAAGTAGAACTAGAGCCCTCGGAGGACAATAAATTGGTAAGATTACTCCGTTGGGCTCGAGCGCTTGGCTTGGATGCAACATCTCGGCCAGGATGTATATAAGTATGTCTAAGTAGGTACTAGGGCTGCTCTTTAAGTTTGCGACTTGGCAACAACGGCGTTTTTAGAGTACAATAAGAGAAACGTAGAACGGTCAACTCTCAGTGGTAAACTACCATTTGGCTGCCAGAAGTCTTCAGCCAAATAAGTAAAAACAACTCAAGGCTGCGAATCATTCTTCACCATGACAATGCGAGCGAATTGATTATCACGGAGAATACTTTGAAAAACATTAAAGTCTTTTTAAATGACAAGTTTTCCTTACTAGTCGCAAAACCTACGTAGAAGTAGTAGTAGCTAAGTAGGCTAGGATATATAAATATCTGATGTCTACGTAAGCAGATTGCAGTACCAAATCCGTGGCTGGCGTGAACACATTGACATGTCGACTTGCATGGTTTTTTCATTGGCGTAATACTTCCTACGCATTAGTAATTTATATGAAAAAAAATGACAGGTTCAAAAATACATAAATTTTGGAGCAATCGACTTTGGAAACATATTGACATTTCGCATTTTAACGTGTCTAACTTGACAAAACCTCATGTTAAATTAACGATTTACATGATTTTGTGAATGAACATTGATATTTTCTTATATCAACTTACACCCAGTCACCAAAATAATATTCGTTACTTAAAATCTCAACATATACATATAACCTTTAAAACTTAAAAATGGCCACCCTGACAAATAGCAATTTTAGACATGTCATATTCACGCCAGCCACGGAAATAATACAGTATCGAAAGATATTCATTATTATTGTGATAGTGTAATCTTCTTCGTACCTGTATATTGTGCTGTGTATTCAACAATAGGCATCTTATTACTATGAGCATGCAATGGCTATGTTAAATAAACTTATCAAATAAAGAGAACTTTGTTTTCTGTTTAGAACTTGTATCAAATTGATTTGATTTGTAGTTTATATGTTCCATGTAGCTTATTAAGACTCCTTCCTAGGGTATACCCGGGTTCTCTTGCAATAGATCCACTTGTGACGGAACACCGTGTGGTTTTAGTCGGTTCGATTCCGACATACCACTTCACCGTTAGCTCCGGTGAGGTGATGACCCGTGGGGGTTTCCAGACGATAAAAAAAAAGCTTATTAAGACTAGCAAGTGAGAAATTTAATGAAAATCAAAACCATTTATTTCAATTAAACTAATAGTAGGTATTTTTGAATTGTCAGTAGTAGAAGTCAGTCGGACTAAGTTAGTCGTGGAGCTAGTTGCCTGTTCCAATACGTAGATCCTATGGAGAAGAACTGGCCAGACACTCCAAGGACACTCCTTTTCAAAATGTTTTTTACAAATTTCTGTTTACATTGCTTATAAGCGTAAATGAAATGTGAGGACAATGTAACATATTTGTTATTCTAAAACATAAACAGACATGCTAATGACTACTATACATATTTAAGTAATAGCAGTCCGGAGATGACCAGCCCTGACCAACGGCACCCGTTCACGAGCATGACGCACACGCCAGCCATCGTACAGATAAACCATATTGAAGGGAGCTGAATCAAATATCAAAATATAGACCACCGACACGAATACGAATCCGTGACCGCGTCCGTGACCAAAAATGGTATCCCAGCTTCTTTAACTATCAATTTCGCTTGAGATACAACTTTTACCGATATTTTAAACATTTTAATGAAAAATATCAATATGCCTTTTTTCTGCGCTTGTTGTTGTTCTAAGTATTACCTTATTAAGGTATTTATTACAGCGGACAGATGAGACACATTTAAAGTTTACCAGTACTTTAGTTAAAGTAAGTTCAGTTTGTCTTATATTCATTGGATATGTGTTCAATATTTAAGGCAATGATCGCTATAATGCTTCAATTAATAAGATTGAACATTTCCTAACAAAGTAATGTAGTGGCAACAGAGCAAATGCTACGTTATGATAATTAAAATAACATAAATATTATTGATACTGTAGGGTATAAATAATACGTAAATTAGAAAATAAAGAGATGAATTCAATCATGATTTGTCATTAGTCGATTTTTATAATCTCAATAATCATTTATTCTCATTTAGTATTTATAATAAATCCATTCACAAGCATTTAAATAATCAAACAGACTTTATTTGAGAAATCAAATAAATAAAATTAACGCGGCAGTGAAATACTGTCGGAACTTTGTAAATAGGGCAGTAATATCTTTACGAGTGATACAGAGTAGATAAATTAAATATGGCCGCCAAAAATAAAACTACATTCTATTTTCAAACACGAATCTCGGTTAGGTCGCAGACGGAACTATTTGTTACCGAAATGATTAGAATGCGTCAAATTGTCTTTTAAAGTTAATGTAAAAAAGCGTAAAAAACCATCAGTTTTTTTCACTTATACGTATATTAGGCTCTTTCTCTGAACTGATTTCCTTTTTTCTTGTTAAATATGTATTGACGAGCTCTTGTGTAATCAAAAAAATAAAAATTAAAGCTTGGGAGATTTACTGTGTTTTTATAAATGAATTAAGGTCAAATTGATATGAGACTAATACTGTCGGTATATCCACATCGTACAGCGAATAAACCGCCTGCCCTGGTGAAAAATTCCTCAATTTGTGAACCCCATTAAAGGATGAAAGGGAAGGAGAAAAGGAGTTTAGCACTTTTACTCTACAAGCAAAGAATAATTATAATTGATAAACAAACTGTGAACAACATCGGGTAATGTTACACCTTACAAAAAAGTTGCGAAACCGTCTGAACTTCCGTAACAACCATGATCCATTCAATGACAGCTTCAAAAAAAGACGTTGAACCGCCTTGCTTTAAAATACTTTCTTCATTGAGGCCTTTAAAAAATATAGCCAAAAATATTAAAACTAAAGATGTCGAGCCCATCATTTAATAACAGTGGCAATAATAATAATTATGTCACATAGCGAAATAATTTAATAGAGACACCAAAACTGTTGGTTGTAAAATTCTAATAAAAGCGAGCTAAAACCGTCCTTCTTAAAATGTCACAATAACCTAAAGGGCGCTCTAAAATAACCGCGTGTAAAAAGGGCCAAGTTCAAACCGATTTCATTTGAATTAGTTTTGTCCATGGCTAAGGTCAAAGTCCTATCGTTATACTTATTATGTGTATATCTAATTTTATCTCTGCATTACCTATAATATCTTCTAGTTACTGTTCCCTGTGACATCGCACAGTGTGGATTGTTTCTAAACATTCTACTATAGTTTTAAAGTTCAATCACAATACAAAATAACAATTTAATTGGAAACGTGATAAAGGAAATTACAGACTGACTGAAAGAATCGTCGAGTTCACTAAAAGTAAATAGTGAATTTATTATTTGTGGCTTTATGTAACAATAAAATATACTGTTTCGACACATAAAGATTGGAGAAAATATAACAGGATTAATGATAATATAATTTTATGATAACAGGAATTAACGCGATTACGTATTTAAAAAGTACCAACTACATACCTGTGATTCGCCTGACGTTAATTTCTGTTAACATTATTTTATTGACATGGAACGCGAAAGTTTAAAAGTTAGTGTGGGATTAATGATTCAAAATTACCATCGTAAAGGATGATGTGATGAGCGATTCAATTGTTTTTCATAGTTCATCAAAGATTAACTTAACTGCACAGTGGTTCAATGAAGAAACAAGCTAAGACCGTAAGCAAAATTATTTTTATTCTATTAGCTATGATAATATTAGAACAAAACAATAAACTCACCAATTTCACAGAAAATAGTGAATGAATTGATGACAGTTCATTACCGAACTAGTAAATTTATGAATCTGTGTAGTCAGAAATAATAAATGACAGAAAGACATTATTATGAAAAATATGCGTTTATTTTGAGAATAAAAATGTTAAATGTCTCCTGGCTCCATACATTGGGTATGTGTTACAAACCTAGATAATTTTATTTATCAAAAACGAGGTCAGTATATTTACAATATAAATTCTTATATTTTTGTTTACCTACAAAAATAATATATATTTTGGATATATCATTTTTTGTAAGATTACACATTTATACATTACAACATTTATATGCGGATGATCAAAAGATCTAACCACCTGCAAAAGCAGACAATTTGAACGAATATAAAAAAATAACCATGATGGCAACAATTTTGATAGGAAGCCCAAGAATTATGAGTAGAATAGATTTATCTAGTGTTGCGCATTATTATTATTAAAGGTTTTAGTTTTGCTCATCAGTCCCGCGGTGAAGAACCTGGGTCTGGTACATCGATACAACTCTCAGCTGGCAAACTCAAACGTCAGCCAGAGGATAATTAATGTATTGCGAACAGGGCCATAAGGGTATCTCTTGAAATTTTGTTGTCCCAACCAGGATAAAGGCGAAGCGACGCTTAAGCAGATTTTGTGGTCCCATTTATTGCATAGATGTAAGTTCTAAAGTATGACATTAATTAAATACTAACATTATAATGCCAATGTGAGCTTATTTGTTTGTTACGCTTTAACGCTTAAACCATTTAACCGATCATGTTCAAATTTTGCATACATATTGTAAGTATTGACATAAAGTGCCTGTTATTTAGAAAAAATGTTTTGATCCCGAACGCAAAAAAAATAGTTACGCGAGCTAGGAAGCCGTAAGGAAAATATTCTTCTCCATAAAGCATGCAACATGAATTAACTTCCATATACTTTTATTACAACAACAAAAAATAGATAGTCTGAACACGTGTCTGAGTGAGTCTGATATACCGTCCGTACACGCTGCACAATGAAAAATTCATATAATCTTTCATTCTCGCTCCCTGATTCTCAACCTGTTGAAAGAACAAACAGAATTTTAGATATATTACAATAATAGAGGCTAGCAGAATATATAGAAAAGTAAATTCGAAATGCTCGGAAATGTGAAATTTGCGTTGACGCTTAAAAAAAGCATGTCGAAAACTCAAAAAACTGCTTGTTTCTGAACAAGTTCACTTAAAATTTGAGCCCCACACTGGATACCAGTCTTGAGCAATAATTTCTAATGACCGTGCAAACCAGCAGAATCAAGATTTACCTAATTATAGCCAACTATATCACGCACAACCAATTTTGACTATAATGTTTTTCTTGGAAAGAACTATCCGATGGAATATTATTAATGTGAAAGTATTTGTACATGTTTCTGATTCTGTTATTCATCTTTTTAGACTAAATCTTGCAAACAATTGTGATGAGCTTTCGTGAAGTCCAGTCTAGCAGGTCTAGTTTTGTATTACGTTTTAGAAGGCTAAAATCTATCGAATTACAGGCAAAACTATAACTTTGTAATAGTCTTTTCTGGTTATTAAAATATTAAAATATATTTCCGCAAACATAACATAACTTGTTTACTAGTACATTTTTATTTCATCATAATGGATGTTATGACCCCCTAAAACGTTGAGATACTTTGTCCTATCGTAGTCCCTAGCGAAGCTAAATTTCAATATATGACGGTAATAATTCAAAACACCTTGTGAAGGTGTGTTCTTGTGAAGTATGACATTGACATTGAGATAGTGAACTGCCATGACTTTTGACAGGTGACTCAAATGAACCGAATGGGGTAATCAGATATTGTAGTTGCTGCACTATATAAGGTTAATTTTGCGTCATGTAATATTTAAGTTTTTAATTTTAAATAATAAATAATTAATAAAAAAGCTTCAGATTGTTTATTTCATTTAAAGTAAAATTAAAATCTTCTGAAAATCATAATCATAATCATCATCATGAAGAATTAGTAAAATATTGATTGTTAATTCATTGAGAGCTTCTCATTCATCAATCAATTCATTGAAAGCGATGATTTAGATTACAAAGTTGACCTCTTAGTAATCTAAATCATCTGTTTCCACGCTGAAGCAGATCACAAAAGCAGTAAAGCAGTTACTGGTGCCTATGAGTAGAGGTAGTTGGGCATCTGAAGTGATTTCGGTTGGGGATGACCTTCCCATTAAGCACTAGTAATCTTAATTTGCTCAACTATAGTCTCCTAATTTTTTTTCTATGACTCAAGTGTGTTCTGATTTTGCTTTCAACTTTTATAGTCGGGCTGTAAATATACGATTATGTATTCCCATGATTCCAAAAATGCGATGTTATTCGAGCACATGTTACCAATAGTTCAATCACTATGAATTTAATTTTCATACTATTTCTCAACTTCAACTAAATGGCGTTGTAATAACAACAAAAGGGTTATAAGGCTTGGTCAGACAGCGCAGGAGCCGAGAACGGCGACGATTGCTGAGCAGGTTGTAATATACTGTGGCGCTCATTTGATGATGATCATACAGTAAACCGATGATCTCGAAGCGCGCGTCATCACTTTAGACTTCGGCGTCGCGTCGAGCGCACGTCATATCAAAAGGCGCGTTAGCATGTAGGCGACTTGAACAAAATTCATGTATTCGCGCGGCATCAAAACGCGCGTTCAAAGCCCGTTATTTGAACAAGGCCTTATACTTTTTATTTTGTTATGTAGTAGCAAAAATGGAAGCCACCAGTAAATTCAGTAAGCAATATGTGTGCTGGCCACTGCGGATAAAAAAAAGTATAAAAGTTTAGGCATAGGAAATGGAGCGGAATTGAATCGCGAGATGTCGTTATAAACGAGTGGTGAAAACACAAAAGCGAATGAAACCCACTAAATGTTTTGGCATATACCTATGAAACAATTTTTGTTTCCGAATAGACATTTATAAAAAAAGATTTTATACCTACGTTATTCTTTACTATTAATCCGAGTAACTACTGAAACTCCCGTGACATAACGGTTTTTGATAACAAAAGTACATAATACATGATGTTAGTTGGTTTAATGTCGATGTTACTATTTGTACTAGCGATAGTACAACTAGCAACGAAAGTCGCTGAAGAAATAACCCCTAAAATTATAAATGACTAAATTAGAAGAATAAATAACCTGAAAATTTTATTGATTTCAAAATATCTACATAATGCTAAAGTTACTAGTTTACTATTAAATTCTTATTTTTTTATTCATTTTAATTGGCAATCCTTTGATGTGATGTAATTGTGACTGAGACGCTTTTTAAATAACTGTGTTAATTTTACGTGTCCGAAAAATAAATCCGTATATTTCCACAATTTCTTAAATTTCGATCAGTGGGTTTGTTCGTCTTACAATAAATTCTTTTAGTACTGCTAGATGAATGTAGTTAAAAAAATTGGACTACTCATATTCAAGTTGCATCGATAGAAAATGCCAAATGTAATATTTTACGCTAGCAGAAAAGCTAGTTAAAAATACACTCGAGAGCAATGAATCCGGGTCACATAAAGATACCTGAAAAGAATCTTTATGTGACTCGAATTAATTGCTCTCGAGTATCTATTCTCCTAATACCTATTAACCACGTTAGATCTACGTTTTTCAGCCCGTCTTCCTTCGCAGTGATTATTAACTAGTTGTTTTTGAAAGACGGTAGTCTTGAAGTTGAATGTTTACCGACTTTAAATTACAGAAACAACAATAAGCTTTCAAAAGATACAAATTGTTACGAGTATGGATGAGCTGTATGTAATGACCTTGTCCATTTATTTATAGGCATAACAAATATGTTTACTCAAATTATCTGTTTTCTTTGCAGATTGATGCTAACCAGATACCAACAAGTATGTATAACATATATATTTTGAACGCTAAAGCTACATATTTAGACAAAATTAATACTACGTGTCTTCGTCGTCGTCACACTCTTGACAGAGTGGTCGTGGTCATCGAATCAGCGGTGGTGGTAAGCTTCACAATTCGTTACCGTTCCTCTCGTACTGTAGCTTTTCTTGTACATTCGTGGGGTGGACCATTGAGTGCAGTTTTGACTTGGTCGGTCCAACATATTAGTGCCTTGCCACGTGCAAGAGCGCCTTCAACTTTTCCCTGCACTATAACTCGTTCTACAGATGCGTCTTCTCGACATTTGATATTTCCAAACAAAGTGTGAATACGACGTTGAAGAATGAAAAACTGTAGCAGCTACAACTACTACTGAATCTATATCTTACTGAAGAAAGTACCAGGGATGAATGCGGAAGGCGGAGATTTGTGCGCTGTGGTGGAGGCGTAGGTGACTAAGGCGTAGATTGCGAAAAACTAGATGGAAAAAATATATATTTTCATATATTTGAGACCAAGGGAAAAACTGACATAATTATGGTGAATAATACAGTCTACTTTTATAAAAAATATTGGCTGCTATTCTCGCAATAAATAACGTTCAAGACAACAATAAAAATAAATGTTAGTTATTAATATAATTTTACTGAAAGATGAAAATATTTGGGAAGTTGATCTTATGTTATGTATGTGGTATTTTTAGGGATTTTTGGGATTTTTATGACAAATATTGGTGTCAATTCTGTTGAATTTCTCTCTTAACTATAATTGACTAAATTTTCGTCATACAAGATGTAAACCTTGTACCCTTCGAAACTAGGTCTTATTTAAAATATAAACAAGTAGGTAACATACGTCGCTATCGAAATAGGCAATTTGTTTGTCGACTAAAGTCTAACACGCTTAAATAAACTTTAATACCACGTAGCGAGAGCCGCTCTCCGTTGAATGCCATCTCTTTTGCTCTCTGTTTTTAGTAAGCGTCTTCGTAGGTGTCGGTTAAAATAACGTCATCTTAGTTCGTTTTGAACAAGTTTTAATACGGCAATTATATGGCATTTGAATAAATGGGGACTCTCACTGCGTGGAAATAAAATTGAGCATATGTTGTCAGGTTTTAGTGAAATTTAGTGGCGCTGAGAAATAGATCGCCAGTAGCAAATAGACCTTGTTGCGAAGAAGACAAGGTTGATTTCGTATGAAGAAATTAAGTTAGGTTTTAGTTTAGCGAGTCTGACAATGTAGTGATTCGAGACAAGGCTTCACAGTAATCTGGCGACACCTTCATTACAAAAAAGGTTTTTTTGTAACTTTGAGGACTGAGGACTTTTTAATTTATTGCAATATATCATGAAATTTAAACCTTGAATTATATGATTTCTGTCTTATGTTTACTAGTTAACATTGTACAAGAATGAAAGTAATTACTTTCTTACAGTTAATTTCGGATTTTCGATAAGGGAGAGAATTATGATCAATAATAGTTTACTGCCTCCATCAAAATTGGCCTTCTACGGGTGGCTATTACGTCAGTTTTAGGGATTTCAGAATCTTTTTTTTAGTTTGTTGATTATAATCAGTTTTTAGAGGCTGATAAAACGACACACATTTTACGAATTGCTGACCTGTTTTATACAACATTTAATATCGTAATAGATTTGTATATTTTTATGTCACATTAAATGCGAAATTTGACGTGGCATCCTACTAATATTTTAAACGTGAAAGTTTGTGAGGATGTATGGATGGATGGATGTTTATTGCTCTTTCACGCAAAAACTTCTGAACCAATTGCGATGAAACTTGATATGTAGATAGCTGGACACCTGGATTAACACATAGGTTATTTTTATCTCGATATTCCTACGGCGTCGGGACTTACGCAGGTACCGCGGGGCGCAGCCACTATTTAATAATTATTTTGAACATGGACGTATTTTCTGTTGACTCTATTTATTATCTTTTCTAGTACAAATAGGGGGAGGGGGGGAGACTAAAAATCTTCAGGGAATCCCGTGCTAGTGTTATCCATCATGAAATTTAAGTGCAGGGATGACGATTAACCGAAAATACACGTCTGAATCATCTCGAATAATTTTAAAAAACGTGGCCTACTATGCAATCAACCATTTTGTTTTAACGCTCTTTTTGTCTTCAAAACTCTGAGTATTTGCGTAATTGTCGTCTAAGATTGTCTAAGAAGAAATAAAATACATTTTATTGATCAATAAAATCGAAAAAATTTTAACAACACAAAACCACAACCAATTTAACACAGACATCGGTAACATTTCGTGTAAATTACAAAGTCAACGTGTATAAAAAAGTCATCTCATATAAAACATGGAATGCCATAAAGCAGAGCTGCGTAAAATCTTTTATATGAAGGAGTGTCGAAGACATATCGACATTTTATTCGCGATAATGTTCATACGCTCTCCTCGCCATTACACACAACACTTCTGAATTACACCGTATTAAATGTAATTGAAGAAGATTTACATAACCATGTATAAAACCGAGACATCTTAAAAAAAAATTAGAGCTATAATAGGTTTTTTATTAGAAAAGGTTTAAATACTAAGATTCCTAATTTTTGATAAAATAAAAGTACGTGTAACGCGGTCAGTCACATACCGGCTCGTAGTGATCAGTACCAGCTTTGAACTCGAGCCGTAAGGGGCCATCCATAAATTACGTCACACGAATTTCAGAATTTTTGGACCCCCCCGTCCTTGTCACAGGTGGTCATATTTGTGGGACCCTCTCTCCTCTGGTGTGACATCACATATTTTTCAATTTTACACCCAATACTGAAAAGAGCAGTTCTAATTTTTTTTAAATTTTTTTTTTATTTTTTTATTTATTTAAGTAATGAAATTATATTACAGAGGTGTTACATAGTTCTAAACTCGCCAAACTTTTACGTTTGATGGCGAGAGGCGCTCTTTTGCATAACAATGAACCACCTTATGTACAATTCTATATAATACAGTAACATATAAACGTAGTTAGTGCTATTAGCTACCCAGTATAATATTTTTTAATTTTATCTTAAGCGATCCTTTACAAATTTTTACTTTTTCTCTTAAAATATCTATTTTATTAAACACTTCAGGTACCAAATATTTAGATGTTCTCTTACCATAGTAGTTTGTTATCTGTGGTTGAACCAGTTTGTTCTCTCTAACCCTACGTGTGTTGTACTTGTTTATAATATTAATTTTATATTCATCATTATAATAATATTCCAGACCTACCAAATAATCAACTTTTTTATCTATGGGTATAATTTTACAAATGGGAAATAACTTATCATAATCTTTATTGCACTTATCTTTAACATTTTTACTAACTAAGAACTTTATCAGTCTTATTTGTATGTCTTTAATATCTTTCAAATATGTAACAAAGGTTCGCCCGTATACAAGGAGTCCATAACTTATTAGCGAATCGGCAAGTGCGAAATAAACTATTCTTAACGTCTGTTTGTTCAATACATTTTTTAATTGGTAAAACTTACTTAGCACCGATCTTAGCCTATTGCAAATGTCATTTACATGTAATCTCCAGTTAAAGTTCTTATCTATTGTTAGACCTAAATATTTAAATGTATCTACATAATCCAATTTTTTACAGTTACAATTACATTTATTTATATGCAAACATTCGTATGTATGTCCTATCACTGTGAGATATTCATTGTTTACAGATTTAGCATTTCGATTATATGGCGAGTGTATATGCATACATTTAGTTTTTGCAAGATTTAGTATAATCCCATTGTCGTGTGCCCATTTGCTTATATTTTCAAAATCTCCTTGTATACATTTTTGTACCTCAGCTATGTCTTTGGAGGCATATACAAGACACATATCATCAGCGTACATGAACACCTTACATTTATGTACGACATTTGACACACTGTTCACATGCATTATATATCCTACAGGGCCGTACACCGATCCAGTAGGCACACCCATATCGACATCCGCCTCTTTCCCAACTACGCGGGAGATAATTGTGCTTATTTTTCTATTATTCAGGTAGTTTTTAAACCAATTTTTTGTGGGACCCCGTATTCCGCATTCGTCCATTGCCTGTAATAAGATCTCATGGTCTAAGGTGTCAAATGCTTTTTTATAATCAATAAAAAGTGCTATAATTTGTTTGCCAGAATCTAAGCAGTCATTAATATAATCTGAAAATCCTAACAAGGCAGAGACAGTGTTGCGCCCTCTCCGGAAACCGTGCTGAGAGTCACATAGTATGTTGTGTTGTTCCAGGAACGCGCTAATCTGTCCTACAATAATTTTTTCGGTTATTTTATCTATAACAGATAATATTGCGATAGGCCTATAATTAACATATTCTAAATGACTTCCTGATTTGTATATAGGACGTATAATTGCATTTTTTAACTGGTCAGGATAAATACCATTAGATAAGGACATATTTATGAATGAAGCTAGAACAGGACTTATTTGCTTACGTAAGTATATAATGTCTTGCGCCCGTATTCCATCTGAACCGGGTGCTTTCTCACAGGACAATGTTCTTATGATCTTTTCTACATCTGACGAAGTCACCCTATTATATCTAAAGCTAACATCACTAGGTTTTACATATTTATTTCTATCTAAAAACTTCAAGTTACACACATGTTTAATTCCCTTTATTTCCTCCGTAAATGTTTTAGAAAAGTTTGTACAGATTTGTTTTATACTAGTTGTTTTTCCTAAATGCCTTAAAATAACATCGTCCAAACTAGTTTTGTTTCGTCCCAACCATATGTTTATATTTGTCCATATTTTCCTAATATCTCCATTACATTTTACAATTTGTTCCTGTCTATATTTATTTTTTGCCATATTTGTTAATTTACTTACTTTATTTCTAAATTTTGTATAGTCTAGTCGCTTGTTCATATTCTTTGGATCTGCTTTCCAAACTCTATATAAATAATCCCTTCGCAATAACATTGTATATAAATATCTATCTATCCATGGCTGTTTTATTACCTTCTTATTATCTATTTTAATTTTAATTGTACTTTCCTTGTAAATGCGATCAAATATACTACACATCGTCTGATACAATAATAACGGACACGTTATTGTAACCAACTGGGCCCAGTCATATTCATCCAGTTTTTGTTTAACAGTTTTGTCACTTAATACTTCGCGCGTACTATTGTTATTGATATTACCACTCACACATTGATTTTTGCTTCCAGTCACACATAAGTTCACCATTAAACCGATTCCATGATGATCGGCGATGCGTGACTCAAGCACATACGCGCACGCGTCATGCTCGCTCCGTCCCGCTCGCACCCAGATATGATCCAAGCACGATGCCTCAAGCCGGCCGTCAGCGATCGCCTCGCGCGTTACCTCTTCGCTCGGTATTGCGCACAGCAGGCCGCATTCACACAAGGCGTTTTTGTACCTTGTTACAGTAGGATTAACCGTGTAGTTTAATATGTTTATATTGGTATCGCCAATCACTATAACATTGTCAGATGCTGGTAAGGACTTCACTAGGGTCTCTAATTGCTGGATAAATATTAGTTTATTATTGGCAGGTGGTCTATATATCGCGATTACATGTGTTTTATTTTTCCCGTGGTTCAATTGACCATGAAAAGTTTCCACTGCTTCTGTATTTACCATTTTAGCTTCAAAATTCAATCCATTCTTAGCATATATTAATATTCCTCCTCCTCTTCTCGATTCTCTAGTATGTATGTATGTATTATATCCTACTATTTGGTACAATGGAAGTTCTTCCTTCTTTATATTTATTTCGCTTAATATTAATATATCTATGTTATAGCTACTTTTATCAAGCAATATTAATAACTCATTAAAGTGTTTCCGAAGAGATCTTATGTTCAGATGAAATATGTGGGTATTCCATATATTTTGAGATAGGTCATTATTTAGAGCAATTACATCATAGTATCTTTTATATTTAACATTAAAGTTACCGGACAAGCTATCCATACGATCGAATGTTACTGTTAGAGATCACCTCGTGTGTACTCACCGCGTCATGTACGCGTGTTTATTTACATTCATCGAACTTTTTCAAATCTTCCTCCGATCTTATGTTATATATCTTTTTTTCGTCACTATTCTTTTTAACCAGGATATTACCATTCTGCACCCAAATATATTGAAAACCTTTCGGCTTAAGTTTGGTTCTTACATTCCAAAGAAGCTGTCGTTTGTATTTAGGTAAATCTTCGTTAATGTATATTCGCTTTTCACTGCCATTATCATAGATTTTATTATTCGTTATTTTAGTTTCTTTCTTTACAAGTATCCAGCTGTTGCGAGCAGATTTAGACCGAAGCTTGACCAACACAGTCTTGGGCTTTGCGTCATCTGATTTTTCTTGACCTACCCTCTGTGCATCTTGAATTTCTTTTGGATCTAGATTTAGTTTCTGTGCCAATTTTTGGACTACTAATGTAGTATTTTCGTTTCCATGCTTCTCTAATCCGTGAATTTCAACGTTATTCTCTTTATCTTTCATTTCCAACTCCTGTACCCGTTCTTCTAATGCCTTGTTACATTTCTCCAAATAAACATTTTTTTGTTCTAATGCCTTAATTTTCTTCTGAGATTCTTCTTTAAAATCAAGTAATGTCTGATACATGTCAGCATAGAAATCAACGCTGTTGGTAAGCTCTTCTATTTTCTTCTCCAGGGTATAAATCACCGCTAACTTTTTATTTACCTCAGCCAAAACGTTCTCTCCAGACTCTTCTCTAGGGTTTAACGTGATTTTCGTATCATCAACGGACTGTTTAGGGCTGCTTTTATTAGTCTGGCAGTCGTCGCAGAGTGTACTGCTTAGAAACTTTTTATTTGCACATTTTTTATGGTAGACATTTTCACATTCACCCTTACATCTCACTATATCCTCTTTAGCCAAAGATATAAAAAGTTTGCATTTCCTACATTGCACCATTTTTACGTACAATTACTTATTTGCAAAATTGGTATTTGTTCACTGCTTACGCACTTAAATCGATACACACAACCATGCGTTGAGCGCGCACACACGTGAATGAATAAAAGTGTAGTAACGTGTCAAACCTTTGTTTACAGGTAATGTTTTGTGTTTAATACTTTAGATTTCGACATGTGACGTCACAATGTCACACTTTGTTGACCCACTCCCACGCTTAACGTGTGACGTAATTTATGGATGGCCCCTAATCTAATGACGTGATTTTTTTCTTACGATGGACAGAACACAAATGAATGGCAATGGTAATTCTCTGTGCAAAAAAAAGGCCCGCCTTCTGTTCACGAGAAGTGTCGATCAGTCGCTTAGCTATAAAGTAGGTATAAATACCTATATAAACCTATAATAGGTTTATTTATAGCATTTCGAAGTTATCCAGCAACCATATTAATATGTTTAAGCAGAATTTCTAAGTTGCACAGTAATCGTAATTTGCGACTTCTTAAAAAACATTTCATAGAATTCACAAACAGTAATAAAACCGTTTTAATCAGACATAAAAGAAGAAACACCCCAAAAAACAGCGTCCCTAAAAATTAGGGCAAGCGAAACCCACATACATATACATATTTCGTTTACTTACCACCAAACTATGAAGGCTACTTTCAATAAAGAAAAACAGAAAACTTCTAAATAAAAGTATATGTAAGGAAAGCCTCTGTATTACGGCTTTGATTAACAAGAGTCGTTGGGAAACGGATTACTTTGAGCGTACCGCCTGCCTCTTTTTCTCCTAACAAAGGTCACTGATCTTGGTTTTTGTTCGAACTAAACACGCCTAATTTACTGGACCTCTGATTGGATATACGAGTTTCTTGTTGATGAATGTTTTCAAAAGCTTCTTATATTCTTATGCATCAATATAGTTAACTTCCCGCGTGTGCCCGCTAACAGTTTACCCCTAAAAAAGGTAAAAAAATCTTGAAGTAAAAAACGAGCCGAGCATTTCATGTCATACGAGCTGTATCGATATTCGTCAGTTGGAAAAACTAACTGGTTGAAAATTTGGGTTCAAAATCGATACGACTTCTACGTGAATATTCAATTGGAGGAAACTAAACAAGGAACAACGTGAGTTCATCATTAAAATATCTAGGTACCGTAGTTCGAATCAACTGATTGTAAATGACTACCGCCGCCCATGGGCACCTACAACTCAAGAATCACAAGTGCGTTGCCGGATTTTAAGGTGGGTGTAGGGGAAGGAGGGGAGGGAGAGTTGGGAAGAGGGGAAAGAGGTAGAGGGAAGGGTTAGGGCCTCCGGTAACTTCACTCAATCGGCGAAACACAACAAAGCATTGATAGCGTGGTATCACTCCGGTCGAGGCGGCCCACGTTCGTCTGTCTGAAATAAGAGCGATAAAGACATAATAATAGTGTTATCTACGTTTAAATATTTAAAAGGCATAACTTATTTGATATTCTTGAGCATGCCAGATGTATTTACCCATTAGATTTTTTTTAATTAATGTACACTTTTTTTAACGTGTGGAAATCACAATCACACCGGTGAACGCCGGTGACGGTGTAACGGCAAGGTGGTATGTTAGACTCGAGCCGACAAAGACCACATGGTGTTCCGTCACACAGTAGGAACTTGCCAGGGCCTTAGGTATACCCTAGAGAGGAGAATAACCGCCTGTTGAACAATAGGTGACTCCAATGTTAAGTGGGACGGGCTTTATCTTCTCTGATACAGAGAGGCACGCGGAAAGTATACTATATCCTTTTCCAAGGTCGTGTTTCTCTCTGTACCAAAAACTTGACAAATTACTGATCTCCCACATAAACTTTGATACCCTATTTTGCCATCTTCAAAGTTTATTTTCGCTACAAAAAGTACCCTTTGTATTTTGTAAGGTATTTGTTAATCTCTATATCAAAATTCATTCAGATAAACTTGAGAAATTATTGATCTCCCATACAAACTTCTATCCTATGGTTTACCACCTTAAACGTTTATTTTCGCAACAAAAAAAATCTATGTCCTTCTCCAAGGTCTTGTTTATCTTTATACCAAATTTCATCAAAATTGGTATAGTGGTTTAGGCGTGAAAGCGTTACAGACAGACAGCCAGAATTACTTCCGTATTTATAATACTAGCTGTTGCCCGCGACTTCGCTCGCGTGGTAAATTTTGCTGAAACCGATCCCACAGAAACCGTACATTTTCCGGGATAAAAAGCCTATGTATGACTATAATCTATCTCTATGCTAAATTTCATCCAGACTTGTTCAACCGTTTTTTCCGTGAAAGATTAAAAAAATATCCATCCATCCATCCATCCATCCTCACAAACTTTCGTTTTTATAAGATTAGTAAGATCAGTATGGATTACTAGTTAGGATAATACTACTTTATATATATACAATCCGATATGGACCTCTCAGAACAGAATAGAGGCAGAATCACTTACACTAGAAATCTACTAAAATTACTTTCCTATTAAAAATAGGAAAATTAACAAACAACCAATGTATGCATGCTTAAAAAGTCTGTTATTCAGAGTACCTACAGTATACAGATAAAATGCCATCTATCATTTGTAATCCAATTTAAATTATGTAGTGTATTCAGTGAGTTATCTCGTAGCTAAACGTTTGGTTTCCCACAACATACTTGAACAAATTCCTCAGACATTACAATTCTAAACTAACGGCTTCATATATTTGGGAACGATTTAATCCACCAGCGTTTATCACTGTCGGCTTCAAATTTCATTCTAATTGGGTGAAGCATCGCTTCAATTTAATGTCGAAGAGGAGCACTGGTCAAATTGATGTCAAATAAATCTCTACAAACGTATAATTACGACTGTCCCTCTACAAACTAGTGATAAAAAGGGCGCGTAAACCAGTTTCTATTTTTAGATTTATCTTTTTGTCCAACAAATTGTTTTATTCAACTTTAAAATATCTTGTAAACATCTACTTAGTAAACTTCAAGATGATTTAGACTTCACCGTAGGTAATTTTTTTTCGAAAATACCAATACACAGGTTGTATTTGAAAAATGAACACTTACTTAAATCACTGAAAGGACATTACTCTAGCATGCACTTACAATAATAATTTTTAAAAAAGAACTCTTTTGTTGTAAGGTAAGTTAAAGGTTTTTATTTCATTTTTAAATGCGTGTAAGGTTTTGACTTGTCGAATTGCCACAGGCAAGTTATTCCATAGCCTAACCGCTTGCACCGAAAAGGACTTGTCTGTAAATGGTGTGGTTTAGTGTGAAACAATAAGAGGAGCTGAAGAGTGCTGCTTCTATTGACGTGCTTTTTCACGCGCAGCTGATCGGCTCCGTTACTGTATTCTATCACACTCGCGCGGTCGACAGACTCCGTTCACAGTGCCAAAACAACTGCGCAATACTAAAAGTGGGTAATACACTAGGTACATACATATGGCCGCCAAGAGCACACGCTTGGCTCCGAGCGCATCTAACCGTACTCTTTTAGCCGATCTATGTGAATCTGCTTGGTTGGCTTCGGCCGGTTCCGAGCATCTAATCCGAGCCGGTCTGTGTGAACAGACACCTATACTCTAGCAAAGATATCGTTTTGCTTTTCCTACACAAAATTACATATAATCAGTAAATACGTCGTCGTCACGGCTGTATTTAGCATTATGAAATGCCAAATACATCCGTGACGATAACTTACCATATTCGCTTTGTTATCAATTATTAATAATAACAATATTAACTTCACACACGGCCGTCTGATCCCAAACTAGGCAGAGCCTGTACTATGGTAACCAGACTACTGATAAACATACTTACATATTTCTAAATACATACATATTATAGAAAATTTACACCCAGACACAGAACAAATGATCATGCTCATTACACAATTATTTATCCTGGGTGGGAATCGAACCCACGACCTCTGGCTCAGCAGTCAGGATCATTAACCACCAGGCCAACAGGCCAGTCAGTCATTGTTCTAACGTTGGAGGGAAATGGCACTGATAACCGAAATAAAAATAAAATAGGGGCCAAGTCAATCGGCGTCTACCGGATAGTGACAATTTCCTAACGGAAAACCCCCAATAGCGATTGTGTGGTTTGAAAATCGAATCCAGGGCCACATGAATGTGCGCAAAAAATCTAATTGCACTGGGGTATATAGACAGACAACTTTTTTTTCATTTGCTTTAAGAGGGAATTTCTTAGGTTCCTTATATTTATATGTATCTTTTGATCCGTGAACAATACTTTTTTCTTTATCTTCTAGAGGAGTAGTTTATTCAGATTTAGTAAGAAACTTTATACCTAAGGCTTTGCAAATAATAATGTAGATTTTATTATTCTTGTCGAGCGTTTTCTACAATGACATGTATTACTATAGATGTATATACTATAGACAAACACATAACTATCAATTCATTTTAGAAAAAGTGTGTGTCGAATTTACTGTAATTTACATTAGTGAAATAAAATAATATCTACTTTTATTAGTATTTAAAACCGAACTTACACAAAATGGAGCTAAATGATGTCATAGTCGATCAGCCCGTGGTTATCGGTAACGGCTCCGGAGTGATTAAGGCTGTATTTTCTGGCAATCAAATACCAAAATGTAGATTTCCATATTATATTGGCCGTTCAAAACATGTCCGGCAGATGCTCCAGAATGTGAAATGTTTGTGGGTCCTCGAGCAACGTGGAAGCCGAGAAGCTTTATGTCCCCCATGGAACATGGCATTCTAATAGATTGGAATGATGTGGAACGAATTTGGAATTATATTTATACTAAGAATTAATCATCTACATTCTCCGAGGAGCACGCCGTGTTGCTGGCGGAGGCGCCTCTCAACCCTCGACGAATCATGAGGGTCCCCAGATACCACCAGCTACTTCTCCCCAAAGAGGGACCTCTTAACCTTGCACCTCTGCTGCGTTAGAGATCGTGAATGCCATCAAGGAGTTACCTCTCACCTAACCCTCTCAAAGAGGAGACTCTAGAGACTGAGAAGGCGTGGTATGCAGAACAGGCTCCTCGCCCGTAAGACTCGCGCCCAAGGATATGAAAATTAGGATCTCAGCGCCACAAGAACGTCTCTACTCCACATGGCTACGGGGTTCGCTCCGGAAGATGTGAGTATCTATGACGGAGTACGACAAGGAGGAGGAGGAGGACGCCATAGTACTTTATTCTGAATTTGTATTTGAAAACAGACCACATGTGAAGATACCAATGCTTTAAAAATTATTATTATATTAGTTCATATATCTGTCTGTCTGTATATCATCTCACGTAAACTGCTGTTATAATATTGTAATAAATCAAGTTTATAATTTATCTCATTTACTAGTTATATCTGTTTTTTAATGTAGGTCATGGTTTCTTAATTTTTAATCAGTTTTGATCATTCTGAGTGTAAGGAACATGGCTATATCAATAGATACTGCGCTATGTATATAATACACCAAACTTTTGTCATGTCATATGTGCACGAAACCGCCACCGCACCTCGCCGTGAAATCGCATTCATCACAAAAATAACGTTTTTATCGCCTAAGTTTGAAATCAGGTTTATACATACACTTACGCCTGTCTTCCTGAAGCGGTAAGCTGATGCTATTAAACAACTACATTTTACTAACTATACTTTGGTCCCAAGCTCGGGATTATATTGAAATGAAAATTTAGGTGAGAAGGGAAAAAATTGGATGATCCTGCATCGCGCAATGAAAGTTGGACCCGTTATACCGTTGGGCAGTGGTCCAGTTGTTCCACCACAGTGGTGGCCTCGACGTAATTGCAATGCAATGATTGTAATCAAATCTCAGCCAGCCAGCATCTATGACCTCAACAGCTGCAGCGACTGCTCCAGCTTGGTTACCTCTACGGCCTCTTCAGTGTCTAGGCTCAGCACACTGCACCTACGGTACACTTAAGAAGAGCATCTGTCTCCTGTCTATGCAGCAGTCAGCCACTACGTATCAAGCGCCCCGATCTCCCACCAGTTCCACGTATGTTCTGGATGTAATTTCTGGCTACCCTGACTACTTAGAGCAGAACAAACCGAAACCACTCGTGTCTCATGTGTACTTCTCGTGGAGCCGACCTCCACATATGAGACAAGAGTGGGTTGCCTTACCCAAACCAGTGGTTGGGTAAGAGGCTGCTCTTTCTTCCATCACCAGGCTATCTACCAGGATATTTCACATAGTTGTCCTTCCCCACAGAACAAGATTCCATCATTCCTGTCCAATATGGGTTAGGGTCTCACCCCTACCTTTCAAGGAATTTAAGGACAGCAAATCCTCCGGATGCTAAAAGACAATCTTAACACGGGTTTCTTGCCTAAAAGCCACCTTTCCTACCCGTTGCTTACCAACGTTACGGTTTTGACTGGAAAAGGTCCTAGAAACGAACTTCTTCTTGAATTCGTCACCGCTTTAACAATCAATATCTAAAGTCGGGATAACCTAGTTTCAGTTGAATTAATTCCAACGTAACTTTTGGGCTCTACTTTACATGATATGATGGTTGAGGGTTTTTTACCTTACACTCTTTGACGTCTGTCTGATAGAAATAATATTTTTTTACAACCGACAAATGACTTCTTTATTAAAAGTAATTGCCTATGATATGAGTATGTCAAGTGCTGCCTTTATTGTGATTTGATTGGGCATAAAGAGTTTCACACCTACGCGCCATAAAAGGTAAGGAAAATTCAAGTCGTAAAATGCGGCTTACGGGTAAGAGCGGTAGCGGTGGCGATTGAGAATGTACTCTATTACGATAAACTACATTCAAAATTGTTATTACTGTTTTTTTTCTTGTAGTTGTAGATGTAGATCGTGTGTAACAATTTGTAACATGGTTTTCTTTTGTCTCGGTATTAAAGGTGTACAAGGCCATAAAATTAAGAACTATTTTGTGGAAGAACTGTCTTTCAGTGGCTGTCATTGTCTGGAAACAGAGTCTTTGGTATTCCCCCACTAGGTAGTCAGGTGTTGATTTGGGGCTGCAGAATTCGCGCTTCTTTCTGCGCATGCTGTGGAAATTCTTAAGCGACGGCCATGTTTAGCCGTGGACGTCCAATTGCTCAAAAAAAGGAACAGAAAGGTCTACAGAATCCTTGAATTATAAATAAAAGTTAGATATCTCTTATTTTGGTTCAAATAATTGGATTTTTTAAACTTGTTTTCTGCTGGTTATATAATATCATCATCCTCTTCCGCGCCTTTTCCCAACTATGCTGGGGTCGGCTTTCAGTCTAACTACGATACGGCCGAACTTCGATATTTTACGTGAAGCGACTGCTATCAGACCTCCACAACACAAGTACTAGGCGATATCGAAGTTCTGTAGTTAGACAAGGTTGTTGAACTTTTTAGGGCTCCAACTACCCGTAATGAATGCCACAGATGATCGTATCACTCTCGGGACCGACGGTTTAACGTGCTTGCTGGTTATATAACATGTGTCACAGTAAATTGTTTAGGTAACCGACATCCTAACTAATAATATTAATGTGAAAGTGCGTTTGTTTGTATATTTGTTATTACGCTTTACGCCTTAAATACTTAACCGATTTTGTAAACACGTCGCCACAGATTGCGGCTAAAAGCAATGTTCCATAGGATTGAAAAAAAAACTTCCAACGCTAGTATTCCCGTATTAACTATGATTTTATGTTTTTGCTGCTCCTGATCTTATGTGAGACACGCGAAAGATTACTATTTTGATTGACCGCGATCTCTTATTACTTGGGCGGTTTTATTGCAGCATTTTACGATGGCAGTGGGCTACTGACTTTACGACAAGAATTGATCAATCTCAATAACCTGACACGATAGTCGTTACTTTATAAGTGGTATAACACTATATTTTGTTTTTTTCAGAAAAAAAACTTGAAAGGTTTTTACAACTAGTCGGTTTTATTAGTATCTTTAGTTTATATTTTACTAGCTTTTGGCTATGGCTTCACTCGCGTTAAAGTCATTTTAACTTGTATACAAAAAATTCATGATGTTCAGTTGATTAATTAAGGCGTAAATTTGTAATAAATAAATAAACTCATTTTTACATTTTTAATAGTAATTAAGATTTATGTGCCGTTTCAGAAATATTTGTACAGTTATTTAATAAAAACAATATGTAAGTTAATATACCTTTAAAAGTAAATATATAATAATAATAACAACTTGAGACACCTCACACACAGCCGTCTGATCCGAAAGGCAAAGTCTGTACTACAACCAACGTAACCAGATCACTGATAAACATTTTTATATATTACTAAATAAATACATATTATATACTAAACTTAAACAAGTTTATCACAGGGACAACTCGCAGTTAGTACGCGAGTAAACTACAGATATTAAAATACAATCACTATAAAATAAAAACAATATGTAAGTTAATATACCTTTAAAAATAAATATATAATAATAATAACAACTTGAGACACCTCACACGCGGCCGTCTGATCCGAGAGGCAAAGTCTGTACTACAACCAACGTAACCAGATCACTGATAAACATTTTTATATATTACTAAATAAATACATATTATATACTAAACTTAAACAAGTTTATCACAGGGACAACTCGCAGTTAGTACGCGAGTAAACTACAGATATTAAAATACAATCACTATAAAATAAAAACAATATGTAAGTTAATATACCTTTAAAAATAAATATATAATAATAATAACAACTTGAGACACCTCACACGCGGCCGTCTGATCCGAAAGGCAAAGTCTGTACTACAACCAACGTAACCAGATCACTGGTAAACATTTTTATATATTACTAAAGTAAATATAAAATATTACTATTAGTAAATATTACTAAATAAATACATATTACGTACCTACTATACTTAAACAAGTTTACATCAGGGACAACACGCAGTGAGTATGCGAGCAAACTACAGATATTAAAATACAATCACTATATATATTAAGACAAAGTCCCCCTGCCTGTCTGTCTGTTCGCGATAAACTGAAAAAACTACTTAAAGGATTTTCGAATAGTATTTTATAATACTATATTTATAAACGTTAATCTAACTTTTAACTTTTTTAACCGACGAAATTCCATAGTATCCATGTCAAGGAAGTCAGGATCTGATGAAGGAATCCTGATAAAATTGAGGGAAACCCTCGAAAATTGTGGACACGACTAGTGTTTTTGTTTACTTTTCATAACTTAGTCAGGTATTGGCGTTTAGGAATCATCACATCATGAAGCTGAGCTGATGATAGAAACCATACCTTTACTAAACAATTAAATTAAAACTGTGGTTTTACTGACAGAAACCACTTAATATGCTTTGAAGATAAGACGTCTTTCCACGTCTTTACAATTTTGCAGTTGACCTGAATCAGTCAAGTAAGTCTGTCAATCGGTCAGTATCCTGGGAACCTCAAGGATGGTTACATCATCAGCTCACTGGTAACAGAAATAATGAAGGATTAGAAATTAGGAGATAATAATACTGTGTAAGTGATTTAGCAAGCCATAAAAAACTTTTTAACTAAACATTTTACCAACGAAAAGGAATTAAAAAGCATAAAATAAATAAACCTTTAAATCTTGAGTATCAAGGATTTTTAAATAAACTATCAAATTTTATATAAACTAGTCTTGAGTCGGCGCCAAATAATACAAATTGATTAGTTACCTAAGTAGAGCCTTTTCCATTTCTACAAAATTTAAAAGGTTTATTTATTTTTGCTTTTTAGTTATTTGTCGTCGTTTAAATATTTTGTTTGAACGTTTTTATCTAATACTATTATTATATATAAAGATTTGATTTTTAATACAATGAAAAAGGGGCGATATAAAGATTGATATAATTTATTGCACGTCAAACATTTATACATATTTCGTGTGTCACGGAAACGGTTTTAACGATTTGGATAAAATTTTATATTTAGATAAGGTTTTGCTTTTTAAGTTTATATGGATAGGTATATTTCCTGAAAAAATCCGATTTTACAAAAAAAGTACTATAAAATAAAATATAAAAGCCACCCCAGTTAAAAAACTAGTGTAAATTCTAAAATTGAAATGGCCATTTCAGTTGCTTATTCGCAAAAATAAATATTGTTAATGTACAGCCTGCCGGAAATAACTTAGACGAATAATTTTATTCAAGATCTGTGTTCAAACACTGGCTTTATTTCACTCATTCATATATGTATGAAAGATAAATGTGTTTGTTCTTTATTGTAACTATTTAGGAAGAAATAGGCCAAATAAACAACAACATATTATGTCTTATAATTTCATATTCAGAATAAATTTCCAGTGTTCAAACTTAGTACATTAAATATTTGATATATGTACATATTTGGCTGATATACAACACTAAATCAAAATTCAACTTTAACTCGAACTTAAAGAAAAATCAATAATCTCTTTACTGATGCACTTTTAATACTTGTTCAAGCCTATGAACTGGAAAGACTTTGGCATTGACATTAATAGGCCTTAAAAACTTTTCAATTAGCTATTCAAAGGTCTATGCTGGTGTTTCTCTACGAGATAGGGTACCAGATTCAAAAAATTGTTTGATATATTTATGAGACCCAAAATCTTTAGTTCAACTTTTAAATATATTCCAAACATTTTACCTTAATAAGACTTTCGTAAATTTTACGCTTAATTATCAAAAGAAGCTAGGGTTACTATCATAAAATGTTCAACGTAAAAGTTGGCTAATAAACATTAAACGTAAAAAGTATTTAACTATAAAGTTAGGTACGCATATCACTTAAATACTTAAATGGTATTAGTTCTGAACAAAATATTCTACGAAAAGTATTTAGAAGAAAAATCCATTAAAGCTTTATTATATTGAAAATTTGGAACTTTACTTCTTCTGTACTATAAATCACATTTCTTAGTAAAAAATTACGTTATAACAAATTGTGATCTTGGGTAAATATTTCTTACAATATTTAAAATCAATCAATGTCATTTTAATGAAAAAGAAAAAAAAATACACATCAACGTCTCATAATATTTAAAAAACCACGTTCTGAAAAGGCTAATGGATTATAAAAAAACAACGTTGCCACATATCTCATCGATCAGCATAATATAGGTTAATGACATTGTGATATATGTAATAAATGCATTCGGTTTGATCAGGCGGCTTTATTGTTGTTTAAATCAACAACCAGAATTACGACCGGAGGTAGACCGGTAATCATAATGTGGTTTATGAAATTCTTGAAACGTTTTAAAGGAAGTTTATCATAAACATAAATTCTGAGAGATGATGAACACCCATTACTCGACCTATAATAATATTGGAACATCGTACTGCATACTTATTTTTAATAATATAAGTCCTTAGCTTAAATCTTCACACTACTGACACTATTAGAGATGTAGATTGTCGGTAGTTATCAACTATGCTTTCAATAGCTCCAGTTCTCATTGAGAACTAACCTTTGAAAACGTTAGTAAATTCCATATTTTTTGCCTCTTTTTAGGATCAATTAGTAATAATTAACTTGAGACACCTCACACACGGCCGAATCATCTCAAACTAGGCGGCGTCTGTACTACGTTAACCAGATTGCTGATAAACATACTTATATATTACTAAATATTATATATATTATAATATAATATATTATATTTTGGGTTGGACCTCCTCCTCCTCCTACCTCCTCTGACTCACCAGTCGGGATCACTAAGGGAAGTGGGGAGGAATTTAACCTTGGAAAAATTTGAGAGTTTTCAAACAGTTCTTGAGAGTCCAAATATTCAAGGTGTAACTAGAGTATCTATCCTGCAGTTTTCGGGATTACCTAAAGCCCAGATGTTAATGGTTTTAAATATTTTATTTTATTATTTAAAACTACTATGAAAATCCCTAAATCTTTCTAAAAAAAAATAAAGCAAACTTTCATATTATCCGTTAAAGTGTATAATCACTTGCTACTGGATAATGTGAGAGACATCATTTGCACGTTTGATATGATGCAAAAAACTTTTTTTGTTTTATAAACTTCTACAAAATATGTAGTAGATTGTGAGGGTGGACTGGAGCCTAAACTAGCGAAACCCTGTATTTTAGGCCTCCAGGACACTATCTCTTATAATGAATTAAAAATCTCTTAGTTTAAGCTGTTTGAAAATCACTGTTTATGAAACTTTGATGGCTTAAACTTGTTCCGTGTCTAATCATATCTACTGTCATTTGGAATTTAGAACGTTTAGTATTGAAGATTAAATTTGCCTACGTGTATACATAGAATTTATAAACGTTTCGAAATCATCTATGACTATTGTCGCAGTCTATCGATACCCGAACGAGATTATATAAATTTTTATTATCCTTCGTAATTTAATTACACTCAATCGTTATCAGTTGAGTGAAAGACATTTCTAATTGCGATAAAACTGCCAACTCAGAATATAAAAGTTCTTTATTTATTGGCAATCCAAATTGTACAACTTCTGTATTTAGTTAGTTTAACAAGTGCTGTATTTCTTTTTTATTGGTTTAATACAAATGAAACACTTTCCTAGTAATCTTTTTACAGTATTGTTATTTTCATTAACAGCTATCTTCACTAAAATTTCAATGTTATACCTGAAGCCATGATTTATTGTGTGTGTTAGGTGTATTTGACTTGGTGGTTTCAACCTTGTTTATTAAAGAAATTTTCGATATTGAGTAATCTTCATCTCCCTTGAACCGTAAAGATGTTATTAGAACTTTTTTGGTCACCCTCAGACCTAGTAAATCAAATTTGCTTCGTTCGGGTCCTTGTCAACATTTTACTGCTCCTCTCAAATGAGTCGCAGCCTAATCTCATAATCAGGGTTAATAACTTTTTATAAGAATAGTATCTAACTGTTAGTAGGTACTTTTTCTTCACGTTTTATTCACTTTTATTAAGACCGAGTAGGTACGTCAATATATTAGCAGTATTTTTTTTGACTATTTAATTAAATTAAAGAAATTTTTTAAACATTTTTAAAACTCATGTCTCATCATCATCCTCCGCGCCTTTTTCCTAAGTAATCTAAGTTGGGGTCGGCTTTCAGTCTAACTACGAAACGGCCGAACTTTGATATTTTACGTGAAGCGACTGCCATCAGACCTCCACAACCCAAGTACTAGGCGATATCGAAGTTCTATAGTAAGACCAGGTTGTCGGACTTTTTAGTGCTTCAACTACCCCTAACGAATGTCAGAGATGTTCGTGTGGCAACCGAGATCTATGGCTTAACGTGCTCTCCGAGTTCGGAGGGGTCTCGATGTGTTAAGAATGGTCACTCATCCTAAGCCTGACCTGGCTAGTATTACTTAACCTTCTAATGTGCTTACTTACTCGGTTGCCACTTACCCACGAGCCCCTCGCTCCTAAATATGTTTTGTAACTTTTGTAAAACTCATGCCTATAGAAATTAAAATTACTTATGTTACTCAGGTATAATCCAGTTTCCCATTAGTTCCTAAAATATATATGTATACCAGCAGCACCCCGCGGTTTCACCCGCATAAGTCCCGATCCCGTGAGAATATCAAGATAAAAAGTAGCCTATGCCTTAATCCAGGTCTCCAGCTATCTACATACCAAGTTTCATAGCAATCGGTTCTGTGGTTTTTGCGTGAAAGAGTAACAAACATCCATCCATCCAAACTTTCACATTTATTATATTAGTGGGATTTTTATGATTAAATAAATGTATTACATATATATTTTACGTTATTTTTTAATTCCTACAACAATTAACATCAGGTTAATAACTTTAGAGATTAACCTCTTACGTCAACCTCATAAACTTAATTTCTTTTAAAATTAATATAAAATAATAATATAAATAACTTTGTAAATCTATGTTAAAACATAAATACTAACTAAAATATTTCGTAAGTCATTATTCCCAAATGTTTCTCGCCCCAAAAGATTGAAATAACTAAGAAAACCTTATTTGCATATAAGTAAGTAGGTCCCTTTTTATGGTCCAGGCGATATTAAAGAGTTAAGAGTGAACATAAAGACAGAAATATAACCATTTATTAAAGAAATGAATGTATATTACGTCATAACATGTAGGTACGATAAAATTCGCTGAACAAATAGCAATGACACTTAGTTTTTTCATCAAGTTGTCAGTAAATTATAAAAATCTTGGAAGAAATATGATTTTTGAACATGGCTCTATAAATATGATTTGGCTGTCCATTTAGGTAAGTAAATGGACATTTTGGGAGGTCTTAAAAAATTAAACTGACGAAAGAAAAACGAAACTGAAAAGTGTCTAATGTATGTGTCTAAAATAGTTTTGACGCCGACTCAAAATTATTTAGAACAACAACAACTTCAACAACTTCAACTACAGGACTCTGTCATGTTCTAGTATAATTAGAACCACATATGTGTGCTAAGTTTCAATAAAATCGGTTCACAGGTGAAAAGTCAATGGGTGAACAATCATTCGTCCCCTATTTTTCCACCCTTAGTGTTCAAATATTTATTTGAAATTTAAATAGGACCAATTTCGAAGTATGCCCTATCCAATAAAAAAAGAATTATTGAAATCGAACTCCCCAGTTGGTTTGAGGCTAACTGGCACAGCGAGTCCGTGTGTTAGAATTTTCTACGTCCACCCGCATACTCATACTAATTATTTCCCGTAATTCATAATTATATCACCAGAATATGTTTCCTGTATGGAGGAAGAACAACAAACTTTGTCCTTAGATTATGTTAGAAAAGGTTCCTTGATCTTTTAGCTAACATTTTGATATTAGTACAACACAACTTCCAAAGGCATATTGGAGATACGTCAACGAAATGTTTTAAATTTTCAAGCCTTATACAAAGGCATACATTTTCTCCTAAATTCTGTTAAATGATAATTTGAGTAAACAAATGGGTTTTGCCAGTACAATATATGTAAGGATATTATTTAAAGATATTAAATATCTGTAATTCTTTACTAGTTTAACAAGTTGTTGTATTAAAAGGTAGACGTATTTATCGATAGTTTACATGACCTTACTAACAGCTTTACTGAAAAGGGTGGCAATTTATGCCTTTAGACCGCTAAGAAAATACATTTTTGAATTGACCATAAAAATGTTTTACTATGTGTATAGTAAATCATTTTTTATGGTCAATTCAAAAATTTCTCTCACTCAACGATTTGAACTCATCAAACACTCAAAGATTTGAGTGTTTGATACGTTAGTTACAAGCTGATAGAATTGGCGAATCATATTATTAGAGTCTGTCGTGTAATTCCTTTCCATGTGAAAGAATGTTCAGAGTACGTGTGCACCTAGATTAGGTACACAAGCGTAGGGGCCGACGGAAACAACTTACAACTTTAAACATAAAAAATTTAATTATCCACTACAACATTACATATATTGTTAAAACACGCTCCTCATCCTCAGGGAATAAACAGTGAGTGAACTTATTTACGGCCAAATCGTTCCTGCGGATGTAGCGTGTCAAACTGTCACTTGGTGCCAGCGAAATATTGATTGAATATTATGTGGCTTTTAGGAGCTTTCTTTAATCGTACAAAATTACTTAATTAATATGGCTGAACAATACCATATTTAATCATGACAATCGATCTACGCGGTCGACCCACACGACCACAGAAGTAGAGATTATATTAGGCAGAAAACTTAACAAAAGTATTCCATGTTGATTGAATTTGTGCGATCTTAGCAATTTATCTTATGAGGACATCGACGCAGGCAAATTCAGGTTACACATCTTTGTCAAATAGGATCAGTGTATGAAGTTACCTACTTAGATCGTACCTCTTATCGCGTTATGGAATAGCCTAAAATGCCATTGGGAAGGTTTGTATATAGTCCTCAAATAGTAGTAAAAAGAACAATAAAGATCTAAATAGGTGGATATTACATTTTCTTTTGTCAGGCGAGCATAATGATAATGTCTGGGATAAAATTTAAAATTCTTTTTTATTATTTAATTGGCGGTCTACACTAATAGTGAAACTATAAAAAAGGGTTGAAATATTCTGAATGTAACTAAACATTTTAACCCTTTCTTTTATAGTCGTACTATATTCAGTCTTTCTGTATTAAATAAAACAAAAGGATTAAAAAGTAATAAATATAATATTAAAATAATCAATCAACCACATTGTTTATTTGGTAATATTGACGAAAATAAATAATACCATTGAATTTTAAATGGCTCTGAAAAAAAAGGATTAGGCCTGAGTACAAGCTTTTATTGCGCATCTGAGCGTGATATCCGATAACAACTTTTGCTAATTATTATGCTTTAGAATTACCCGGAGTATCCAAGCAGAGAAAAGTTGCGACACGAAGATGTCATCCAACACTGTAAATGTTCGCAGTTTTCTTTATTTGCCATGGAATGTTATGAAGGTATTTTGCTTTTTCATGCCTCAGAGTATCTATGGAAACTTACCAATATTATTATTCGAAATGTTGTATAACTCGCTGTGCAAACAGCGAAAGGTTTACAGTGATTACACTGCGCTACTAAGGCGCTTCTTTTTATTGCCCGATAGAAGTTAATGATAAAAATATGTATCTTGTTTTTAACACAATCTGTTGTATAATGCCTTATAATTTTGTAAATAAAGACGCAACAAACTTCCTCATATTTCACCAATATTATATAACATATACTGCAGTACTTGTTAGCTGGACAAAGTTACTCACCACGTAAATCTCTTTAAAATTTGTTCACAGTTTACAAGTCGAGGTTAATTTTATAGATTACAAGGCTTGCAAAAAGCATATAAATCTTTGGTCTTGGCTCAATGATGTCGGCACCATGTTTACATAAGGCCTCACTGGCAGCGGGTACTACAGTAATTTATTGAGCTGTTCATTTAGAGATGTTGTAAAATGTAATTGATGTCTTCGAGTTGAACTATCGGCGTTATTCGTAGATATCAATTCTTGGAGGGTTCTATGGAGATTTACATAAATTTGTGAGAGACCTTTAGACGTACAATAGGCAAATTAAAAGGTGAGTTTTTTAAGTAGTACTTAGTTGGTATGTTTCTAAAAATTTTATCGTAACCTATCGTAAAAAGTTACCAGTTTTTGTACATGAGCTTCTTATACATATATATATATATATATATATATATATATATATATATATATATATATATTGTTTTTTATCATTCCTATCAAAATTTATGTAAGAGATTCTTTGTTCATTATATAATATTCCTGAATCGTCCTCACCCTAAGCTTTCAGTCTAATAACGATACGGCCAAATTTCGATATTTTACGTCAAGCGACTGCCATCAGACCTCCACAACTCAAGTTCTAGGCGATATCTAAGTTCTGTAGTTAGACCAGGTTGTCGGACTTTTTAAGGGCTCCAACTAAGAATGGTCACCCATCCTAAAACTGACCTGGCTAGTATTACTTAACCTTGTAATGTGCTAACCTACTCGGTTACCACTTAGCCACGAGCCCCTCTATAACATGTAACAATGTACACAGGTACATTCTGTAAAATTTATTCTATAGGTATTCAAGTCGTATTTATAAAATAATGATGTCATTTCCAATTTTAAATAGCGATGTACACCACTTATAATCAAAGAAAAAATCATTCTAGTGGTTTTGAAATAGGAATAGGTACTCAGCACGCCAATTGGGAACCTACTTTTACAGAAATCTATCATCGTATCTTTTAATATTAAAAAGCACTTAATGCACTCGAAATGCCAACTCGCTAAAGTTTCTAATCTTAAAAGCAAGTGCTAGAAAAAGCTGTGTTTGATTAAATACTGTCAAAAAATCATGAAAACAGGGTAACTTCTTCGCGTACAGTGAAGCTCGACCCGCATCAGTCAACATGCTAACGAGTGTTTTACTGGCATGTACCACATTTTTAATGTATAAAATAAATAAAAATAAACACATCAACACTCCATTACGCATCAAATAAAGAAGCGTGATTCCTTTGAGTTTTATTCTGCTTCAGCCTTTCGAGGCCCGACCATTTGGCACTAATTTAATTTTAAATGGAATTTACGTTACTTCAAACGTCAACGGGAATAAATGTTGAACAAATCAGTTTTTTAGTAATCCGAGATTCTTCCATAATTTAATGCGGGGTTTGGAATTATATGCGTAAAAAAACAAATACGACAATAATTGTCGTATTTGTTTTTTTTACGCACATAATATTTATTGCTAAGTCGTTTGTGAATTCTTAGAAGAGAATTTGCTATCAAACTATGAAGCTAAGTGTGGTTAAAGTACTTCTTAGTAGCAGCTTGGCATTAGAAATGATTGTAATTAAACGTATACAAATTTAGACTGAATGTACATTTACTGTATTCAATGTACATTTACTGTATTCAATTTAAATCTGTGTCTAAATTAGTATTAAAATAATTATTCATTAATATATATTTTTTGTCTGGTTGGTAAAAAATGTCACAATACGTTATAATGAAATATTGAACGGTTAAAATTGCGCTGGCTAGGAATAAAATTGGCGCCTAGGTCGCTTGAGTTCAGTTCAAGGAATAAGCTGTTATCGGTGTCATAGTGTCTTTTCCTTTGGAGCACTGGTCACCCGACCATATTCATCAGTCAGTACACACTACGCTAGCTAAACTTTAAGGCTCTAAATATAACCTAATCAATATTCTGTATTTACTAATATCATGAATGCGAAAGTAGCTCTGTCTGTCTGTTACGTTTTCATTCTTTAACTACTGAAACGATTATCATAAAACTTTGTTTACAAGTTATCAGATGATACAGAACAGCACATAGGGTATTTTTAACCCAGAAAAAGGTACTGTTCCCAAAGCATATACCTACATATAATCAAAATAAACTTACAATAAAAAATAACTAAGGCGGAGAAGGCTTTCGTACGCAGCTTGAAGCAAGTACTTTTTTAATAATATAAATGTAACAAGAAATAAAAATAAAATAATGAATTATTCTTTGTCCAAAAGTCAATTTAACTTTATTGTTGTATCTGAACAACATGAGCACGCCATTCAGTTCTTACGATATTTTCTATTTTACAAAAGCTGGATCTACTACAATTACACGGATATTTTCATTTCAATAAAAGCCTTTTACCTTACATTATATTCGAACACAAAGCCGTCACATCGCTGTCAGATAAAGACTTCGAGGTTTCTGCGGATTTTCTTTTAAATGATCTCGTGAACTTAATCTTCGAAAACAAAATTCTTTACCTTCAATAAAAAACTTCTATTAAAGTTTCTTTTCTATGAAATAAATACAAGTACTAAATAAGAATTACCCAAAAAATAACAATAGTACATTACTAACTTTTAAACTTTCGCGTTCCATGATATAATATTATTTACGTGTTTACGGGAATTAACGCGATCACGAAAAGGTATTACACAGATCTGAATTGCCTGACGTTTCGAGTTTCTGAGTCAGCCTGTGACCACGGCCAGTGCGACCTGGTCGAAACGTCAGGCAATTCAGAGGTATGTACTACCTTTTCGTGATCGCGTTAATTCCCGTTTAGATACATAAATACATAAGTACATTACTAAAGGGTCACAATTTAAATAAGAATACCTCTAAAAACAGTTTACTAACCGGCAGTCTTAGTCACAGACAAATTTGCGGATATTAATGTTACCGTTTGCATAAATTAATAGACTGTCATTGATGTCCACTCAGGTGTTTGCTGCTAATCTGTGAAAACTTTTACCCCAACTTAATTTTTAGGGTTCCGTACCCAAAGGGTAAAAACGGAACCCTATTACTAAGACTCCACTGTCCGTTCGTCTGTCTGTCTGTCTGTCACCAGGCTGTATCTCTTGATCCGTAATAGGTAGACAGTTGAAATTTTCACAGAGTGTGTATATCTGTTGCTGCTATAACAACAAAAAATAAAAATAAATTAAAAATAAAAGGGGGCCCCCGACTAGAGACTTTTTTTTTGGCTTATAGTATTAAATCTTTTACGATGGTGCGGAACCTTTCATGCGCGAGTACAACTCGAACTTGGCTGTTTTTTTTAAACTGCATAATACTGCATAGTCGTCAAATCTAAAGTAGATTTTTTTTAAACATTCCCAAAATAAACCTAAAACGAATACTTATCATATTGTATCGGACCACGAAAGAAAGTTGTAGGTACGAACAAATTAGTCCGACGACAGCGACGTCGCCGAATTTGATCAGTATGCTATACAGGACTTTGCTAACATAAACGAGTAAGGTAACACCTTAACTAGAGTTAGTGAGCGATGGAGTGGCACGTCTACAGTTTAGTTTATGTATGGTGATTGGCCCAAGGCACAAGTAGAAGGTAAAAGGAAAGCTAATTACATTTTAACGCTTTGTGGCGACCTTTACAGATGTTTGTTATTATTGTATAAAATATAGTTTATTTTGAGTTCTGTAATGTGTATTTTGTGTAAGGGTAGACTCTTTAGTTTTTATTATTACATACATATGTAATGATTTTGAAAATATGAACATGACTGTTTTTGAAGGTTTGGTGAGTCGTTGACGTTGACGTTTAGTCTTTGGTAAATATTTCACCAGACCCTTTAGCCAGTAACAACGTAAAACCAATACCCGCCTAAGTGCAGTTAAAACTCCTATTTATTGTCATTTGGCAAAAAAAAACATTAATCCTCCGGGGTTAAGGCTTCTTAGAACTTAAAAAAGTTCTAAGAAGTCTCAACCTCAAAGATAAGTAACAATACGCATATTCTATAGTATGCGTTCGAAAATTCACTAACTTATTACACCAGTGGCAAATAGAGTTCTAATAATGCTTTGACTGAAACTCTCGTGACTTGTGACCACTCTATGAATAAGTTAAAGCTGGACAGTGCGAGGGAAATCACGAACAGTTGAAAATTAGTATGAAACTGACTTATTTTGTGCTAAGTAGCGCGTGAGCTTACTTTTAACAAGCTTCAAGTGACGTGATCGACAAAAGAATTGGTCACAACGAAGGAATCGGCACATTCATCAATGATATATGATTACTTATACGATCGATTTCCTGCACGAATCGTATAAAAGCAACTTATTTCCTTTAGATAGAAATAAATCAGAATATTCTATGTTGTTAATACGATACTTTCTATGCCTGACTAAATAGTCAAACAAAAGATTTGTATTCTGTGGTCGAAGTACAGTAAAGTTGTTGAGAAGCGAACGGAATGGCGAGGAATTGTTGCGAAGTGTCGCAAATTTTGCGCTGAGGTCTGGTTCGATGCGCTATGGTACACTGACTGCTGACAAGAGACAAAAGCGACATCAAGGTTCACTGTCAGCAACCGCAAACTTCTCATGTAATGCTTAGAGCCGGATATGTCGTTCACGTATCGGTCTTAACAGCCCCAAAAACAAAGCGCTGGTTCGCGAGAATATCGACGTAATTCAAAATTCAGTCGAATTGAACTAAGTATGCCAAACGATCATAAATCTTTGATATTTTATGGTGAACAGTGATGCAACGCCGATTTCATGCTAACGTTCGTTAGAAAGCGACAAGTTCATTATATATTTAGAATAAAATACTCTAGCGGAAATCACAAAACATTGACATTCTCTAAAATCAATAATTTTTAGTTCTGTCGCTATTCTCGCAAACCAGCGAAAGTCCCTCTGACATTACTCCATAAATCGTCTGCTATAGACATTACTACTGCTATTTACTTTGTATGGGGAAAATAAACGTGTTTAAGCGTTTTTACGAGGAATTAATGTGCAGAAGAAAAGGAGCTTTATCGGTTAATTTCGTTTAACCATCCCTTAATAAATACAGTGTCATTTATAAACATAACATGGTTCTGTTTTACGTGAATGTAATTTCATTGTCACCCTAATTCCTTAGCATTATGTTAGATGGCTTCGAATCAACTTATGGACTGCTTAACTAATTAACAATATTATCATTTTCTTTTGTATATATATCTGATATATAATCTTCGATTTCAAATGAAAAATTAAGTTGTGACTATTATCATATCGTCTTCACCTTAATACGTGAAGAGATTTCTTCGCGGGCATTTTTAAGCAAATGTTGCTAACTTGAAAATGTGAATTTTGGAATACTTCAATTTTGTGTATAGAAGGATTGGAGAAAGCTAAAATTTTTAATCAATATAATAAATATGTTTTAAGTTTAAAAATTATAAGAAAACAGCTCCATTCCTTCATCGGACTACTACAACGCCTTGACAGCTCCCTTTTGGTTCGAGTCGCCAAAATCTGGAATGTGGCCTGTGTCTATTTTCCAGACAATTATAGACCTGGAATGTTCAAGAGTAGAGTGAATGGGTTTCTCTAGGATAGGCGTATACCATCTTCGTCTTCATCGTCACTTTCCACCAGGGGAGTTGGAAGACGTAACGCCTATTCTATTACACTATAAAGAAAACAGTCTTCCAGTAAAGGTGTAAAACAATTTAATTATAGCCAAAATTTGACCACCAGGCAATCTCTAGTATTTAGAAAAGAGATCAATTTCAATGTTATCACATAACTCAACTACGTACAATAGAATATCAATACCGTTTTATTCTAAGAAAACAATTCTTTTACTGGTCGTCTCAGAGTGGGGTCTCGTGAGTCTTAATGGATTAAGTGAATCAAGGACGAAAGTCACACGTGGCACGTGCCTAAACTATTAAAAGTGGATTCTTGCGACAAGTTTCGTATTTTATCATTGAAAAAGTTTGAAGAAAATACTGATAAAAATAAAAAAAATTGTAAGATTTTTCAACGTCGATTCTTAACGTAGATTTACTAGAATATCAGAATAAAAGGAAGAGGAATAATAGAAGGAATGAGATAGCTGAATGTTGCCAATTAAACTAATAAATTGAAGGTGTTAAAATTTATAATAGAAATTTGTTACTTGTTAGCTTTTGTCCTGCCAGATGATCGATTTTCTCGACCCCTGACAACGTGTACGTACAATTTCATAAGGATTGGTTAAGTAGTAAAGGTGTGAAAGTGTAATAAACGAATAAAGTCACATTCGCCTTTATAATATTAATAAGGATTACAATGGTTAACAAAATCACACGGGTAGGTAGATGAGCTTGAAAAACATAAACATGAATGTCATAAATTAATTATGCCTGTAATAATTAACAATTGGCATATTGAATTTGTTGTATTTTAATTGTATTAGATCATTGGATTGCCCAAGATCGGGATAGTTGGCGCTCCTTGGGAGAGGCCTTCGTCCAGCAGTGGACGGTGATAGGCTGATGATGATGATTCTCACTCATTAAATTTCAAAATGTTAAGTCTATTCAAGACGAAATGTAATGAGACAGCACTCATATGAATGTAGGTAATATCTTTGTTAACCACATCTGTTGCAAATAAATCTTAATTAATTTCTAGATTTCTGTTCCCACAAGGATGGTGCGAAGGATGCCTCCGATAAGTATCGTACCGTTATGGATACTGGAACTACGGTTGAATTGCACCGCTGATGGTGTTCACGGTGGTCAAAATTGTTCGTTTGTTTTTAAACTCGCGGATGTGATTCCACGTGAAAGTAATCGAAGTGTGGTTTCAACTTTAAATTGATTCGTTTAGTCTTTTAACGACCAGGAAAAAATGTTTCTATTTTCAATCTAGAACAGATAAAGCTAGACAGTTTTTTAGTTTCACTGTTTTAGGCAGTATACATTTCGATCGATTTTTAAATATATTTTGTGTCAAATTAGGGCATGTAGGGTATCAAGGTCGGATTTATTAAAATAGAAGAAAAATAGAGTGAAATTAGAATTTTAATAATACAAAATTTGATACCCTAAAACTATATGGATAATCGAATAGGTATTACTTAGAGATCTGGAATGTCATTTTTAATAAATGTATAGACATGAAATCTATGCACAATTTTGTGAGAACTTTTTCTACAATTATTCTTAGTCAATGCTTTACTTTTAAAATAAACTAGATTAAGATCCACGGTGTTAAATATGTAATTCTTTTTTAACCCCCGACGCGAAAAGGGCGTTATAAGTTTGACGTGTCTGTGCGTTAGCTCACAAACGGATGAACCGATTTGAGTGCGTTTTTTTTTTTGTTGAAAAGTGACTTGATCGAGACTGTTCCTAGATATCATTCAAGAAAATCTGTTTAGCCGTTCGAAAATAATCAATGTAATCGTTAATAGGATTTTCGAGTTGGGGGTATTTTAAATTTTAAATTTATGTTTTTTTTTATAGAAGTCATTTAAGTTGCAACATTTCTTACGCATGTTCAGTACATACATATAAATAAACAAACTCAAAAAACTTATATCATAAACTAAATATTAATATTTGTAAAAATACATACACACATTCACTCACGCCTGTATCCCGGAAGAGGTACGCAGATGTACATTCATATTTCGCCAACTATAATTTACCCATATATAATTAAAAAAAATTGATTGTATAAATCTGACAATAGAAATATACCACCGTACAGTCACTGTATCCAAGAGGATACTATCTATTATGAAGTTAATATAAACAAAACTTTACGGGAAAAGTTACGCGCCATTCAAACTTTGACACCCTTTCTTTTACACCAAGGGTTTTTTCTACATATTTCAAAATACATATCTATAAGTATTGAGTTTAGAGTAAATTTTGTCGTACAATAATATTGCGCATACAACTTTTGACAGCCATTTTTCCCTTAGGGAATGGAAAGAAATGTATGAAAAGATTGAAATACATGTCCTTCAAATATTAAGTTTTCACTAAAAGGAATCTTGCAAATATAAACTTTATAATCTCTTCTTAACTCCTTAGGGGCTAGTCCGTAAAAAATATTTGCTTAATACTTCTACATACTTTCTTATTGATTTTCAGGCGAACAATTTATAGTAGAGCGATGTCAATCACACTTTCAGTAATAATCTACTGATTGATATTGAGTATTAAGACTTGTACGTAGATAGCTTGATATATGTATATGAGATTATGATATATTGTTCAACATCATTTAAATGGCTTTACTTGACAAAGACTATTTTATTAATGTACTACGTATGACTACCGCCGCCCATCTGCAACTCAAGAGTCACAAGTGCGTTGCCGGCCTTTTACGGAGTAAGGGAAAGGTGAAATAGGTTGAGAAAGGGGAGGAGAGGGGGGAAGGGAAGGGTTAGGGCCTCCGATAACCTCACTCTGACTTTTGAGTTGCAGGTGCTCATGGGCGAACAGGTGACTCGTCTGCTCGTTTGCACCCTATACAATGAAAAAGTAGGCAGTCAAGGGACTGCCGACAGAAGTGAAAACTTAAAACAACGTGTCGCGTCAACGAAATTTTGAATAAAGCTTTTCGCTATTGAGCACTAAAGGCATTATAAATTTTCATCTTAATTACAATTATGTTTTTTATTTATTTTACCATATGAATTGCGAACACAAAAAGTACTTTATTGAACTAATTATATTTTTAAAGATTAATTAATAAGGAGCTGACAAAACTCAATGTTTAGATTAGCGCCCTCTAGTGAATCTACATATGTACCATTAGCGTGACGATAACGAGTCCAGTGTTTTTTCCCCATAGCAAAAGTGCACAAACGTGCCTAAAGAAGTTTTCACTTAAAAAATAAAATTCAAGATTGGCTGCCCTAGAGGTGACGCATTTTCATTTTTAAAGTTTCTTTGTTGACGTCCAGTTCTAGAGCGATTCCACTCGAGATCGATAAAGAATATATTGGATTGTAGAAGAGAACTGCACGATATGGTACATGAAATGTTTAGTATCGATAATGTATTTGGCATAAATTTAAAACATACTGTTTAATAACTATGTTGATTATTGACTGATTCTGGTCTGGTATGAATATTGATTATGAGTTTGGAGTATATTAAGAAGCATGTTCAATTATTGTTTACATATATTAATTCTGTTCTATTTAGCCAGAAGATCAACTTCGTAGATCATATACACTGAGTATCAATACAGTACTGTTTGCGAAGGTGTATTGGTAGATTATGGATTGTACTAGTGAGATAGGAACTTAAGTTATTAATAATACGACAATATTCCATTTGTATGGAGGTATCTAATTTCGATAATTCGATGTAAGGGGTTAGTAGGGCAATGAAGATACTGAAAATTGGAGCAGGTTTCTGCTTGAGTGTAAGATTACAGAAGATTGCGGTTAACCCTATAGAAGATACTACAATCATAGAATTATGTTTTTGCTGCTAAGTAAATTGGGGATGGATATACGAGTTGCAACGCGCAGGTGACATAATGAGATAGGCCCTATAATAATAATAATTCGTTTATTTGCTTAAAATGTAGGTTTATCAATGATAGACAAATGTGTAATAAACAGTGCCAGATACATTTTGTCGTTTAACGACATGCAAATATGAAAATAGTCAATATGTCCATGGATTATTAAATTACAATTAAAGTTAAGTATATTAAATATCTAAATAAATATGTTTTTATAGTTTACTTATACTTAACTTAATATGCATTGAATGATGATTGTTTGGCAGTAAAATATCCACAGTCTCCTTATAGTTGTGCACCACAATCTTTAGGTATAGGATAATCCATTGAAGGTTGTCTGTAAGAGGTCGCAGCCCTTTTTTTTTATCGTGTGGAAACCCCCACGGGTCATCACCTCACCGGAGCTAACGGTAAAGTGGTATATCATTGTCGGAATCGAACCGACTAAAGCCACACGGTGTTCCGTCACAAGTGGGTCTATTGCAATATTGGAACCCGGGTATACCCTAGGAAGGAGTCCTCCGGGAAAGAGGTCGCAGCCTACGAAGACCGACAATTGTACCTATGTATTAATGCATGATGTTTAATGTTTGTTTTGTTGATATATTTGGTGTGCAATGAAGTATATCTATCTATTTATGAATTAAATTCAATCAAGTGTTGTGTATCTACTGTTGTTGTACCTATATCTCATTATGGCTATATATCTAACAAGTAATTTTATTAAATCAAGCCTTACTTATTATTTAGTAGCATCCAGAACACGGTCCGATCTAAAGTTTAGTTAACTGAATCGTCAAATGATAACCTTTTCCTGTAAAATATGTTAAAAAGTTAAAAATTTCTAAGTACTACCGATATCAATAAGTCTACTTAATTTCAGAAGTGCGATCAACGATGAAATACAGTACAAACATAAAACATTACTCTATTTTTTTGGTTTTTTTTTAAACTTATTGACTGTTAGTTGTCTACGTTTAACATTCTTGATGAAAACACAATACTGAGAAATATGTAATCTATAAATATTATGTAACTTAGAACCTTGTACGATTAGAGGCAATAATCACAAAACCAAAGAATAATCCCACTAATATTATAAATGTGAAAGTTTGGATAGATGGATGGATGTTTGTTACTCTTTCACGCAAAAACCACTGAACCGATTGCGATGAAACTTGGTATGTAGATAGCTGGAGACCTAGATTAACGCATAGAATTTTTAGACTTTTTATCCCGATATTCCCGCGGGATCGGAACTTACGCGGGTGAAAGAAACTGCGGGGCGTTGCTAGTAACACATATTTCTCGTTTTCATATGATTCATATCAAATTACACTTTGCTTGAGGTTTTTGATTTTTTTATGTTTACAATGCCGCTAAATTCACCTATAAGCACACATACTGACCAAATGACAAGTGGTGACCGACAAGAATGTTAGGAACAGAATTAGTTGACACATTATCTTATTGCAAAGAACATTCTCAAGCAAATTCAAACCAAAAAATACAGTTTTTTTTTCCTTTTTAATAAAGATAATTGAATGATGATTTTTCCAACAAAAAGACTCTTTCTTAAATGCTAAAAGCTTTTTAATTATATCAATTTTATCGTAGCAACAACCACTCGTACATCAACATCAATAAAATTATTGGCATCGAAAGAAAAACCAAATTGTAAAAGTTAAATTAGTTCACCTTTGTAATGCCAGAACCACAACACAAATGCCTCAACTTCTGAAACCCCGATTTGAGTACGGGTTGTCAAAAGCGTACTTAGTAATTAAAACTCATTCGTTATTTTCAAACTTTCAGATAGCTTTCTCAATAGTCATTGTTTTCGATATTTGGTGGCTGGATGACATCCAATTAAGTAAATGAATAAAAGATTCAGTGATTAAATTTTAATATTTCATAAATTGAATTTGGAATAAAATTATCAAATTAAAAGACAGATGTAGCTCTTCCTTACAGAGGAAGAGCGTAGAGTTATGGAAAGAAGTGGAGACTCTACGGAAAACAGTTTGTTAGTATTTATTACACCATTGCATAGGGTCATTCCCAAAGGATCACGTGATTTCTTTCTAATTACATTGTACCACGCAAATATTTTCCATTAGATGACGTGGCCGAATGCAATTAGAAAATAAAAAAAAACGTAGTAGGTAAGCCACGAACCAATTTTTACACACGTAAAATAAGTATGTAAACCAGGCGAAGCTTAACTTTGTTTAGAGCTTATTGCAAATACTACGAAATATATTAATCAATAATATGGGTGGATGTTTGTTGATTTAAAAAGTTAGTGTAAATGATCACGTGCAGGTAGGTAGGACGGACTGGAGTCGATGTGAAATTATGTGTAGGTAATTATTGTAGCAGTAAACATACTTGCAGGTAAACCGCGCAAGCTCTTAAGGCGTTTGAATATGGCAAAGTTCAAAGATACATGTAGTAGTATGAATAACCATCAAAGTAATGACTATCTTCGTAAAAGAAAAACACGAAAAAAAAATTAACTACCAGAAACAAATTGTACAAGGAAGTAATAGTTAATACCCGATCTAGTTCGAAAGGAATTCGTTCGTGACAATTTTTTAACGTACGGTATTACAAAATAGGTAAAAATAAAAATATTCACAATGATTGAATTGCGTCCAATCAACGAATAAACATGTCAGACTTTTTTGCCAAAATTCTAAAAGAAAACGAGATAAAAAAATACTAATTTATATTTTTATCTCAATGTGTACATATACATAACTTAAAGATAAACAAATACTTCCCCCTCTACTTGGGAAAGCGTGCGACCTTAAAACTGGCTTAATAAAATAAGTTTATTACTTTTAAAATAAGACCTTATTTTCTTAACTTTGTCGAGCTTATTGTTAGTTCAAACTGAGTTCATATTTCGGAGTTTTATTACATCAGTTAACATCTGAGTTTTATTGAAGACTAGAAGCGCCCCGCGGTTTCACCCGCGTAAGTCCCGATCCCGTGGGAATATCGGGATAAAAAGTAGCCTATATGTTAATCCAGATCTCCAGCTATCTACATACCAAGTTTCATCTCAATCTGTTCAGTAGTTTTGGCGTGAAAGAGTAACAAACATCCATACATCCATACATTCTCACAAACTTTCACGTTTATAATATTAGTAGGATATATATTATTGACGATATAGTTTCTATTTTCATTAAACTTTCAGATTTTTTTAAAACACACGCACACCTCGCATTTCTCGGTCGCCTGTACTGAATGCGAGACTTACGAATATAATTGCGTCATCCAAAATGGCATCCTGGAATTACGCGCTCTACAAATGTATAGCCTTAATTACATGCCATGCCATGCAATTAATCCTTTTCCTATATCTAATATATTTATACAATATGAACGTTCGTGATATCGATCGAACCGTTATCGGCTCTTAAATTACATGTTGAACTAGGAACAGCTCTATTTGTCTTAACCGATTGAGATCGTGTTCGACAACTGGTACATATTAATCTCCAGGAAGGGGTACATCGCAGGACAAGAACTATCGCGTTATAATTTATTTTGGGTCTGATTGAACCCAACCTGTGGGTCGGTTTTGAAAATAACGGGAATATATTGTTACTATATAACCAAAGGTTTCATTAATTATCGTAGTTGGGTTTATATGTACCTTGTTTAGTTAGTAAAGAAGAATAAGTTTATGTACATAGTTATATTCATAATAGTAATTAGGTTGCGTGCTGGACTATGGTATGGCATTCGTGGGCTATTTGCTGCAACTTGACGTTTGCTGTGTGCCTATTCTGCGTGGCGGACTGGATGGCAGCTATTGCCATCCCTACTTATCACGATAATTTATCAAACCTCTGATGTCACCTCTAGGAGAGCCCTCGGTGACCCCAGGTGCTTGACCCGGTATGTGGCCACACCTGTGCACTCCAGAAGGATGTATGCGGTCGTTTCTTGTGCCTCCATACAGGCTCTGCATAGGAGCGGTCAGTTACAGCTATATTAAATAGATTATTTGATTATAGATTAGATGTTCGTTAAAAGGACCGTGATGGGCTATTGACGCACTACTTCTGTTAGCAATGGTAACTGAAACCATGTTGAGCATTATTTTATGTTGGACCTCCATTTTGTTTACTCTATTTGGAAAAGTAGTTGCGTGTAAGCACATTCAACACCAGCGGTTTTACTGATGTCGATAATCGTGTACCCTTCAGTAAAGACCCCTGGTGACTCATCTCACACTCTTTCCTTCAATCGTGCATTCAACATCATGATGTCGTCCTTTTCTTATGTAACAGGACTACACCATTTATAAATGATTTATTCTGTTTTAACTATAAGGAGTGTTTTATTACCTAACCAGTATACAACATTATTCAAACTGAAGAACAAGAGGATTTAAACAAATTAGTGTAAAGACATTGTCGCGTGGACCTCACCTCTCACCACTACGATACCGCGCGGCTGTATTTAAGGGGAATAGACCGGCCACCGACCACGATGATCGAGCCTAACTCTGTTTATACAACCGCGAACTCAATCTGTAACAGCTCTCCTCTTTCAATTAAAAACTGTGAAATCTTGTGATCTATCGTGGATATTTATCTCCATTAAATGGTATCCCTGGTCGGCCCCGTTTCTAGCACGTAGGTGGCCACCTACCTCGTTCCAACGTATTTTTCATTCGGTGCAGCGGACCGTTTACAGATTAACGCCCTAGTAAATGGACGAAAGTTAAGGAAGATATTTTTTTAACACAAGTAAAAAATTTGGCTCCAAAAAATTAACAAGTCGTTTCGAGGTCAAAGTTTGCGATTTTATAATAAGATCCCACAGAATATACAAATGTTAAGTCTAAACAAGTTTAAGTCCACAGTAATTAACCGATAGTCCGACAACTTTGCCTTAAGGGCTTTTACTCTAAATCTCTGATAAAAACGCTTGGGATTCAATAGTTTTGTGCGCTAACATATTTCTCATTTTCCATCTTTTATATTTTTTCTTTTCAGCCTTCTTTTTAATATATTTCCTTTTATTTTTTTTTCAGTTTCCCAATTTTCATTGCCTATTTTAAGTTAATTTACTTTTAATCTTAATAATATAATAACGCACAACAGAAAAGTGCCATAAAACAATTCACAAGATATTGTTAAAAATATTTGCTGATTTAAAAGAGTGACCGTGAGTTTGTTTGCCCGATTTTTTCTCAAAAGACTCAACCATTTGGAAACGAGCCGTTATACATCGACACAGGCAGATACAGTATTATCTTTTATCCATTTGTGTATACATTTGACAAAGCAACCAATAGCAAATATTGCTGCAGTGAATCTGTGTGTATAAGTTAATCTAAGTGTTAATTACAATATATTTTTTAAATTGATGATTGCAAATAATTGTTGAGCAATTTTATTAAATAAAAGTATTGGATTTGAATTTGGACTGGTTTATCCGTTTTACGATAGTGTGCACGGACACATTCGTGAATCACTCGTGACTACTATTAAAACAAATCAATAGAAACTACTAGAAGAAATCGTGTTAGCAACTTCAGTGGGTAATGTGAATCATGTGATGACGAAGGTTATATTACTGTTTGTAAATCGAAAGTAATAAACTTTCTCACAGTCTTACATCAGTTGGGTGCGGTTCTAAATTAGGTACGATACATGTCATTACTTGAAAACCGTTTACTTTGAGTGTTTGAGTTCGAAGATGAAACAGCGAGCGTGTTTGGGATTTCTCTATCGTTTATTCGTGATTACAATTCAATGTTAACATACAAGATTGTATTTTGTAGTCGGCACTTAGAAGAATATAACAATTCATGTTCTTTCTTATATTCAAATATACGAATGGTTAACAAAACTTATATCCGTTACGTTTAAGAGCATAATAGTACAACTTTTTTCATGTGTTGTAACATGACAATTTTAAGAGTGCTTGATAGCAATAGCGATTGTCAAGCACCTTTAAAATTGTCAAACAACACAAGATGAGATTTACATTATAGCTTAAGCCTATTTCTTTAATAACATAGGAGATCACGTTGAAAGTTATTTCATTTTATTTTCTCTCTCCATTTTCACTGCTTATACGATCGCTACACTGAAAATTTGGGGAATCAAGGAAGTGACACAACATTACTATTTAAAAATGTATTTATTGCTTTCCGAAGTATTCTCCGCGAAATTTAACACATTTTCCATACGATGGAACCAATCATTGAAGCGACCATTCCATTCGGAAGTTGGGGTCTCCAAAATGGCCGTTTTGTAGGCGTCCAGAGCTTCTTCAGGTGATGAAAATCTATGACCACGCAATTCATTCTTTATTTTAGGGAAAGTATAGAAATCATTAGGGCTTAGGTCGGGACTGTAAGGCGGATGGTCTAATAATTCTATGTTTTCTTGCTCTAAAAACTCTTTTGTTCTGTGCGCGGTGTGAGAACTCGCATTGTCGTGATGGAGGATGATGCGGCGGTTGCAGTTCTCTTTACGGAGTTCGGAAACGACCTGTTACAAACAAATGCTAGCATACCATTCTGCATTAACCGTTCTTTGTCCATCAAGAGGAATAGTCGCAACATGGCCGGTTTTGGAGACAAACGTGGCCACCATTTTTTTTGCAACACTCCGTGAACGAACAATTTTAGTTGGCTTTAACTCATTTTCGAACACCCAAACTCGTGACTGGTTTTTTGTTTCGGGTTCGTACGCATATATCCAGGATTCGTCACCTGATACAATGTTGTATACAGCATTTGAGGATCCTGCGTGGAATCTTTCGAGAGTTCTGTACCAAGTAACGCGAGCCGCTTTTTGCTCTTCACAGAGCAAATGCGGTATCCATCGGGAAAACAACTTTTTTACACCTAATTGTTCATGCAAGATTATTTGTATTTGACTCATGCCAATGTCTAAATTTGCCTGAATTTCGCGGTATGTCACATGTCGATCTTCCTCAATCGGCTTACGCACAGCATCAACGTTTTCTTGGGTGACTGCAGTTTTTGGACGACCTTGACGGGGATCATCACTGAGCTTGACACGTCCACGTTGAAATTCAGCAAACCAGCGATAAATTGTGGTTTTGGATGGGGCTTCATCACCAAATGCAGAAAGCATCCGGTCAACACACTGTTTTTGTGTTAAACCGCTTCGAAAGTCATAATAAATCATCGCCCTTGAATTTTCTCGAGTCAATTCCATTTTCTTAATGACTAAACAAGTTTGAGAAGACCTTGTGAGAAGACCGAGAATCTTTTTTTTTAAATAAATAAATGGTATTCGATTTTTAAAACCAAGGAGTTTTCAATTAAAAAGATTTTAATATGATAGGAATAGTGGAAATATTCCATTCCCGATACTTTTAGTGCAGCCTATGTATTTTTCAATCCTGTATTAGTTTGTAAAAACAACTTACTACAACCATAACCAACGACTTTAAAAACCAGCAAGCAATAAAACATCAATCGCGAATAGGCAAAAGTCAATGAACTTGTCAATAAAAATCTAAACCGGAATTAGAACAACTCAAAATAAAAGTGACTGAGCTGTGGTATGAAAAGGTATGTCGACCATTAGCATAAATATTTTGCCGTTCAAAAGAGACATCAGTATTTTAATTAAATATTCAATAAATTCGAAAGAATATAAAAAAATGGCAATTACACAATAAATAACATAATAGTCGAAACTTATGTACCTACTCAAGAACAAACCCAGAAATATCAGTGACGCCTGATATTAATGGACCTTACCAAACAAACTTATAATTTAGGTAACTGTTTGTGCTTAACAGTCTTCAACATGGTTGAGCTGATTTTACGTACTATATAAAGCATAGGCTAGGCTAGTAGGTTTCAAGGCTTTGTATGGAAGGAAAAGCTAAACCCAGGTTGAATATTCATTAGGTTCGTTGATTTCTGACTCATGTATGCAATGCATTTGTGCATGTTTCAAAGAATTTACTTTATTTTGTAAATTATTTTAGAAAGTCGAAAGGATTCGATTTGTTATAATATGATTGATCTGATTACATTTGATAATGTGTAAAAGAAATTGTTTTATAATATGATTCTCGCAAGTACAAATAAGGAATCTATATATTAATACGTGAAGCGAAAACTTTGGATCCCTTTTTACGAAAATTGGGCGGACGGAGGAGTATGAAATTTCGCACACTTATAGTTTATACAGAGAAGAAGTGACGAATGCTAAAATTTTTGAACAATATATGCTACAAAGTTAAAAAAATGCAAAAAAAAACGGATACTTACAGCTATGAGTGTTTAGTATATATTTTGACTTGTCATGGTACAAAAGTCTATACAATGACAGGTCAAGTAATATTGGCCAAAGAAATAAACCATGGTCGAAATTCGACCACCACGCGAGTTTTAGTTTTAATTAATTGTCGTTGTGAGAAATGTTTTTATTTTCTTTTATTAAATCAACAAAATAACTATTTAGCTATTTTAGCTAACTGTCTACCTGCTATTGCAGTTTACGTCCTAACTTGATGCATTTTCCAAATTAAAAACTTTATGCTTCCAAATGTTTTCCTAAAATGTCCTGCATTTTTTTTTCGTACGTAGACAATAAATGAAATTAAGTTATTTTCATATTTAAAGGTAGAATATTTTCAGCAAAGTTGTCCGCTGGTCGATATTTGCAACATTTAAAAAAAAATAAACCACCAAATGTTTACCCATACCCGTTTTTCAATATTCCTGATAGGATTATAAGGGTAAATAGTAAAGTTATTTGCTTATACACAAAGAATTCAATAAGACATCGTTCGAGATTGTTATATAAAAAACGCTTTCTGAATATGTATTTGGATTTGTATGTATACATATTGTATACAAATTATAAAGGGTGTTACAGAAAGGTGTGGTCATATTTTAGTGTCGTATAGTGGACCCCGTGAATAACGTAAATCCCGATTTTTTTTATAAAATTCTTGATTTTAATACAGAAATCTTATTTTGAAACTTACAAATTGAACTTGAAAATCGACCGATAAAGCTAAGAAAGAGGGCTGATATGAATGAACCTATTTTTATTTCATACCAAGCATATTGGTGGAATATCCAGATTTTTCAAAAAAATGTCTGAATAAAAAAATTAAAAGTCTAAATCATTCAAAAAAATAATTCAAGCTAAATCAACAATTTGTTGGCTATACATAATGCTTCTAAAATTTTACCACACCTTTCTGTAACATCCTGTACATATTTACAGAAAATTTGTTTGCTTATGTTAGAGGGCTAGTACGTCCCGGTAACAGCCAGTTCGAGTGACAGGTATACGACCGTGACCTGCTTACACTCCCATCACATCAACTGTAAAAGCAATATCCCTTTCCTATCTTTCCATTCCCTTCTGAACTACCTTTCCCTTTCAATATACTCCCAATTTTCCTATCTTTAATTCCCAAAGTGCCCGGTTGACCGCAATAAGCTTGCCCCCTATTACGTGAATGGGACCAAACTGTAGTTGGAAAAATGTGGCTGTTTGATGGGTACAAATTATAGTTGGAAAAATGTGGGCGTTTAATGGGCCCAAATTATAGTTGGAAAAATGTGGGAGTTTAATGGGCGCAAATTATAGTTGGAAAAATGTGGGAGTTTAATGGGCCCTGGGCTAATCGAAGGAGGTTACAAGCGGCGCGGTGGCTCATCACAACAATACACATATCTACTTACATGCGGCGAGGATAAGGAGTAAACTCCAGTAAAGCATAAATAGCACAACAAATCGTTAAAGCGTTACGCTGCCCTCCGATCACTTAATTTTACTCTTCATATTACACACAGACGCTAGAGCGATTAGCCTCTACCAACGGGGTAATTCTGCAATGGATCAAAGGGCATAGTAATTCATTCGGGAACGACGCCACCGATGAGCTGGCAAGAAAGGGATCTGTAACGTCAGTGGCAGGCCCAACTACACTACTGCCACTTCCCTTTAATCAACTTCGCTCATGGGTAAGGCAACGGCCTCGTGAAGCGTATAACCGTCGTTGGGCCAACACACCGGGCTGCAGGCAGTCTAAACTGGTGCTGACTGAGGTCTCACCACGTTTAACTTGCAGACTGCTCAGTCTTAACCGACTCGACATCAGAATAGTTGTAGGAACAATTACGGGCCACTTAGCCCTAAACCGGGACCTATTCACCATTAGTGCGACAGACAGTCCTCTATGCAGAGGATGTCTCAACGCGGAGGAAACGGCCGATCACTTTATCCTGGAGTGCGAGGGAGTGGCCACACAACGGGCAAGTATTCTCACTGGTGCGAGATCGCCCCTAGAAGCCTGTGAACGCCCCAGGAGACTTAACGCATAATGGACCGTCTATGAGTCTAAATGCGCAAACAGAGCCCTACACCAATACTCTTCATATTATTTTCATACCGGGCGCCTTAAATGAAAATTGATTCTTAAGGAATAAAATCTAAAAAGTAATTCCTATATAAGTTGTTAAAATGCCTATTTAATAGTTCAAATGTTTACTTTGTACATAAACTCAGAGTCTTTATTTATTTATTTACCAGTCAAGGTTATACGAAATTTAAAAGTTAGGTCCTACACAAAAAAAACTAAATTCAAGGATAATACATTAATACCTCGCTTTCCGTATATTCAGTTAAATCTTGTTTGAGCAACCTCTGGCCGTAATTGAATATTCTTGGGATTTCTTGAAATCTGGGTCACGGAACGAAAAATATCGTCATATTCATAAGCAAACAACTTCTGCAGACATTATTTTCTGACATGACAAGGAAAACTAATAGGAAGTATGTATGTGAGACAGCCCATTTGAACAAAAACAGTCATTATTCCGCTATGTCAATAGTTCATATTACAAAAAGATAAGAAAGATATTTGACGTTTGTATAGTGTTTAATCCCGCTTCGTTGTGATAGTTCGGATCTTCCAAGTATAGTTAATTCTTAGCAAATTGTATATAGACTACTCGTTTCATATTGCATGGTAATAGAAGATAAAAAAAGAAATTGTTACTAGAAATCAAGTAATTATACAGGGTGTATCTAAAAATTTAACACTTACTTAAATCACTGAAAGGACATGATTTTAGCTTGCAATTAGTAATTGAAATAAAAAAAAAAACTATCCTTTTACAAGTTAGACCGTTTGAATTTCTAGGTATTTTACCTAATATAGTTATTTATTCCTAATAAAATTCATAAAAACTAACTTCGAAAACTTTTTATTTAGTTTTTATGGATATTCTCAATAACTGAGTGAATTGTTACAAAATAAAAAAAAATTCGTACGATTTAAAATCTTTAACTTTACACATTCTAGGTCCTTTTATAAAAAAAACGGCTGTAAAAATACCTGGAACTTCAAAGGGTCATAACTTGTAAACGGATAGTTTTTTTTCAGAAACTCTTTTTGTAACTGCATGCTAGAGTCATGCCCTTTCAGTGATTTAAGTAAGTGTTCCATTGTCATATACACCCTGTATGATAAAAACATATAGACAAAAAGGAACATTTAAACTATTCACAAACGTAAATAAAACGGATGGATAATCACTACATATTTTAAAACAAAGTCCCCCGCCGCGTCTGTCTGTCTGTCTGTTCGCGATAAACTCAAATACTACTGAACGGGTTTTCTTATGGTTTTCACCAATAGACAGAGCGATTCATGAGGAAGGTTTAGGTATATAATTTGTTAAGTATTTGTGTGAATTGATTAAAATATGATGATGATTGTTGAAGAAGTCTTTGCTACCCGTGCGAAGCCGGGGCGGGTTGCTAGTAAAAAATATTGAGATTAAGGCTGGCAAAAAGAGAATTGTTGTTTAATCCCAGGACCTTAAGTGAACCTGACTCCCTAAAATATGAAAATAGACAACTTTTATCTTACCAACTGCTATTTTACTATGTTTCTGAGCAGCTTAGTTAAGTTACTTGGTGTAGTTAATTTTATTTTCCCTAAACAAGAAGAGGAACTTCTGTGTTTACTGTCTTATTTTAAACAACTTGTGAAAGAATATTTCAAAATCAATCTCCTAACTTTGAAAAATAAAAATACTTTTAGGCTCCAGTGAAATACTGCTGAACTAGTAAAGAAAGTTTTTAATTAAATTGTAGGAACGTTCAAAGTGGAAGAACGCGATTGTAGAGAGAGTTTATTGAGACATAATTGTACTTATTTGTTGGAGCTTCAGTATGCGAAACTTGGACTTGGGAACATTGTTGAAGAAATACAATTTCTTCACACATTTTCTTAATATAAACATGATCTGCTCTTTGATATACTTTTGAGTAATAATGACGATTACGATATACAGGAAGTTATAGAACGCTGTGGTCAAATTTTAGGAGCGTTATGTGTAGCTAACAAAGAGTTCATTAACTTAAAAAAAATGATTTTGATTTTTCTTTTCTCTCTTTTTTCCCAGTCATAGGTGCACATTTCTAAACAACACATTAGAAATTTTCATGTAAATTTGTATTTTTTATGCAAACATTTTTAGAAAAATCTAGACGTTCCATCAACATCCTTGGTATTAAATACCTATAATTTTATTAATGTCAGCCCTCACTCTCTTTTCAAGTTTAATTTTTCAGTTTCAAGTTAAGATTTCTGTTTTAAAAATTACAAATTTTCTTAAAAATTCCTATGGCATAGCAGTCAGTCAGTAAAATATGAAGTGACGATCCTGCCAAAAGCTTGCTGTACGTTGAGTACTACTAACTGTGTATATTTTTTAAAATAAACAACAATAATAATACACATAGTTGTGAGGCTAAAAGTGCTGTTCTATAAATATGTGTGCGAAAATTGTCATTTGCGATAGTCTAATCGATCTATAGACTGATTGCCAAGAACATCGACAGCCACCTCAAGAGGCACAATGGTTGTAACAAAAGCTTGATGAAAAAGGCACTGCTCATCGACACTCGCATACTTAGGGAGGAAATTATCCATTTGGTGACAGTATTTGATGCCAGTGACACACTTATTTATTATCTTAAATAACATTATCAAATTAATATAGTAATGTAAATGTAATAAAAAGAAATACAATATTTCCATAAACCCAAAAAATCCCTTTTTTAATAAAGTACGGACTTCTTTTCAACAAAATTATGGGCAACAATGTCCAAGGCCCCACAAAGATTAATTGGCAGAATTAATAGACCTTCTTGTCTTATTTATAAAAAGCGAAATATTTTCGTCCTTCATTGTGTGGTCAGCGTCAATTGTAATATAAACTGCCATTGGCAAAAAAAACACATTTTACTCTCGTGAGTCTTTAATGAAAGATTGCCTCACTATTCATAGAAAGAATTCATTTTCTTTGTTATGTTGTTCGTATAGGATGCAAACTATTGTAACAAATAGTATTTAAACCAATTTTATTTCTTTTTTCAATTGAGAACCTACTTTTTTTAAAGTTGGCTATGAACAGTTAAAGTTACAAAGAATCTGAGCCATATTAAATATATGTATTATTTGTTATATGATTAGTTTTATTGCTAACTTTATTCTGTTAATCGAGTTTGTAATGACTTTCGAGGCACAATTCCCTAGTGTAGTGTACCAGTGTGATGACCAGTATAATTTGGACTGTTATTGTATATACTTTCCGTACCACGTCAATACATATACTGGACCTGAATTTTTAAATTTATAACACATTGAAAAATGAGCTTTTCTGTACTTTTTTCTACAAATATACTTTAAATATTATTAAATAATATATTTAAGGCCGACAACGCACTTGTGACTCTCTGTGAGTTGCAGGTGTCTATGGGCGACGATACTTACCATCAGGTGACCCGTCGGCTCGTTTGCTCTCAAATAAAAAATAAAAAAAAAAAAAACACATTCCTTAGTTCGCGAAATTTGCTGAAAAAGGAGTACTGGGGATAACACAGTATTCTCTTTACGTATTAATATATAGTGGAAACGGCTTCCTCTTTTTTATGAAACTGAGTTAGCAATCAAACTAATGGCCCGCAACAAGATCCTGGTCCCAAACTGTTATCGGTACTTTTAAGCTCTTGCAACTTCTCGAAAAACTCGCACGTTGCTAACCCTAGTTAATCTACTCACATGCAGAAAAACAAAACGACGCGAGTAGTTCTAGCTTCAGTTATTTATTGATATTAACTATTTTCACTTGTTTTGGCATTGAAAAGAATCCTAATCTATACTTACTTATATTATAAAGCTGAAGAATTTCTTTGTATATTTGTTTGTTTGGTTGAACTCGGTAATGTCAGGCACTAATGGTTCGAATTGAAAAATTATTTTAGTGTTGGACAGCCCATTTATGGAGGAAGGCTATTTATGGTTATATAAAATCACGTTACAACTTACCAATAGCAGCGGAGCATCAAAGAAAAATGTTGCATAAGCGGGGAAAATTTACAAACACAGACGAAGTTGCGCGGGTCAGCTAGTAACTAATATTTTAAATGCGAAAGTGAGTTTGTTTGTTACGCTTTTACGCATTAACTACTCAATCGATCAGTATGAAATTTTGCATACACGATGTCACGAGTACATAAAAGAATATAGAGTTCCTTTTATCTAGTACAAAAGTACTATTCCTAAAAGAGATAAAAATTACATTTACGCGAGAAAAATGAACATTTACGTCCCGTCCCACCTCTAGTAAACCCTCACTTTTTATCACAACAAGCTGGATAAGTTGAACAAGCTGGATAAAATATATGCCACAAATAACAAACAACATGTTTTACGAAAGTAATCTAAGAATTATTGCTAGAACATTGTGTTCAGTGGCCGCTAACGTTTTATGAATCCACAAATAAAGATTCACTGACTCGGACATTTAATTTATTGTATCAATATATTATACAAAAAGCAGCTGTTAAATTACTGAAACCCTTTTAATAGTGAATATATAAAAGCTTTTAATGGGCCTATTAGCAATTGCTTGATGAAGAACTCGTTCTTTTTTATTAAAATTTTTAACAGACTTCATAATAAGGAGAAGGTTCTCAATTCGTCGGAATCTTTTTTTTATACCTAGGTTGTTCCGAAAATTGTTAGAATAAATACAATCTCTTTTTTCTAGAAACTATTTTGAATTGACGGCTAATTTTAATACAAATCTCTTTGCTGAAAATCATTGGCCAGCTATGTGTAGTTCTTTTTTCAAATATTTTTAAAAAGTAAATCTGTCACTCTTTTGTTTGCAACAATGGACGTCTCGCGGGAAGCTTTTCGCGCTATGAATTTTTTATGATTGTAAACCAGGGTTAACCTTCAATGAATCTCACAAAAATTTACAAGCTGCATTTGAGGAGTCTGCTCCTGCGTTAGCAAGTTACTTATTAGTTTCGTGAATTTAAACATGGTCGAGAGAACCTAAACGATAACCCCAGACCCGGCCAACCTACAGCTGCAGTAACTCATGAAAATGTCATCAGGGTAGAGTGGCTATTGTGGGAGAATAGACACATTATACATCAAGAGATTCAGGTTGAACTGAAGATTGGATCACAGACAGTTTCTACCGTCCCGCATGAAAACCTTAAACTTAGGAAGCTTGTTTCGCGATGGACACCTCATTCTCTCACCGAAGAAATCCCGTCGTGTTGATTATGCTAGAAAAGTTCGAAGTAGGAATTTCACAAAATGTATCCTATATCCTTACAACTGACGAAACTTGGATCTATAGTTACGATCCTCTCACGAAGCAACAATTCACGCAATGGGTGTTTGAAGAAGACGAGTTGCCCATTAAAGTTGTTCGCGGTCGAAGCGTTAATAAAAAAATTATAGCCGTTGTTTTTTCGACGCAGTGGACGAGTAGCAGTTATCACGCTAGAAGACCGTAGAATAGTTACTAGTGAATGGTATTGCGAAGTTTGTCTGCCTCAAGCTTTCGGGGAGTTGAATAGCGAGTCCGCGGCATTCTTTTTGATAACGCGCCTGCTCACACAGCTGCTAGAACTATGGACTAGTGGACGAAAATTTAACACTCCAGAAGAGGCTATCGAAGAATGTCGGCGGTTATTTTTCGGCCTCACGCAAGCTACATTTTTTAAATGTTTCTAAAGCTGGTTCACCCGAATGCATAAGTCCATTAGGGTTGGAAGAGAATATCTTGAAAAGCTCTACATAAACTTTTATCAAATTCCAACTATTTTTCATTTCACTAACAATTTTTGGAACAGCCCACGTATGTTCCCCGATTACTCAAAGACGCCTGGACCGATTTGGAAAATTATACTTTTGTTTGAAAGGGTATACTTCCCAGGTGGTCCCATGGTCATCAGGTCAGGATCTGATGATTGGATCCTAGAAAAATCGAGGTAACTCCGCAAATTTTATAGGCACACTTGAAGAGATTTGGGTATTTTAGACGAATTGAGGTCGGTGATAGTTTTTTTTAAAGATTATTGTTTTAAAATAAACTGTATCATCCGGACACAGTTTATTTGACACATTTTTAGTTTTGTTATGACACGTATAAAGAAAGTATTAAGAAAAAACACAGATATTATTATAGTTAACAAAATACAAGTAATTACATATTCACTAGAACCAATATCACTCCTTTCCTGGACTCATGACCTAATAAAATATGCCTGATAATTTCCAAGAAAGAAATTATTCTCTATTATGTAAGACAGCAGTATTTAAGTCCTGAAAATTGTGAAAACTATTTGACATTGCGTCACAATTAAGAGTCCCAAAAACGTTAATTACTGTCATAATTAATGCGGAAAAAGATTGCTGAGGAGGAAGGACACAATTAAGATAATTAACATTATTTTTTTTTGCGTTTCCTCTTATCGTGTATCTCTTGGAAATATTGAATTTAACTTTTCTTTTTCATTATAATAATTTGTAACTAGTTAAATAGCTATTTATGTAAACAAACTTAGGAAGTCATTAACCTACTTTTAATTGTTATACTATAATTTGGCATCTTGGAACTGATCTGATGACGGAGCAAGGAGGAAGACAGTGGAACTCTTCAGTGGCTACTAGTAAACCCCTCGAGTTTTCTCGAGTTTTCCCTCGAGCTGTGGGTAATAACTTTTACTTAGAGCAGTTTGTGATTAATTTACACTACTAGCATAATATTTTAATTCTCTTTCAACCATTTTTTTTTTTTTAATTTTTTATGCGGAGTCATGTAGTTGTTCATTTTATTATTACTTTTTAATTTTATTAGGGTAGCTTACAGCTACATACAAATAGTTATACGAATTAGATTAATAAATGGCAATAACAAGCTTCCACAATTAGTTTACAACATGATGGTATCTTTGAACAGATTAAGAACAGTTTATTATAAGAGAAAACTTAACACGTGTTTTTACAAAATTGAGCAGTATCCAACATTTATAGTATGAGCGAATATTGAGAAGATAAGTTATATCTGAAATGTTTTGTCTTTCATACAAAGGTAGAAAATGTAAATTAACACAGCGCTGCTCTTATCTTATTTAAATAATTTTATAATGGATTATAGAGTTAATTGACAAACTTTCAGAAAGATGAATTAATGCCACTAGTATCTATATATCTACACGTTGTGTAGTAGATATTAACTGTTTTATAAGATTGACAATCGAAGTTCTTAGAGTCTGTGCGGAAAGAGAACCGTCGTAGGATTTGCACTGTTATTTCATCATTGTTTACTATATTGTACAGTATTGTTTACTGTCGAACTATAATGACGTAACAGTGTTGTCAACATAACAAAAAAAGATAATTTAGCACTGCTGCGACCTCAAATCCTACGATGGCTCTCTTTCCGCACAGACTCTAAACGACTGTATTTATCGACCTAACAATGAGCTGGCTCAATAGGACTCCACCCCGTATATTATCAACTTGTATAAGTGTCAAGCAATTTATCTATATGAATATTTATAAAGAGTTATCCATTGTTTATAAAACTGATCATATTATTAAAACTCTGTGTTATTAATTATTAAGACTGGACTTGTTTAGTATATTTTCCTCAATCACATCTTCCAAATGTCGATAGTTACCACGGTTAACCAAGGTTGCACCAAATTATTATATGAATCTTCTTAATAATAAAAACATCTGAACTGTTCCAAGTAATTACTTGTTGTGCACTGACGCAGTTACACAATGACAATTTTTGAATTCATGGACTGTGCTGTTGAGTATTTCATTACAAAATAATATGTAAATTTCTACTTGCCACCCATTCGGTTGAATGTAAAGATCAAACAGATTATCAACAAATTCTACATATTTTCAGACACTTCTTGTCTTCAGAACATTATATTACACACGATTTCGTCACAATCCTTGATGATTATCAAAGCAATACCAGTAGATACGTCATCATTTACAGTAAAACTTATTGCTTACATTTCCACAAAAATTATTACATTCACGTTTTTAAACAAAACGGATGGCACGACATTTACTGTCATGTGAAACATTTCATATCCAAAGGATTTACAATATACAATGCTAAAATTGTATTGACCTTGTATTTGCTATTTATACGTATAATTTATGACCGCTTCTAAATATAAGACTTATTTTTTCCGGTTCATTTATTTCGGATCAGTTTTGTGTGCGTCAGATAAGTTTCGACAATGTAATCGATTTTCGTAATCATGTTACGACGACGGGGTTACATAGATATATTTTTTAGGAAAGAATGAATGTGACATAGGAGTAAAAAGCTCACTTTAATAATACACAGACTTCTCTTTACGAAATTAGCATCAAGACGCTGAAGATGTTTTAGGTGTGGCTAAACGGGCAACCAACTGTATTATCCAAATATATGTTTATCTACAAAACGATGAAGTCTTTAGATCAAAACCACATCTAAGTTATGTCTGGGTTTTTCCAACAAGACGACTGCTTCGTATTTTTCTGTAAAACTGCTAAATCCTGTGTCAATATATCTAGTAACTGACTGAACTGACTGATAGTTTGAATTTTTTTTTGGGCTATCTATAATCGATACTGGAGCCAAAACTATATTTTTTTTTCATTTTTGTCTGTCTGTCTGTCTTTCTGTATGTTTGTATCATGGCCGCGCATCACGCTGAAACTAGTGAACGGATTCAAATGAAACTTGCCATGATTTGAGTTCATACTACGAGCTAGGACATAGGATACTTTTTATCCCGAAATTCAGGAAGGTTTCCTTGAGAAGGGGGATGAAAGTCAAAATGCATACTTAGTTGTAATTCATTAACACGTAGACCGATTATAATCATTCTTTTTTTTGTTGGAAAGAAGATACTTTGAAGATTGTCACGTAATCTTCTTTCTTCTATATCCATAATTGTATAATAAATATAAGTATTGTATGTATTTTGGTGTAACATTTAGTATTGAGTTATCGCATTCGGTTCTCTCTATCCATAGAAAAAAGATTACAACATTTTCAAGAAAAATGTATATATCACACAGCGACATCTGTTGGTCCTCCGGTTATCCTCGGTCCGGCTATTCTCAAATACATTATTATTTCTATGCACCGACCTTCATACGGCCCAAGCCGCAACCTTAAAGCCTTGGTGGATTATGAAAAAAAATCCTGTTTAAAAGAACCAACGGGGTCTGTCTGTTTTACTGTCTCTAGATTTGTTCGGAGAACACCTCCGCTGACCCGCTATGCAGGGTAAAACTATCACCCTAACCGGCATCTGATATAACCAGTGGTTCATGAGGGCGCCAGGAAGATGGCGTTTTGGTTTTTGTCAGTTGGTCTCAGATATAAGCACTTATTATGGCATGACATCTTGACTATTTCGTCACGGAAAAATCCTTCCTTCTTACAAAAACATTTTATGGATTTTAGCGTTAAAAATAAATTAAATAATTGATGGTTGTTGTAACTGTTCTTCATATTCTTAACAAAATCTATTGCATCAAAAACTAGGCTAACCTTTACCATAACTAAAGTGCAGCAAATTTTTTGAAAAACTGTTATTGGTTTTTTTATTTCGGCACGTTATTTTGAAACTGAGTGTGTGGTCTTGAAAAGTTACGGATGGATATACACTATTTTCAAATGGCACGTTGCGAAACTTTTGATACAGTATTTGGTATTTAAAAAGGTTTTAAAGCTCCATGGTGACAAATGGATCCGTTATTTAGTTTTTCATTTATTTTCCGTATTCAAAAACCTAAAATTTGTTAAGCTGCATTTCACTTGAAATTCGTTAAAGGTCATGTGCAAATATATGCTACATTTAGCTTGTCGTGTCACCTGACTGAAATCGTTCTATAATCAAGACAAACGTGCTGCAAACAGAATTTTCTAAAGCGAAAACTTTAATTAAATTGTTGCGGTCAGTGCAAGCTCGACGGAAACCCTAAGTGTTCTCATGTGGAAACTACGCAAAAACTATATGATATATCTCCTTTCCTACGGGTACGGGTTAATTCATATTATCACACACAACTTGTAGGTGGAGTTGTTTTATTTATTAAATACTAGCAGCGCCCCGCGGTTTCACCCGCGTAAGTCCGGATCCCGTTTGAATATCGGGATAAAAAGCAGTCTATACGTTAATCCAGGTCTCCAGCTATCTACATACCAAGTTTCATCGCAATCGGTTCAGCGGTTTTTGCGTGAAAGAGTAACAAACATCCATCCATCCAAACTTTCACATTTATAATATTAGTGGGATATAAATCGAGATTTCTAGCATTTTTAATGTACAATACATTTTTGGTAACCATCGACTGATTAAGACACTGTCCCAATACACATGAATTAAATGAAACTACTTTGTTTCAGAACTATGGAACCTGACATCATGATCGAAGAGATGGAAGAGCAGACGACGCCGCGCACTTCTTTTTTCACTACAGTATTCATATCCGACGACGACCCAGGCCATATAAAAAATGCCACCAACGCTACTACTGAACTCAATATCTACTACTTTTATGACGTAAGTAATGGCTTTAATATTTTGAAAAATAGTACTTCAATGTACTTTATTAAAATATTTAGATGATGTTTGTGTGCACGTCACAACGTGACATCTACATATGTTTGTTTATGCTAAAGATTTGGAATTTAAACACTGATATTTAATCAAACCAGTTGAACAGAAATCAGCAATGATTGCAAGGTTTTTTTACTTACTTTTATCGTTAGTAAAAACCGTTCATGAGTTCACCTTTTTAATAAATACGAGTTGCAAACATTATTAAAATAATTATTTGTAAGTAACTTTATCATTATCATCATTGTCTCAGCCTTGGAACATCCCTTGCTAAATAAAGGTCATGCTTCCAAGAAATGTCTTTGCCACACAGAAGGCCATTTATTGTGTAAGAAGAAAATAGTTATAGTCAATCTAAACATGAGATCGAAAACCTTTTCTATTTATATGAAACACAAAAAACTAAAATTGATTTGTCTGTTAACAAGTCAAAATTTGGGTTTAAATTTTATTTTATCTAAGAAGACTAGGTACATCAAAATAGTATTTTTTTTTACCAAAACCAACTTTCTTTCAAATCGATCTTTATTTTTATTCATTGAGCACCACTCTAACCACCAAAAATAAATTAGATAAACAGAGATTATTACAAAATAGTAATAACTCACTTCAACAAAGAACGTGATTAAAACAAAAATTAAACAAGAAATGTACAAATCTCAAAGAATATAGAAATCAGATACAAATTATTAGTTCAAAAGCACAGAAGTATCAAACGAAAAACACATGCGATATTTAGAGATGGATTATGCGACATAAAAACTGAAAGGATCTAATCATGTAATGGATATTTTGAGGTTTACGTCATCGGTGTTACAAAAGCCTGTCGCTGATATCACTTGTCGTGTTATCTGAATAGGAATACTTTGAGCTTTTAAATAGAGTAGTCCTGACATAACTAATGATTTTGATACGAAACACGCTGTGAATGTTTATCTATTTACCGGCACTTCATTCGCACTTCAAACAGAATACATCATACCGGCATCATGTTTATAATTTATAATAAATTTTTAATATTAAAGGAATGGCGATATTTCCCTTATACTTACGAGTATGTAAAGGAAATCCCTTACTGTGAACTCACGTTTGTAGATGCATAACTAATGTTGATTTCTAGTCAAGGTATAATTGTAGCAATATTATTATTCAGTTTGGTTATCTAAGTATACTGTATACACTGTGCATATAATGTATACTGGTACACAAGTACATATATTATATGCTCCGAGCATGTACTTGTATAGGTATCGAAAGAAGAAGAAATATATCGAATCTATACTAATATTATAATACTGAAGAGTTTGTTTGTTAACCGACTTCAAAAAAGGAGGAGGTTCTCAATTCGACTGTATGTTTTTTTTTATGTTTGTTACCTCAGAACTTTCGACTGGGTTAACCGATTTTGATGATTCTTTTTTTATTTGAAAGCTGGTGCTTCCCGTGTGGTCCCATTCAATTTGGTCCAGTTCTGACAATGGCATCCATGAGAAAACCATATATAAGTCTTTTATGGAATAGTTTTTTTTGTTGAAGTCGGTTTTTTTTAAAGAATTATTTGTTTTGTTGAACACTCTAATCTCAGGGAACTACTGGTTCGAATTGAAAAATTCTTTTATAGTTGGATTTACCGAGGAATCGAGGAAGGTTATAGGGCTATATAATATCACGCTACAAACAATAGGAGCGGAGCTTCAATGGAAAATGTTGCAAAAACGGGGAAAATTTACAAACGCGGATGTTGCGTTGGTTAGCCGGTGTTACAGATTAGGCATCACCGAGTAGCAGTATCTATGGTACATTATTAGGAGAATTTATTGCAATTGAAGTAATTATGTATTTTATTAATATTTTATGAACTTAAGTTAACTAGGTGTCCACGTAAGAATATATTTTTTTGTGTGACTATGCTCAGATACATAAGATGTAACACAAGGGTCTTTAGTAAGGAGTTATGATATGTAAATTTGGGAATAAAATCAAAATAGTTTAAGCCTTACTCTATAATGACCTAAGTTGAAGAAAATGATTTCCGTTAAGATACATTTGTGGAAAATCGGCTTAATTGACCGAATTCTCGAGCAATTACTTGCGGTACTTCAATTAAAAGTAAGAAATTAGGAATATCAACAATCACTTGTTGCTGACTTATAATAATACTGTTCATTAATTTTGATCAAAAGTTTCAAAGGACAGATCTGCGAAATTCGCTGGAAGTAAATTAATATTTAAGTCAAATGACTTCTATCACATTGAAATGATTGAATGGTAACCTGAATTATGTAAATTTTACTTAGTTAATAAAAGTTTCGCTGTTATATTTTTGTTTCAATCTTTGAACTGTTTGTCCTGTTTCTTTTTAAGATTCAGGATATTTTTGTTAACGAATATTTCATTTATTCTTTATATATTTAGTCTTCTTTAAATATCAAATTTTAGTCTAAGCGGATTTGACTGAATATCAGTTTTTACATTTCGTATTCCGTTGTAATCATCTTCTGACTGAACTGCGTGGTTCACATAACTTATATATATTACTTTATATATTACTTTTAACTAAAATTAGTCCCGAAAAACCTAACATTTTAATACGAAATATGTAAAGTTTGCTGTTATATTACAAATATATTATTTGTAATATATCTTATATAACTAGAAAACTTAAACCTTTTTAGATGAAGCTTCTACTATCAGACACAAGTTTCAAGTTCTAATTTCACATTAAATTATAACAACTAAATATAAACAATAAAATACACCTTAAAATATGAAATGTGTATTCATATTTTAAGGTGCTGTAGAAGGCCTAAGGCGTGAAATTACGTAAAACGCTTATTTTTTTTTTGAACAATTCAAAAGAAAAAATCTTACGAGAGAATGTTGAAGTTATTGAAACTTTTCGGTACTAAGGCTTTTGATAGAATATCTCTATAAATGTGCAATTTACATACGCATTTTCTGAAGTAAAACAAGTCCAGGGTTTTTCTAAGCGAACTAAACTATTCATCGGCTACACCTACATAACGGACCCAAAATTTTGTTCACTTTCTGTAACACGTTGTACAATTAATAATAATAAATTATTTTGTTCTTACCCTATAACTTTTTATTTTAGTCGATCCAGTTCACGGTGATGTGGGTGTTATTCGTCGCGATAGTGGTGCTGAACGCTTCGGTTATCGCCGCGCTACTTTGCACAAATGCTCGGAAGAGTCGCATGAATTTCTTTATCATGCAACTTGCTATTGCTGGTAAGTTTTATTTTTATACACAATTTTTTCAATGTTATATGTTTATGAGAACTTCCCAACCCTGGATTAAATAGCTCAACTTTTTTATTTTATTTGGAAACTTGTAACTAGATCAAACTTCTATCTTTATCGGCTATACACAATACATATGTACTGGATACTGGTATATGTAATATACAATGTTACTGTAAGCCGTTTATAACAACACATATTTATGTTGTGGTAAAGGGTTGGAAATTTGTATGTTTTAAGTTGTATGTTGTCTACCAACATCAAATTGTCTATATTTAGTTGTAGCCCCGTATATTGAAAGCTAGACCTATTTTTGGCCCCATAAAAACAAATATACGTACGTTTAAAGTATTCAAAATGTAAAAGGGAGAAAATATGATATAGTATAATAAACTGGAGAAAATAAATACAAGTAAATCTGTGGACAGGAGACAGGCGTTGTAGCGCATAGAGGTCCGAAAAGTGCCCTATCACTTCTCTATAGGGCAAGCGTATTGAGGCATATGGCATTGTGCTGCCAAGTTAGAACATAGTACACTCCGGATGGACAGGATGGACTGGACTATAGTTCGAAATACACGATCGCATGTACCACCGATTGGATTTGACATTCGACTTATGTGCGCTCGTATATTGAACAATACGAAATCCAAAATTTCCGTGTTTTGGAATCAAACTGCCATATTTGGCAAAGTATCTACAAACGTATTTGGTCTGTTTCATTAAAATTGTGCAAATGTAATAAAGCTGGTCATTACCAGCCCATTGGATCAGACGACCGTGTGTACCTTACACACGGTCGTCTCCAGGGATTATTATTATTCTCTTTATTAACAGAATTAAACATATTTATTACATTTTTAAATACAATATTTCTTATATCTTTTACTATTAAGTTTGGGTATAGTTCAGTTGATTGTTTAGCTCAATCGACCGATTGGTGTTTATACATAGTCCATTAGTGACGCACGGATTGATTTTTGTAAAACAGATATAAAAATACTTAAATAGTCTAGTTAACGTAATAACATAAGGATATATAACTATCATTTATATGATAAATTGTTACTAAACACGACATATACACGTAAACCTCATTTATATTTCAGGTCGTTTATTTCACCGCGAAGGTAGTGTCACCTAATAGTTTGTGACAATTATTACCATGTAACTGATTAATATTCAATTGTGTTTGTATAAAGTTAAATTTCCATGTACATCGAGGTGGAAAATAAAATACAACTATGGCAGCCATGTGATTGATTTAGAACAAAGAATTAATATCTTTAAAATATATAAATCAAAAATTAAAAATTTAAAACACCCCCGACTCAAAAATCCCATTAACGATTAGAAAAGAGCTGATGACCTTCGAACAGCTGAACAGATTTTCACACACACACACACACGCACACGCACACGCACACGCACACGCACACGCACACGCACACGCACACGCACACACACACACACACACACACACAACCCTTAAAGGATAACCAGTTATTTAAATATTGATAGTTATTAATGTAAAACCTTCTTTTTGTGAATGTTTTTTTATTAACCAAGATGTCCAACAACCACACTTTTCGGTTATTATTACCGTAGCACGTCTCGTGTCATTAGCTTATAACAGAACCGTACCTCCTCAACCAATATGGAGACCTTGCGATATTTCTTGTAAGTAGAAATAAAATACCACGGTAATTCTGATGTCTTACTACTATTTTATGTACCATCTTAGTTCATTATCAACAAAAGTAGATGACCTTTGCTGGTATCAACCTTACATTGATATCAACTAGACTTAATATATTCTCCATTGTGACTTCACATTAAATATTAATCCGTAAGCTGTGTAATATTCATGGCACTATAAAAATAAATAATAAAGAAAGATAATAAGGAAGACCAACACGTGAACTATAAATTAAACATACTTGAGGCTAAACAAAAGTAGCAAAACAAAATAAAAAAATAGCTATGGAATAGTAGATAGTTCTGAAGCAAAAGTCAACAAAAATAGCAGTCATACATCCTTTGACCTTTCCAGGAAAAGTTGTAAAGTTCATAAATTTAAACTACCCGCACGGAAGGGTTAATGCCGTCAAATCGGTTTTTCATACGAACCAACCCGTAATTAGTTGACCCGAAAATAAGTTAATTTACACGAGGCAATGCTCCAACACGTTGGTACTCTTTAGAGCTATGTAATCTGTGTCCGTCCTTTTTGTTTTAATTCCTATAGCATATTTTCTTGCTTGATATCATGCTTTAAAAATTTGAGTTTATCACGTGTTAATACCATATGTATCGATATGCATCTGATATAACATCAATTATTTAATGACCTTGACGAGTGACCAATGATTCATTCCATATTTTTCTACATTTTGGGTAAATTTTTTCATATTTAAAGAGTTCCAAATTAAAAAACGGCAAAAGTTTTCTAAATTCAAAATTTTTGACGGTATATAAAATTGAGTTTAGATTTCTAATGAAGTCATAGTCACAGGTATATAGAAGTTCTACATTGTCGTTCTTATTTCTGTCCATTAATTTATTTTCTTTTTGACAGTTCGTTAAATAGTCCATTAGTAATGACTAAAAATGTTGCCAATTCGATTAAAAACAACAGACGATTTAATTTAATAGAAAGTTTTAATCGATTTGAAAAAAGTAAAAAGATATTTTAGCCAAAAATACTGAACTTTTATAAGAATTGATTATTAATATTACAAAGCACTTAAGTGACTTCTTTCATTTGGTCATGAGTTTAAACTTGCATTTCAATAAGTTAAAGTTATCTATTGTAAATAAAATTATTCATAAAAATAGACAAAAGGTTTTTATACTGATTAAAAATAGTAAATATCGATTTTTGAATGTGCAACATTTGCTCAAATCACTACGTACAATAGAACGTAACCCTTTTTATTGTGTAAAACAAAAAACATTTATTAAAAAAGAAATGCTACATGAACAGTATCATAATGTCTGGTTATAAATAGTAAAATAAAATGAGAAAAGATAATCTGTATATTTTTCTGACAGCTTTAAAGTTTAATTTTATAAACTCTAGCACAATTACGTTCTCAAGCAACTATCAAAAAGAAAATAAATTAATAAACAGAGTATCTGTCTGTCTGTTTGCTAATCTCCGGAACGGGTGGACCGATTTCCATTGGACTTTCATTGACAGATAAGTGGTGTTATAAGGAGTAACATAGTTTTTTTATTTTGGAAAAAGAATGAAGGTTCCGTGCAAAGTATACAAAAAATGTACACGGGAGCGAAGCCGCCCAGGAATGCTAGTTATAAATACTTTTAACAGATATACCTATTCTCCTAAGGTCTAGAGCGGTACCTCAAATCGGACAAGATCTGAGAAAATCGAGATTAACCGAAGATTGATTTTTCACTACTTGCTGACTTATATATCCTCCTTGACCTTTTGAAACCAAAACCACCCACGAAAAATTATTATACTCCCGTCCATCCAAAGGTTGCCTGGAAGACATTGCTTTTTGCGATAAGGCCGCCGCTTTGTACACTTTCTGTAGGTATATAATTTGTTTCTGTGTATTTGTTTTTCTTTGCTTTTGGTGTACAATAAAGAGTATTTATCATTGTTATTACATTTGGAGTTATTTACAGTTATTTACCAGTGTAAAAATACCTTATACTTAGCTTTCACTTACGGCTCCGATCGGTTGAAGCACTTAGGCACATATACATCTTCACTCTTACATTATGCAGAAAAGCAATTCCAGTATTCCGTAAAAACTTTTATAGTATTAGGTCCTAAATTGTTTATTCTATATCTCACACTTCGAGGTTTGTCGACTATTCTTTTTTAGTTCAGTCTGTTCTGCTTTGTAATGCACTTCCTCTCGAAACCGGGATGACCATCAATCGTTACTCATTTAAAGTAAGGGCGTGCAATGAGTGCATATTCAGACAACTGGCAGAATCAACTTGCCCATAGTTTAACATATTATGTTGCAATATACTTTATACACGTATATATGTATAAGTAAGTTTATAATGGGTATATATATTATGCGTATATCATGCTGTATACGTACCATATTTACGCCTGTCGCTTAGTTGTTTATTGTATTAGTAATATAGTGTATTTTTAATATTAGTTTCATTATTTTCAATGCATCTACTTACTGTTTTCTCTGCATCACCCGAAAGACCTGAAGGTTGACTGGCAGGAAATGCCTAAGGCATTACTGTAAGTACATTAAATAAATTAAATAAATTCAAGAAAGGCCTTAAGTGCAATTCTAATAAACATATATATTTGTTACATAATAGGGATTCAATCCATAACATTCGACACAGTCTCTTGATCATTTAAGCCACTGCCTGTGTAATCTATCCGTGTCTTTGCTCTCATATAATTACGTTAGTTCCTCGCATTTACACGTATACTTACTGTATACCATAGGTATCTCCTGTGGTTATAAGCATTGTGTATGTATATGTAATTATATTTATAGGTTCGTGATCCTGACTGCAGAGCCAGAGGTCGTTGGTTCGTTTCTTACCAGGACAAATAATTATGTGATGAGCACGATTATTTGTTCTCTGTCTGGGTGTAATTTAGATACAATATATATGTATTTAGCAATATGTATGTTTATCAACAGTCTGGTAACCATAGTACAGGCTCTGCCTAGTTTGGGGTCAGAAGGCCGTATGTGAGGTGTCTCAAGTAATTAAAAAAAATGTTATTGATTTATTAATTAAAGTGACTTAGTCACTTGATTAAATTACCTGCATTGCACGGGTTTGCACGGATAAAACTGTGGTTAAAGTTGTCACTACCACCAAACCTTTGTGGGTTCAATTCCCTTAAAAGAGATTAGTTATGTGTTTGTAAAGTCCCTGAGACTTAGTGAGTATTTATCTAGTGCAGAAATTATATTAAAAATAAATTATATAATTCTAGAACAAGTTTCAACAAACAATTCAAGAAAGCACCCGGTAGTTTCCACTGTAATCATTCATGTCATTGCTTGTCTTATTGCAATAATTATCATGATAAGCTGATAAATTGTTTAACCCATCAAGTAGTCTTAACATCATTTCGAAGTTTATTTGAAGTGTTGTTTGAGTGAGTAGGGTTGTTAGTCCATGAATTACATAAATTAAATAAAGACATTGTTGTATAAAACGTTAGTATTAATTGCTATTACTCATCAAGCATTTATGTTGAGGTTTCTTTGAAAACAAGACAGTTTGACATCCACAGCAATAAAGCGAATTTATAATCGTGAATGCTTACCGTGTTGAGATTAAGCGAAGTTTTAATCAGAATTCTCAGTTCAAATCACGCTTTTCAAGTGAACTTAGAATTTATTGTATAAATTAATCGATTGGAAGGAGTTGAGTTAATTTTATTGTTTTATGCTCTATTAGAAATTTATTGTCTGAGTAACTTATTTTTTTTACTTTTTCTTCAATTCATGTTACCCTTGTATAGTAATAATAATGGTGTATGCTTTCCTTGTATGTAGGTTAATAATTATGGTCTGCAACTGGCTTTACGTATAGCGTCACTTGGGCCCAATTGAAAACTAGCATCAGGCTTTCGTCTGACACAATGCTGAATTGGGTCCTTTTTTGGCACTAACAGTCACCATTGCTGTAAAATTGTTTTACATTTTTTATGAGTTGCCAAAAAATAAATATTTTCTTTCTTTTTTCTTTCTTTCTTATATGAATCTGCTACCTGCCAGATTTCTTACTTCAATAAGGGTGCAGGAAGAGTTCTTTATAACAGGGACTGAAATTTTTTGAAACGATTTTATAAAATGATTGTTTTGTTATACGTGCCAGCAAAGAAGCATTTATTTAAGTTATAAAAGTAAATGTGTTTATTTTCTCCCTGGATAATTCGTGTAGTGCAGCTTAAATTCATAGAGCGGCTTATGAAACTAGTTTTTTTTTTTTTTTTAATGCTATAGGGGGAAAACGAGCAGACGGGTCACCTGATGGTAAATTACTACCGCCGCCCATGGGCACCTGCAACTCGAGAGTCACAAGTGCGTTGCCGCCCTTTAAGGTGGGAGTAGGAGAAGATGGGGGAGGGGGGAAGAGTGAGAAAAGGGGGGAGAGGGGAAGGACGGGAATAAGGGAGAGGGAAGGGTTAGGGCCTCCGGTGACCTCACTCACGCGGGGAAATGCAATGCAAGCATTGCTTCACTGCCGGTTTTCTGTGAGGCCGTGGTAACGAGCGGAGTCGAGCCGGCCCGTACGTGCCGAAGCATGACTCTCCCACAAAATAAATAACTTTATTAAGTTACCTATTGTTTTTATCCATGTATATTGTACGTTACTACTAATCTGAAGAATTTAAATATTTATTGTCATTGCTGAAGAATAGATCCCACTAATATTATAAATGTGAAAGTTTGGATGGATGGATAGATGTTTATTACTCTTTCACGCAAAAACCACTGAACCGATTGCGATGAACTTGGTATGTAGATAGCTGGAGACCTAGATTAACGCATAGGCTACTTTTATATGTATAAATAAACTAGCAGCCCAAGTCCCGATCCCGTGGGAATATCGGGATAAAAAGTAGCCTATGCGTTAATCCAGGTCTCCAGCTATCTACATACCAAGTTTCATCGCAATCTTTTTAGTGGTTTTTGCATGAAAGAGTAACAAACAATCATCCATCCATCCATCCAAACTTTCACATTTATAATATTAGTAGGATAATCTATATCTCTACTAATATTATAAAGAGGTAAAGTTTGTGAGTTTGGATGTTCGGGGTAATCTCCGGTACTACTGATCCAATTTTGAAAATTCTTTTAGTGTTGAATAGCTGAAGGCTAGGAGTGTAGTATAGTAAATTTATTTGTAGTATAGTTAATTTTTAAACAATATGCTATAATAATATGTTATAACTTATTAAAAAATTATGTCCATTATACATGTTGACCTGTCTGTGTAAGGAAAGTCTAACAATGACAGTTCAATTTATACTGGAAATGATTAGGTAAAAAATATGTGAATTCTTTTAAAATTTGACCACCAGGCAATCCCTAGTATTTATAAAGAGATTAAACGATTGAATAAAAATGAAAAACATTTTAAATTAGTATAATTTTGCTTAATTGCATTACAATTATTGTTATACACTCACTAGCTGGTGCCCGCGACATCGTCTACGTAATATCTCTCTCATACAAAATTTCATCCCCTATTTTACCACATTCAAGTTTTATTTTCGGGACAAAATTGACAGACAGACAGACGTTGTCTTGCCTTAACTATGAATATCGAACTCAAATTGGTATAATTAATAAAAAAATAATATTCCAAAAACATAGTTCCGACCGATGCATCTGTTTTAAACGATATTTGCAGCGCGCATTCTGTCAATCGCGCTGTCAAACGGCTGACAGTTATGTATTGCAAAAGCGCTATGTTAAACGTTGTTCTGCCGGGATGTAAAAAATATTTTCCTGTATCTAACCCCATCGCAGCGCCATCTACATATGAAGACACATAAAAAATTTCATTCAAATCTTTCCATCCATTTAGGAGGAGATCAGTAACATATACACGCACAAAAGAAATATATGTATAAAGATTATCCCACTAATCCCACTAATATTATAAATGTGAAAGTTTGGATGGATGGATGGATGTTTGTTACTCTTTCACGCAAAAACCACCACACAACTTGGTATGTAGATAGCTGGAGACCTAGATTAACGCATAGGCTACTTTTTATCCCGATATTCCCAAGGGATCAGGACTTACGCGGGTGAAACCGCGGGGCGCTGCTAGTTTATAATAATACAGGTTTACCTTAAGACTCGGAACAATAAAATTAAGATCAAAGTAGGTATAACTCCTTTCATCTTAATGTATTTAAACATCCCAATAATAATATTAGGATAGATATAATATATATCGTAAGGCTTCGCTTGGCTTGAGAGGATTTGGGATCGTGATGTTAATGTGTAAGGAGAGTGATTGATAGTCGATAAGAAAACTGAAAGATAATATATTAAAAACAAACAAGATAACTTTATAATGGCTTCATAGAAGTGACCCCGGAACTTGACAGCCGTCCTCTGTGACTGCTAGCTGCGAAGATTCTCTCTTCTGTTCTTTTCTAAAGATTTTATATAATTCAAATATTATAAAAGAAAATATTTAAATATTATGTTACCAGCCAGGCTTGCTCTACACCCGAAAGAGGTTCGGACGTCACAATATGTAGCGGGCACCAGCTAGTGAGTGTAAAATAATAATATACATACATATTATGCATACGTACTACTAATATCAAAGCAAAAAATTAATATAATACAATTTAGTTTACTGTTAAATATTAACAATATCCACTAATCACAATGTTTAATTAGTAAATATTATAAATATATGTACAAACATAATGATAATCATATTTTATTTGTGAGCATAGGTATACAAGATATTAACATATATCTCTCAATATTTCATAGGAACATTTACATAATTATGTATGTATATCAGTGTATAATATTAGGGTATTTTACTCTATAAATGCTATAGATAATATAAATAATACCATAAACTTACGCTAGTATACTAAGTTTATGGATAATACTCTCTATGAATGCTATATGCGATCGGAAAATGTTTGTTTCAGTTCATAAAAGGATTTATTGTTTATGAATCCCTATTTTTTTTTAAAATAAAGAATACTAGTGACGTGGGTCACATATTACTAGTATTCTTGTTAACCCCTCCAGCTAAGCGAAGTGCTTGTATTAGGAGTGGGTTCACGTCGGTAGTGCACTGGGTGGGGTTCGAACCCGCAACCACTTGATTGCAAGTCCGACGCCTTAGCCATTACGCTACCGCCGCCTCTACAAGCGTTAATACAGGTTGCATTGTTCTATCTCCATCACGAATCATAAGGATAGTAACTTATTTTAAATTTTGTAAAAATGTAATTATTTACGCTTTTACTGCCCACATGATGTCATGACGAATGAGCAACGTGGCGGTCTAGCCTTTTCATCAATTTACGCGCGGAAATTTATAATGTAAAATTAAAATGTATTTCAATGCCACTTATACCAATTCTATAAAATTTTATTATATTTTTTTACTGTTTACTGTTGTCTTACGATCAAATTAAAACACTTAAAAAATGGATGTAAAAACCTATTTAGACAAATATACTTTGTGAAATTTATGTTATCATTTTCAATACTCAATTATTTTATTTGGTGATGAAAGTTTAAAACATCATAACAATATGTATATAAATAACATACATCTGCCAATTTTATTACATGTGGTAAACTTCTCGCCGAACGAAATGAGAACGAATTATTTGCACCATTGACTTTCACCTTGTTAAATTCTGAAAGGTTTGGGTACTAAAAATGCCAGTTAGAGAAAATTATCGGTTTTCACTCTATAGAATGTTTTCGTTGCTTTCTTAATATATTTGTAGTGGAAAAGTTTATTGTAAATTTTTATATAAATAAATTGTGGTCGATTTTTGGCGCACTACAGGTCGTTTCTACATGGCTATAAACCACGCTCTCATCAAAAACACAAGGGACTTAAGTACTTCCCATCACCGTTGTTTCATAATAACATGAACAAGCCATCATTTAAGTATGTCTGGATTACGCTTAGGATAGACACACATTTTAAAAGAGTACACGATTGTAACTTTCCTGTATATCTAGCACTTTTGTGAGTAATTAAAAAAGGAAAAAAAAATAAAATAAAGTGCTTCCAATGGAACAACAAAAACTACGAACAGGCTGACGATTGCACGGTTGGTGTTTAAATGTTTACATCGCCAACTGACAGTAGTCGAGTTTGTTTGTTTCTCACATAAGAGAAGTATTTGGACAATTCCCATGTAACTTAGTTTTCGATTTTCTTTTTATGGAAAGGGGGCAAACGAGCAGACGGGTCACCTGATAGTAAGTGACTACCGCCGCCCATGGACACCTGCAACTCAAGAGTCAAAAGTGCGTTGTCGGCCTTTGAGATGGGAGTACGCTCTTTTCTTGAAGGTTTGAAGGTCGTTGATAAATTGCAAAAAGCTGTATTCTTCATCCCTTAATTTTCCACCCCTAGAGGTTGAGTATTTTATTAAAATCTAAATGGGATCAACCTTGAGTACAACCAATTCAATTAAAATAATTATTGAAATTGATTCACAAATGTAGAAAATATCGCGTAACATACATACAAATAAAAACGATATTCAGTAGAATTGAAAACCTCCTCCTGTTTGAAGTCGGTTTAAACGATATAAATTGAATGGCACAGATTTTTCCGACTCAGTGATATAAAATTGATTGAAAATTTTAACGGTTCGTTAGTGCTCTGTTGTATATCTATGTAATTCTAAACTGTATGTACGAGACTTGCGTCACCAAAATACACAATAATATCATATCCTATCTCTATTATATAATATAATGTTTAACCCTTCCACACCTTCCGACCTTAAGGAATGCTTTGAGTTTCTGCATGAATCACATACGAGATTCTTAAGTTCATCAGAAAATCTAGAATACATCATTTCTTGACAAATCCTTTACCGTTATTACAACACGGTTGTGGAATACATTGCTAATCGAAATTAGGAAAGCTCAAACCATACACGCATTCAAATTTTTTTTTTATACGTTACTGTTACTATTCCATCAATTAATTTATCAATTCAAATAGATGCAAATAAATTTTGGGTAAACATAGTGTATAATATTGTAAATTATGACATGGCTTAATTGTTTTTTCTTTTGTATTGTGCATGAAAATATTGTAGAATCTTATTAATTCATGTTTGATTATTATGCTATTTTACATTTTTAATTTAATTGTATTTTTAATTTTAAATGTGTTGTAATATTATTAATTGTTATGTATTCAAACACAATTATATTATTGTTTCTGAATAAATAAACTAAACTAAACTAGACTACCTAGGATTGTAGTTCCATCAGTATACTACTGTACTCGAAATGTAACTAATTTGTGCTGAGTAATAAGACCACCCATTGTACCTAAACATTAACATTACATTCAAGATCTATTGTTATTCTATATGTTGTACAATGAAGAATATTCTATCTATCTATCAATTGCCAATACACACCTTTCGTGCACAACCTGTTGCATTCATGAACTTTTTTAAGGTGAATACAACTTCTGTCATTTGGTATACGTAATATACATACATGTTGTAATTATTTAGAAAATAAACATAGACTTGCAGGATAGTTTGCTCTTGACGGTTACTGAACCTAACTTGCTAGTTTTAAAAGGTAGCAATATATTCTAAAAGGGGCGCCTAACTGCTTTTATGGTTGAGCAAGAAATTGCAATCTTCGTATTTACGACATTTATCTACTAAAAACTTTTAGTTTGGGTAAGAAAACTAGCAAATTTTGTTTACTAACGAAACGTACCTAAAATCAGTTAAAATCAGTCTGGCATTGCGTGGGAATTTTGCTTGATTGAAATAAATTTACATACCTATTCGTTGGCACAATAAATCTACGAGTAAAGGTCCTTAATTGCTTCGAAAAAAATTGACCAACTCGCTGGGGAATGCGTCGACTTTAATCGGATTTCTACCGACCAAATTAAGCCGACTTACGGGCTCCCAAGCTCCCAAGTATATTGCTCACTAAAGCTAGTCGAAGCGAACCGTATTTCTATCCCTCTATTCATTACCATGTTCTAAATTAAAGTTTTTTTTTATCTTCTTATGCTTAATTCAGTATTCAACCATTTCATTAAGTTCTGTCATACGTACTGTTGAAAGGAATGATAGAATTTACCTACATAAAAACACACACATGTATTCATTAAAAATGTAAAGCGTTTTTATTCAGTAAATATATAGGCGTTTGTCTATAAACTCACGTGATGGAAAGTGACGATAAGGGTGAAAATGGTACACGCCTATCCAAGAGAATCGTATTCATTCTACTCTTGAACGTTCCAGGATTATAATTGTCTGTCCAGACATTGACGACTCGAACCAAAAAGGAGTTGTCAACGCCTTTGGTTCGACTTTCAGTGTTTCAAAAACAAAAAGATGAACCTCTTTATGCGTCTAGTAGTTCAATGAAGGTGTTGTGACAGATTGACGGAATTCAAAGGGAGCTTTCGCACACTTACTAAAGTGAATCCCATCAAAACTGACAAGCAGGCGACTTTACGACGATGCTCAAGAGTATGTAGTTCCCTATTCGTGAACATATCGTCATTTGTAAGCTTACGGGCTCTTTGGTCTACAGAGTCCAGAGCTTCTAGTCACCTTTGGGGTGGCTCTGCTGGAGCCATCCCAAAGGTGACTGCAGTACTCTATGCAAGATCGAACTTGTCAGCAGGCCTATGTTGTGACATAGGCCTGCTGACAAGATGTACTTGCGTGCGCTAACTACCTAATTGGCCGCTGGTTCGGCAGCTGACCTCATACGTAGTCTCGCGCAGTGGGTTAGCTGCATCGCACGCACATACTTTTATTTTAAAAATACAAAAACGTAATTCGTGATCGTATTGATATATTCTTTAAATACTGTAAAATTCACAGTGTAAGTGACACTGTGAACATGGTTGTTTGTGTGTAGTATAAGATTGTAGATAAAGTAAGAGAAAAAAAAAATAGTAATTTTTAAAAATGAACCTTTTAATCTTTTTTTCCCTCAAACTATTCATTCAAACTTTTTTAAGATTTAGAGTATTTTCACAATACTGTTTAATCATAGAGATTTTAGAAAAGGGAAGAAGGTTCTTAATTTTTAAGTACTTAATTTACATAACAATTATAAAAAAAAATTAAAAATTATTGGCGAGGTAACCCTACACACATTTTAAAGCCCGGAAAGAATAGACAATTAAAACGGTAGGTATCGATATTTTCGTAGGGAGTGACTTATCTGTTACGTAGGAACAACTCCTTAGTAATCTGTGATTGTCAGTGTGATTATTTTACACAGTATATTTTATAAAAATAATAATGGTGTTTTGTACTTTTAGCATCGAATATCCTAACTCTACGCAGTGTATTCAAAAGAGTTTTGTAACTTAAATCAATAAACTACCACAATTATAGTGCTCAAGTTGAGCTTTCCAGTTTTTGTGTTTTACAGAGTCAGTTTATTTGGTCCAAAAATATTTTCCTTCTCTAAAAATATTAACACAAAATGTTTTATCGTCGCAACGGTTTCGGAAACCCTACCGATATTAAGCTTAATACATACTTTGGTCGCATACTTTATCCAAATATAATATGATGTGAAGTTAATGCGATTTGTGGAGGGCTTAAAATGAGGAAACTAGCATTTTTGTTAAGATGTTACCGCCGGACTGGGGACGTAAATCCACGCAAAAAACTACGGTGCATTGAATCATGCTGAATAAGACCACAGTCAACCAACAATAGGTACCTACTAGAATAGTGATAGAGAGATATTTATACCAATGGACAGGTACTCCAGGTATTAAATACTAGAGATTGCCTGGTGGTCGAATTTAGACGATTATTAATTTTGAGCCTAAAATAGCCGTTTAAACTAAGTTTTAAATTTATAACTGTTTTGTATTTGTTTTGTTTAAATATTTTAGCTTACTGCACTTCTTCATAATCTACAAGTATTTCAAATTTCACGAGCCTGCGTTCGCGAAATGTTCTTAAAAATGCACACAAAGAATATTACCATATATTTTTACGGGAAGAGAACTTCCCGTAAAAAAATATATAGGCACATACATTAAAAAATCTCTTAGTGACAGCGGACGCTTAAAATCATATATTCTTTTTGTATAGAATTTACCGATGTTTTGTTTTTGTGATATTTGTCATTAATCCTTATCGGAGTCGATATATTATAGACTTGTGTAAAAGGAGATGAATTACGAAAAACTGACAGTTTCGAAAAAAATTCGAAAGAAGTGTCTTGGGAAGCTCTGTGGTTATTTCACTACAATCGGCTTACATTGGTGGCATAGAGCAGTGTTTTGATTTTAGCATTTAAATGTGATTATGGATGTGAGTTTATATTTATTTATTTATTTCTCTTTATTGTACACCTTTAAATAGTAAATAGTGCAAATACAAGTTACAAATGTTAAGGTATAACAATCAGCGGTCTTATCACACACTGCGACTTCTTCCAGACAACCGTAAGACAACGTACGGATATTGTCAAATATAATTGAGGATAGTCTGTTTATATCTGGAACACAGAGAAATACTTTTGTACATCTAGTATCTACATAAGGTTATATTGTGGCATTTAAATATTTAACAAATTCTATGTTAAAAGTATGTTATAGACATTTGAAATTAAAGTTAAAATTTAACCCCGTGGAAGCATATACCACACTTGCTGCCTCATAATGAGTGAACTTTTTGCTGGATAAATGAGCCAAGTCTACAAAAAAAGGAGTCCTATTCCCATAAATTACACAAAAGAGGGTTAATCGCAAGTTAAAATCAAACCTCACCCTTGTTTGCCTGAAATCTGCGTTCGATATAAACCTGTATGCTTACTGCAAATAAAACGGGAAGAAAAGTATATTTTCAATTTATTTTGTTATAAGCATGTATGATGCATGTACGTATGTATGTTTGATACAAACAAATATACGCAGTACTAACTTTTAAACTTTCCATCCCACTAATATTATAAATGTGAAAGTTTGGACGGATGGATGGATAAATGGATGGATGGATGGATGTTTGTTACTCTTTCACGCATAACCCACTGAACCGATTGCGATGAAACTTGGTATGTAGATATCTGGAGACCTGGATTAACGCATAGGCTACTTTTTATCCCGATATTCCCACGGGGTCGGGACTTACGCGGGTAAAACCGCGGGGCGCTGCTAGTGATATAATATTATTTACGTGTTTACGGGAATTAACGCGATCACGAAAAGGTATTACATACATCTGAATTGCCTGACGTTTCGACCAGGTTGCATTGGCCGTGGTCACAGGCTGACTCACTCAGGCGTCAGGCAATTCAAAGGTAATACCTTTTTGTAATCGCGTTAATTCTCGTAAACACGTAAATGATAAAATATACGCAGCTTTTAAATAAAAAGCTTTAATACAGTTTAGAACGGTGATTTTTTTTTTAATCTACCGAGGACATTACCATAGGCAATTTATTTGAAGATCGTGCACATGCTATTTGGGAACTAGCTATGATTTGGGGAGACAACTTTTTAGGGAGTAGATTTGTAGGCTTCAAAACTATTTGCGTGAATACGAACTGTTATATCGCATTTTACAACCAGGTAACAAAAACCTCCAATATGCAAAAAAACGACTACAATAAAATTTCTATTGTTACTGGCGTCAGGGTGCCTTTTAGGTCTATAATATATATGAGTGACAATTCTGATGTTGTAAGTTATATTGTAGTTGTATAAACTAATCATCAACCGAGATAAGTATTTATTGGATAGTTCAACATTTAAAAAACATATTCTAAATATATTTGTATATATTTGTTTTCGAAGTACATACATTCATTAATATAAGTTACATAGCTGTTAGGAATTTGAATACAAACGAAAAAGCAGTTACCTTGTATCTTATTTTTGCACTGTATTATACCTATTTGTATTTAGCCTTCTATATACGTTGAAAGGATGAAAGTAGTGTGTTAATGAAAAAACCTAGGAACCGCAGCAGTCCGAAGCAATTGTATCGAATAAAGTTGAACAATGTAAACAGTCTAAGTTTTGATGATGTGGCATTTGGTTGTTCTAAAGAAAGATAATAAAAAAGAATATATTTTTAATAATATAATATGTATTACATACTCGCGTGTTATATATTAGGTAGAGGTATTTCATGCATATTTCACACAGCTATATTTTTGGTTTCACGTAATATGCAGGCTTCCTATATGCCGTTATATACGGCTCCTGAGAATTTCCCTACAGAAAATCAGAAACTCTAGCTCCAAGACCAAAAAGGCATTTTCTAAAAAAATAATAAAACAATTATTAATTCTAAATTTGTCATTCATGACACATTCTGACTCTCACTTTCAGTTCTTTATTTCCATTTTATATTTTTAATGAGTTCCCTGTCGGAGCTTCAGGGAGCCTTTGCCCTCGACTATAGACACCCGTCACGGAACACCATGCGGGTTTTAGTTGGTTTGATTCCGACATACCACCAACCGATTAAATTGTACTTACATTATATTTTGATCACATTACTTTTGAGGGTTGTTAGGTGTAGGTTATTTATTTAATTTACATTATTATCGACGTGAGTTCGGTTCACGTCGAACCGAACAGTTTTCAAATTTAATTATTTCGCTCAGCTGGGACCCATTTACATCTCATTGAGTGATTTAAATGTATAAATATTATCTCGTCTTTCATCAACAGCAACAGAATTGCCAAAAATACGTTGAGGTAACTTACAATTTTTATTTATAGATTCCTTTTATGTTAAAAATGATATTTTAGATGATGTGAAATTTATACATTACGTTGCCAAGTCCAGAATCGAGAGAAAAAGCATCGTACTTCTTAGACATATTAGGTATTCTTACCGATTATCGAAAACATACAAAAAAAAATATTTCACACACAATCCCACTAATATTATAAATGTGAAAGTTTGGATAGATGGATGGATAAATGGATAGATGGATGGATGTTTGTTACTCTTTCACGCAAAAACCACTGAACCGATTGCGATGAAACTAAGTATGTATATAGATGGAGACCTGGATTAACGCATAGGCTACTTTTTATCCCGATATTCCTACGGGATCGCGACTTACGCGGGTGAAACCTCGGGGCGCTGCTAGAAATACATAAAACATCTAAGACTTTGAAGATTTCGTAGAAGTACACAGCATATTTACCCCATTTACCAGCGAAATTACACTTCTAAGGCAGTAATTCAATTTATGCTGGAAGTTAAGATACCAGAACTCAAATTGGATACCCATTAGCAAGATCCAGTAACAAAGAAAAATTTAATTTAATTTATCATTAAGAGGCTTTAAGGATATTTAATATTGTCATTAATGAAGTGAAATTTGATGAAAATTTTTAAGCACTTTTGCATAGAAATTGGAATACATTTCGTTTTCATTATAGATACTTTTTATTAATCGGGCGTTCGTACTGAAGGTTGTGCCTGCAGTTGTTACACTATAGTTTTAAGTACCTCCAAAACTTAGACGTGATATTATTGTTCTAAAGTCCAGATCTTAGACAACTGAAAATGAGAAGACAGTTTGACTGACTGAGTGACTAAAATTATTTTCAAACACGAGGGATGTGACCAGAAATGCTACAAGCGGTCTTTACCCTCGCTTTCCATTCAAACAGCATATATGGCGGATAAACATTAATGATATCCACAGTACAATTGATCTGTAAATAAAAAATATTGGTAGTTAAAAATTGTTAATGTGAACACTTCCCTATAATGACACCGCAGATTTATGTCGTAGATACTTGACTATGACATCGCCCGGCTTGCTTGCGATGTTTGTGCCAAAACGGATGAATTAGGAAGCCGTGTGGCATGCAGTCTGGAATTAAACTTTGCTTTTAAATGTTTGGATTGATTAATGTGATTTACGTAGAATGACGCAATGGTCAAAGTGGCTCCTCCGAGCCTTTTCCCAACTAAGTTGGGGTCGACTTTCAGTCTAACTACGAAACGGCCGATCTTCGGTATTTTACGTGAAGCCTGCCTGACTGCCATCAGACCTCCACAACACAAGTACTAGGTGATATCGAAGTTCTGTAGTTAGACCAAGTTGTCGGACAACCCGTAACAAATGTCACATATGTTCTTATGCCAACCGGGAACGACGCGCAACGGCTTAACGTGCTCTCCGAGGCACGGAGGAATCTCAATGTGTTAAGAATGGTCATCCATCCTAGGGCTGATCTGACTAGTGTTACTTAATCTTGTAATGTTCTAACCAGTTAGCCACAAGCCCCATGAAATAAAACAAATGATAGTAAAAAATATTGTTACTATACATGTCTAAAACTACTTTTACCTCTTGTTTGAATACGCAGTGTATTGTAATATATTTTCTGCAAGCTCCAATCAAACGTAAGTTCGTGAAAATGTTGTTCCAAGATTCCTCTGCGTTAAAGGAAAAATATAAAAACGTCATAGCCAAAGTAACAACAACAACACATTCGAAACGTAATGTTTATTATTTTTGGATAATACACATGATTATTTATAACTTTAAATCATAGATCATGTTAAGCCTCGTTACACGTTCTACATAAACACACAGGGGCTCCTGACACTCGTCTACTGATTTATTGTTGGTGAATTAATCCAATCTTCAAACTCAACCATCCACGAAAACTTAACGCATAACTATCCATTAATTTACAACGAATGACGCTGCACCATCAGTCATCCGCGAAATATATCAATTCCAAGGCATCAGGCTGTCAGTCCTTCGTCAGAAACAGAACTAAACAATGAATAGTTTCCGCATATTTCTGTATCTGTCTCCCTCTCTCATTGAACAAACAATCCCGCAGCCTTGTTATAAAAATGAAATGACTAATATTTATTTATATTATAAATAGATTCGCGTGTTCGCAAAGCTCAAACAAAATTCTATTTACGTTTTTAAAGTATGTTTTCTGTTCTATTTTCAACTTTATTGACTTGTTTATATGGATTTTTGGATATTCAAAGTACATTACGTTTAATGAAATATTAATGAGTTTCAGTAAATCTACGAGTACTGTGTTATCTCTTAAAAGTGAGCGTATAGTTTAATGACTTTCGGTTTGATGTAGGCAAGCTGTGCCTAATTGTAATTTCTTCACGTAATCTATACTAATATTATAAAGCTGAAGAGTTTATTTGTTTGGTTGAACGAGCTAATCTCAGGAACTACTGGTTCGAATAGAAAAATGATTTTAGTGTTGGATAGATAGAGGAAGGCTGTATAACATCACGCTACGACCAATAGGAGCGGAGCAGTGACCATAAACGCAGGTGAAACTGCGGGGACGGCTAGTATTAATATAATTGAATACTGAAAGAAATAGTTGATTTTTTTTAAATATCGCCCAAATTTCCAAAAAGTATATAGTCCACCTTATAGTTAAACAAAAGATCGGCCGAACATTAATTACATAATTAATTGAACTAGAGATCGCGTGGTGGTCGAATTTCGACCATGGTTTATTTCATTGGTCAATATTACTTGACCTGTCGTTGTATAGACTTTTGTACTATGACAGGTCAAAATATATACTGGACACTCATAGCTGTATGTACCCGTTTTTGCATTTTTTTTAACTTTGTAGCAAATATTGTTCAAAAATTTTAGCATTCGTCACTTCTTCTCTGTATAAACTATAAGTGTGCGAAATTTCATACTCCTCCGTCCGCCCAATTTTCGTAAAAAGGGATCCAAAGTTTTCGCTTCACGTATTAATATATAGATACTGAAACTTGTAAGCGTATAATAATAAGTTAATTTGATTTCATAACTGTAGTCGTTAGTATACTTATTAAAACATAATATAACTTTTTTGTACAAGGTATATTTGAAAAAGGAACACTTACTTAAATCACTAAAAGGGCACGACTCTAGCATGCAGTTACAATAAGAATAAGATAGAAAGAATAAGATAAGAAGAATAACGGCAGCCGTGCCGTGACCGTGACGGTATAGTGTGTGGTGACCTTAAAGCGGCTTCATTCATACAATTTTCTGAATTTTTATTTCGATATTTTAGGTATCTAAGAAATTGTTCGCATTTGCTAATTAAGACCTGTTGACCTGTAACATTTGAAGTAAATGATCACCTTTACTAAAGTTTAAAGTAATTAGCCCAGGTGTAACAAAAGTATCAAGTAGTAGGTAAAAAATTGATGTGTGTGAACTTAATCTAAAAAAAATGATTCTAAACAGTGTCAATCATTGGGTGCTATTTTTTTTACATAAATCGTTTGAAACTTTAGCCCCTAGTCAATACAATCACATATGGAAAATAGTAAATGAGCTTCTCATGAGTTGCGAACTCTTATCAACGTTCCCACTCGCTTCCGCAGTTCAAAAAGTCGGGGTAAATACAGAAACGTTGTCTGAAGTTTACGATAACGGCTATGGGAAAAAGAGGGGTGAGCGATGACACGTAATCTTTAACACTTTTACTTGATCGAAAAGCTTTTGAAATGTGAAAATAATTACGATTAAGTGCTTTCACTTATACCCTAATTTTTTTATTGGGTAATGGAATAGGCGTTTGTCTTCCAACTCTTTCCACTCTGATGAAAAGTGATAGCGAAGACGAAGATAGTACACGCTTGGATAGGCGTCTCTTGGTACTGTTTATAAGTTTATTTTATAATAATAATAAAAAACCACGAAGACCCGTTGGAATTGGGCTGCGTTCGTCTGTCTCCCTTGTTGATGGACGTCCTAAGGCTGAAATGATGATGATAATAGTACAAAATAAAATAACGTTTTTCTTGGTTCAATTCCTAAGAGTGATGTTTATTTTTATTTACAGTAGCATATTATCTTCATTACTATACTCTTTACCACCACCTACACAAGAAGAAAAAAAACATAAAAAGTACAATGTAAGCAAAATTAGACGGACTTCTAAAGTTTACAAATTATACTTATGACCCGAGTATTGTTACATGCCGTATTGTTTTAATTTGCTAAACCATTTGTATTACCTTCCACCTTTCTTTTTTAAATACAACTAAAATGGCAAATAACCACACAGCCCGCCTGTGCACAGGAGCTCGCGCAACACCTATTGTGTTAATTTTTCCTATTACTTTTATGGTAAGACCTTGCTTCTCGCCAAATTTCATGTCAATGTCAATGGAGAGTACCCTATGGGTTTTGATTTACCTGCGAAGTGTTAAAAATGGGTTAAATATAAGACTCAAATGAACGTGCCTTTTGATGACGACTTAGAAGCTTGATTTTTTGTAGCTTCAAGGGACAGCAGACATAAGTATTTGATGTTATTTCGTCTTAATACCTCGAAAAAGGTTCTTGACAGACAAACGGACGATGAAAAAGTCATTACATTACTACTTCTGTACTGTGCTGTAATTGTGTACCGTGAAGATAATAATACTATTACCACAGCGTATCCACCGGTTAGAGGATTGCTCCGTTCTGTGTGCACAGTAATGTCAGAATAGAAGACAAAATTTTATCAGGGAAAAAAGATTTATAGATCTTTTAATTGTCTATAATCTTCTTAGTAAGAGGCCAAAACGATTGTTTAAAGGCTCAGTAGCGTAGCGTAAGCTTCCATAGTTGTGCGCAACTCCTATTCAAGAAGCAATTTTGCTGTGCCCTTACTTCTTTTGCTGTTAAAATATTGACATAATAGAAGGTATTATTAAAGTCAACAAGCTATAATTGGCAAAATTGTTATGTTTATTTCTTGTTTCACGTCTTTCAGGAAGGTTTCTTTTTTTAACAGAAATGTTTTTCACTTTTTCTACTTTGGATTGGATCTACGAATTGATCGACAAATAACGTAGATGTATTAGTTACAGAGAAGCCGCAGGTGAAATCTGGTATCTTGTACTTTTGATTTTAACCCATCTAAAAAAAGACATCATACTTATAAGTGCATTTAGTAAGTTTCTACTATAATCTAGAACAATTCAAAATGATGTGATCGCAGATACTGTAATCACTAACTTGTATAAATCAATCAATGGTCTCTAGTACGATTATTTAATGTTTAAGACCAGATAAACTGATTTGACTTGAAAGTCAACTACTGTGTTATTAGAAATCGTTTATTCATATTTATTGAATGTCATCCGGTAATTTTAGGTTTCAAATATAAACACTGTCCCCAAAATATCATCATGATGATGAAACAGATGAAACTAGACAGGCCAGTTGCAAACCTTGACACAAAAGTCTAAATGTTTGTATAGACATCGTTCTAAACAACATAACCACTGTCCAACACAGATCTAAATCTTAACATCTACGTGTTTATAAAACTGGTATAACGATTGTATTTTGTAAACAGGACTTTATCTAAAACATCTATAAAGATCACCTGTAGGTCACAAATCATCCTACTTCCTACTAAAATTATTAACGGGAAAGTTTGTGAGGATGTATGGATGTATCTTACTTCACGCAAAACTACTAAACTGATTGCGATGAAACTTGGTATGTAGATAGCTGGAGATCTGGATTAACACATAGGCTACTTTTTATTCCAACATTCCCACGGCATCAGGACTTACCCGGGTGAAACCGCGTGGCGCAGCTGATGAAATATAACCATGTTATGAAAATAAAACAGCTAAATAAATTTTTGCCTTGCGTTAAGCATGAATATGCATTTAGGTAAGTATATCACCATAATGTGATAAGTTCTCCCAATGTGGTAATACTCTCTTTGTGTAGCCGTATATAATACGACTCAAGCGTAAATGACCAGATGATTATCGAATCGAAGATTCAAACTCCAATAACTACTAGGCTCCCAATATAATCATCTAGTATTATTGTCTTAATGGGTCACGTTTATATGAAGATTTATTTAAAAGAAGAAAAGTTGATTTTATCTATTTCTGCGTGTAATACACAATTTTAAAAATGTGATTCGTGTTAATAATAAAAACATACTTATGGTACTATGATGTAAACAAAATAAAGTGTTTTATAAGTCAACGTAAAATAATGATTATTGTAAATCAATAATAAAGTATTCAACGGAGTGGAGAAAATATTAAGCGACTGCTCTTCAAATATTCCTGCAATAAATGTATCCGACCAAAAAAAGCATTTTTGAATACATATTTACATACATCTTTTGGTTTTGTTATCTTAAGTCATCATGATTTAATTCAAGACGTTTGTGTAGTGCGTAAAGGTCTAAGTCTTTTTAATTATATTTATTTTTTACAGATCTCTTCGTCGGCCTGATATACGTGTTCCCTGATATCATACAAAAAATCACCATTGCATGGTTGGCCGGCGAGTTCATGTGCAAAACTGTAAAGTTCCTTCAGGTAAGATAAATAATCAAAATTATTATATTAATTATTTAATTTATTCAATCCACTTTAACTTCATCTGCGTATGTAAATTTTCCCCGTTTTTGCAACATTGATTTTTTATTGATGCTCCGCTCCTATTGGTCGTAGCGTAATGTTATATAGCCTATAGCCTTCCCCGATAAATGGGCTACCTAACACTAAAAGAATTGTACAATGCGAACCAGTAGTTCCTGAGATTAGTGCAACCAAACAAACTAACTTTTCAGCTTTATAATATTAGTGTAGATTGGATTAGACTCATCACACAATTGACATGTGTTATTAGATTCTTATCAATTATAACACTAGTTGTTGTTTTCTGTAACTATGATGTCAGCACCGTTCGATCTGTTTCAGCAACTTTCTGGAGAGCTATGCGTGATTTTGACAGGAATAGATTGTAAATATGTCAATCACTGCTAAGTCTTACGTACGATTAATTTTACTCAACGTCATTGTCACAATAGACAGTGTTTTATTTTGGCGGATGGAATGTAAACACTTTGGGAGTGATACCCGAAATTCTGATACAACAGTATCATATACTTTAATTCAATCAATCAGTCGAACAACCAAAAGCCCAAATAACATCAATAATTACAATAAAATTTCCTTACTTTTATTTATGGTGAAATATCTAATTCTATCATCAGAACTGGAAAAAAAGAAAAAAAATAAAACATAAGACTATTAGACATGAAAACAAGATACCTCAGGCATAAGCTGATATGTAATGATGATACTGTGTACGTGTGTGTGTGAAACTTGTATAAATATTCATACAATATAAATTTACTTATACTTACTCATAAATATATTTCGATAACTTATTTATTTCCTTAAATGTTTTTTCATGTAAAAGCAATCACTTTAATTATCAGATTGCCAGAAATCTCTGGCGATAGCACATGAAAGTTCCAAACATTCGAAGTATGATTTGAAAAATGTTTTTCGGAACTTCATCAGAGCAAATCTTTTATCCAATAAATATGTCCCGGGTTGGTTTGGAGATGAAAGGATGCCATCTGTGACCAATAGCAAAATTTGAATATTTCACTTTCCTCTAGATCGTATGTTTATGATTTCCGAACTAAATTTTGTAAATCACACGTTCACAATGTTTGATAACCACAGTCGTAAATTTTTCTTCAATACAGAAGAAAAGTAGTTGAGAATTACCAAAGAGTTTTGTAAACTTATGAATTTTTTATTTTATTTATTACACATGTTGTTGATGTCTAAAAAAATATATTGTAATTCAATTTCGATAAAAACTTTATTACAATTATTAATAAGTACGTTCTCAATTCTATTCACGTGTACGGATTTGAATGTAAATGTTATGACTTTTTTTTACATACTTTGATACATATTGTGATAAGACACATAGATTAAAGTCCATATTGTCCATACATATATAAAGATAATATTTATAGAGATAATTTTCCCAGTGTTTGTAATACATTGTTATAAAATAATATATACCTTAATCATAACAGTAATTTGATATAAATACCACCAAATACTAACTTAATCTTCTTTGCCTTAGACATCCAATTAGACTGTTTAGACATTGTACATATGAGAATCAAAACCCAGCATTAGATACTGGTTTGATCTTTCCCTTACCTTGGAAGAACAGTACTGGACAAAGGTTCATCATTGTCATCGTCATCATCGTCATTATCATCATCATCGTCATCAACGTAATCATCATCATCAGAATCGCAAGTTTGTGCAATGCAAGGATTTGATTATAGCACTATCTCATCGTTGACTCCTTTAATCTTTACAGGCTGTGGTGATGTATGCTTCTACCTACGTCCTAGTTGCTCTAAGTATAGATCGGTGTGACGCCATCACCAATCCCATGAACTTTTCGGGAAGTTGTAAGTATTAGCTTGAATTTCATTAAAATTTCGACTTTGTTTTCATCATACAACAAAAACGAGCAAACAGCCCGCCAGATAGAAAGCGGTGGCAATAAAAACATTAACATACCAAACATTACACATAACAAAAGTCTGTTACTCGCTCATTGCTGACTAAAACCTCCCTTAGGCTGCGTTTCCACCAGAGACGTGTGAGTGTGATGCGTAGCGTAGGATGTGTTTGTTAAGAACCAACAGAATCCCTTCATTTACCTAGCTTCGCTCAGCGCAGCGTTTGTGGAAACGGCTTAGCGGAGTGAGGTTTTTGTACGTACAAAACAAGCGAGGGATGTGTACGAGAGATGTGTGCGAGGGATGTGTGCTAGACGGTGTTTGATAGAGGTCGATGTGTATTGTACACATCCTTGCACCGCTCAGCGGCCTAGCACATCTCTGGTAAAAACGCAGCCTTAATCCTCTACCCTCTAAAAATTGCCTAGGTTAAAACGTTCATTGTATCTAAACATTGATTGTATAAAATTCGTCACTTGGTTCCGTGGTGTAGTGGTTATCACATCTGCTTTACACGCAGAAGGCCGCCAGTTCGATCCTGGCCGGAATCACACTTTTTGTGTTTAATAACACTTTGTAAGATTTTGTTTTAAATTAAATTTCATATTTTAACCATAGGGAATCGGGCAAGAGCTCTCATCGTCTCAGCGTGGTTAATAAGTATAATTTTCTCAATTCCTCTTCTCATATTATACGAAGTCAAAGAAGTTCAAGGTAAGTAATTGAAATAATATTGACGTTGCATAATTTGTAATAATTTTAATTACCTATTTGAATAGTAATATTGTCACATATAATTGTTTTGCCTAAAGTATTTAAAAACGAAGAGTGTTGTATGTATGAATATTAGACTTACATTTTGTATGTAATTCGTTTTATAGATACTTATAGATGTATGCAGCCACTGGTAGCGTATAATTGTTGTTAACTAAATGTATATTTTATTTATGATTACGAATATTTCAATAAAATAAAATATTAGATTTAAAGATCAAAAAGTTTTGTTCGGCTTCAAGTTTCAATCCCACTTCTGAAAACTTTTGAAAAAATGTATTTTATCTACTAACACTCAAAAACTGTACGAATCAAATCCTTTAAACTTTCTTCTGTTAGTGTTTTTAAAACTAATACATTTATTTTACTATTTTATAAAACAATAAAGAAATTGGATCTGAACTGGATCTATAATTTGCAAAATCAGAAGTATATACTTAGTATGTTTGGTCTACATTCAATACTCACAAAGTAATATTTTTATTTTCCAAAAAACTCAAAATTATCATAATAAATATTGGAGATCTAACAGATGTAGTTATAGGAATCTGTGGAGAAAGTTATCGATTTGTTTTAAGATTTTCTAAAAATATAATTGATCAGAAATCTAAAATAATGTATTCGTTATAGGACCCATCAATACAATCTAAAATTAAGATCAAAGAGTTTTATTTAATGGAAAATAATAAACTTGATGACTTTTAAATATATCCTACTAATATTATAAACGTGAAAGTTTGTGAGGATGTATGTATGTATGGATGTTTGTTACTTTTTCACACCAAAGCTACTGAACCGATTGCGATGAAACTTGGTATGTAGATAGCTGGAGACCTGGATTAACATATAGGCTACTTTTTGTCCCGATATTTTCACGGGAGCGGGACTTACGCGGGTGAAACCGCGGGGCACTGCTAGTATTGAATAATAAATTGAATTAAGAATTCAATAAATTTATTGAATTCTTAATTTGTTGATTGTGCTGGTACTTTTCCAATTCTGCTTAAATGAACTCCAGATACAGAAGAGAGAGATTGAACTGAAATGGGTCATTTTTTAAGATGCGACCCCGAAAAGATCTTAATAGCACGGGTAATGTAAAAAAAGTGATCCAGTTTGAAATCGTGACCCAGTTTTGTCTGGACCAGGAAACAAATTGACTTAGACGACTTCGATTTTCCTTAAGAAAGTATTATCATTTATAAAACAGCGACTTACGTAACCGTTAATTGGGTCGATTGTTACAGAGAACAAAAAACGAAACTGTTAGTGAATGAGGAAGAAAAAGCTGCATTTTTCCAGATCATAAATATTTATATCTTTGAAATTATTTCTATATTACTCTATTGCATTAAAATTCATATACAAATTAATAATTTTTAAAACGTTAAACACTGTTTTTTAAAGAAATAACAAAACGACATAAACTCTTTGCACATCTCTTGATGCAGTAAAGTAAGTTGATCACAAAATAATTACGTCATCCATACAATAGAACTATACAGAAAATAATATAAATGAACGCAAAAACATATTTCGTGAATTGATACAGATGATCTGATTTTAGCATATATTTCTAACAAACATTTCAGATCTTTATTTTATTTACCTGTCCAAAAAGTTCGCTGAATAAGCTATAGAAATTATTATCAGAAATGTATCTTTCAGACCAGAAACATGCATTTCTGTGTATCTTACAATAAAATATCATGGTCTTTATTTTTTTTTGCAAATAATTATGATCATATTCTAGGTCAAGTACAATGCTGGATAGAACTGGGCACTCCTCGCCGGTGGCAGATTTGGATGACACTAGTTTCTATAATGATATTGGTGCTACCAGCGTTAGCAATAGCAGCATGCTACGCTGTCATAGTACTTACGATATGGACTAAAAGTAAAGCTGTTGTGATGAGTCCACCTGTAAATTCCAGAAGAACGAAAGCTGTAAGGAACGGTATGTTTTGAATTTAGATGAAATTTATTCTTATGTGTTTGGTAGTAGGTCAAAGATTTCTACAGTAGTCCAGATAGGTATATGTATGTAGATAGATACCTACTGATAAAACAACCTTGTAGTTGTGTTTGTCTTCTAAGATCCACTTGTGACAGAAACACCCTGTGGTTTCAATTGGTTCGATTACGGCATACCACTTCACCATTAGTTCCGGTGACTTCACCATTAGCTCCGGTGACTTCACCATTAACTCCGGTGAGTTGACGAATAGGGTCTTTTTTTCAAAGAGTTTTATGTTACAAAATTGTCAAAGAAAATATAAAATGTAAGTATGAATCAAAAGTAATGCATACATAATGCGTCCACAATCTGTTCCTAATAGTACGAATTCATTTTTAAATTCGATCGAAGAAATACCTATGTGTCCAATGTTTGCAAACAAAAACCGCTCAAATTAAAACATCATTTGAAGCCAGACAAGTATAATTATTTTTCTTAGACACTAGATGCAAGTTCTTTCATGATGACTTTATTAACCTGAATACTGGCTAACATTTAACTTTTAGAACTAAAATAAACTAATGCCACTTAAAATACAATAAAAACTTGATTTGCCACGTAAATGTAACAAGAAACAGATGCAGCTGATAGCCGCTTAAGAATCTTCTAAATAGAATTAACTGGTTTTAGAATTAAACCGTTTGTATATTTATCTTTTCCAGGTCAGGTGGAAAGTGACCCGGATTCACGACGAGCCAGTTCTCGGGGACTGATACCTAGAGCAAAGATCAAAAGCGTCAAAATGACGTTCGTTATTGTTTTCGGTTGGTATATTTAGCTCACGGTATTAATGTGTTTGGTTACGCTCTGTTTTACTGACAACCTCAAGTTTAATTTTAAACTATTGTTTTAATGGTAAAATTAATGCTTTTTCTCAGTGGATGATTTGTTTATAGTTTTATAGATGGTATAAATATTATCTTTTATATTTTTACAAGTTAGCCATAACTCACTTAAATAAAACTATGAAACTTTTATTGTTAGGTACTTAAAAAAAAAGATTGATATATTCAAATTTCTTTTTGTTCGGTTTATTCATATTGTTTTGACAGTTTCATTGAATGCAGTGACGTGCACTTGATTGACTTGTGAACTCTAGATAAATCAAAATTTGGACAAATTTTATATTTTAAGATATAGGTAAATTAGATTTGAGCACAGCTAACAGATATTTCGAACCGTATTAATAAATCGTTTTATCTAAAATATAAATTTTAAAAGCACACTTGAGACGCTATTCCCATTAATAATAAGAACTTGAATACACTCTTGAGTTCAGGTAATCACAGGAGTTCAATTTAATAATTTCCAGAAATCATACTCTGCTCTCAATGCCGCTCTTCTAATGTTAATCAAGCGTGTGTTTGAAGATGGACGTTGAGACGTGATTGTGATTACGTTATGGGAATAATTTTTGCAAAATTGCTTAATGAAAATCCGTTTTTACGATTTTACGATTAGTTTTTATTACGAATCAATCATAACGTTTGTTTTACTTAAATCAGCGACATCTATGAATGAATACGTTATGTTTACCATCTTGAGATTAATTGGTTCTTATTTTTTAATTGGTGCATAGATGACAATTCCTTTAAAGTCGATTATTGAGAGCGATCCATAAGTATGTCGTTAGATTTGATCTGGGAAACGATAGAATTAATAACTCTGATAAACAGTTTAAATGTGATGCACTAAGTGGTTCGTTATTTAGTAAGATACTCTATGGGCTTATCAACAAATATACTAAGTTTCCTGAATTTTGCCTAAAATTGTACTTAAGTATACTACGGAATTAAAATATTTAAGAAAGTCAGTCTTCACATCGTTTTTTTGTCCACAGTATTTATAATGTGTTGGGCTCCATACATCGTGTTCGATCTCCTACAAGTATACAACCACATACCCCCGACGCAGTCTAACTTCGCTATAGCCACTCTTATCCAAAGTTTAGCACCGTTGAACTCAGCGGCAAATCCTTTAATATGCTGCATGTTCTCGCCTCATATATATACAAGTTTAAGGTTTGTATGTGTGTTATATTATGTTAATAGTTTTTATTGACTATTTTGTAATCTTCTGGCAAACTCTAAACTTGCAAATAATATCGGTCAAAAACTAGAATTACATAAGTATTTATTAGAAATTATTTCTTATGTTTCATACGTGGTAGTCTGTCCAATTTATTACCAATCAAATTTATTTAGCAAATTTTAAGTTCATACCTCAGGCAAACTATTGTTTTCTTACACTGAAAATAAATGCAAATAGTACACTATCTATGCCACTCACAATTATTTTACGTTACACAATTTATTCATAAGTTCATAATTCACAAGATCATGTTACTCGTCTAAAACATTAATACAATCAGAACTGACATTTTACACTTCACAACAACTCATAACAACAATAATGACAATTTCAGACGAATAGCTCCGTACAAGTGGGTATAACTTTGATTGCAGACGAGTACCGCCATACAAATGGCTGTGGTGGGGAAAACGGATGAAGAGGCACACGAGAGGAACTGTACGCTCAAGGTCCGACTCCACTGCTAACTCGGACTTGCTGAGTTCTACACACCCAAAGAGATCACATTCAGTTGCGACGGTATTTTTTTTTTACCAGTACCAAAATTTAGTGACAGCAAATTTAGTCAATCAACTTTTTATTTGTTTAAACATTTGTTCATTAGAAATTGCTTCCTTTGGTGAAATTCCGCAACGTATTTTTACTTAACTTGTTTTGGTTCTAACTCTTAATTAATTTGTCCTTAATCTTCTCATATGTTTTACTTTTTTTTATTCATCTATAATTACAATCTTTTGGAGTAAATGGCTAGTATAGTTTTTTCTTCACTTATTTTCTATATGACAAACTTTTATATACTGTTTGAGTTCGACAAACGTAGTATTTAGTAACGTCTTATAGTTATATCATTAGTAAACAGTATATTAATAAACACGTTTACCAATACTTCAAAATTACCAGTTATTCCATCAAAAGCGGCCGATACTGTACTTGATCAGTATAAATATTTTATAATACAGGGTATGTTTCAATGAGTTAATCTGCTTCTAATAATCTACAGGATTTACATGAACTGTTTTTAAATTTCAGATACTCAACCGCACACGTAGTAGCAGTGTATCGCGGCCAGTGCAACCTGACCCACGCCGCACACAGCTGCTTGTGATGGTGTCAACACGCGACTGACAGCGCGCCGTCAACGGGCCGCCGCGTGACGTCATGCTCTAGCGCCAGCACTCGGCGTGTACGCACACGCACGCCAAGCTTTACGTCTAATTGAAATGCGGTTGAATATGTTACGTGAACTGAAACTATAAATGGACATTTAATATTGGAAAGTGATGTTTCTGACATATTTATGTTGTCATTCAAGTATAGTAAATAAAGTAGTATTTTATAATGAAACGAAATAAATGTACCTAAGTAAAAACCTTACCAATAACAAATCCCATAAAAATTTAAACCTCTTTGTTTGCATGCCATGGCATACAAAGAGGTTCTAGGTTGGTTGTTGTAGCCATGGCATGCACACTACTATCATCTCCGGACGACTTCAATAATTCAATGATGTGTTAATCCAACTTTCTGGGACTTTGATCAAATTGTCAAAATAGCAAGGAGAGTATTATTGGTTCTAGATTTCCATTATTGTTGTTTCAACTGCTAACAGTAGAAAAGGCCAAGCTCACATTATGTGTATTAAGAACTCACGAAACGTCTGTCCGTTCTTCGTAAAAAAGAAATATACTTATGTATTTATTATTGTAGTAAATATATTTATGGAACGGGCAGAAATTCGTGTTGAAACTTTGTTCCGAGATTTTAATTTATTTACGCGACAATCTGCAAATTTATTAGGTAACACTCAATATATATATCATAAGTATTGTAATAACAGCTGTTTTAAGTACATTCACTTTTTTTTTCAATAGGTATTGAAAGTTAATTAGGACTATGTTTATATAAAGGATTGATGAATTAATTTCTAGTCATGCTTTCTTTCTTTCTAATATACTTACGAGCATTTATTTATAAACTTACCTATTTATATTTTTATTAGTTTTTATTTTCCTAATCCATGTTTATTCTCAACAATGTTAACCAAAAATCGGTATTCAGATACGTTATTTACTTTAATTTGATTATTTTTAGTAATATTACTGTTCTGAATTATTTAATGAGTACCTACGTTAAATTTAACAATGTTTATTGCTATACAAATCTGAATTTTTACGTTTTCAACAAATTCATGAACTTAAAAACTATGGCTAATGTTAAAACGTTTTACATACCTCTGATTTTAGTTTTATCAACCGAACAAAAAAATCTACATCGACATTAAATTTAAATGACAAGAAATTATCTTTGTAAAGTAAATAAATCAGGTTACTTTGTAATTGTACAAGCTCTTCTTAAGTTTTAATACTTATAAAGAACATTTCTTGAGATTTTTGTAATTTTCTACCAGCTTGACAGCCAAGTATAGGTATTATCCTCAATAAAAATAACAATAACTACGGCCTAAATTATAGATTGTCTGTAGAAAAGCAACGCTACAATACCGTCCTTACCAAATTTTCATTCATCAAAATAAGGCGTGTAATTTGGCAAGCTTGAAAATAATATAAAATTGTAATATGATGAAACTACAACTACAAATTACATATGCGAACGAGTTTAAATAAAAGATTTAAATGAATGAAGATAGAATATTTGAAGGTCGGGATCGAATAGGGATGTGAATTATTTTAAACTGTAATCTAAGCCAATATCTAAAACCGAACTTATTGGTACAAGGTGAATTGAAAAAAGGAAAAAAAATATACCTACTTAGAGATTATTATTAGTAGTTTAATATTGTAAAGAACTGAACTATGCTTAAAATATGTGAATATCTTCTGTAAAATTAAAATTTATATTACAAAATCAGTACCCGGTTAGTAATAAACTTTGTATTCATAATTAAAAATTGTAAAAAATATATAATTAGTTTAACTTTACATAGTAAATAAATATTATTTTGTACATTCTAAAGAGGCTTTTATCAAATCGTGTTGCTAAAAATAAAAATGTGTACAATTATTTTTGTACTGTGAATGAATATTGTAAAAATATGTTTGCATAATATCATATTTATATAGAAGCTAATAAATGTCGTGCAAGTGTTTTTGATTGTTTTGTTTTCGATACCTAAACCCATTTCAGTCTACAAGGAATAATGGTTGAAAGAAATAAAATAAAAATACTGTGGTCGATGAACTACTAAATTGAACTAAAGTTTATTAAGTAAACATCTTACACACACACATTCAACTTTCGAAGGTATAAAACATTAACACTACACTACTACAGTCTTAAAAAAAACCAGCAGTACATTTTTAAAACTTACAGACTATGTATTACAAAAAAAAAACCAATAGTATTTTTTTCATTAGACCAGTAACGCCATCTCTTGCATGAGCGTTGAATTACAGCAGCTTGTGGTAGTAACAAATTGTTCTCGTGACAACCATCAAACGCGTTCACTTTAGTAACCACACTGGATATAATAAATTAAATAAAATAAAAATATAGTAAAAGAGAGAAAGCATACGTGTAAGTGTATTGTACAAATACCTATTATATCGATGTATTTAATTGCCTGTATTTATTTGCCTTTCGTTACACATTTAATTTTGAAGATGCCTCTATTAGCTTCACTGGTAACTAATTACGTAAACTAATCTTGGAAGTCAATTTGATAATAAATCGGTATATTTGTTTAGGAGGTTCTCATTCAAAGATTTCTGAATGTTCAAAATGATTTTTTTTAGATAACTTAGGACCTAATTAATTAAAATTGCTAGTACTGATATTATTTTGGCGTTTTTTCTATCCTCTAATTAGTCATTTACAATCAAAGAACCTTAATTAGAGTTGATATTTTTTGAGGTTATTACTATTAAATTCGTTTTATTTTATTATTTCACTTATTTACATATTACACATATTAATTGAAGCACAATATGAAGACTAGACAAAATGTTGGTACACATAAGTACCTTTCTTTTTTTTCGTGAGGAATCCCCCACGGGTCATCACCTAACCGGAGTCAACAGTAGCTACATACACTCATATATACACTCTGTGCTATTAAGCATTGATTTTTATCATTTACATAGTACCTACTATTAGTTCAATATATCCCATATCTGTATTAAAATTAAAAACCGTGGTCTCTATACCTATAAAAAAATGTATTTTTATGTTCATATAGATTACTGTCACAAACTTATTTACACTAAAAACTTACTTGTTACCAACTTGATTACATAAAATAATATGTTAAAACAACAAAAATAAATAGACACCTCTGTTCCTTGCTTACGTATAGTTCTATAAATTTATTTAATAGAAGTTAGTATGTAAACGATTACGTCGACTTGTTTATGTAATTGTACACCTATACATAGGTACATACTCGAATCGATGCGCAACACCTAAAATATATAATGACCAGCAGCGCCCCGCGGTTTTACCCCCGTAAGTCCCGATCCCGTGGGAATATCGGGATAAAAAGTAGCCTATATGTTAATCCAGGTTTCCAGCTATCTACATAACCAAGTTTCATTACAATCGGTTCTGTAGTTTTGCGTGAAGGAGTAACAAACATCCATCCATCCATCCAAACTTTCACATTTGTAATATTAGTAGGATTATAGTTTAAAAATCTAAAAAACACACTCCGCACCAAGTGTTAATAAAATGACAAGTTAAATGAGCCCAAACTCGATTGATCAGCTCGATGGAACCTAATTTTATTTTTGTATTGTCATCGGTATTACATTTACTTGAAAAGTTTCAAACCGCTATGACAATTAGAAGTTGGTTTAAATCACTTCCAAGACTTGATTACGTAGGTACTTAATAAGGTATGAGTGAGGCTAAAAAAGCGTGTTAAAAATGTGTTTAAAAGTTTATTTATCTTAATTCTTAAATGTTCGAACTAAGGCAACCTTCGTAAATAATTTATCATAATTAGCTTTAAAGAGAAACCAAATTCAAATAAATCATTGTTCACAACCTCGTTTGTACTTCTTCGACGGGCACTTTAGATTTGCGATAGGAAAGACTGATTGACTTGTTTTCCATACAAAGTAAACTTTCTTCAGAAGCGATAAATTATTGATATTGATGTTTTGTTCTGGTCTGGTTTATTCTTGGTATTTCATAAATATTATGACAGTCTCACCAGTTACAAATATCAATAAAAACTGTTTTGTTGAAATATTTTATATCTTCCATGTATTTTTCCCTTTGTATTTTTATTTTGTCCCTGTGAAATATTTTTTGACTTATATACAGAATGTTACAGAAAGGTGTGGTCATATTTTAGGGTCGTATAGTAGACCCAGTGAATAACGTAAAGAGCCAACAATTTTAGGAAAATGCGTGATTTTTAATAAAGAAATGTTATTTTGAAACTGAAAAATTAAACTTGTAAATTGACCGATAAAGCTAATGTTTCGTATGAGAGAGGGCTGGCATGAATGACACTATAGGTATTTAATACCAAGGATGTTGATGGCAACTCCAGATTTTTCTGAAAATGTCTGCTTAAAAAACAAAATCGTTGAAATTGACATGAAAATTCATGTGTAAATTAACTATTTGTCGACCATACATAACGCTCCTAAAATTTGACCACACCTTTCTGTATAAGACCTTTTGCCTAAACTTATAGAAGAATACAAAATGTTGATAATACTTCAGTAGTATATTAAAAGCATTTCATTTTTAATCCGACTAATCAATTCCTACTAATATTATTAACGCGAAAGTATCTCTATCTGTCTGTCTGTTACGTCTTAACTACTCAATCAATCGTCATGAAAGTTTGCTTACACGTGTGTTAACACTTTGCTTACAAGGTGTGGTCATATTTTAGGGTCATTTAGTAGACCCCGTGAATAACGTAAAACGCTAACAATTTTATGGAAATTCGTGATTTTAATTACAGAAATTCTATTTAGAAACTGAAAAAATAAACTTGAAAATTGGTCGATGGAGCTAATATTTCGTATGAGAGAGGGCTGACATGAATGAAACTATAGGATATTTGATTCCAAGGATGTTGATAGACATTTCAAATTTTTCTGAAAATGTCTGCATAAAAAATAAAAAAAACAAAATCATTGAAATTGACATGAAAATTCATAATTTGTTGTTGAAAATGTGCACCTACACTAGAAAAAGCATTTTCGGAAAAAAAATATTTTCCATTTTTTTTCAAGCTGAACTGATTATTTGTCGGCTACACAAAATGCTCCTAAAATTTGACCACACCTTTACTTAAATATTTTATTTTTTATGACCATCGATTGAGTATCTGTATATCGTATATATGATCGACCTACACGTATTTATCTTATCTATATAAATAAAAATCAATGTATGTTTGTCCTCCATGCATTTCTAAACCGTTAATCAGATTGTGATGAAACTTTGGCAGGGTCTTTTGAGAACGCCCGCGAGGGTGTCTAGCTTATAAAATCTAGCTAGGTAGTTATTTATATAAATAATTTTAGAGGCGCCCCTCTAAAAAGGTAATAGTAACATCTTATCATATACCATTACGGACCGAACTTACTTAGACACTAAAAGTATTTTTCTATCTATTCACATTGAATCGCGTTGCAAGTACTCACTCATTAATATTTATATGCACACTTACATTGCAAGCTTGCTAGCACGGAATGCAAGTGGGTGCTGCATTACTGACTGCGATGTCGTCGACCCCAGTGAGATAATGTGCAACAAAATAATACTATGTATATTATATACCTAGGTTTTATTTGGAGAAAAAAACTATTAGAAATATGGGTTATATATCACTATTCTTCTTTACAACCTTTAACTAAGTGCTTGAGGGTGTACTTCTTTCTTTTTCCTTTATAGGTCATTAATAATCTCCGCAAATAAACTGGAAATATTTAAATCCTTGTCATTACGTCACGTGCTTGATTTAAATAATATGGTATTTTAGGACAATTACCAAAGATGAATTATATTTCTTCAGAAGAACAGAGGAACAGAAAAATTAAGAAATAAGAAGAAGGAATGCCCACCCTTGTATTGCGTCTTCCCGTCGGTAATCTTACGTCTAAGTCATCACCGTTGCAGTTAGTAGATGTAGTATAATTATTTTTATTACCATTTCTGTTGTAAGTAGTTGTATCTATTAATTGAATCAAATGGTGACCAATAATGACAGCTACGATACAGCAGACTTGAGTTTGAAATTCAGTCGTACACCTCTGACTTTCCTGAGAATTGAAGATCAGGGTGATTATTTCTAAGACGTTCTTAACTCTGCTAAAGAACAGAGTCGATTTTACATTAATATGTTCGAAATACTTAAAATTTACTGTTACTCTCAAAATATTTTATTTCGTGAATTCTTCGACTACAGTCCAGTAGATCTCAAATCTTGGCATATACTGAAATACGTGTATGGAAAAGCTTGCACTTGCTCCGAGGAAGATAAATTGCTCAGTTACAATGCTGGCGACTTCTGGAGCGATGCCATAGTTATCTGATGTTATGAATGACTATAGGGGAACCGGGATTTTCTACAACATACCTCTTTTGTGACAGTCTAAGCACTTTAGGTATGTATATTTTGACTAGACTTTTCAGCGTTTGGCAAAAGTATAAAGTAACAACAAAAGAAGCGACCATCAGCTAATTCAGAGTAGTACCTCTGAATTCTGAATTTCCGCGTAGTCATAGTCTTTAATATATAACATTTTTTGTGACGGGATGGCATATAAGAGACGGGATTGGATACTAAATTCATAGCAGTTTGAAAATAAAAACAGAAAAGTTCAAAGAATTTAATTATACAACAATTTTTTTCCTGTTAAGCATGTTTGGTTTAGGGACACTAATTTATGATTATACCCTGCTGGTCTTTCAACTGAAGTCATTGTATATTTATAATAAATATATGAAGACGGGCTAATTTAAATTTAAGTTACAACAGAATAAATAAATTTTTATTTGAAATATATGGTCATAGTGGCACACATTAAACGGTTCTATATTTGAGTTTGATGACGTTGCGTACGTAAAAAAGTAGAAAAGAATAATTAGCGAACTCCTTCCGATGATGATAGAATACGATGATAATAAAAGAAAAAATGCATACCACATAAAAAGCCAAAAAAACTAATTTACTTTAGAAATAAAAATAAAAATTGATTCAGAATATACTATTGACACAAACTTGATACTCGTAACTCGTAACCGTGTCTAGACTTTAGCACACGATTTAAACTGGATTAGAATCGAAACCATCGTATAAAAATATTTTATTTTGCTATAAAATTCTCACCATCATTGATAGAGATAAAATCCTATTTATTATCGTTGTTCGGAAAATAGCGAGAGGTATCTAGAATACTACTACTAGAATCATTTGTCAAGGTACACGGACAAGAGGTGGTCTTTACAAGCTACTAAATGGGCAGGGCTGCTGGAAAAAGAAGCAAAGGTAGACCACTCAAACGTTGGGCTGACGATATAAAAGATATAGCAGATAAAAACTGGTTGAAATTTTCGAAAAATAGAGATAAATGGACGGAATTAGAGGAGGCTTTTACTTAAAAGGGGATTGTGTAAAAGGAACAGCAATTTATATAACAAATAAACATTATAATTTTATAAACTAACTTAGTTTAAAAAATCTACTAATACTTTGAATTGTGAACATACTTTTATACAGAAATAAAAAGCTTTATTATTATTGTTATTATCTAGAATACAGTAAATAGTAGGACGACCAACTTATCGTCACTCCAAGTTGTCACATTGGTACTACGGATATGTAAAACCCCTGATGTAAAGATGAGGGGTTTTATAAGTTTAACGTGTGTATCTGTGTATCTATAAGTGTCTGTATCTTTGTATCCTGGTATCTGTGTGACTGTGTATCTGTCTGTGGTATCACAGCTCTAAACGGAAGGACCTATTTTGATTTAGTTTTTTTTGTTTAAAAGGTGACTTGATCGAGAGCGCTCCTAGCTATAATTCAAAAAAATCTGTTTAACCGTTCGAATGAAATCTGCGGTTTTCTAACCGTTGAAAGTATTTTTGAGTCGGGGGTATTTTAAATTTGTAATTTATGCTTAAACTTTCTCAAAATAACCTAGAATTTTAAAGTAGAATGAATTGTTAAACTGAGTTCCAGAAAAAAAGAAGAAAATTCAAGACTAAGTTAAGTTGTGCTAAGCTTACCACGTAAAATATTTGAAATCAAATACAGTCATCTCTGAAAAGAGTACAAGGAAAACTGTTTTATCCTGGGAACCCAGTAGGGTAGGTATGACACGCACTACTCAACGGCTCATGCTCGTACCTATATATCTAACTACATAATTATATCCGAGTTACCGTAACTTAATTAAGTTGAGAGAACTGGCTACCTCAAGTCACACATTCGCAGTCATTTGTTAAAATTTTACCGAAGTAAACCTGGTAAAGGATATTATATTAAGTAAGGACTGGTGCTAACTGGTAAGGATATTTTTGTTTAAGATCTATAAAATTGTTATTTGAGTCCGTTAATGTTGCAATTATATGCGGATGGAGCCGCGCTTGTCTTCGAAGTAGAATAGAAAAAGATATTAATATAGTTCATAGAAGAAAGAAAGTAAGAAAGAAAGAAAGAAAACATATTTTATTTCTAAAACACACAGCTTTTACATACAAAGTGTTAAATCTATAAAGAACACTTGACAAAATAATTCTGTAATCACTTTAAAATAAGACAAATAAAACAAATTATATACAAGTGGCAACACTGCGCCGTTACAACTTCGTTGCACGACATGGCAACGTGGCACTCATCGCTTCATGTATCGTATGAGTATATTATATCATGTTGCTTTGGTTTATCACATGTAGAATAACTTTTAAAGTAAAATATATACAAATAAATGTGCCTATTTATTTTCAACTTCACTACTATTTGCATAGAGTTGACCGCTTCAGAAAATTCTTCTCCGAGTACAAGTAGGTCAAAGCTCAAGAAAATATTGAGAGTCAATGAAAAGTTAGTAGCTAGGGTACAAGGAATGTGATAATGTATGCCTATATGTCTGCTTACACCAGAAATATACATTCTGACGATTTGAAATTACGACCATTTGAAAGTCTGACCTTTGAAGTTTCGGACCAATTTAAAACAAACGATTTAGAAAGGAAAGTAATCGTGTACCCCTAGTGCAGTTGAGGAAAACAATTCGGTGCGTCGCTAAAAAGCTTTCAACCTAAAGTATAATCTTCCATCAACTATTAACGTTAGAAAGTAATATTTTCTTCAAATTGTATAATATGTGTCCTGTACAATTAGAAGATATATATATAAACGGTAACTTAGGCAAACTAAGAATCTTCTCCTTTGTGTGTGATCGCTTAAAACGCTTTTATTTGGATATTTCTATGTTATCTGGTTTACAAGAAACTTCAAAAACAAATATGTGCGACGTACGTCAAAAATCAAGTCTAAAGCAGCATTTTTATGGCCGTATGTAAATGTATTTTACTTACGACAATCAATGACAATCCCAAATAGGTCAAACAATAAAATGCTATGCTGAACGAGCCCTGAACAAGATGACTCACGCAAATTTTATCGCAGTTAGAGAAGAGAATTTTAAAAGCCATGAAGTTGTCTTTCATGGCTTTCAAAATGAAATATTGTACTTGAAACTCTTTTCAGATTATATCGGTATACTTTGGATTTTGGAGTACTAATAATAGTCTGGAAGAGCAATTAAAATTTCTCAAAAACCATTAAAACTTTTTTTAACACTGAAACGTACTTTTAGCACATTATTTACTTTGTCACAGAATTGTTTATCTGGCAACTTTCCGTAAGTATACGCTTTTAAAGTGCTTATGATTCATTTACAAGCTTCGTTTTAGTTAGATGGTTCATTTGCTAGATGGCGACATGCACGGCTAAAGCCATCTTGAAGCAGAGAAGCAATTACGTATGTAAATTCGAGAGTAAAAATAGACAGAACTCGTAAAAAATCAGTTTGAATGTATTTCGGAAAGTTTTTATTTTACTTTGTAAGAGCGACAGATGTGACGGTTGAATCTGATTCGCATTTGTCTGGGCAGATGGTCTTTTGTTTTCATTTTTTCTTAAATTAATTGGTAAAGTCGGAATCCATGTGAATTGTTAAAAAAAAAACAACATGAAGTAATTTAGCTTAATGAAATATTCTATTTAAATTTGTAACCGTTCAGCTAAGAAACATCAACAAAGCATCGCTTTTTGCTTAGTGTTAAGGTCTTCCGAGTGAATAGAATCTCCAGAGCTCTTGGTGATATTTAGAGTATTTATTGGCACTTGAAATCACTCATTATCACCCGTTGATTGTTGTTTACTGTTATCTATGGCATAGCATTCTATCCACACAATTCACACCACTCCTTTTAGTTCATGTCTAAGGCATTACTCCTATAGCTTGAGTGAGAGATACCCTAATATTGCATCTTCAAGTTTGAATATTGGTCACTTCAAAACTTCTTGAATATGGGAGCATTGGGAGTAAAATATATAAAAGTATTTTGTGCTCGTAAAACATTTCGTCAACGTGAGTTGAATACTAAACAGACTAGCTGACATGATTTGTATTACATAAAAGTCAAAACAAACATTTTAAATCATAACGAATAGAAGAATATCTCGAGTTTTATCCTACTAATATTATAAACGTGAAAGTTTGTGAGTATGTATGGATGGATGGATGTTTGTTATTCTTTCACGCCAAAACTACTAAACCGATTGCGATGAAACTTGGTATATAGATAGCTGGAGACCTGGATTAATATATAGGCTACTTTTTATCGGGGGATCGGGACTTACGCGGGTGAAACCGTGGGGCACTGCTAGTATATCATAATATATCTAGCTGTAACATGCCGTTTTAGTTGCGTTAAATTTGAATTGTGTATCTTATCGTATATCGTATCTTTCTTCTCATGATGGTTTTTAGTTCATATAACTTATAGAGTAAGGTTCAAAAACATTTTAACCTTTATTTGTTTGAATTTGGTTTTTAACAATATTTTTGATTTAGATATCTGAATCAAAAATATTGTTAAAAACCAAATTCAAACAAATCAAGTTTTCAGCTTTATTATTTTTAACCCCTGACGCAAAAACGACGGGGTGTTATAAGTTTGACGTGTCTGTGTGTGTGTGTGTGTCTGTCTGTGGCATCGTAGCTCCCGAACGGATGAACCGATTTGATTTTGTTTCTTTTTCTTTATAAGGTGAATTAGTCCGGAGTGTTCATAGATATAATTCAAGAAAATCTGTTCAGCCGTTCGAAGATCATCAGCTCTTTTCTAATCGTTGAAGGGATTTTCGAGTCGGGGGTATATTAAATTGTAAATTTATAGTTATAAAATGAACATACATGACATGGCCATTCGTGATTGTTTGGGCAGCATTGAACAATAGGTAGTGCATTTTTTTAAATGATTTCTGACTTTAGTTTAGATCTGTAATATATATATACATAGACCTATAAGACTAATTTGACATGCAAGTGATCCTGATTCGTATTCATATTCCTTCCAATACGTATTCAAACTGTAACCTCAATTCATGGCACTGTTGACACGATAACCCATCACGTTCCTACCCCAAATATCGACTATACGTGTGTAGTTAGATAGGAATTCTAGAGCGTTAAAGGAACTGAAGTTTAGCCAAGTCTCTCCAAGTTAGTTCAACGACAAATTGGTGGCGTACTGCGGAAGAATTTTCAATTAAACATCGCCCACAGTTGAGCTCACCTGAGAAATGATTAAATTATACAACTTGTATTAGAAATGGTTTTCGATGATTAAGTACAGAATTCCAAAACGCGTTTTTACCTTTGAATTTAAAATATTTTATAGCTTAATTTGAAGTCGACTAAATGAGTAATATAATTATTAATCAACATTTTGCTTTAAACAAATAAAACTAAAAACCAATAATTTAAAACATGTTCTACTTCTTCGTACATCTTTTTGAAGTGAAACTTCTTTAGAATTGTTGTGATTTGAAATTCGATATATCCTCTATATATATATATACCTATAATCTTTGTCTTTGCGCCAGCGTACTACTAATCTTTGTGTTTGCGCCTGCGTACTGTGCATTTTTTTCATATTTCACTTATGCTGTGTGTGTGCGTGCGTGCGTGCGTGCGTGCGTGCGTGCGTGTGGGTGTGTGTGGGTGTGTATGCGTGTGTTTGCGTGTGTGTGTGTTTATGTGTCGGTGACTGTTATGTGCTTGGTATGTATATATTTGTAGGTTATGTGCTTGTCAATACAGCGATGTGCGCGTACACGTTCCTCTATCACATCCAGCTACAATAGTTAGCGTTCCGAGTGTTGATAAGTTACAAATTTACTTCAACTCGGATAACACAAACTTGGATATGCATAGCGATTTGGTATCAACTTATTAGTAATCGTGACGCTGAAAAATCGTCGTGTCGCAAACGTCCGTCGTATTCCAAGATCGAAGTTTATATAATTGTGTATTCACACGGGAATTAATGCGATTACGAAAAGGTATTACATACCTCTGAATTACCTGACGTTTCGACCAGGTTGCACTGGCCGTGGTCACAGGCTGACTGTGTGCCTGTCGAAGTTTACAGCCAATAAATAAAGAATAAAGCATTTTATTACCTACTTCTATAAGTTATTTACCTAATATAACTAAAACATACACAACATTTTATGAATAGATATTAATTAATATTTTTTTTAAACAAAATTAATTGTTCTGGTTGTTTATTTTTGTACACGGACATTTCCACAACACCTTTCATTCTTTACCCAAGTTTCTTTGTTATTGTATTAGCAAGTTTTAAAAGTTCTTTTCTCAGTTTGAAGACAGTGTGATTTTAAAAAATTAAGTATTTCTCAAGGTCTTGGATCTAGGGGTTAAAGGCGGACTGCGAGAAGGCCATTACAGCCTCTTATGTGCTTTAACCATCTGGAAGGATCCTTTTTTACAATACCCAGCTTGTCTTGTTGTGTCCAAAAAAAGGAAAGAAAGTATATATATCTCATTCCTTAGATATATGTCATATCCACAGCTCAGTATATTCTCAGTATATACCTCAACATTTTGGCATGTTCCACTTACTGTAAGTTTGCAGCAGTTGGTTTATGGCTTAAGTTGCAGTCGAATTCATAGCACGAAATATTGATCTTGGAATATTAATTGGTCATAAAAAATCTTAACGGACTCTAAGCCGATTACATTAACTTAATATTTTTTTTTTTTTAAAGTGCCTCGTGCCACCTCGACCATATGGTCTTTTGTAGCGCACTTTTTGCTTTACAGTTCACTGCTCAGACTTATGGCTTCGAGAAACATCCAGATCCTTTCAGTAGTGACTGTTTTTATTTCCTACGGTTGCATGATGTGTAACCCTAAGTTAATACTTTGGTACCTCATTAGTGGGCCACAATAGCATAGAATATGCATTGCAGTTTCTGAACTCAATATTATATTGTTATGTTTAATTTAAGGACAATCCTAAAACAACCTCTTAAAAAAAGCATTGTGGGGTTTAAGTCTTATTCAAACGAATACTTGAGTTTTTAATACTGCAAATCTGTCCTGGCTTTGTCTAAAACGAACTTCGTCAGTCACATTAAGCAGTAGAGATAACATAACGTACTCTGAATGAATTCACAAAGGCAGCTTATTGTGCATATGCCAAATACCTGCCATATCGGTGCATAATACACGTATATGTGCTTAACTTTCATCTTAAGTATGTAACTACACTATTGTATTAGGTTGTAAGCTGTGATGATAGTTGTATGTAGTAAATAAAAAAAATAAAAAGTAACAATAAGAGATGAAAGCGATAGATCTAAGGTACAATGTTGGTCTAGTGGCTAGTGATCCTGACTGCTGCCACAGGTCGTGGGTTTGATTCCCACCCAGGACAAATAATTTTGTGATGAGCAAGATCATTTGTTCTGTGTCTGGATGTAATTTTTCTATAATATGTATGTATTTAGAGATATATAAGCATGTTTATCAACAGTCTGGTAACCATAGTACGGGCTCTGCCTAGTTTGGGATCAGACGGCCGTGTGTGAGTCGTGTCAAGTTATTATTATTATAATATATATTTATATAAATTAAAACCATTAAAGTTTCTGTTTGTAATGTCATAATAACAGCAGTTTACTGAATGCATCCGAATGTTTACACGGTACCAAAAATTTTTTTTTTTTCTGTTTATTTTTCTGTTTGTGTAAGCTGATTTCCGGAATAGGTAGACCGATTTCCACGACATACATACATACATTGACAGATAGGTGGTATATAAATATGTACACGCAAGCGAAGCCGCGCGGGCAACAGTTAGTTTAAATATAATTTAGACTCTACACATACATACATATAAAAAAACTATTTCACATTATCAGTTTAATAAACAAAAAATAAAAGTTTCTAGAAACCCTTCAGAAATTCTATTAAAATCTAACATTTTCTAACTAAAATTTCGATACAAACATTTCGGCACCTGATAGTCGCCATAACCCTCTAATTTCTAAGCCATCCTAAATGGAACAATTAGAATTGAATTTGTTACTAGGTCAAACTAAATTATAATAAGTGGTTCTATATCATTTAGTGGGTACTTTTGTGAGCATACTTAATTACATTATAACTTTCAATTATCATTTTAACTTCCATTTCAACTTCTGGTACGAATGGCTTAATAATTTTGTATTCTCCTTGAGATTGTTAAAGTGGGATACTGTTTAAATTGTAGCTATTGATCTTATATGGCCAAACAACAATTTACTCTAACTTGGCAACAGGTTGTAATGGTAGAACATATAATTTGTCAGTGTTAGTCCCTCTACAGGTCTCAAACCCGTCGGTGAACTGTCAACTGAAGACAATGGAATTATCTCTTTTACTAGGAGGCCAGTTCTTACGGTCCTTCTTAGGCTGCATAGTCGTTAAGACAAGTATTTCTTATCTAAGTTATTAATTATTGAACACTGTTATAGATTTATATAACACTAGCCGTCCCCGCAGTTTCACCTGCGTTTATGGTCACTGCTCCGCTCCTATTAGTCGTATCGTGATGATATATAGCCTATAGCCTTCCTCAATAAATGGGCTATCTAACACTGAAAGAATTTTTCAAATCGGACCAGTAGGTCCTTAGATTAGCGCGTTCAAGCAAACAAACAAACAAACAAACTCTTCAGCTTTATATATTAAGTATAGATACAATATTTTATAAAAATCGATCTCGACTCTTAATAAAATCTATTTTCTTCAATTTAAGTCTATCAACCTAAGGAAATAAAAAATAATCAAACGATTCTATTTCCTCTGCTCCATCAACCAAATAAGTCTTTGTGATTGAGATACAAAATGAAATCCTGAAAACGAATCCAAATTTCAATTAATCCTTTTATCGGTTGAAAGGAATCGGTGAATCGGATCAAAACGTACAAGACGTACAAAATAGAGAACTTTTAAGCGGCAACCAACCCGAAAAAAACTACTTTAGAAACTATGAATTCTGTAGTAAAAAAATAAAAGCCTAAATAATAATCAGATCTTTTCGAGTATACAGTTTACCTACATCACTATCCACGGTACCTAAAACATGTCGTCTTACATAAAGTACAAAAGATTCATACAATTAATATTTTAATTGTAAATAAACTATAACAGAAATAACTAACCAATAGTAACTATAATGATAAAAAAGTAGTAGTAGTAAGAAATTTAGTAGATTTCTTGCTACTACTACTTTTTTAACTATAAATTTAAAATTTAAAACACCCCCGTCTCGAAAATCCCTTCAACGATTACAAATTGCCTTACATCATTTTGGAAAAGAGCTGATACTCTTACACTGCTGGACCGATATTAACCAAACATAACTAAGAACCACCGCAAGAAAACTGGCTTTCAAATGAAAAAAACCGCATCGAAATGGGTCCATCCGTTTGAGAGCTACGATGCCACAGACAGACACACACACACACACACATAGAAATCGACGTCAAACTTATAGCACCCCGTCGTTTTTGCGTCGGGAGTTAAAAACAGAAATTAAGAGTCCAACCCAGGAATCCACATCTTCAGTTCGTCTACCCGAATAATATGTAACAGCTGAAGAGAATCAATGAATTGCAATGTTCAAGGGCGACAAACCGAACTTGATAAGCAAAGAGTGTGTTTACCAAGTGTGGCAGTACCTTAAAAGAAGTGATTCTTTGATAGTTGTTTCGCATTTAAATGAGACATTCTCAGAAAGAATTGACATTAAATGAGCTATCATTTGTTGCACTTTCCACGCTATTTTGAATGCTTCTCATACCCACTCTCTCTGTCTCTCGACCATTAGATAATGAACTGTGAGAAGTGGCAGAAAATGAGCTCTTGCTCATATCGCAGTAAATGCGGTGGGTAATTAATTATAACTTGGTTATTACAACCCCATACCACACTATATGCAACTAAAACATACATATATGTATGTATAGGATCAAAAACAGCATACCAATCCATATACCAAAGTATGAGTGTTTAGTAAATTAAATACAGGCGCCTACGTTTAAGCTAAATAATATGACGAAATAAAAATACTTAACCAGTTAATAGTACCCTCAGCAAGTACATTCTTTATTTCTGAGTCCAACTTTTGTTCATGAAAATTGGACCGAGAAAAAAGATAATTCGCTCATAAATAGATCAAACACAGCAATGGGATCCATTGGGAACGAGATACAAACGATTGAAAGTAACGATATTGGAACAGAAATGTCAATGGAGATTGTTAACGGAATTCTATTCAAGATGATTCTATCGACAGGATTATCTGTCCTTTTCAAATGTTACGATAAAAATATATGTAGAAATTATTTTGGCTTTAGGAGTTTCCTATTGTCCCTTTACATATCCAGAATTTTAAATCTATTGATAAGTATGAACATAAAACGAATGTCTATGCCAAAAATATTTTCATTACTATACCTATAGATACCTATGGTTGCGTTCCTAACTGTTAGGCGGCCCTTTAATCATGTTTTTATTTTATTTTAAAGTATACCAACAACATACATACTCAAAGTAAGTAGTTTTGCAAATGAATTTAATTAGAAAATTTAAGCTGAACACAAATTAGGTAATTATTAGCGATTGAAGGATAAAAAAAATCCATTGTAGGTAGAAGGGAAGAATAATTGGTTAATAAAATATGTGTATTGCAAAAGTCCGAAATGAGTACATGATACTGGAATCATTCATCATCAATCAGAGCACGTGATCGTTGTTTAACGCATCTGTCTGCCCTCGAGAACCCGCAGAACGAGTTATGCCCCTGTAGTATGTTTGTATTGTTAATATATTTTGTGTATGTTTCAGTAAATGATTAAAAACTTAGCCACAACTCTTTCGCCCTTACTCTATTTTTCTAGTCTTCATGTTCTTCTTAGATGTTGTTAAAATCCTACTGTTTAAAATATACTCTCATTTACCGCTGTACACAGAAGCGCTGTGGTTCAAGTATACCCAGAAAGCTTACAGTGCGCTACGCATCCAGTTCAACAATGCATTTAGAGTGCTGTTGAGATTGTCGTCCTTCTGTAGCGCATCAACAATGTTTACCGAGACGGTTTTGTAGTGGTTCGGCGTAAGAAATGCGAAAGACCCAACGGCATGCTGGCTGATAGCCCTCATATACAGAATTTTGTGATTCGCACCAAGTCTGTTCTAGTGATTAAGTACTAACATAATTTTTAAGATCAATTTTTATAATTTGTAGTAACTTGACACATCTCACACATGGCCGTCTGATCCCAAACTGGGCAGAGCTTGTACTATGGTAACCAGACTGCTGATAAACATACTTATATATTTCTAAATACATACATATTACAGATAAATTATACCCAGACACAGAACAAACTATCATGCTCATCACGCAATTGTCTGTCCTGTTAACCAACAGGCCAGTCGACCTAACAGTCAGTTAATAATCAATTGTTATTACCACATTAGACCTTTTTGTAGTATGATGAATAAATAAAATAAAAAAATACTGTTATGTGACGGTAAAAAAAAAAAGAGTAAAGCCGCATATTATCCGAAATTGGGGCATAAATAGCCACACTGAGGTGTAGCCAGGATATTTTTCATCATCAGCATCGTGGGGCGTAAGGCGTAGCGTAACCTGAGTAAATATGTAAACTAAAAATTATGAAATAGAATTAATTAATTCTCATTTATTTACTTTTTTTCCATTTTTTTTGAGCTTTTGTTTGAGTTGAGTTGAGTTGACTATTAATAGAAATTTCACAAGCGCCAAGAGTATATTTTTTCTCTGAACAATGATGAGGAGAGTGGTGTGATGATTGCTACTTACGACCTACCGAACTATTTTTTACATTTTATTTTTAGTATTATCTTTATTTTCAATGAATCATAAAAAATACGTATTTTATAATTGTCTTTTTTTTTCAATTTAGCGAATAAAAATAATTTGGGTCAGCTCTGTACCTTAAGACAACCGGTTGGCAGCTTCAATTAAAAATATGTATGGTACCTAAGAAAATATATTCTTTCAATTTACTTTTAACTTGTAACTTTTTCACTCTGAAATTGTTATTGAAGTCAACTGTAATAGAAAAATTTGTATCGTTATTGATACTCTAAAAGAACGCCATTCATGCGTTTCATTTAAAAATTAACTGGGTTGTCCAGAGCTGTTCTTTGGTTCCCATTTTACCAATTATCAATATATACTTCACTCTTTCTTTCTTTTTAATCTTCATTAAACTATTATAGCATACCAAATAATTCTTACCTTATAGCATGAAGTTTTTCTACCCAATGAACTCTGGCTCCGTATTCGTCTAATATCGTACATCACCAGTCAAAATATGAAAGACTGTCATTGAGCTGGAAACGAAGACATCAAAGCGGTAAATATATGTAACTATATACTACATTAAAGTTCAAGGATAATCGTCTTAATGGTAACCTTGGGCAAGAAATATTGGTCCTGATGTGCTATAAACCTTGTACGTGTCATTACCAACATCATCATTAGGAAATAGTTCATCCACTACTGAGCTTGAGTTTCATAATATAATATTTACGTGGCTAAAATTTCATTATTGAAATTTAAAAAAAATAAGATGCTTTTAAAGAAAATAAGGATATGAGTTATTTAATTTTCTTTTGGAGTTAGTTTTGGTTGACATTGACATAAAAGGTATTAATTATAACACGTGCAGCAAATACAAGAATTTTACATTATACCTAAGTATATTAAATCAAATATTCTGTATAATCTAAAAGTCGATACTTAATATTAAAGAAGCTATGGACAAATGAGAAAAACTAAAGAGGAGCGAAGAATGTAACAACACAACACAGTCAAATGCATACATTCCAAACTTTCGAGCTTTGAGTCTTAAATTAACTTCACTCGACAACAACTTTATTCAACGCAACAAAAGCACTACGTTATTTTTAATGCGATCTTCTGTATTAACCAGGGCTCCCTACTTCACTGAATAGTAAAACAAAATGTTATAACTTAATAACCCCCTTACTTACCAAAAATTAAACATAAACAAATGTGATATTTCACAAATATCAAAAGTTTATGAGACTCGACGATTAAAATCAGAATTTACTTTTAATTTCAAAATTAGAAGTAAAATATGAATTAAGCCGTCGAGTCTACACAAGTAAACCCTCATCAACCAGTCCTTCTTCATAATATCTACCGAAGTGTCAAATGCTCAAATTTGTTTTATAAAAAGTTCAATGTACGTAACAGGGCTGACCTTCGTTTGACCCTGTGCCCTTACGAGAACAGAGATATCCGGGCCCCAGGCTATATCATTACAATATTGTCTGCTATGCAACGAATAAAGATATCCTTGGTCCTTTCTCGTTGTTTCAAGTAGGTATTGTTACTTGTAGTGTTGGTTAGCACTTGTCTTGCTTCGAATAGAAGTTTAATAATACAACGATATTACTTTTGACTGTCAAAAGTATTGTCGTCGCTCTGTCTGTAACTAAATATTTTAACTGTGGTGATTAAGTTTATTATTTTTCTTCTTTCACATAACCTCCTGGTAAGTGGTTATCAGTGCAACTTAGAACTTGCATCACCACTATAAATACATCTATCTATGGACAGTCAATATGACGTACACTGCAAGTATCATATATGTATATCAGATGATATTGCATGTACCTATTTTTTGGTATAAACTATAAAAGTGTGATTTAGTTGTTTTAAATCAATCTGCTAGTTAAATCTTAGTGCTAGTTAAAATTAGGTTAGCCAGATAAATCTCAAGAAGTAATAAGTGACTTCAAATTTTAGGGTTCCGTACCTCGGAAAGAAAAAACGGAACCCTTATAGGATCACGTTGTTGTCCGTCCGTCCGTCCGTCTGTCTGTCTGTCAAAACCTTTTTCTCAGGAACGTGTCATATCAAACTGAAATTAATCAAATACTCAGGTCTACTGTCCCTTGGAGCTGTGAAGAAATCAAACTTCTAAGCCAACGCAATCAAAAGATATAGCCGTTTATGCCGCAAATTTCCGCAAATTTTCGACACTCGCAAGAGAATCAAAACCTACAGGGTACTTCCCGTGAACTCAGAATCTTGAAATTTGGTACGAAGCAACGTCTTATAGCACAGATAAAGGTAAAATTGCGAAATGATTAGTTACGTCATATAATAAAAATATTTTACGGAACCCTCGGTGCGCGAGTCCAACTCGCACTTGGCCGGTTTTTTTTTTCACTTTTTATGGAGTCTTGAACACAAGAAGTGCCAAAAGATAAAACATAAAATAATATTAGTTCTGCCAGATGGCGAGCAAATAAAAATATTACGGTTGATTAAATTAATAGAACTGGATTTTTAGTCCAATAGAAATACACTTTAATAGACACAAACATACTATTACAGGCTACAGTAGAGTGCTAGCCAAGTTTCTAACAAATCGAACGATATTACTCAATGTGTATTGACACGATACAACTTAGGTGTCATCATCATCGTGGTGAATGTTAGTAAAAAAAATTAAAACCTAATATACAAGACTAATACACTTGCTTAAGTACCCCCTGGGGGAGCACTACATCCAACAATGAACGGCGATATGCTGATGATGATGATGATGATGAAGTGCAGATAAACTGTATGCCACTTGAACATGCTTCAACAGTTCGGAGCCATTGTGTCTTAGCTCGTAACATCGAAACTGAGAATGTTTCAAATAAAAGTTTTTTAAATACTTAAATACAAGTACAATAATTATGTTTAACTAATATCGTAGTTAGAGAATATACCTTCGTATTAATGTAATCTTATACAGTGAACTATAATCACACACGTATGAATATCGCACGGACGATGTCTCGGGAACAGTTTGTTCATATAAAGCCAAGTCTTGGTTCTTGACTAAGGAACTTGGCTCTTCAAGTCAAAATATTTTTACGGTTCACGATATAAGATATTAATCATCTAAAGTATTTTTATTGACTCCACAAAAACGTATTGGCGAAGCAAGCGGCACAAACAAAACGATTTAAACTGTTTATTGCCGCTAGGAGTGTACCATATATTTGTTCGTAAAATAGCGGAGAGCACTTTATTATTGACTAATTGTAATTTTATTTATTAATTAATAAATATTATAGAAACTTATACAAAAACTTGCATATGGTGTTTGTTGAACTAGAAAAGGCGTACGTAGGGTACCCCGGGAGGTTTTGTGGTGAGCCCTGAAAGAAGAAAGAGTGCCTACTAAGTATGTGGAATTGATTCATGCTATCTACAGAGAGTCTAGCAGTCATATTAGGTCAACACCGAACAATTTGTGTTTTGGGGGCTAGCCAGGGATTGGCTCTAGAATATTGGCTTGGAAATCGGTAGAACCAAAACATATTCTGTGATTTCGGCGGTCTCTCCAGTCCTGAAACAATTTCGCTGGATGGAATAGCGAAACCAGTCTGCTCTAATTTCCAGTACCTCGGTTCCCTCCTACAAAGCGATGGTGAAATAGATCAGATTGTACAGCATCGAATCAATATAAAGTTTATGAAGTGGCGGCAGGCAAAAGGAAAAATATTATGAGATACCAAGATTTTTAAAAAACGTAAAAGACAGATCTATAAGACTTCTTATGAATTGATAAGAAATATGTCTGTTTATTAGTTCAATTATGTTACATATCTGAAATATTTTTCTACCATAATTGTATTTTCGTTAGTAACGTCCGCAAGATTATTTTCACGAATGGCTATATGAACGCAGAAGAATATATTCTATTAAGCAATTTAACTTGAGATATATTTTAAAGTTGTGAAATTGCTACGTTTTAAAGTTCTTGTAATTTATCAAGTACAGATGTATATCAGCGTCGTAAGTCTTAAGTGATTCTGTCCAAAGATATTTTATTTCCTTAAATGTAAGAGATATTTAAAGTGTGCTGTTCTGACAAATGGTTCTTACAAATACTTTTGGCTCCTCTGCAAACAAAGTTTTAAGTAGCTGTTGTGAACTTTTATACTCTATAAAGTTGCGATCAGAATGGCAATTGCATTTACTCTTGTGGATTATTGAAACTAGCTGAAAATCCTTCTTTTAGAGTATAATTCCAAAAGATTGCAAATGGTAAAAATAGTATTCTGCAGAACAGAATTTAAGCTTATAACGAATAGAAAACTTGTTCATCGTGAATCGCTGAGTGTCGATTAACATTTAAGTAATAAACTACACCTACTAGCCATTACCCAATGCGTTCAATGACCGGGTGCTCAATTATTAGGGTAACTAGGGTAGCCAGAAGTGGTAAAACATGTGATAAACATGTTCGTGTTGTTAACTAATTTAAGCCACTGGATACTGGCAATCACATTACTTACTACATTAAATAAAATGCGTTTTATTTTGTTTTCTCCAACTGATTGTAACTGAAAAGGAGCAGAACAGAACAGGGACCACTTCACAGGGATTTCCTCTCTAGGGTACACCTGAGACCCCGGCAATAGGACAACGATGACGGAACACCAAGTGGTTTCAGTCCGTTCGAGTCCGACATAAAACCCTGCTGTTATCTCAGTGAGGCGATGATTCGTGGGGGTTTCCAGGCCTACAAAAAAGTTCAGAATGTACACGATAGAAATTAATTAATGAACGTTTCTAATGAACTGACACGTAAAGGAGAGTTACGCGGTTGTATTAGTTCATCAAAAACGTTAGCAAATTTATATTACAACACGATTGGTAACTTGATGTCAAGACCGTATGTATTTTTCAATATATTTGACAGTAGGAGATCGTATTGTTTTTTGTAATAGACTAATGATAAATTTCCCCTCCCTTGTAGCCGAGCCAAGGTTGGCGGATGTACTCTACTCACAGAGCGAGCACACACAGGAAACGGACAGGAAGAGGAGTCGTTCGTAGCTGTGGAGAGCACAGAGCTCTCTGCAAAACGTTTTTGCAAGACAAAAAACTATCGAACAACGTGATGTTTATTATGCTGGTATACATTTTTTAACAAAAATCAACCGACATCAACGAAAATTGATGTTGTATTACGTGGGAAAGCAATGCTTCGGCACGTATGGGTCGGCTCGACTCTGCTCGATACCACGGCCTCACAGAAAACCGGCAGTGAAGCAATGCTTGGATTGCTTTTCGCCGCGTGAGTGAAGTTACCAGAGGCTCTAACCCTTTCTCTCCCCTATTCCCGTCCTTCCCCTCTTCCCACTCTTCCCCCCCTTCTCCTACTCCCACCTTAACGGGTGGCAACGCACTTGTGACTCTTAAGTTACAGGTGCCCATGGGCGGCGGTAGTCATTTACCATCAGGTGACCCGTCTGCTCGTTTGCCCCCTATACCATAATAGCTAATGTATTATATACTAAAACCTTTCAGAAAAGTAGAATACGTTAGTGAAACAATCATGAAAATTGGTTCATTACTTTTTACGTACATATATACTGATCGAATACAGAAACTCATTTTTGAAGTCGGTTAAAACTTTAATAATTTTCGATACTAAAAGAATACATATGATTTGATTATTAAAAATAGAAATGAAAATAAAAAAACAATGTTATATTAAATAACAATCGAGGAAACTAGTTCAATATAATGTGCACTACACTCCTAACCACTTCTGATATTAAATATCTTTTAAAGTGTTTATGACTACTATAATCTTATATTACATTTTCTACCACAATCTAAAACTATTTCAATATTTGTAAATCTTCATTCTCTAAATAATTCACTAGATATTTTTGGTCTATCGCTTTCTATGGTGGAGCAATCTAAGAAAATGGCAGTTGACGGCGTGCCAGAATATTTTCAATGGCACTAATGTATGGCATCACAAATTCTTATACTTTGTGATTTTCTTCAAGGATGAGCGGATATTACAAGGGAAAATAATATACGGGAAAAATTTTAAAAGACAAAATGGAATGAATTTATATTGCAGCCAATTTATCACTGTCTCTTTTTGAAAGTCTGGATTTATTGAAAGCGAATGTTGGTGAAGGCGTTTTATATACATTTTTGTTAGTACGACATGTACAAAATATACTTAGTGTGATTTGTAATAATTTAACTACCAAATAAATACATTTTTTTTTTCGTGTGGAAACCCCCACGGGTCATCACCTCACCATGGCTATTGGTGAAGTGGTATGTCGGAATCGAACCGACTAAAACCACACGGTGTTCCGTAGCAAATGAGTCTATCGCAAGGGACTCGGGTATACCCTAGGAAGGAAGTCCCCGAGAACCCTAGTAGACTTTGGCCGCCCTCAAATAGAAGGCAGCCACACCATTGGCAGCGGAGGGCCTTGCCCTCCTTCCGATTTAGAGAGGCGCACGCGGAACACGTCGCGCCACCGTCTCAGGCCTGCTTCTGCTAAATAAATACATGATTTTCCACACACAACAGCCAAATCGATTCGCATCTCCACTGCCATCACTTAGTCTTCCTCAAGTAAGAAATTAAGAATAAACGGCCGGAATTGATGAAAACAAAAGAAGTGGTCTTTCATCATGATAACGCCAGACCACACACATGATTGGCCACTCAGCAAAAATTGAGAGAGCTTGGTTCGGAAGTGTTAATGCATCCACCATATACATGGTCCTGACCTTGTACCTTCAGATTTTTCGGTCTCTTCAGAATTCTTTGGATAGTGTTAGGTTAACATCAAGAGAGAACTGTCAAAATTACTTGTCGCTGTTATTTGATAAAACATCTCAAGATTTCTATAGCAACGGGATTTTGTCACTACCTAAAAAATGGCAACAAGTTATCCAACAAAATTACACATATAGTTATATTATAATTAAATGTATCTAATTCAACTTTGAAAAAAAATCTTCTTGAACTTGTAGGTATATAAAATACGAAGAAAGTTTTCTCCGACCTTAAATTATACCGCATTAAGGGACGTGACTTAAAAACTATGAAAAAAATTATTTTATAATTTCCAAATTTATTATAGCCCGGAAATATCTACCTCCATTGATACACAACAAGTTTATTCAATAACGCCATATGTGGAAGTAATCATGGATATGTGTATAACATTGTACCTTCTTCCTAATGTTACAGTATAATCCCATCTCCACATGTATCTACTACGAGGATTATACCAGATGATTGATTTTATTGTTCCTGTTAGTTCAGTGCAAATTGTTTACATAGAATATACCCAAGTAATTGTTATGGTAAGAAGTAGGGTTATAAGATAATTGAGTATACAAGAAGTGTGTTAGCAATAACATTTAATTTGTGTAAAGTTATAGACTGATAGTGATAAAAATTATAATCAATCTGACTATTGAAACACAATTCAAATATATTTAACTTATACTTCGGTGAATGAAAGAAAAAATATCGTGAATATCGTAAATAAAGAATATGAATATCGTGGGAGAGCCATGCTTCAGCACGTATGGGCCGGCTCGACCGGAGTAATACCACGGCCTCACAGAAAACCGGCAGTGAAGCAATACTTGCATTTCTTTTCGCCGAGTGAGTGAGGTTACCGGAAGCCTTAACCCTTCCCTCCCCCCCACTCCCCCGCTTCCCTTACCCCGAGAGGTTTTGTCGTGGCCTTAAAGGCCGGCAACGCACTTGTGACTCTTGAGCTGCAGGTGCCCATGGGCGGTGGTAGTCTTTTACCATCAGGTGACCCGTCTGCTCGTTTGCCCTCTATGCCATAAAAAAGAAACATTTATTCACTCGAAATATGGTTAAATGTTGTTGTTGAAAAGTTAGCGTGCTCAGCACATTTCACCTTTTCAAGGCAAACGAATGGAATCATGGGTACTTTAATAACATTATATTTACCTACTATTCAAATTTCTTATCTAGATCTTATTTAATAAACAAAACTTTTTAAATGAACCTGGTTATCATTCATGTAACTGTATAAAACTATTCCTCGACATGCCATGACTACAATCTAGCTTATATAATAGCGGCAGATACGAAATCTTACTAGGAATTTTAATAAATATTTTGATTGTCATGGGTTAGCAGTTGACGTTATATTGGGTAGTAGTACTTAGATAACTAGTGTTAACTTACAATGTTCGCCAAAGGTCTTGTGGATGTTTTTTATCAGTAAAACAAAGTGAAAATTTAAAGTTTTCAAAAGAGAGGTCTACAAGCGGACAATGGTTCAGCATTAAGGCCGATTCACACATATCCGTGCAGTCCCAGTTCCGGCACAGTACCGGCACAGTTCCGTATGAGTGCTACAGTGATGCGGTAGTGTTTCAATTCACACATGTCCGTACTCATTTCTCTACGGATCTTCAGGCAAAACGTGTGCGATGTAGATTGTTGCAATGGCTCTATTCAATAATACGGAACTGGCAATGATATCCATTGCTTTAGACGAAGAAGAAGAGCAATATCAAGGAAAAGAAAAAAAAAAGAAGAAAAGATACTTGTTGGGGGAACAATTGGTTTTGGATTTTGTATCCATGTACTTTGCATTAGACAAATGATACAAAACAATATTTTCACAAACCAATTCAATCAATCGTTCATCCTCCATTTTGGTTATGATGCAGCGGCGTCCGTGATCCGTGATCCGACAAAAAATATCGTCGTTGGCGATTACGTCCGTGATTGTCGGTGCCGGCACTGACACTGAGACCACTGTGCCGTGCCCGTCACTGACACTGACAGGTGTGGATACGTTCATAGAAAATGTATGAAAGAATAATTATCACGGTTGCGGTACTGTGCCGGTACTCTGCCGGAACTGTGACTTCACTGATATGTGTGAATCGGCCATTACACATAGTACAGCAGCAGCAGTAAACACTATCAATATTGAAGGAATTACCCTAAAGTGGTATACATTGTTGAAGACACATATTCTTGATATACTTGCAGAGCAATCTTAATGTTACATATCTTATCAAGGCACCAAAGCGCGTATGAAAATATCTATTGATTTAGTGCAAATGTTGTCTATATGCAAAATCCATGTAAGTACGTGAAACGTTGCGAAAATATGACATTTTTAACTTCAGTTAGAAATTTACAATCGTACTTATTTATTAGTGAACAGATTTCTGTTTTGAAATTGTATATACTTTGTTTTCTCTATATTTCCCTTTTAAATTATTTATTTATATCCAATATATAATTTATAATAGTCTTTTTAATAAACAAAAAAAAAATACATATAAATGAAAATAATTAAACTTATGTAATAGTACCGTTTATATCTTCAAAGTCAAAATCATTTATTTCAAGTAAACCCATTGTAGGTATTTTTGAATTGTCAGGAGGAGTCAGTCAGTATAAGTCGGTCGTGAAGCTAGTTGCTTATTAAGGTTAAGTGTGTCATCTTTAGAAATTACTACAACTACATTATCAGACAATATAATACTTGAATAATTTAAACAATCAGGAAGGTCATTCATATAAATTATAAATTGTCACTTATAAGCAAAAAATTAAAAAAAATATGAATTTTCCGGTGTCACTTATACCCTGTATATAAACTTTACGACACATATTTTCATTTCTTCAGGGAAGGTACCATCAGTTAGTGATAGGTTTATATGATGACATAGTGTAGTGTTAGATACGAAAACTTTACAATTTTACATTATTAAATAATACTTATTTTGAATAGTTAAAAGAAGGCTTTTCAATTAGACAAAGTTTTTGTAAAAATTTTGTTTGCAAGTTACCAGCCCATGGAGTGCGAAGGGGCTCTTTATCCGTATCTTCGATTCTCCTGACGTAGCATCGAAGAAACGCACCGACTTGCCACTAAAATAAAATAAAATATAATTCTCTATAGGTAAGTAAATTTCATTCTCAGTTTTATAAAGCAACCCACAATACCAATGAATGTTGAATAACATTTACTTACTTTCAAGTTAAAATAAAAATAGACTCTAAAATGAAAAACTAAATTATCTTCGTTTTATTACTTCTTTATGTAGTGTTCACAAAAGCTAAGGAAAATTCCTTAGCTTTTGTGGCTTTGAACTCAAATGAGTTAAAAATTCCTTCCTCCAGTACAGTTTGAGCTAATTGTGTTATTACATTAACGTTCCATTTGCATCTAAAAATAGATTTCATTAAGTAAAACATAGTTTAAAAGACTCGAGGTCTCAAAGCTCTGGATTGAGACAACACCATTCCAATTATGGCTTTACTTTTTAAATACAAGAAATGCAGGCAAGCGATGTCGACAGTAGCTTCTTCTAACTTATTCCACGTAAACAACGTTGAAGATTTTGAATAATATATGTGAATAAAAATAATATGAAAGAAAATTCATTGACCCTGTTCTCATAAATGTGCGTTAAAACATCAGAACATCGGTTTGACTAAGAAAAACTCTTAAGCGGTCCCATGTACAATACAGCATGACGTGCGTTACGTGTTGTCATGCATGCATGACTATTTAATTGTATTGATTGATGCGAATGACATGCAAACTACGTGCTGGCAGTTGATTGACAATTCCTTTCATTTCTATTTATTTATAAATCTGCCTTTGAAAAAGACATTTCCACACCAGCGCAGAAGACCTATTCACTGTACTATCTATATCGACTGAATGAAATGATTATACCAAGCGAATTATCATGCTGCATCATAGACTCTCAATAGGTCCTTCATGCAGCATGATGATTCAGCATGTCATGCCGCATGATCGTCTAGGATCCGCTTTAAAGAATGCTTCGGTCAGTCCCCTACCTTCTTTTGTCGTCCCCTATCTATCCTTGGATTATTTTTGCTACTGTCAATTACTCATCCGTCTTACGAGCGATGGATGAGTGATTTTATTATGATGCACGTCTGTCTAAATTAACGACGGGTTCAGATTGACTGACCATGTAATTTAACCTATAGTATGTAGGTATAATCTTGAATGCAATCTTTTTGGGTGCGTCTTATAATAATTACCATCATTGGTTTTGTCATTTTGAATTGACCCGTCTATGAATTAAACTCATCATCATCATCACAGGTATAAGAGGTTCACTGTTGAATAAACACCTTAAATACTTCTACGATCATGCGCTGTTTCTATCTAACAAATAATGAGGTAATAAAATTATGATAATAATTTTTATTCACAATTAATCATTAATCGACGCTGGAAATAGCGGTGAAGTTAAGAACATCGTTAAAATCAATCAGATTAACCGAATGGAACTATGTTTATCACTTAAATTGACTGAAAATGGTTAAGTATAGTATGTAAATACATGGAACATAGTAGCTCCGATATTATTCATTGGTTGAGATCAAGTAGTACTAGAAATTTGTTATTTATACAAGTTGTAGTCTTTGTTGATCAAAAAAATGATTATAACAACTAATATGAGAATAAACTGGACAGATAACATTGGTGTGGGCACTAGGGATCCTTTTTTATTTTTACACGCACTAAGTACTTACATATATACTTATACTGATAGGAAAGCACAGCATAGGATGTCCATTAACGAGGTGGACAGACGACCTAGTAAAGATCGGAGGCCGTCTATGGACGCAGGCCGCTTGCAAACGGTCTTCTTGGAAGTCGGCTACCTTGCTTGTTAGAATTTCAGTTTTATAAAGAAAAAAACAAATGAATATTTGTCATTGTAAATCTGCCAATTCATAAATAAAAAACTAACATAGTGACTGCTAGCAGAATAGTAATGTACAAGTAATTTTAAAGTTATAAAACTACACATATCCGTATTTAAACACCAACTTTGACCCAACTTTATATAACGTTACTATAATAAAAAGAGCGTGAAATCGCTAAAGTAAGTCCCATACCAGTAACATTGATGACATAAGACTGAATAATTTCGTTTTTAACAATACAGTGAAAGGGTTTTTTATGAGTATCGCTCAAACAAATGCCAATTTATGATACTTTACACTCTCGTTTTACTACGACGAACGACCCACATTATCGTGCTTGCATTAACGGCACGGTTGGCGGAGCTGAAGCTTAGAATGACATACATTTTAGTTTCCCGCGCGGTAAAGAGTTTGAGTAGTCGAATAATCTTATAAATCCTGCTTCCGGTTTATAAATACGACTAAATGTTAATTGAAAACCAAAATGTTAATGTTTTGTATTAGTCAGTATCGCATTAGATTATTATTATTATTGTGCAGTTATTAAAACATATTGTATCTTCAATATTAATCACGCAATTTTGGTGTGTAAATTTTCCTCTCTTGATGAGTTCATTAAAAAAAAGCCATAGGGCTATAAGATTGTACAAAAGTTTGAATAACTGGTGATGACGGAACGTGACATCATGCCTATGAAACTAACAGTACAAATTCGTGAGCTATAAGAAAAAAATAGTCAGTCGTAGGACTGCACGTCAGAAGTGAAAACATAACTTCACAATGTATTTACATATACATACACACATACACATATCTGTATGTATATAATTAGGTTAAAAATAAATGGTAAGTAATAACATATCTAGTAGATATTATCTACATGTATACAAAGGGTACACTGGAAGTTCTGTGCTCCTGGCCGCTCACAAATGTTTAAATTTCGAATGTTATATTTTTTTAAATATAAGAAACTCGGCTCCGTCTTACGAATTTTCGATCAGGTCACATTTTTTACCCGAGTTTAACATTTTTTACCCATACAAAAAAGTGCACAACGCCGCTGAAGAAATTTCACTTCAAAAAATCCTTTTGTAATATATAATTTTGGTATTTCATTCGCCACTACTGTTTTGATTAGATTTATATCACAACATCACAAGAGTCACCAGAGACTTCATCGCAACTTCTTTAATTAAGCATTCTTAAAAGAAAATTAATTATCTGATCCAACCGCTAATCGCTCACGAAATTAATCATTCGAGTGACATTCTAATAAAAATGTAATGAAATAATAAATTACACAGGGTAGCATTTTTAAATCTAGAAAATATCGAAGTCGACTGTAAACCAGTGCCACCTTTAGATAGACTTTGTATTGTACAAAAATATAAAATACACTGTAAATACATATTGGCACAAATTAGAGACGTTATACAATTGGCAGCCTTATTGTGTTGTGAGAAATCTCTTCCAGGAAACCATTGGATGGAAAGAAAATATATGTATGGCAAGTAAGTTGCAGTGTTAAATAATTAATTTAAAATATTATCTAATTGAAGCAATTATTATTCAAATTATTACCCATGTGTATTCACATATACGCATAAAAATATATATAAATAATATAAATAAACACATATATAACTAAATACAGGTATACACATATAAATGCACGGCATCAAGAGCCTCACCATCCAACAACTCAGGTAATGCACCTTTTTTTATTTATTTTACCAATTTATTTTTAAAAAAATGGGTACTGAGTTTGCGAGCATAATGGGCAGTAGCAATGCATTCCATAAACGGATGGCCTATACTGAAAAAGACTTGTCCATAAAATTCGTTTAATGCGTTGGCATTTTCAATGTCAAGTTTATAGAACCCTAAGGACTCTTGAATAAGTGTTGTGTAAGATTTCAAATCGTTCTTTGAGATAAGATGAGTTTTAGGATTGAAAGGTGTACTATGTAATAGTGAAAGGATATAAATTTTCCGGCTAATAAGAATACTCAGTGGGTAACCAGTTCAGCTTATTTCGATATTCAAAAACGTGCAAAGTTTTGAAGTTGTACAAGTTTATTAAATTGGTCCTCAGTTAGATCAAGATTTTTTTCAGGAACATAGTAGGTTTTCTATATTAATCTGTATCATAATATACAACTTTATTATTAAAAAATAAAGAATTAAAATAGAATTTCATTAATAAAGTCAAACAATAAAAATAATAGTCTTGAGGCGTTTACGACGGAAAAATCTTTTATCTTTGCGGAATACTTACTAGATATAGGACTATAGACTAAAAGAAAAAAAAAATTGAAATAATAAAATTATACTTTGAATAACTTTTTAAAATATTTGATTCATGTCCAGTTTTTTTTATTGCTTTGAATTTGGAATCGCTGTTAAAGTGAGCATCCGTTATTCAGATTCCATTAGGTAAAGACTATTTTTTTTAAAGTTTCTTAGTAATAATACGGTAGGTAGCAGCTCATTATTTATGTAAACAGATTTTATTTACTGATCGAATGTTCGCGTGACTAAAGGGCAGTATATTTCTTTGTACAGAGAATTAATATTGCAAGTAAATTAACGGAGCTGCCCTTCTTTTAGAAACTTTAACAGCTGGGCGATATCAGAAGAAAGAGCTTTATTTAAAAGCAACCAATTAGAATGTATAACTATCAGAAAGTAGGTACGTTATTACGAGTTATTGAAATACACCACTACTGGAATAATTCCCTTTTTCATTAGATTACTTTTTTGTTTAAAATTGAATTGTAGATTTGCTTTTAAATCACATTGGAAGCTAGTTAGATTTATTTCAAGCGACGTCATACTTGGTTTTATCATGTTATTTATATAGTAAGGAAGTTTAGCCTTGTTACTATGACAAGTTTTATTATTTTACGAGCTTTAAAGAGTCGTCAGAACTTAGGGGCCCACTAATAGTATTAATTCATTTTTACTAGAGACTACTAAAAACTTATTAACATTCTGTTATATAAGTCTAAAAACTAGCTCCATATTTTAAGGTAGGTAACCAAGGGAAAAAAGGAGTCATTTTTATATTATATATATATATATATATATATATATATATATATACGTTTTTACTTCGGGGATAGCAGTCAGGATCACTAACCACTATACCAACAGGCCAGTTAATGCCTGACTAGTTTCAGACCCGACAGGGGCCCTTTATCAAGGGGTAAGGCGACGTTCGGCGACTTGAAATAAGAGTACATACGTGCGAAAAATCGTATATCTTTCATAAACATGATTATCACTCACGAAATTTTTATTCAAATTATAAAAAGTTTTTTAATTAATAAAATAAAAATGTATTTATTTATCTCCACAAATTAAAGCTTATCATAGTTAAAAAACATTTAAAATCAGGACATTCCATGTTGGTGTGGCTGCCTTCTATTTGAGGGCGGCCAAAGTCTGCTAGGGTTCTCGGGGACTTCCTTCCTAGGGTATACCCGAGTCCCTTGCGATAGACTCACTTGTTACGGAACACCGTGTGGTTTTAGTCGGTTCGATTCCGACATACCACCTCACCAATAGCCATGGTGAGGTGATGACCCGTGGGGGTTTCCACACGAAAAAAAAAAAAAAAACGACATTCCATGTAATTTGTGGGAGATCTGGATCTGAATCTAAACTAGACCGAAGCCTGTATTTTAGAGCACCAGAACCTCCATGCATTATTAATAATAATAATTATTGATAAAACCCAACAAATTGACTGTAAAAATTGTAATGTGTTTACAAAATATAAACGCCAGTATTTTGCTGCGATGTAGCCATACTAGTTTGGTTGGCTTAATTAATTTTGAGATTACCCAACTTTTACGGTCAGATCCTTAATGCTGGGAAAGATATATGAGTTTCCTGACCTAAGAAAAAATATTCGGTACAAACTGCGAGCGAAGAATCTTGGTTAATATATTAACAGGAATATCGTGTTTTCTGCAGTGATTTGTATAGAACTTTATGCGTCATAGTAGTTATGTTGCTAAGGGTCTGGAAGTAATTTCAGATAACTTGATGTATTCTGGCAGTGGGAGTCTATATTGTAGCACCCGATGATTGGGATTGTGGACCAACTCAGAATGGCGAACAAGAAGGTATTAAAGAAATTGGTGATATAATATTCAAAACATCAGTATTTGGTAACACTCGTATACGTATAATTACAGTATCTTAAATGTTTAAAAATCAAATGGAAGTTCTGAAACAGATACACCTATTAGGTAATATTCATTTAGAGTCACCACACACTGGTGATCTTTATTAGATGTGTAAATCGCGACTCAATCGCGATAACAATAATTATAAGGCACAATACCTTTTTTAGTTACGGGTGGACTGGTGAGAGCTCAGCGACGCCTCTATGAAGTGCGAGACCGCAACGGGTCTTCATTATGTTTATTTTGATTCGCACTGTCGGTACTTCGACACACAATACTTATGACACCTTACGACATCCATTGATTGTTGAAGAGAAGCATGTATTCACGCATCTAATATGTATGGTGATTTTTAATTAATAATTATTAATTATAATTAATAATTAATAGTACTGTAGCAGTGCGCGCATTTGACGGCTAAAATCCGATCCAGATTCCTATTTGATCAAACTCTCGCACAATTATCGATCGACCATCTTATAACGTGGGTGAGGTATGGAACGATGCAAGCACGCGCACTGCATTTAACTAAACTGTCGTTCGACTGTCAATCGATTGCTCAGTCAGTACAGGGCCGTACGTATGTGCACCCCGTTGATAAACTAAATAGTCAGTCGATATTGTTGGTTTGCTCCTTTGCCTACATGAACGAGTCTCAACTCACATATCACAACACAAGGCTGAACCCGAGTTTCATAGCGATTGTCAGACCATAACGTCGTCCGATTAAAAATCACCAAGTGCTCGGTGGCTCGTAGTGCTCCAGAGTCTCATACCCAGCCACGGTCAAACTTCAACTGCCTTGTTATTCTTCTTTTTTTTATTTAATAGTTACCTACTACTCACTTGCTAAGAGTAAACACAAGCTCCCTGCAACATACCAACAAGGTGGGTAAAGTAACTGCATATACAATATTATGCTAGTACATAACAGTTTGATATTTTAACCGTTTCTGCAAAGATAAAAACTTTAAAAATATAGTCTCAAACTGAGCGGGCATCCTTGTGGTCTGTAAATTAGTTCAAAGATGGTAGTGGTGGTGGTGAATACAATCTGGCATAAATCAGTAATTCGTAACCCAATTAAGAATAGGGTTTATTTTTGGTTGAAAGACATGCGAACTTTAAGAAAATTATTAAAAAAGCCTGGTGGTATCGCAATGGGCTACCCTTTACCCAAATAACTGGTCAGGAGTTCTTTCGGCCACTTCACACCAACTTAGTAATTAATTCGACGATTAAGTAAATTCATTACATTTGTTTTGATTTTCTCTTTTATAAAAATAGTAATTGTATAAAAAAAATTGTTTCACAGATATATTCATTGTTTTCATCTTACTTTGCTGCACAGGGTGAACAGTTTCACTGAGCCATACTTATAGGAAGTTGTCTCACAATTTTATGGATCGCTGGGCCGTTAATTAATATGGGTATAGTGATGTCATTGATTGCGTGCCACATTTCTAATGTTGCAATTATAAATTAATCAAGTGAATGACCTATAATAAAACACGCATATCACTGTATGGTATTATTATAGTCTTAATTTCAGAACATCGTTCTCCCAGTTGATTAAGATGAAATATGGTGTGGGATGTATATGGTGTGGTAATAAATGTATCCATTCAAATTCAAAACAGAATTACATAAGTCCATAATAGCAAAATCAATCATTATATTAGTCAAATTACTGAGTGAAATTATCCCTTAAGTCTTGAAATACCGTGGTATGACATGCCAAATTATGTTGACTTAAATATGTTCCTATAAAATTACGTCGCAATCTTTCTATCTCATATGTCTATCCTCTTTAAGTAATATAAGATGCGATAAAAAGATGTTAAGATCTTTATAATTCAAACCACAAAAAACATTCTTTATCCGAATTGCTCCTAACGAAATTTCTATGCTGATTTCGGATATAAATAATTTATGGAACATATCGATGTTCTAAGAAGTAGTGTAAGTTATAATGTTTATATTCTTACGGTTTCGTATGAAATGGCACTATATTTTTCAATGAACAATACCTTTTAGTTAGCTTACCACAAGCCACGGGTCCTGTGAATTAGAACTACAAGTATGTACGTGAAAGGTCCTGGTGTGTTTATTCAAAGCATTTTCTGATCGGGGCCGAAACGCAAACGCATACTAGACGGACGTAACCTGCCTTCGCGTTGGGAAACCGATCTTAGGCATCTTAATCTGAGAGCATAATATAACTCATTATACATATATTTACTGAGTTTATTAGTTTGCCAAAAATACGTTCATAAAACAATTCCATTTAGTGTAATCTCAAGAAAATGTTTCAGCCAGCTCTTTGGTTATTCTCGATAGTGAATGAGTTTATTCATAACTATTAAATACTGCTTAATGATTTCATAAAAAAGCCATGCTTACAATAGTAATTATGGTTAACCGTATCGTAAATATAGGTTCAGGACCAGAGCAAACATAGTATACGGAGGAGTGGCTTCTAAGCTCCGTGTTAGTAACGAGCGGTTAACCGATTGATTAATTGAAAAGTTTTGTCAACGTCAGTCGACTCTAACCGAACTATATTGACTGGAATACGCGTTATTATTTTAAGGTCTTGTCTTAAGGCACGGCTTTTAAATTCTCATTCGATTCCTTTCAGTATGAATTAAATGTACTGATGGAGCATGATAATCATATAATAAAAGATAACAACCAAGTACCAATAACACAGGTGACACAATGCGTGTTTATTAATCAAAATCACGTGTCATTACAAAGTACGTACAATTACATTGCCATTAATACCCAACGTGGGTAAATTGGGTATAAACCGAAACGTTTGAGCAAATCATTACCTATTTCTAAAAGTCTCTTCTCCACTTTGTCAAACCTTGATTACCGGTGAGCAAGCAGCTAGTCATCACAAAATACATTTTAAGCCACGTTACTTAGAATATTGGCGTTAGAATGAACCTATTAATGATGATTGGCCACAGCTACCATGTAAGAAAGGATTAATCCATAAGGAATAATTGGCTTCCATGACATGCCGAGTATGATGAGCAACTGAACTTTTTAATTTTTTCTTTTCCTTTAGCTCGTTATTTTTACATTTTTTTAAACTTTTATAAAGTCTCTCTCTCGAATAATAGCTATATTTACAAAATGTGTCCTCACTATGCCTGTGTTCTATGGATTAACATACTAAAATGAATAAAAAATAAAGCCGATGTGTGTGATCATATAAAAAACTAAAGCCTTGTTAACGGTTACTATCTTTCACGGGTGGGATAAACTTTTTATGGGGTATGACGTCATTATATAATGTTGTGGATGTTATACGTGCATGAGACTTCAAGTCCCTAATATCTCGGTAAGTGCTTATTGGATACTTAAGAACGCTATATGCCACGAGCTTGAAACCCGAACACTTCAGCAGAACCCATGCTTCAGGAATAGCACGGTGAAGACGGTGAAATTTACAAAAGTTAGGAAAGAGCCTACATGTGACATAGATCTAGCCCTCAGTAGAGATTCAATCTACACTGATATCTTCATCAGTATCAGATCGAATCATAGAAGCATTTATTAAAGGAAATGAGTGAATTTTTATTGAACCATAAAAGTTCCGTAAGTAATAAATTTTTGGGTTCATCGCACTCTCTTCTGTAATTTGCAAGATTTTTACGACTTTTTCATCAGTATCTTGTTTTACTTCAAGATCTTGATTAACTCGATCTAGCGTAGACCAAACGTATATTTAAATCTGACGTTTATATGCCCTCTTCAAAGGTAAGGTAAAGTAATTTTTATACAAAAAAAAAAAAAATTAAAACTAATTGTATTTTGTTCACTTAACGTATTTTTGTTTTCTTTTGATAGTATTAAAAAATGAGATGAAATAACGTTAATATAATAAAGTGTTTAGTAAGTGTTAAGCGTTATCTAAACACTTGCTAAATACAAGTGTACAATTGGTAAATACTCTGTAACTGGCTTCAATCATGAAGAAAAAATACCCAGTCCCCTAAAATTAATAAAAAATATAATATATGTATTTGTAAGACATTTGTAGAAGAAATTAGCAAACAGATCGTATACCTATTAACTATTAAGCTTTGTAAATACTACTGTCTATGATAGTAATCAATGTTCACAATAAAACATTTTTGTGTAAGTTCACAAAAAAAAAAATAGCAAATCAAAAACAAAGTAGAAAATATGTTTTAAAATGCTTTACTTTTTTTTATAATAACTACTTTTATAAATAGCTACCAATGAACTATTCTTTTATAACATTTGATGTCAAGCACCCTACGCTTTTTACAATCAAAAAATATTTACTACTTTTTCTTTATAAGTTCGGTTTGCTATTAGAGCGTGTTTTTTTAAACCATATACTATAATTTATTTTCTAGGTCTAGGTCCGTAATACGTGTGCAATTTTTCAAGTCAATCGGACGTTTTGAAATTAGTGCAAACTGAAATATCCCGTTACATAAATAGATACGAGTACAAAACTAATAATAACTTGAGACACCTCACGCACCATCTAATCTCAAACTAGGCAGGGCTTGTACTACAGTAACCAGACTGCTGATAAACACTTACTAATACTTATCTTATATATAGGACTAAAGACAGACATATTATGGACAAATTACATCAAACAATCATTTGTCAGCAGGATCACTAATCACGAAACCAATATGCCTGCCAATACCTATACAGGTCAAGCTAGTTTTAAGCATGTAATATAAGGTAATTTTTGTTCTGAATTCGAGTAACAGCATAAGTTTTATTTATGATAAAAATCTATTCTAAATAACCCTAAGTATTATCATGGCTTTGCTATGACACACATTGGGACATGCCTATGTTCAGCGATGGCTTGCGATAGGCTAATTAATTTGACCCGCGGCTTTGTACATTTGGTTTGAAGGTGAAATAAAAGGGTTTCTTAAAACTTTAGTATTAATAACTCTGCTACCTATGTGGTAATTAAGTAGTATATTCAATACTGAAAATGTCTTAAGGGAAAAACGTCTATTGTTTTTCAATATTTTGGTTCATAATTAGTAAACAGTCAATTTCTTTCTTAGTCATGTGGAATAAAAAACGATGGTGTTAAATATTAAATGTCTTTGTTAACCCTCATGAAGTGTAGACCCTCATTTAATGGAATATTTGAACATGACTAATCCATGGTTTAGCGTTTGAAAACTTTAATACAATATTATGGATAGTACTAGGTTTACTTCTTCACATTAAAAATGAACTCTACTCTACCTATGGAATAAAGGAAATACAAAATTAGAGCCGTACTCACACCAGCAGTTTTCTAAATCTAATAATTGTCCCTTTTGAAGTCAACTTAATTCAGTTTTAACCTAAATGGTTTATATTGTTAAACGAACGAGTAAAAAAAAAATCACATAAATATGGCAATTTTATCGATGTTGATACCTTGAATGTGACAGTTATGTCTACAGCGTTATCTTATGATGAAATGGGTGTTCGACCTTGGCCGTCCTTGACGCGCCATCAATTTTGCCAAAACACAGACATCCCGTCTTGGATACTTCCGTACAATCAATATAATCGGATAAGCCGAAGACAAATATATTTAGGATTAATTGTTTGGAGAACAAAACCACTCAAACCTGATCTATATCTATTATTTATCATGAATATTGATATATGTAGTCAAGAAAACGAAAACACGTACCTCTTTTTTCAAAGTGTCTAATACCAAAGACGTAAATAAAAAATATATAGAATTAAATTAAAACGACAAACTATGTGTCGATCGATCGAACATCGAAGTAGGTTGAGGCTCACAAAAGCCCCAAAACTTCATTACGTGATGACGTTATATAAGGGACCCTAACATGAAATTCGAAAACCGAAATCACGAAGTCCTCTAATGGAATCGACTTTGATACCAAGAATATGATATTTTATACCCCTCAGCATTATCTTAAAGAGAAAATGTGGGTCTGTAACCTTGGCCGCCCTTGACTCACAATCAATTTCGAAACGGCCTGGTTACGTCGCCAACAGGTTTTACGGCTCATTTTATTGCCAGGATTTGCCCCGGTCGTGGATATCCTCGAGTTTCCTAGTCGCTACGACAAAAACAAGTTTTCAATAAATAAGAATGTTAGGGTTGCGTTGATACGGTAGAATTGTCGTGTAATGTTAGAATGTTGGTTTTGGGTTAGCTCGATTTTATAGCACTAATAAATCGAGGCATTAAAATTCTAAATTATACTATTTACTCAAAGAAAGCTATAATTGAATTGGCAAATTTTAACAAGCCTAAAAGAATGGAAGAAAGATTAACGTTAATAACGGCCTTAAAGTAAAAGGACTACTTTCATGATCATTAAATCAGGTTTAGCATGACCTCCAATAATATTTATTTTCCGTAAAACTTCGTAGATATCAAAACGATTGTTTTTGAATAGGCCGTTCTCTGTTCGGTCTAGAACTCTTCTACAACCTCTGACAAAGACAGTCTTGCACCACCGTCATCTAACGGGTCCTTACCAGCTATATTGTGACCTAAATTTAATTGTAAAACAATTTTAGCATGACAAATTAACAGTGAATTAACTCAACAACAACGATACCTTTATACAACCCGATGTGTGATGTACTAATTTAGCAGGTGAAGATTTAATTATAAAACATAAAGGATCTCGTCAGGATTAAATTAAAGTCTATCTGAACCCTTGTCTTATAATCCTAACAGCCCAATTTCAAATCCAGTGTATCTAACTAAGTTTATCCAAACATAACGTCGTCGTCGGGAAAGGTGACAGATCCTTCATTACGTCAACCTTACCCTAGACTAAAGCAATTTAAGTTAGTTTGGTTCAGAGTAAACTAATTTATTACACAGTGTTACCAACTACAATGATCCTCAAAAGAATGCTCGTAATTCTATTTATTCTATAATCAACTGTATTACTACCAGTGTAATTTTCTCAAATATCTCGATTACACGTGTAGTCTGGTGCTGTCATAGCGCATGTAAATATACATTAGCCCCATAATTTAGACAGTGGGATCACCTTATACATGAGCGGCAAGGTGATGCTTTGCAAACGAAAAAGAAAATAGAGACGTGGTAAGATTTTTATCATAAGATTTTGTCAGTATTACTTAAAAGTATGATATTGTTTATATTTGTGTTATAACACTTTAGTAACCGTGAAGCTGCGTTCGATTTTCGAAAAATACAATTGTGACACAAAGCTTCATGATTATGTTCTTAAAAATCGTTTGCCGTCGTGCCGCGCATTTCATACCTTATTATACGCATTGTAATTGTTAATTCATTCTTAACTTTGGTTCTCACATCATATCTATTCTACCAAGGTGTATCTCGACTTTCTAATGAGGCAACATTCAATATTAATAAATAAAAGGCAAAAAGGTTTGCGTTTTGTTTTTTCTTTATTAGCATTATTTCTTTCTTTTTGTTGTTTGTACGAGGTGATAGTTAGGCATTGCTAGGGAAAGATTTACTGCATTAGTTTTATTGTTCATTGTCCTATATTAGGTCTAAGTTGTGTAAGCTATGTGTTGCTGTAGTAGATATTACTTATAATTCAATTGCACTACATATATGAGAACTATTAATTTTTGACCGGAGGCACAAATAGCAATAATCGTCTTATGACTCAATTACTTTCACTTTTCTCCTAAGAGAGTGGTAGGCCTTGACTAAAAGCAATTTGGTGGATAAAAATAGTACTTTTCAGTGTTAAAGTAACAGACCTGGTTTATATGTGTTTATTATGATTATACAGAATGTATATGACAATAGAATACTTACTTCAAACACTGAAAGGGCATAACTCTAGCATCCAGTTACAAAAATATTAAAAAAAAAAGACTATCTAACAAAAATGCATAATTTTTTAATGGTTTTCTCAATAACGGAGTGAATTTCATACCATATTCCAAACCATTCCATTTAACTTTTTTTTATATTTTATATTAATTTATTTACTTTACACATTCCATCTGCTTTTAAGAGAAATGGAGGTGATAATACCTGGAATTTCAAACGTCATCAATTTTAAAAGAATAGTTTTTTTTTTTAAATATCTCGTAACTGCATGCTTAGAGTACTGCACCTTTCATTTCGTATGTATGTTTATATGTTTACCGTTTTATTATTAGAAATCAACATTAATTATCAGCAGACACTCAAAACATGTGGGCAACATATATTACGGCAATAAACCTGAATTTCGTAAAATACATGATATATGAATTGTCAATACATAAGAGAAGCCTACCTGTTGAAAAAAATATTTATTTGGTTATAGTTATTAAAGGTATTTCTTTTATTTCTATGCCAAGAAGTACTTAACGTAGTGTGTGCTTCAGCGAAAGGCGATAAATCTACGAGTGGAACTTGAAATAATCTTAAAGTTCAAAAAGATCTTCAAATATATAACGAATTTATCTTTTATCTATTAAATGCTAACAGATCTGGCTGCCAGATGTGTGCATCAATCAACATATTATTTTAAATTTAAGGTTTCAAAGCGTAAAATATCAAAAGAAAAAGTTTTTAAAGCCATTTGATGTAATGGCATAGATTTATAACTAAGCAACCAAACCTTAAGACATTAAATTTTTTAAATGTCTTTGATAAGTTATGCTAATTAGAACTTTCACTTGAATAAATCATAACTCTTTACAAAGACTTTTACGTTTCACATTAAAGGATAATTAAGTGTCGAGAAATAAAAAAAAAATTAAACACCCACACTTTTTCAGAGGGAAGGGAAAGCAGTGGAAGGAAATAGATCGCTTATACGGATGGATTGAGGAGTCGAAGCAGCTCGAGCAGGTCAGGTCATACTTGTAACTCTAACTGGCTGGCTGGCTGAGCCCTGTACCACTGGTTCTTAATATTCAAGAAATAAATAAAATCCTAAAAAAAACGTAATGTAAAAGAGACACGATATTTAAATGTAAACAAGATATAAATAGTAAAAAAGAAACAGTTACACAATATTACTTACCTTCAGTTTTTTTACTTTTTAGTTCATTATATATTTTTAAACATTATTTGATTAACTAACCCTACTTTCACTGTCCTATTTATTCTAGCTTTGGTGTCTTTATAATATTTAAAATAAAATCTAAAATAGTACCTAACATTTAAAATGTATATACATATAAGTCTGTATAGTATTACACTTTGAAAGTTTGCCAGTAGAATAAAATATTTGCCGTAAACATTTCAATAAAGTTAAAAGTTTGTCTTCTGATACCGGTTGTCATATCAACCTTTTGAACTTTGACAGTTTATGTTTCAATGCAGCACACAGTTTTACTGATTGGAACAGCGGTTACATAATAACTAATATCTGGACTGCATGTCTTCGAAGACTAAACAAGCTAAAGTAGGTAAAAAAGAAAAAATATTTTAGCTCCGTCTTTAACAATTAATTATTAGTTTTACCTGTAACTAAGTAACTAACTATCTAAAAAACCCTCGAGTTTGTGCTCATTTGTTTTGTTTAACGAATTGAATACATTCAGCTTGGTGACAAGGGTGACGTAACGCGTAGTTTTTAGTTTTCTAAAGTATAATAATTATTTAAAGAGTAAACCTTCGGTTTTTTTAAATCATAATGTTGTGGACACGCCGAGACAAGCCTACACTAAATTTAGTTGCCGGTGAGGTTGAGTGGTGTCCAGAGCGAAACTATGCTCCTCATGCGAAGGTGCTCATGTAAAATCTTGTGACCGCTTCCTGAACTTATCTTCAATATGTACTGGATATTAAGATATCCAGATTTGGCGAATCACGTAAGCATGATTCGCCAAATCTCTTCGATGAAATTAATTGTTTACATGTTTTCTGCCGTAGCAGCCAACAAAAGACTACCGCCTCTTTCTTCATCAGTCAAAGTTTGCCGAACTCTCTTAAATTTGCAGAAAAATCGGTTGCCTTAGATGAGCCTTCATCTAAAAATGCAATTTGTAGTCTATCAGCGATTCCTTCGTTATTATCAACATCATCGAAAATGTTCTCGAGATAGATCCATTATTCAGTGAAGCACGATAATTATATTTAAATCTTGAAATTTGAAGTTGCAACTTTTGTGTGTTTTATCCTAAATAATTTTATTTTCAAAGTAACTCCCCGCAGCAAGATTTACGCGTTAAGCTGACCCAACGGTCACCGCGAGCACCTGCTAAGCTCTTGCCTATAAAGGCAAAGATTCAGGCTGATGGAGGAAACGCCGATTACGAAACATTAAGAACTGTTGTGGCAAGGCCCCTATGGACCGGAATGTAAAGGTGCATGCCGCTGCGCCAAGCACCCCGGTATTGGACCCCGGCGGAGTCGCACCGCAAAGTCAACTTCAAGGTGTTCGTGGTGTGAGGACCCAACGAGACAACCAAGAGAACACGGTGTTCGGTGAAAGCTTTTGGCCGCAAGGTGTGGTATTGGTATTGGTATAGGGCTCTGTTTTCGCATTTAGACTCATGGGCGGTTCATTACACGATCAGAAAGGGCTAACTAGTTGAGCCAGCCTATCTCCTTCCAGAGCGTCCTGGGGCATTCACAGGCATCTAGGAGCAACCATGCGCCTGCGAAGATACTTGCCCGTTGTGTGACCACTCTCTCGCACTCCAGGTTAACATGGGCGAGCGTTTCCTCCGCGTTGAGATATCCTTTGCATAGAGGGCTGTCTGTCGCATTGATGGTGAAAAGGTGCACGTAAGGTATGGTATTCTGTCGCTTTCGTAGACAAGGAGACCTACCAATAAACCGTACGAAGACTTAGTGCAAGTGAAGTGTTAGTAACTTAGTTTACAATTATATTTACTAACACAGAATATCTTAGTGTGTATGTGTAAATTAAAGTATTCGCCTATGCAGTCTGAAATAAATGATTTATTATTATTATATGTTCATGAAGTATAAAGTGTTTCATACATAAAAACTCTTTTTCATAAAGCTTTCTGGGTGACCTGGTAATTTAAATAAAAAGTGTCAACATTTTCATCACATTCAATGATTTATCTATCTAAAGGACGCATTCAGTTGATCCTAAAAATAAATCGATGATATCCAGACAAAATAAAATTACAGTCGTTTGTAAAAATGGGGTCCGCCATTTTGGCTGGCTGCGTCAATTTCTCACAAATGTATTTCTAGATGTCGCAAAAACAACGGATCACTGGCGGTCAGTTATTACAACGTTTTTTATCAGAATGGCAATTTCATTATTCACAAGTAGTTGGATTGTTAAATCTATTGTAAAATTTTGTAAGCAGATTTTATCTAGCATGTTTAAAGTTTAGTAAAAGTATCTAATAGACTGTGATGATTGTATTTCTGGGGCATTATTTTCAATGATTTATTTACATGTTTATTCATTTTATAAAAAAAAAACTAGCTACCCACCCTGGCTTCGGCTTTCGCACATCTTCAACAACCATCATCATATTTCAATCAATTTCAACAAAATTTTAACAAATTATACACCTAAACCTTCCTCATGAATCACTCTGTCTATTAGTGAAAACCGCATGAAAATCTGTTCAGTATTTTTTCAGTTTATCCCGAGCAGGCAGACGCGGCGGAGCACTTTGTTTTATGATATGTAGTGATGTATGTTGTCGCCACATCAAAAACTTATTTATTTTATTAAAAATAAGGGCAAACTATAATAGATGATAAAACAGTTCACTATTTAATAAAAATGAGTTAATAGACATTATTATGACTAGTTATACCGGTAGCGCAATGCTATTGGTCGATTGATAAATATTCACGAATAGTGGGGTTATAAAAGGCCATGCTAACATTACAAGTGGTTAACAATCACTTGAGTGCGGATTGAGGTTCGAACAACATAGTAGTTACTGTTATTTACTGATTTTGATAGTTTATAGCAATAGTTGTGAGACTGTTCCTAACATGCATACATTTATATTGTTAGATTCAAGCTGCAAACATTACCTTAGACAAAAATGATCACGATTTTTTCTTTTTAAAGCGAAGTCAAAACAGGAAGCTACTCTAAGAAAATAAATGAGTCTTATTGAAGTTCGAATCAATCATTATTTTATGAATAGCCTTTTGTATATGAAGTATTCTTTATGAAATAATGTAAAATGTCTTTTGTATTGACGACCACGCTTCGCAGAGGGTGATTGATCGGTAGATTGCTGATAACAATTAAGAGCTTGGGGTTATGAATATTCTCAAGGGGGTATTTCCATGTAATTTTAAATTAGAATAGAATAGAATAAACTTTATTATACACCAGTAAATATTGCTTTCAGTAAGTTTACAAAAAAAATTTATGTAAAAAGGGCGGCCTTAAAAGCTGTTTCTTCCAGGCAAGCTTGAACGTTATATGCTGTATATATATATTATATAATTAAAAATTGTATAACATTGTATTTGTATATTATATGGAAATACCATACAAAAAAGTAAAAGTAAATGAACACATAAATAATCTGATAAATTTAGGAAATATAATTTCCCGGAAAATATGAACATTGTGGAAAAACTTAATGAGCTTCTTTATGAATTAAAAATGTTTGTAACTCAACAATAATCTTGATTAACAAAGGCATAAGGGCACTAAAATCCAAACTAGATTATAATAAAGGTATATTTTAAATATCTGTGCACAGAGTTATAGCATGTTATATTCTGCCGACAAAGGAGGATAATCCAACTTGGCTAGGTAATGTAGCCTGCTTTATTAAATAATATCTCCTGTGATTTGTTTTAAATAAAAAGTTGATAAGGCTCGGCACGGTACACAAATTTATCATTTGCCAAAAAATACCCACTGAGATTGTCCCTGGTATAGCCTAACTCACACCTGCTCAACACCACATCACAATTAGAGATCATTATTGTGATAATGTGTATAATATGCTGTTGTGTTTTATTTGAATGGAAAAATGAGAGTTGAAACCGAACTAGTAGTGCCATTGGTGTGGACTAGTAATAGTATCTTTGACTATAAAGTATAATGGCTGTAATGGCTTGCCATATAATATAGATATATACGTAGATGATCAGTTTTCGAATTCCTTGTCACCACGTAAACGATTACACCATTCGTGCAGCTACATTACGAAAATTTATCTTCCATAAGTAAATTAAGGTTCAAATTTAAGCTTATTTACTAAGTAATCTTATCGAAAGTTCGTTTGTTATCAACCTACGTGGCAAACCATCCAGATCGTTAAGAACTAATGGCAAATTTATTAACATTGCTAGTTAACGACCACTTTGACAATATTTATGACTTGACGCCCCCAAAGATGGTCGCCCACTAGACTCAAAAGTTCATAATAATTAACATTGTAATTTGATTTCTTTTGTAATGTTTTGCAGGAAAGGATCTAGTGCTGTGAGGCTTTATGACCACCGGTAACCACTTAGTACTCCACCAACGAGGCGGGATACTTCACCAATAAGGCCCCCATAAGGTCCGAAAATAGTTGGGCAACCCTAAAATACACCCTCACGAAAGTGTTTATTCTATGACAGATTTTGAGTAAAGATTTGGTATATCTGATACAATACGCAGAAAATAAAAAACGAAATGATACAGAAGCTTTTTAATATTTTTATTGCTTTTCGAAGTAGTCTCCGTTCCTTTCTAAGTATCGTCGCATGCGATGGAACCATCGACTGAAGCAGTGAGCAAACTCTTCTCTAGGGATCTCTTTCACGCCTTTTTCAAACGCTGCCAAAGCAACTTCAGGGTTCATAAAACGAATTCCTCTAAGTTTATCTTTTATTTTTGGAAATAATTAAAAGTCACAAGGTGCCAGGTCGGGACTGTAAGGAGGATGACTCACTAACTCCACACCTTCGATAGACAAATATTCGATACTTCTTCTGGCGGAGTGAGCTGGAGCATTGTTGTGGTGGTGGAGGATCCTGGTTCTTGGGCGCTGCTGTCTAACATTTTCCAAGGCAATCATCTTTTTTCCTTGACGTAAAGAAGGGCAGAAATCCTTCTTCACTTTTGTAGATTGTCTTTTGGTTTCGGATTGGTAACAATATATCCAGCTTTCATCACCTGTGACGATGTCATATACAGCATTCGAGTCACCTCCGTCATACTTTTCAAGCATTGAGCGGCACCAATCCAAACGACGGCGTTTTTAATCTTCCGTCAAATTATGAGGTATCTATACAGTATAAAGTTTTGTTGTGTGTGTGTACTGTTGATATGCACTCTTTTATCAGCTTCTATCATCAGCTTTTATCATTTCGAATTGCCGCCAATTTGTAAAAACAAATTAATGACATATGAAAGCATTAAACATCTACAGATTCCCAAAGAGTTCCTAATTCGAAATTCCTTCTAGACCTATTCTAAAAACTTTCAGTGTTACCCACGTATTTTTTATTTACACATGACATGTTTACATGTACAGATACCGAAAAAAAGGCTATAAATAATATATATATAAATTAGGTATAGGCGCTTTGCTACTAGAGGTATGTAAGTGGGATCTGTTGGAAGTACTTTCTCAATCAAACTACAACAATTTGAGAAAACCTGTTGTACCCATAAAGAATATTTGAAGAACATAGGTCATGGTGTTTAAAGCCCGAATGGTGATGATTTATTGGCACCGGTGACCACTTATTAAAATATAACTTTAGCTGTAAAATTAAAGAACGCAAACACGGAACAGTCATCAACAAAATGTAAAATGATGGAGACATATTCGAATAACAAAAGCCATCGTGAACGTCAAATCGGTGTACAAATATCCAGTACTATCGAGACCCCATACTGAAATGATATTACTGATCGCTCTCTGTTATTTCCGAGAGACACATAATCAATCAAACCAGAATCTACCTTCAATATCTTGCCACTCCATCATATTTGTACCTATTAGAAATATTTCTATGGCGTCTTCTTTTAACGTCTTTACCAACCTATACATTTGACTTAACTCAGTAACGGTACGTATTTTCTAAGCTACTGTTTAAGCTTTAAATCACTCAATGTGCTTTAGACATGTTAAGAGATGTAGTTCCCTTTTTTAGCACTGACTGTAAACTCTCATCATCCATCAGCTAGAAGAAACTGATTGATATTTGATATACGCATTTACATACTTCAGTAATAAAACGATTATATTAACAGGAATTAACGCTTGGGTATGAATATACCTACCAACTGCTTGATTAATGATGATCTAATCATTAATAGTACAATAATATGGTAGGATTGAGCTGATCTAAAGAATAAATAATTATAGTAGCCGAAAGAGTGTAGAGTACAAAACATAACGTTGTTCTGTACCCACAATGGTCAATGGCCTTCCAAGATGATGATCCTTTTCTAAGGTGAAGAAACTTGCTGTGTGCTACTTTCTGCGAGGTGTAAGCCATGGTAAGTGACACAGTACCAACAATGAGAACATTTTTTAAGAAATTACACATGGATTTCTGTAGGATACGTTGACCTAACATTCGTGTTACATAATTCAGCGACAAAAACAAAACATTAGCGTACGTGTTTATTCTCACACTCTTATTACAATAGTACGCATTGTGGCACTTAATAACATGCGCCCCGTATTTCGATACATAATATTTGTATATTGGACACCATCCAAAAGAAAAGAGACGTCATTTGTTCCTGTCCAGCAAATAAAGACCTCTTTTTTCCACTTATCATCTCAATAATTACACGTTTGAATGATTTTTGTATAGAGATGGAAAGGTTAAGTTATAATGGAGGGATAATAACAAGCCACGCTGATGTAAAATGGAAATATTTCAAACAATATACAAAAGGGGAGTCTTAATTATTTATGTCTGTTTCATACTGCAGTGTCATTTAGGGTAACAATGCTGATATGACGAGGTGAAAATGGAATTCAATTATATACAGCTATACCAATGCTTTAACTTGTATAATATTCTATAGAATGATTAAATGATACTATCGGAATATGTTTTACTTTCTTTATTTTTATTTTTGCTGAAGTGAATTAGAATTTTTTGTGGGTGTGTGTGAGCTTAAATTTTTAAGCGCCATCTTGTTATATGCATGTATATGACGATAAAGCAAAACATAATCTCAAGATTTTATCTCTAAGCCTCCTGTTTTTTGTATTGAGCCACTGAATTCTCTGTGTACAAGGTTTTCCAAAAAGTAATCAAGTATCCTGTATGTATCTATCAACCTTGAAAATTTAAAAGGGTATGCTGAGGTGGCGAGGTGGTGAGGTAAGAATGAGTATGAAACGAATGACAAAACAAATATATAAGGCAAATGTATGTGGGAAAGCCGGTAGGGGTTTACCTCGCAGAACATACCCTGATCAAATTGGTGATTTTCTGAAGAATGAGCTGGTCAGAAGTATTTCTGATCAGGAGTTGGATTAAAACTTTGCTGACAGTTGAGGAATCTCATGAGATGTGTAAAGATTGAAGCGAGTGGAGGGCGGTTGTCTCTGCTTACCCTCTGTCTCTGCTTGAATGTAGTATGTATATCTCTATCAATTTTAAATTATAAAGTTCAGAAAACACAATCAAGTTAAATTTGCATTAAAAGTGTTTGTTAAATTAAGTGGCTGTTTGAGTTACCAATTAGGCAAATATTGTAGACAGTGCCTAAATACAAGTACATATTAGCGAAATGTTGTGGTTGTTGAATCAGTGAATTTAAGATCAAACACATATTCTATTGGAATACCGGGATGTTCTTGCGGCATGAGTTAGTGATTATAATATTGTGTATATTTGCGTCTGATTGAGATGTCTGCGTAATTGCTGTCAGATTTTCTTGTTAGACAATCGCAACTCATTGAAAGATCCCTAGAGCTGAAGATGTCACTTGAAAGAGAAAAAAATATGAAATTGTTCAATTTGTCTCTGGCGTTATTTGTCAGGATTCTTCAGTTCGGTTATCAATCTCTCTTACATTACGCGGAACCTACGGTAATTACAGAAAAAATAATTCCAAAATTATTCTTATCCTGTCACTTTGAATATAACAATTTAAATTCAAAATGCATTTTCATCTTGTATCTCATTCCGAGAAAACATTAATTTGCTTTTCGTGCAGTTCAAAGCATTTTTCCTTAACGACTTTTAATTTGGGTTTTCCTCATTATTTGTTTATTGTTAAGATTCATGGATCTTAAAATACGCTTGTGTTGTGTTGGATAAGATAGTCGTCTTATTTTTCATAAATATTAAGTATTGTTCCTTATCGTCAATGTAATAATAATATTCAATTTCATTATCCCATGTAATGATTTTTGGTTAACCCCAGTCCTTAAAATTATTATATTAATAAACTGTTGTTCAAATGTTTGAAATTAAGGTGAATAACAAAACAGTCTAGACAAACAGGCAAGCTAGCGGAACCCCATCTTTTCCAACCATGTTTATAGGAAAATTACGGTAAAATAAAATAAAAACAGGCCAAGTACAGTTAAAATCGCGTGACTAGAGTTCCATTAGATGAATATGTATTTCTACAATGTTTTTTTTTACTTAAAGAGTTGTTTTCCCATACATTTCAAAATGTAGGTTTGTATGCACAATATGCAGAGATTTACCATTTTATTTTTAAGACCATAGACTTTTAATTTATGAGTAAAGGATTATTTTCTGTATGTTATTCCTAATTTTAGACTTGGTAGTTTCAGAAGTAAGGGAGTGGGAATGGTCAATTTTCACCTTTTTTCTTAAATAACTTTTAAATTGGTGATTTTAGCCTTACACGATATTATTAAAGTCTGCATTTTTTTCTACTTTAACTAGCCGCCAAAAGTGACTAGTTTAGGGTAAACCCTAATCCTATTCAATCCCTAATCAAATTAGTAAAGTATTTCTGCCACATATTCTGTCAAAAAAGTATCGGGAATTGATAATTTAATTCTAATTCCAAATTCAATTCAAATATTTTTTTGTGGTTACGTTGGCACAACTGTTTTCTATATTGGCGGGAAATTTGAGCAATATCTGTCATTTAGTTTGTTTTCAGTACTCGATTTTGTAAGCTCATCTCAAGAGTGTTGTGCGATTTTAATAATGGATAAAATTTTGTATTGCAAATGAAATTTCATGTTCAGAGTCGATGAAAATGTTACAAAAGCATACGGTGAATCGACGTTATCAAAAACTCTCGTGCATATGAGAATCCTAGTCTAGAATTATTGGAAGATTTGTCTCGCTCTGGTCGGCCACCAACGTCTTCAACTGAAGTTAATATCGCCAAAGGGAAGGAAATTGAGCGATAGCCGCTGAACTTCCTGTGCCTCACGAATCGATGCTTACCATTTTAAATGACCGATGAACGATCTGAATTATACTTAATCGTGTAAAAGTCGCTGAAGTCATGCTAAAACGCGTCAATTCCAACCCTACATTTGTAACACGCATTCTTACTGGTGATGAGACATGGGTTTATGAGTTTGATATACAAATTAGTCAACAAGCTTCGGAATGGCGACTTCCAACTGAACCGAAACCGAAAAACCACGACAAAGTCGATAAAAATCAAGGTCGTGTTGACTGTTTTCTTTGACTCTCGAGGTGTTGTGCACTCGGAATTCTTGCCAGAAGGTCAGACTGTAAATAAAGAATATTGTTTGAGCGTTATGCGTCGTTTGACAGAGCAAATTCGTCGAAAAAGGCCAAATTTGTGGAAAGAAAATTCTTGGATATTACAACACGACAAAGCGCCATCGCACAAGGCCATCATTGTGAACGAATTTTTAACCAAAAACTCGAAAAATACCATCGAATTTTTTTCTCTTTCCAAAACTCAAATTACCACTTCGAAGTACAACGGGTACTTCGAAGTGGTAATTTCAGTCAATAGAAGTTATCAATGAGAATTCGCGGCGAGAACTGAAGTCGATTCCGGAAAATGCATTTAAAAAATGTTTAGATAACTAGATTATTCGTTGGCGTAAGTGTATTATTTCTGAAGGGGCCTACTTTGAAGCCAATACAATAAATTTGGAAGATTAGTTAACATTTTGTGTTTTATTGACCTTTTCCCGGTACTTTCAGAGTAATACATAGTGGATATTGGATATTGCTCGTTCAAAATTATGTTTATCATGTATGTAATAACCATCATGTATGTAAAACTAATAACCATTGAATTGAATAAAAAAATAGCTCTACCTACTCCGATCATTGGTAATAAATAACACTATATTATTGTCACATCAACAATGTTCTACATTTTGTGTCACTGTCTATGCGTATATCTACGTAACTCATATGGGGTTATTTTCTTAGTTTTTCCACGCAATAAAGCAGTAGTATTCAACTTGGTATGTTAACAAAAAAACCAATGGTTATGGTTATTGGGGTGATAAGTTTTTATGTAGACACACCATTACGGTCCTTTCTCTTGGCTGGCCTTGACTTAGCGCTATATAACGCGTAGTGCGCATATCAGGATGCTAAAGGTCAATGGCTCGTAGTACAAGATGACGTAGGGATCAATGCTTACATTGAATAAATTTTGAGTTCTATACGAGTTGGAAAGTTGTTGCATTTGAATATAACTAAGATTTACAATCATGTCTATTAATGAAAAGTAAGGATCGACGACTATGGATAAAGACCTTAATAATGGTATATGAACAGCTTACCATTGACATGCCAATTTTGTGCCACTGCCCTTAGCGCATAGCCAAGATTGAGAAAACCTATACCAGGCCTATGTCACTCGATGTACTTGCGTGCGTTAAATACCTACCGGCGGACTGGGTGTAAAGTAAGAGATAAAAAGCCCGGCACCATTATTTATGAAATTTAAAAAACCGGCCAAGTGCCGTTATATAAGTAAAAGGCTACCCCTTTTACTTGTATAACTAAGTTTAAAATTATTAAAAATATTTTTATTATATGATGTAACTAAACAATTTACGGTTTTCGCAATTTTACCTGAGTATTTGATATAAATTCCAGCTTGATACCTTTACGCGTTCCTGAGAAAAACAGTCTTGACAGACAGACAAACGGACGGACAACAAAGTGACCCTTATAGGATCACTTTGTTGTCCGTCCGTCCGTCCGTTTCGAGGTACGGAACCCTAAAAAAGACAGATAAGATGTAAACAAATATACAATGTATTATAAGTATTATTGACCTACTTAACTGAAAACAAATTAATGACTTTTAAATAAAAGTCAAAATGTTCACGTAAGACGAACAAGTTATGAGTTTAAACCAACTTTATCGTTTTGTTTGTTTGATTCCGTGGGATTATAAAACTTTGTGACATATTTAGTTTAGTAACTTTTATATATATTTTAATATTGCCGTAAATTCTTTAACTACGATTGTGACACTTAAAAACCTTCGACAAACGATTTTCGACATCCATACTCACTTTTAAAACGCATGATAGTCATTAAATCATGACCAACTATGGCCATCAAACATCTACAATACCGACTATATACTCGTTCCAATAAAAAATGTAAAAAAAATCAAATTTATCTATGTAAAAATCACACTCTGAAAAGTATGAAACAAGAAAATATTTTCATCTGACATTATTATCTAAAAACTATTAAATATTTATCTTCTATTAAGTAGATAACATACATATACATTTTAATTTAATACGTAGACATAATAATGTGTAAATGTATAATATAAATATTAAAAAAAAAAACTATGTAAGTTTATCTGTATTCTAGAACCCACAATAGAAGCTCTGCTGAGAGTGAGTCTAGAGAAATAGCGATGTGTAATAAATATGTCCCAGCGTATTATTGTTATTATAATATTTAGGGGATAGCCGTGGTCGTAGTACAACAGTATTTGTACCGTGTTTATTATTTATTAATGAACATTTCTGGAATCTAATATAGGATCCAGCAAACAACATTGGAGCGCTACCTTTAATTAGGTATAGCTCCTCGGTCCAATTTTCAGAAGGAGATCACAAGAGCATTTTTGTAAGCTTTGTCTGCGTTTGTAAATGTTCCCCACTTTGCAACATTTTCCATTGATGCTCCGCTCCTGTTGGTCGTAAAGTGATGTTATATAGCCTAAAGCCTTCCTCGATGAATGGGCTATCCAACACATTTTGTTTTAATTCGTATCGGTAGTTCCTGAGATTAGCGTGTTCAACCAAATAAACAAACTCTTCAGCTTTATAATATGAGTATACATCTATTGACGGATTGGAGTGACATTTTCAACGGCATAACGACAGGGAAGGGATTTTAAGTGGGAGATCCATGCTTTGACACGTATGGGCTGGCTCAACCAGAGTGATACTTGCGTTGTATGTTACCCGAAGCCCTAACCCTTCCTTCTCTCTCCACCATTCCCCGTCTTCCCCCCTCACCCTACTCCCATCTTATAGGCCGGCGACGCACTTTGCAAACTCGTGACTTGAAAAACCTGCAAACTCTTAAGTTGCAGGTACCCATGGGCGGGGATAGTCACTTACCATCAGGTGAACCGTCTGCTCGTTTACCCCTATCGCTTCAGGTATCCGCGTATCTGAGATCAATTTTTCTAATATAAAACAGTTCAATGCAGATGTCATCGCAAAAGGGAATGTTCATGTGACAAAATAGAAAACTAATAAATTTTAAAAACCAAGACCGCCACATATCTACATTCATTAAGTCTATTTTTAACTGACTTTAAAAATAAGGTGGCTCTCAATTCGACTGTTTTTTTTGTGTGTTTGTTACGTGATAGAGAGCCATGCTTCGGCACGTATGGGCCGGCTCGACCGGAGTGATACCACGGCCCCACAGAAAATCGGCACTGAAGGAATGCTTGCATTGTTTTTCGCAGAGTGAGTTAGGTTACCGGAGGCCCTAACCCTTCAATCTACCCCTTTTCTACCCTTCCCTGCTCTCATCTTAAAGGCCGGCAACGCACTTGTGGCTCTTGAGCTGCAGGTGCCTATGGGCGGCGGTAGTCATTTACTATCAGGTGACCTCTAATCCTCTTCCTAATTGAATTGGTTCTACTCAAAGTTGATCCCATGTAAATTTGAGGAATAAATTCCACCTCTATGGGTCGAAAATTAAGGAATGGAGGATACAGCTTATCACAATATCTCAGGATTTAGGCACATTGAAGTCGATTATATACTTTTTTTTAAAGTTAATTATGTTTTTACATGCTATTTTATGTTTTCTAACCTCATTCGATCACTGAAAATATAGTCAACACCACCACAACATTACTCGTAACTAAACATGGTGTTTTGGAAAAATTCCAATCAAAACACCAAAACTGCCTCTGTAATTTCGAATAAGTATCTATCCTTCGAACTATCTAGTCTAAATACGTCACAACTTCGAATAAAAGTAAGTGAGAACGCGAATCGACGTGATCCCGATTTTATTACAAGTACCATTGGTTGCCGACGACCAAATAATGCTTGGTAGACCGCCCTGTTTTAAGACATGGCCATAAACCAAAGTTCATCTTGACAGACAATAGAATGTTTATTGCTAACGATTTTAACTTTTACAAGTCCGTTGACCGAAAGTGGTTGAGCATTCTAAATGACTCGCAATAAATTGTTATTGATAAATTGAATAAGTTTGACAGTTGATTTGTTTTTCTGCTTTGTTTTCAGTAAAATAACATTTTGAATACTTTCAGATTCATATTTTTGCATTCATGAATTCAGTTGAAATATAATCCTTCAGCATTTCAATCATCGGTTCTGCTTATAAAATATATAAAACTTTTGAGACAAATATTTTCAATTATTCTAAATTAAATATTACTTAAGAGCAATGATAAAGGTATTCTAACAACAAATGGGTACATAGCCATTAGTTAGAATATCTTTAATTTAATATACCCTATAATATATTAAATAAAAAAAAATTCGCAACAAAACGATCTAAGACACGTTTTGTGAATTCGACAAAACTAACATTTTTAAACATATTTTGAGGCATTTCATCTGCTAAAAATGACAAAGAGTCCAGTTACATGGTATAATACATTATTCGTGTCTAATATTTGATGTAATTAAATATTCAGTTCATCGAATTGTCGTCGAGATTCTGGGACAATTGTTAAACAAAAACTATTTATTTAAAATATTCAGATTCTTTGCAGTAATAAAACCATATAAAATTATATAATTACGATTATGTATTTACACGGGAATTAACGCGATCACGAAAACGGTAAAATCAATCAATGTTTCGAAATGTTCAGAAATCAATGTTCGTTTGTTCGTATTTTAAGCACTGGCATATGTTCATCCGATCATTATGAAATTTTGCAGTTGCAGGGATACAGCAAAAGGATATAGGCTATAACGAAGAAAAAAAAATTATTTCACCTGTTTAAATAAAATATTTTACCTGAGGATTAGGATTACAAAAGAACGTAGACTGAGAGTTGTCCAAAAAGTTCTGTAATTTCTGTTACTGTAGATAGACTGTGAAGATTGCGTGCGTATATATCCTCAGCAGAGAGACGTGCTGCTATTGTCATTAGAGCTATATTTCAGATTGGGATTAATGATGGCTTCGAACCACTTACTAAGGTTTTAGCACTTGAGGAGCTAATTTATTTAAAAAAAAATTACGATCGCAGTATAAACATACGAAGTCTCACTGTCATCCACATACACACATACATTTTATGCATGAAACTTTATTACTACATCCATTAATACGTTCATAGCAACCGACAACCAACAACAATTTCGCTATTGGATCTATAGTTCTCAGAACGCGTGAACACATGAACCTTGCAAGTAGGTGGTGTATCTATGTAAATCATATGCAGTTCTTTTATTATAGACTGACTTTTAATTTTAAGTTAACCTAACTTTCTAACTTTCGCGTTCCATGATATATAATTCGCGATCAATAGGTGTTACATATCTTTGAATTGCCTGACGTTTCGACCAGGTTGCACTGGCCGTGGACACAGACTCGATGTAAGTAATACCAATCGATCGCGTTAATTTTCGTATACATAATTATATAAGGTTAACCTAGTCTTATACTGGGGTGATCTTTGAATTCAGGACATGTGCATGGTCATTTAAAACTGCATAAATAAGATAGGACATAATATACATACTTTTGCATTTTACAAAGTTAGTAACAGTTCAAAAGTTTCTTTGACTACATTGTTTATAACTAACAACATTCAATAAATAACACAGGAGCTCCAAAAAATATAAAAAACTTTCTTCAATAGTACCTTGGAGAATTCTTCTAATATTATACGAAACACTACGTAGGTGTCACGTATTTTCCACAAACATGGAACCACTGTGTTTGGGTCCGTTTTCTTAACTAAATCACAAAAAGCTCTTAGAGTTATCTTTGCTAAGAGGACCGGGGAATATAAAGCAATTTCTAATCAGTCGGTGTTTGCATTTTAAATTATCTCAACTGTAAGTAAATTGTGTTTTCTACACAAATTTAATAAAGCTGAAAATTTTCATGTTTGATTGTTTGTTGCAACGCGCTAATCAATCGAATATCAGTATCAGTCTGATTTGAATAATTATTTTTGTATTTAATAGAACATTTATAGAGGAAGGTTATAAACAATGTAACATTACGCTACGACCTCTAGGGGAGGAGCAGTGACCATAAACGCAGGTGAAACTGCGGGCAACGACTAGTCGATTATATTGCTCAAGAGAGAATTTGTTTGATAGATTCGATTGGTAAATATTTTAATACTCATCATATAAAGTTTTTAAATTACTTAGTTATGTTAGTTGTTGGTTGTAAGTTGAGGTTCATTGTAAACACTGAATGAGATGAGAAATAATATTTATTATCGTGTTGGTTAAATTGATTTTGGACATTTTAGGGCAAACATTATTTAAAACTAAATCTTATGAATGAACCTTGAGAAATTATTGAACGTTTGTACGAATAGAACATTGAACATACATATGTTGTAACCTAGCTAATATAGTTTTTCATTTAAATTTTCAAATATTTTTGTCTAAGATGCGGTAAGGTTTTAATCAATTAAAACGTTTAATTGCCATACTAAAGATATGACCAATTAGATAACCCTTTTGAGGTACTGAATTAAATCTTGAACAGTAATAAAAGAGGTTATTTTACAACCAAATAAATTCCTCTACAGCCATGTTTACTAAGCGATCATTTTCATTTAGAAGGCGAAGGTCAACTCTTTGACATTGACGATCATTAATGGATTGCTGAACTTAAATTGTTTATGAGGTATACAATAAACGACTGTTCATGATTAATTATGTCTTTAAGCAGCGATCTAGGCCTTTATGCTTCATTGGTATGATACTGTTCTATTCCCGAAATGGTCTAAATATTGTTTGAAAGGTTTTAATAATTTCTTTTTTACATAAAATTTGTTTTTCAGGGCTTCATAAATTGTTAATGCGACGTTCATCAGTCGTTACCAATGACCCTAAGTCTAGCTAGTTTAGGCTGGGTAAATATTATAACTGTAAACATCATGGAATAACGTACACGTAGTACGTAGAATATTTTTTTTGAAAAAGAGTATAGAATATAAATGTTTTGTGCTTATGATTTTCATCAGTATTTATTGATTTGATGTGATTTAAATTGATGTCTCAAACTCAATCATGACCTATATCATAGTTAGTCTACTTGTGTAGGCGTAGTTAGTCTATTCAATAATTCCCCTTAGCTATTACGTATGATGAAAAAAAAACAATTCTAACACTACATACTCCTATACGTACTATCATCATGTTTTGTAATTGAGATTGACAACGTTACGTCCTGTGAACGAGTCAATGAAGGAAAGAATGAGTGAAAGAATGAAATGGAATGAATGAATCTATGAATTCACAGTTATGTTTTCTGTGGGTTAAAATAAATTTTAAAAACCTCGAAGTTGCTACTCTAACTGATGGCTGGCAATTTATAAATTTCGATCAAATCTTGGAACTGCATAAATATGTATCATCAGGTAATTATTTCTGGGAAACTACATATTTTTATTATTTTTATTTGACACCAAAATGAGCGTGTGTCTTTGTAGTTTCGAGCCCTTTTAATTATGTTTACCCCTTCTTATCTATGGTTACGCATCGCAGTTGTATTGTATTATTTCTAACCACAACCCAAAATCCAAAATTAATTATATCCATCTAAGACGCTTTTAGCCGTGGTGTCAAGGAGAAATGATTATACGTTAAATTGATATTTGAGTTCAGCGATAAAAGACGTGTTTAGCGCTCGCTTTTACGGCCACCTCCGAAGACCTGCTGTTTATTATCATAATATTTTACGTTGATAAAAGACTGGATATTAACACTTTATTATACTTATACGTACCTGCTTGTCTTACAAGTTACGATTACAGCTTTACATGCTTCAAATTCTCCTTAACCCACATATCCATATAAAAAAAAATGGTCATCATTAAAAAAAAACATAAGTAGGTGTTTTTTTATTTACTTTGACAGAATATCAAGGATCCCGATAACGTGGGAGAGACATGCTTTGGCACGTATGGGCCGGCTCGACTCCGCTTGATACCACAGCCTCACAGAAAACCGGCAGTGAAGCAATGTTTGCATTGCATTTTGCCGCGTGAGTGAGGTTACCGGAGGCCCTAACCCTTCCCTCTCCCTTATTCCCGTTTTTCCCCTGTTCCCCCCTCCCCCTCTTCTCCTACTCCCGCCTTAAAGGGCGGCAACGCACTTGTGACTCTCGGGTTACAGGTGCCCATGGGCTGCTCGTTTGCCCCCTATTTCATAAAAAAAAAGAAATCCGTTTCTTTTTAGGGTGCCGTACGGTTAAATGAAAAACGTAACCCATATAAGATCACTCGTGCGTCTGTCTGTCCGTATGTCACAGCTAATTTACTCCGAATCTAAATGACGATTAAATTGAAAAAACATGAAAATTTACCATCCTCCGTATCTCCAAAACGACAAAGCATCAAGTTAAATAAATCTCTGAATGTGGTACGTACAAACTTACATTTGTAGTTGGAATGTATGAAAGAACGCATGTAAGTATGGATGTATGTAATGATTAATGATTTAAATATTGTAATCTATAAATAATAGTTAAATCTTTCATTTAGTTTAAATTAAGTACGGAGTTTTTGATGTATACCTTTTTTGTTTTTTTATAATCGTGTGGAAACCCCCATGGGTCACCACCTTACCGAGGGTGGAGTAGTATGTCGGACTCGAACCGACTAAAACCACACGGTGTTCCGTCACAAGTGAGTCTATTGCATGGGACCCGGGATACTGTAAGCTTGTATTGTTCTATTTGGTGGTTTACATCGTAAATAGAAAACAGGTTTGAAACTGTTGTGCTAAATGGTTATACATCTAGATGAACACTTGCGAATATTCCTTCGGACGTCCCTCAAGGTTCGTTGTTGGAACCTTTGTTATTTAATATATTCATCAATGACATAAGTAACTGCTTCATATCTTCCAAAATTATGCTTTATGCTGCTGATTTCAAAGTAATGAAGAAGATAAATACGGTTCAGGACGCTAAGGGACTACAAGAGGATCTGAACAGATTTCAGGCGCAGGCATGTTAGCATTTAATATCAAAGTTTATTTTTAAATGATTAACCGCAAAACATCAGGGCCTTTGCTTGTTAGTCACCTTGTTGTACAAAAAAAGACTTTTACTGCGATCTTTAACTATGTAAAGGTGCTTTCGTACATCCCCAGCCAAGCCGATCCACTTTTAAAAGGAGACTTTGTTGTCTTAAACACATATTTATTACACCTATAAAACTTCAATTTTGTGCGTGAGTGCTAAGGTTACTCATTACCTATTTATGTTATCTTTATGAATATAAATATATATAAGCTGGGCTGAAAATACACAGCATTTCCAAAATAATGGAAGGTATGTCATATGTATATATTTTATTTTAATGTAATTAGAAATACATTGACGAAATGAATACTCAGTTAACTCCTACAGTTGTCACCTACATACTCGTATATCCGATAATGGTCCGCGATGGTTTGCCTATGAATGTGCATATGAGTAACTTTGAATTTAGTAACCTCTGCAAACAAGTCTCATACAATATGGAGGCTGAATACCTTGACTAGCTGTGAGAATACCTAAAATCTAGCTGTGAGTTTTCTTTTTTTTATGATATAGGGGGCAAACGAGCAGACGATGATAAATGACTACCGCCGCCCATGGACACCTGCAACTCAAAAGTTACAAGTGCGTTGCCGGCCTTATAGTGGGAGTAGGGGAACGGGGGGGGGAAAGGTTAGGGCCTCCGGTAACCTCACTCACTGGGCGAAAAGCAATGTAAGTATTGCTTCACTACTGGTTTCCTGTGAGACCGTGGTCACTCCGGTCAAGGCGGTCCATACATACGTGCCGCAACATGGCTCTCCCACGTACGTTTCAACTGCAAACTAAGTAATGAACCTGGCCTGAGTTTTAGTGACTATCGCATACATTTTTTCTACACGCCCTTAGGAGAGTCTAGAAGCCTAAATCTAGTAGGTAGTAGTATTTTCGTTACCTATTTTCATTTCATGGTCGTTATAATTTGTCACGTGTTGATACAGTGTTATTTTGTGTTTCATAGAGAGAGCGTATTTACTTTCGGGCACATTACGTCACGTACAAGTAGAATATTGTGTTTAACGTAATTGCGCGCAATTAGGACATAGATTTTATCGGAATATTTAGTAATATTGAGGGAAGGAAAAATATAATTTTCATATGTTGACCCTAAATGCGGAGATTATAAGAGCTAAAGTAACTTGTAATTTTTTTTTCTATAACCCCCAGTAATATAAAATAAATAATGTCCCGCTGTCTGAAATATTATGTTGATATACATTTCGTTAGTTTGATTATGTGTCATGTTGCGTGTCAAACTTTGTGTAAGAGCTGAAACAGGCTGAAACCGCTTGAGGCTTTTGTGTATAAGCTGCTTTTAGGAGACTTCATCAGTAACAAACGTAGTGAAGTCGACCTCTTCGCGACGGTATTTAAAAAATCTTGTTTTATCTTGATTCTTGTTTAGGTTTAGGTATATTTTATTAGGTATAATTTTATAGTCTCAACATTGTAATAGTAGACACCGCGAATTGAATTTATGGCAGGCTACATGAAGAAATTGTTACTATTAAATCATTAATTAATTAATATGTTACTACCAAATAACTATCAACGAAATACTTTCAATATCCAATATTACATTAACGAATAAATATTTAGGCACGTGTAGATCCCACATGTAAAGCGTCGCTCCAAAGTTGTGCGTACAGTCGCGTCGTCTTCAGTTTTCAGCGGACGACTCTGAAACCGGCATTCGAGAGTGGCGCACGGCTGCGCAACCGAAAACCGCGTGTATTTTCCCGTACACGAACGAGAACTTTTAAAATGAATTATATTGATACTATAGTAGTGATACTACAGTACTATGTAACTGAATATTAATTATGTTGTACAGGATTTAAACTTTTTGTGTGAGTGTATGTGTAGTGTTTAGTAGCAAACTTTTTGTGTAGAGATAAGATTGAAAAAGTTGAGAGAAAACATTGTAAGTAATATATCTTATACATACGATTTTTTTAGTTACTGAGTAACATTTAATTAAATTCGGGAATTATTAAACTGATTGATTTATAAGCCATTTTAATTTAATATGTTCTGAAATGTTTAAAAAACTATATTGTTAGTAAATGAAACTGAGTGAAAATTAAAGATTTTAAAGAATTCAGTTTCTCGAAGCAGTGAAAATATGCATTGATAATTTATTTTCAAGTCTTTAAAATTTTACTTTATGAGTAATTGTATAATACGTTGCTCTCTCGGTTCCTGTTTTTATTTCAATTTCCATTCTGAATTCTATAATTATTTATTCCTTTACGCGTGCGACATTTATTTTTAAATTGTCTTTCTTTTTAAACGTCTATCAACAGCTCAGACAGCGCACATGCCTGTTATGAAGTTAATGTAATACTTTAATTTCACAACAGGCATTGATTACTATTTTTTTTATGATTATCATAGAAATGCTTCGCAATTCTTGAAGTGAGAATAAAAGAATATTATTAAAATAGCCCAAACTTTAAAAATTCGAATAAGTATATTTAAACCTTAATAATAGTAAACTCATCAATTTTTAAAACAAATATTATAACATTATTTACTTTATTTTTAATTTATAGAAATTACTTAAGCAGGTATAGATAGTAAGTGCAGTTTAAAGAGTAAGTTTAATTTATTTAGTGCTCTGTAGTATGTATTTTGCAATATATTTTACACAGTACGTCTTGTTTATTATCATAGTAGTATATTACAGCATTAATGTTAGTTTTACAAATACTTATCTAATAATGTGGGATTCAAGCATAAAATTTTACTAAAACACAAAAAAATACAAAATCATATTTCAATATGCGCGCCTCGATCAACCACATAAGCAAGAACTAGACTCATGAGGAAATTTGCAAGTCCACAAAAAGCTCTCTATCCTCATAAATTGTGACGTTTTTGTTTTGGCGTATTACATAAACGTCTATTTACTTTATAAAGAACATATTTACATAGTAAACTCGTAATTTTTTGCTCACGAGTGGAGTTTGGCTCGGGAAAATGCTGAGAAAAATTAGGCCATCAGCGGAGGTTTGCATATACAGTAGTAGTTGGTGGTGAAGAATGGTAAATATGAGGAACATGAAAAAAGGGCTTACTAAGCATTTCCCTTACTTCTATAGAAAGGGCATTAAGTGGTAAGAAAAACGGGATTTAACGGAATTCCAATTGACACCTGACTTGTGATCGAGTTTTCTGGTACAAAAATATTATTAGATATGTAAAAAATAGTTTTTACGTGATAAAAACTTCATTATTTTGCAATTAGAAGAAAGACATTTGTAGGGGTCGGTCTAGTTTTAGAAAAAAAATAAACTCATCATCACATCTGCGAAATTTGAATAAGACCATTTCGGAATAAACCCCTTTCGGACAAAAAAGAATTTTACAAATCCGTCTTTATGTGACAAAAAACATCCGAATTGAGAACCTCCGCCTTTTCCGCCTTTTTTGAAGTCGCCTAAAAATTAACACGAAATTTACCTCAGTTTTTTAAAATGACATGCATTATTTTTCTATACAGTTATTATATATAATTATAAATTAATTAGCCCACCATAATAACTTAATATGAAATCACCCTCAAACCAAGTTCATAAATTAGGACATAAACCATTTACATTTGGCAACTAGTAACACTTGCAACGTCGTACCAATGGCAGTATAATGATTAAAGTGTAGGACTGGCGAACGAGTGGCTGCAGGTTCGAACACTACAAATTACACTATTGACCTGAACCCACCGTTAACAGAAACATTTAATAATGTGCCACCTCCAGTGCTAGACTGCTTTTGGAAAACCCTTACTAATCTTACTAAAATTATAAAGGTGAAAGTTAGTGAGAGGATGGACTGATTCATGGATGGATTTATGTTAGATTAGATGATATTTGGCACAGAGATAGATCTCTGGAATGGCACATAGGCTATTTTTATCCCGGAAAAAATTAACGGGTCCCGTGGAATTATTATACCAAAATTTCCACTAAAACGAAGTCGCGCGCAACAGCTAGATATAAATACGAAAGTGAGTGTGCTAGATTGTTAGGTTTTCACACCGTAACTGCTCAAACGATCGTCGTGAAATTTTGCCGACACGTGGACAGGGGTTCAATAAAGGATACTTTCATTCAGAAAAATAAGTACTGTTACCGGAGGGATAGATTTATTGATAAAATCTACATTAACTAGTAATATAAATGCGAATGTGAATTAGTTTGTTCGTAATGCTTTTACGCCTTAACTACTAAACTAATCATTATAAAATTTTGCATACACGAAGTAGGAGAAAAAGACATAAGGTACCTTTCATACGAGTCGAGCCGTCCCATAATGTGCCGAAGCATGGCTCTCCCACGATATAAATTAAAAAAATATTGACAAAATCTACGTTCAGGCGTTAAATGAAAAGCCACTCGACATGTTTTGGTATAAGGGAGTATAAAACAAAATATTCCAGAGTCAAAACTGTAAAAACTAAGACAGCAGATAGGTATCTGCCGTCACAGCTTTAAGAGAAACTAGTTGATGTTCTGATGTAGACTAGATTTTTTAAAACTAAATTCTTCACCTAGTAGTTGATCTAGAAATCATATTAGTTTATATTATTAGTAATCGTTTATCAACGCTTATCAGTGCTTGCAAACAACAAAGTTGTCACTGCTACGTCTTTTTATTCCATTCGCCTCCAACGTAGTCTGATGAGCACGCTAGTAAGATTAAGCTGTCTGTATGTAAGTAAGTACTCCCTTCCTATGAGAAATGCAGGTGTCTCAACTGTCAGGACAATGATACTTCATTGATGTGATATTTCCGGTAGAAAACGTACCACAGGCTACTAGGGGTGACAAAGCAGTGCACTATCGCAAATATGAATCACTATGCGCGACTTTGACTTGACTTTGGTCGGTTGATTTTTCTACAAATACGATACGATATATCGTTTCCATTGCTGCACCGTTTTAAAAAGTATATTTTTATTTCATACATCAAGAATGATAACCAAAAAAATACTGAGAGTGCAAAATTTGTAGTGGTTTTATTCCGATGCACTGAAGATAAAAGTACACTTTATTTTTTACGACGGTTGTCTAGATTGACAAGTAAAAATACTTCTCCTCAGACGTATTTCAAGTTCAATTCTTCATCTTGTTGAGAGCCATGAACGCACCTTGTCCAAAATGTATCGCACATTGTACATTTATAATTATTAATCAAAGCGTCCTTTCAATTTTCTTAACACTGTAGCCTAAATTACAAATGAGGGTAACACTACCAATATTTTAAATGAACACATTTATCCAATAGCTTTTAAATGAAGGTGATCCCTGAAAAGGTCGGCTGAGATATCCTATCACAATCTCGCAGTTTGTTAATGGCCCTTTTAGGTAACGATGTTATAGTAAGTAGTTAAGCCTTTTCGACGAGTATTTATTGGACAGCGTAGCTACCCTATGGAGAAAGTTAAATTAACGCATATGTATTGTGAAATTTGAAGCATATTTATTTGGTCAAACGAATGAATCACGATCAGTGTATACATTTTGTTATAATGGATCGCTTATGAGTTTAAATACGGAAACAGAGCCCTACACCAAGATAATACATTTTATTCTTTGTTTTATTACGAAACAGCAAAACTATCGTTATACTGATATAACAGAACAAAATAGTCAAGAACACAACACACACTCGCGTATATTTCGATAAAAAAAATATCGAACACATCTAAGATTTACGGGTATTTTTGTACATTAACCAACTAACCTGTGCTAAAAATTACTTAGATTTGTATAGAATATCAATTTTGAATACTTTATGAGAACTTCACCATGTATTCTTTATTTTATAATATTATCTATTAGTTCCCGTCCTAAGGGTAGCCTGGAAGAGATCGCTCTTATTGATTAAACCTCATTGTGTATTTAACTGTATCATCCATGTTCCTATGTCTATATTAATGTGTAATAAATAATAATATTATTTATCTATTCATCTGCATACGTAAAACAAAAAAGCTATCCTAACTTTATCATATTTTGAATTAAAACTAACCCAATTTTAAAATACTTACTGTTCAATAACTTCACAATCTTAATATTAGTACATAGTGTAACTGTCAAAAACATTATTTTGTTTATTTCTCCTTTTTTCAAATACATTAGTCCTAATCCTATCCTAATTCATCTACAGACTAATAACAACCTTTCAAGAGAAAAGCTTCTATTGTGACTTAGCACCTTCCTTTGTACATACATGTACATACCCTCCTTTGTATATACCTTCCTTTGTATATACATGTACTTACCCTCCTTTGTATATACCTTCCTTTGTATATACCTTCCTTTGTACATACATGTACATACCCTCCTTTGTATATACATGTACATACCCTCCTTTGTATATACATGTACATACCTTCCATATTCTTATTTCTAAATAAAATATATATATATAATAAATATTTTAAGAGATGTATCGTAAAAACCATTTCAACCCTTATTTTCAAGATGGCGGCCGTGGGACAAGGGTGGCGACCCCACAAACTTGGTTTTAGCTTTACACTGACCCCCCCTACACATCAAAAAAATAAAATTGCGTCCTCTAAAAAACGCAACCCCAAATGTAACTTTTCAATGGACTATGGTGAAATGGAAGCATTTTTCTATGACACACCTTGTTATTGCAAAAAATGAATAACGTAAAGCGCTTTTATGACATTCGTGATTTTTAATACAGAATTTTTATTTTGAAACTGAAAAATTAAACTTGAAAACTGACCGCTAAAGCTAATATTTCGTATGAGAGAGGGCTGACATGAATGAAACTATAGGCATTTAATACCAAGGATGTTGATGGAATGTCCAGATTTCTCTGAAAATGTTTTGCATAAAAAAAAATTAATTGACATGAAGTTCATAATATTAGTTTAGAAGTGCACGGACACTAGGAAAAGCATTCATTATTTTTATTTTATTTCAAAAAAATTTTTTTAGGCTACATCAACTACCTATTTGTCGGCTACACATGACACTCCTAAAATTGGAGTACACCTTTCTGTAACAATCTGTATAGCAGGCACTTTAACAGAAACTTGTGACAGACAATAAAGCGAGAGCAATCAACGGCTGACAGTATAATCGTGGGAGAGCCATGCTTCGGCACGTATGGACCAGCTCGACCGGAGTGATACCACAGCCTCACAGAAAACCGGCAGTGAAGCAATCCTTGCATTGCTTTTCGTTGAATGAGTGAGGTTACCGGAGGCTCTAACCCTCCCTCTCCCCCTCTCCTCTCCTCTCCCCCTCTTCCCCTACTCCTACCTTAAAGGCCGGCAACGCACTTGTGATTCTTGAGTTGCAGATGCCCATTGACGGCAGTAGTCATTTACCATCAGGTGACCCGTCTGCTCGTTTGCCCGGTATGCCATTAAAAAAAATATAAATCGAAAATATATAATAAATAGAAAAAATTTCGTCACATATTGAAATTTATATCCGTAGCCTTTCTTAGCTCTTCAAACTGACGGCAAAGTAACGCTGCAATCAAATCTCTAAGAACAAGTGACTCAAGTACAACCTAGAAATGAAATCCCTGACGCTCGAAGAGATTTAAGTGCTCTCTGAAAATTTATTATACCTCACTGCATTTTTAATCAAGTATAACTGAGCTGGACTATTATCCATTCGGGTCCACTGCTAAGCTGATAACTTTTATTTAAAACTAGCTGATCAGACTTCTGGCGAATCAGACATTCTCCTATCCCTTAAAAAAAACTTATCGGCTCCAAGTATAGCAATTATCCGTCCAGGTGACATCATTAATTTAAAAAAATCATAAATTTCGTTGAAGCTGTTTAGGAGAATAAGAATTATTACGATTATATATACAACGGATTTTTATATCTGACTCTGTAGGTAGAAGCAGTTTTAAAACAGTACTCAGATGGTGACAAAAGCCACACCCAGTAATACGCACGGTACATAATCTATTAGTATAAATTACATTGCTTAGTATTACTTGAGCACTAGAAAAATAGAGAAACCTTTGAAAGCAATTCAAATAAGGAACTCCTGAAGTAATCCTTACTGTATGAGTTGAATTTTACAAACAAACGGACAACGAACACAAAATTCATCTAGACTCAGAACTCAACGCAGATAAAGTTAGTGAGCTAACTTCGACTTCTTAAACCACTCTTCCAACCATGGTATCTCATTTAATACTCTACAGGTGTTACAGAAAGGTGTGGTCAAATTTTAGGGGCTTTATGTGTAACCGACCGATAGTTGATTTAACTTTAAAAAAGTGGATTTCGAAAAAAAGAATTGTATTTTAAGATTTCTGTGTTTAAAATAACAAATTTTCCTAAAATTGTTAGCGCTTAAAATTATTTACGGAGTCTACTATAAGACCTCAAAATATGACCACACCTTTCTGTAACATCCTGTATATATTAATGAATTATGTGTATGTGTGTGTGTGTGACATTAGACGACCATAAATTTCAGAGTTATGTGAAACAACCTTTATTGATATGTAGGTGTCACGTTAAGACCACATTAACATCATTCAGTAATAATGTCATGTTAAACGTGTCCTGTTTTCTATTAAGTTGATTAATTTCATACACTATTAATTGAAGTCAAAGGATCCATTATTATATTTAATGAAACTATACATCTTCTAAGAAATTTGGTTGGCAATGACAAAAGTATAAAAATTTAAATTTGAGTTCACTCGTAAACGCAGCGAGTCATTCAAAGCTATCATATTACTTTTACAATTTGAAACCATGGTTTTAATTTTCTTTATTATTTCAGCGAAGGTAAGCGAATGTTGAATCAAAGTAAACCTATCCTAGACACCTGTGAACTGATAAAAACTTAGTGAAGCTTTACTTAAGTACTCTTAAAGCAAAAATCCAACTCGTTAAACAAACAATCCAGCTATAATCCAAACTTTTCTTACTCATGCTTTATTACTAGTTTGAATTAATAAAATTCTTTTAGAATATAATTCAGCATTCCCCACGTAGCTCCTGAATCTCATTTGGATTGTCTGTTGGTACTTTTGTACTTCTTTTATCTATACAAATAGATACTACAATAACAGCCTTTTACTAAATGCATCCGAATGTTTGACAGTAAATTTATAAAAAAAAAAAACATTTTTAAAATGTTTGTCTGTCTGTTTGTTCCGGCTTAGGTGAACCGATTTCCACGGGAGTTTCACTGGTAGGTAGCTGGTGTTATAAGGGGTAACTTAGGCTAATTTGTTTTTGGGAAAAGAATTAGGGTTCTGCGCAAAATATATCAATATCTACACGCTAGCGAAGCTACGCGGGGAATAGCTAATATAATGTCTTGAGATGTTAAATTCCTGTTTATTTCATTTTTAATATCTTCAACAGACTTTGTGTAAAGTTCACTGTTAAGAGAATGTTTATTTGCGACGCTTATGACTTTTATCTACTTTATGTTATTGCTGTTTGACATATATTTATGTTAACGTTATGGTAATATCGTCGCAGTCGTAGAAAACTACGAATTGGATTTTTTGAGAATTTTTGTTTTTGATATAAGCCTGTTGAAAATCTAATACTTTATCATAAAATAAATCATTTTTCAAAGCTCATACACACAGTAACATTGCAAAACCTTGACATAGATGGATTAATAGCATAGGTAATAAAATATCTGGAAAATAAAGATAATATATTAGACATGTTTACACAGGCACATTGCTATCTTGACACATACAAAGCATAGCTTATACTATGGAAAGTAGTTAAATCCCAAATCTCATACTGATCGAAATTCTAATAGTTTCTAAATTCAACTTTCATCTCCAACTCAACTTCATCTCCATCACCTGGATAATTGGCAATCCACCACTGTGCGGTTCTCCAGAATTTTTTTGCCTCCCACAACCAATCTCTGGAACAAATTGTTGCCTGCGGTATTTCCGGACCGATACGACCTTCAAACCTTCAAGAAAAGAGCGTACTCCTATCTCAAAGGCCGGCAACGGACTTGTGACTTTTGAGTTGCAGGTGTCCATTGGCGATGGTGGTCACTTACCATCAGGTGACCCGTCTGCTCGTTTGCCCCCTATAATATAAAAAAAATATATATAAAAAAGTTAGGTATACCTAAGGGACTACTGGGTCCATCCCCAACTTCCTCAATAACCAAACAAAATAACTTTCCCCCCTAATCAATGGTATATAATGGAAATAGAAGTAATTGAAATAAATCGCGGAATGTTTTGACAATGATTGATGGCAAAGCGTGAAAGGTTTAATTGTATCAATTTCCTTTACTTTTTGAACCAGTTTAGGTGATCACTAAATTGAGGTGCGCCTGTAAATTAGAGATGGTCGAGGAATGGGCCATTACTATATTATTTATCAAGGTATTTTGTGGAGTAAGTTATGGCATACATTTAATTTTGATAGATTTTTGATTACTCAATGTAAACAAACTAAAAATTTAGACAAGTATATAATCAAACATCAAGCTGTTAATAAGTTATAAGGCTGTCACACAATTGTTAGAATCTCCATGTGATCTGAAAAGAATTGTACCCGAATTCGCAATGTAAACACATTTACAACTAGTGAAACTGCGAAAGATAATTTTGACACCCGAATCCAAAGATTTTAAAGAGATATTTATAGTATTATAACAAGTCTAACAGTTTTTATGCTAAAAAGGTTTGCATATTTTCACAAGTTATTTGCATAATAGAAATCCATACTCTCGTTCTATGCTCTCATCTTTTCCCACTTACAAACATGGATGTCGATAACATGCCTTGAACAAGTTCACATTGCTATTCCAATTTTCATTTTGTTTTATTTTTTAACTGAAATCTGTAATTTTTTCGCAGCATTGTTTTTTAAACGTTGCAAAGCGTTTTGGCTTGTTTTTTTATGGCCGTCTGCCTGTTGTTTAGCAGTATGTTTATCAGAGGTCTGGTTAACTAGAAATGGTACTAGTTAGGGCTATGGAGGCCTGCCTAGTTTTAGTTAGATCGGACGGCTTTGTGTGAGATGTATCAAGTTATTATTATATGTATGTACTTACTGCATGCATTTATTAATGTTCATGACCCCTTGGACATGCTTAGTTTAAGTAGATCTGTGTAATATGTCCTAGAAAGTACCAGAATATCTCTTGTATTAGTCGATTTAACTAGTAGGCGACTGTAAAACTTTGGATCTATAGCAAGGCAGATGACGAAATTTTTATGTTGTAATTATTTCAAGAACTAAAACTATTGATGCTCTCCTTGCCATAAAATGAGTAGAACTTTGAAATGGGCCATTACAGTTCTATACATGATAAGTTGTAGTTATTTCTCGGACTGTCAGGTACATTAATAGTTGTTCACGTACAGAGTAGGTAGTATTGTTTTTTTTTTTAATATGGTTTTACATTCAAGTAACCAAGTGAGTACAGTTTTGTTTTTTTTTTTAAATAGATCCGCCTCAGATGCCTTTTGTGTATACAGGGCGTATTTGAAAATAGAACACTTACTTAAATCACTGAAAGGGTATATATATTTTTTTTTCATATGACTCTAGCATGCAGTTACAATAAAATATTGAAATTATGAAGAAAAAAAACTATCCGTTTAAAGTAGGTGGAATCTGTAAAGTTAAAGATTTTAAATGGTACACACTTTTTATTTTGGATTTTTTCATTCCGTTTCTAAGAAAATCTATAAAAAATAACTTCGAATTTTTTTTAAGTTACATTTTATGGATTTTCTCAAGAACTGAGTAAATAGTTCCAAAAAAAAATATACACTTAAAATTAATGTTTAAGATAGATTTCTTTTGCAATTATCACTACATATTATAAAACAAAGTCCGCTGCCGCGTCTGTCTGTCTGTCTGTTCACGATAAATTGAAAAACTACTGAACGGATTTTCATGCGGTTTTCACTAATAAACAGAGTGATTCATGAGGAAGGTTTTGGTATATAATTTTTACCCGTGCGAAGACGGGATGGGTTGCTAGTTTCTAATATTTCGATGCACTCCTTAATTTAACTACATTAATTTAAGCATGTAAGAATTAGTACTCATTTTATACTTTTATTGTTCTACAAAGCATTGCGTGTTTAACAGAAATTGGGAACAATTTCACCCACAATAATCGCGTATTACAAACCATGATATATCATTATAAATATCTGGTTTCCTGCAGAAAGTCATTTGATTTCAGATTCGTAGTTATAGGTAGCCTTTGGACTTACGCCAATGTTGTATAAGTTTAGAAACAAATACTAAACGGAGCATGAATTGCCGGAATATACCATAATTTAGAGTAGTTCAGATAGACAGTACGAGATAAAAAGATCTTGTGGATATAAAAATAAGTAATATATGAAATTGCTTGCCTATTCCAACTCACAGAATCCGATTGGAGGCCAATAAAGACCTCTGATTTGATAATATAAACTGTAAATAATTCTACTTAATATCATTACAATGATATTGTTACAAAAGTTACAATGACATAAATTGTATTCTCTTCTCACTCTCATCTGGGATAATGTTTGACTTAAATTATTGCCTTGCTCAATGGTGTCAACTCAATCTACTCTTTAATTTAATCTCTACTCAGTCTACAGAATTATAAGTCAGGTAAAAATAAAAGAGTGTCAGTCGTAGGACTGCACGTTAGAAGTGAAAACATAACTGACACATCTGTCATCTGAGCGTGACTCTTTCCCCAAATCAAAAGTGCCCAACGAGCCTAACTAAGTTTTCACTTAAAAAATTGTTAATAAATAATTGTGAGTTGCCGATCAGAAGTGTTCATTTTTGAAGAAAGTGACGCCATCTACTAGTGACATCCATCAAACTGACGTACGTTCGGACAAAATTTTGAATAAAGGTTTTCGGTATTGAGCACTATGGGCGTTATAAATTTTCACCTTAATTACAATTATGTTTTTGTTTATGTAAAATAAATGAATTGAATGAAAATTAAAATAATATGAATTCCACACACAATAAGTACTTAATTGGACTAATTATATTTTTAAAGATTAATTAATAAGGAGCTGACAGAACTCATTTTTTAGATTAGCACCCTCTAGTAGATCTATTTATGTATTATTAGCGTGACGGTGCGAGTTCAGTGCTTTTTTCTCATAGCAAAAGTGCACAACGTGCCTAAAGAAGTTTTCACTTTAAAAAGTAATAATGTATGAGTAGATCATACGTACAATCGTAATTTTAAGTATTGAGTTAAAATTAGTCAAACGAATTGGCCCAGAAGTATTTATTTTTCTGGACTGGACTGCCAGTAATGTGTTAGATATTGCTGGAATGTAATTACTTATATATCTTTGTCTGCCACTTATGTCTTCACTTGTTTGAGTCATTGTATGCTGTAGTTGTACATAATGTACATGACTCATAAATGTTCTGCCGATGAAATTCTTAATAGTTTTCCAGAAATTAGGCATTTGAGTAAAAAAATATGAAAACTGGCAAGTTTTGTATTTACACTTTATGGTTGACTAGCAGCGCCCCAGCGGTTTCACCCGTGTAAGTCCCGATCCCGTTGGAATATCAGGATAAAAAGTAGCCCATGCGTTAATCCAGATCTCCAAACATACCAAGTTTCATCGTAATCGATGCAGTGGTTTTTGCGTGAAAGAGTAACAAACATCCATCCATCCATCCATCCATGCATCCAAACTTTCATATTTATAATATTAGTGTCATCATCATAAAAAGATAATTCCACACATCGGTATTTTTTTATAAATTTTCACGATATCTTTGAAAAAAAATTAAAATTTTAATTAAACTAAAAACGGTTGCCATTTGGATAGGAGTCATAGGGGGTTATTTGACCTCCTATATATCCGCTTAATAGATTGTCGACATATTACCAGTAACTGTATAGAAACATACAGTACAGTGAAAGATGGAGATTAGGGCTGCCAGTGGTGTATTGAAACAATTTTAAGAAAAGCACCTCTGACGACATTTCATAAATCATTCACGTATTCGTAATGTTTCTGGAGACTTAACATAGTTTGTAACAGGTAAAGGTTTACAAAACTTTTGAGACTTTATTCATGCATACTAAAAATATACCCCTCAATAAGACCTTTATTTGAAATCCCTTTCATCTCGTCCCTAATCCCTTTTGTCACAATAAAGGTAAAAAACACTGTATGTAGGCACTTTAACTTCACATTCCGAACTTTCAAATCTTTTGCTTGATGAGTTTTTTGAAGTTAATGTTTCTATGGAATTTCCATAGGTATTGTCTTGCAGTCTAACAACAAATGTTATTTAAATATTCTTGTTGCAGACTGAATTCAAATTTAAAAAAGTTTCTCGCCGTGGATGTCTAAGCGTCGTCACCAACTTCGTTACATCATGTAATGAAACAACGTTTTATGACGTCATAGTCATTAAACCTTCTTAACCCCGTTCTACAGCTAGAAGTAAGATTAAGACGAATAAACTGATGAATTCAATGGGAATTCTTTTACAAAAGGTTCTCGCCAAAAGTATAATGAAAATATTATTTAAATTGTGAAGTTTGCAAACATGAATTTTAAACAATGAAAGAAATGTTACAAAACTCTAACCAAGCGTTGTAACATTGATTTTTACTTTAATATATTAATGAAAGTGCCATGCTAGTTAATTTACCTTCCATTAGTAGGCGAACGTGATGAGTTTGGTTAAATGGTACCTTAATAATAGGTCAGCAACAACTAACAAATCACGTTGGGGCACTCACAACATATGAACGTATTAAAAGAGGTTGGATAAATCAGTTTTTTTTTTCACATTGGAGTCACTAGAGACGTACCACTACCCTACAGAAGATAATCGAATTTCTTTTTAAAACACTTTTTTCAACATACTCATGTATTAATGTAAAATACTTGCCTGTATTTTAGAATATTTGCTTTAGTTTGTCGTATTATTAATTATTAAAGGCAGTGTATGTGTATTTTGGGGAAGTCTGGCTAATTTTAAGCCTAAAGGGGGAATATATGGAGAAAGGAAGCGTCTTGAAGCATATGTGTGAGCGTTTACACGCAAGTAGGTACTCATCCACAAGCGAGTGAAACCGTACACCTTTCTAATCACCCTTCTTTGCTTGCACATTTAATGTGGTCTACTTCACTTCCGTAAGGTTTAGGTGTAAATCGTTTGATAAGAGTTCTTTGCTTATTTCATGCCACTTTGAAAATAGAAGCATTGTAGAACCTCGCGTTTTACCTTGGCTTGATAGACAACCACATTGTGTACTTACAGATATTGCATATGATACTCACAGTTTTAAGAACAGATGTTTTTAACAAAAAATAATTCATAAAAGGAAAACTTGATAAATTTTAATAATATAAATATGGTACATTATTTTAATTACATGAATTAAATGTGTTGAATTGTAAAGCAAATGCAATGTTTTGAAATATTATCAAGTAGGTTGCCGCAACTAGTAGTCGTAGCCGCCTTTAAATGAATCCAATCAAATCAAATCAATTTATTGCACCCCAAACGTTTTAAAGATGGCAACTTAAAAGAGAGAAGGAAGCGTTGTTAATTAGTTTATTTTTATAATAGATGTATGTTATTTTTTAAATATTGGGTATATATACTTATTTATACGACCACTTTTTATGTTCAAGTATCTATTATTTAGTCCTTTTTATTTTATTATAGAATAACCTTCATGAGTGCTTGTCTCAGTGCTATAGGCAGTATTTATACCCGTCACTCTAACAGAGAGTATAACTGAGGGCCTTGATGACGTACTCCGTCATCGCACATGTCATTGCGACACTGCAGGGGCAAGACTCTCGCCCTCCACGGTGAAGTCGCCTGTTGCGGCAAGACGGCCAAGTATTGGGTAATAGGGATTTATAAGTTCCCCGTGCCGGAGCAACGTGTAGTTGGCGTCAGTTCGAGTCCGACATACCACCGCTAGTCTCGCTTAGATGATCGCGGTATCTAAAGATAAAGAAAAATACAATACCCTTAAAAGTAGTATTACGTTCTATCAGGTATACTTAATATTGTATATATGTAATTGTAGGAAACAAGTAAATTATGTGTAATAATAAAACAACCTAGAAAGTTCGCAGTTCACTAGAATAGGAAAAAAATCTATTTGGCAAGTAGTTTAATATTGTTACACACAAGATAAAGTCCTGTATTCCCATCCTGTGGTTTTTCTTACGTCACACTGGACAGTAATGGCATTGGGGTTCAAAACGTTCATGCGCCCCAGTTCATTTTTAGGACGCAGGGTGCAATGGACAAAGTGATGCTCCTGTTAAAAGTGTTGTTTTTTTTATTTAGATATAGAATACAAACATATTACTGTAATAATAGTGTTGTTCAAAGTAGCCCAAGGTAAAGGGATGCTCCAGGGTTTGAGGGACAAGGCTGGGCACGATTAAGGGATTATGACGGAGTCGTACCGACCAAAAGCACACGATATTTCCGATGTTTTCTCTCTCTCAACCGGTGTGAAACGTGGTGTGAAACAACGAGGTACCTGTTAAAACGCTAAGAACGAACTTAAATGATATCTTATTTACTTTATAAAATACTCAAACACAAACGTATATATTAGTCTTAATACAATGATCGTGTGTATTTAAACTACGAGGAGATATGCTTATTTACTCTACGACAATTGGCTATTCGCTGCATCACCACGTGGGAGCGCGTTATATAACCCATCACGTAAATCGATTCTTGTGTCTTACAATATTTACAAATTGATTTGTAAACCACTAAATTATTATTACTGGCGTATATCTCGATGTTGTAAATTAAGTTTGGCGACACCGTTCTATGCAGAAAGTAAAGTTTTTAGTGTATTCTGTGTGAAACACAGTTTAATACATTATATGGACAAATAAATAGATTCATTTCTGCATTTTGATATTTATTTATCGCGGAAATTTGACCATCAAAAGCCTCTTTTACATTTTGAATATGTTTAATAAGTGGAAATTGCATAAGATCATGATGCTAAAAATACAGTAATATAGTAATTATCAACACCTTATTTTAAATGTGATACTAATCAGCTTGTGATACATTATACGTTTGATGAAAGATGGCTAAGGTTTCAAGAGATTAATTATCGATAGTCGTTTCAAGATCTTTGATGTTGGTAGTCCGGGAAACTTTTAGTATAATTAAAACTTTCTTGGCGTTACTAGTATCTATTATAGTAATAAAATTTCTTTGGTGTAATCCATAAATTTTGAATCCTCAAAAATTGTTACAGAACAGGTGTTATGTCCCTTCAACGCAAAGAGAAGATCCTCCAACCAGGCTAGATGATCATGCCTGGCGGACCGCGGCCCAAAGGTTGATGTTGGAAAGTTCCATATACGGAGGTCGAAGTCTATCGTAACATTCTTGTTGAGTAATATCGCAACGAATGTCGTAATAAATCATTGAGCGAAAATTTTCTCTAGTCAAATTCATTTCGATGCACGACAGACACTTTTTTGCCACCAATTTGTAAAAACAAATGACACATGAAATCATTAAACATTTACAGATTCCCAAAGAGTTCCTAATTCATAATTTAAATAACTTTTTCATCGGCTTCTTTTCTTACTGGCTTATTCTAAAAAGTTTCAGTGTGACCCACGTATATTTATCGGCGCGAGAACTCTCATTGGGCGATGCGACATCAATAGTTACTACGTAGTCTTCGCTAGATGAAGCTGAAATATGTTTTTGTTATTCCTATGTGGAAGCCGCTACACAGCGATGGCCTGTATTATCTATTGCGTTGTTCCAATAATTACTGGCTCTTAGCATGATCAACTTTGGCAATAAAAGCCATACTCCATTAAGAAGTTAATTGTGTAACCCAATTTCATTTATTACTATCGCTTTGGTAAACTAGGGAAAAAAGATAAGCTCTTTTTTAGTTGTTAATTAAAACATGTCGAAGTAAAATTGTTTTCATCTTCATTTATGTATTCAGAAAGTGACTTTAAATTAGACTGAGAACCTAAATTTACAAAAGGCTCGAGGGAGAACATAAAATAAACTATCTCTATGGAATGCGTAATTATCTATGTACAACTTAGTTACGGATCATCCAAAACTTCATGATGTAACATTGAAAGAATATAATATTCTTATTTGAACCAGACAGTTTGCACGTTTTTTGATATTCGATACATAATTAGGACATTACAGGTTTGCTGATATTCGTTCATTACTGATGTGATGTTCTACGAGATCTAAATCGAAATCTAATTTATTATTTTTAAATAGTTATAATACTTTTTTATTATGTAATATATATTATATTATGTTATGTAATTATATTGATTTATTTAAGAAGTATATAAGTATTTGTTGGTAAATGATAACTATACAGTATATATAATACTGAAAATCATATTTTGTTATTTAATAACCCATTTGTAATATTTGAAACTTCAGTCTCGTTGACAACAGGTTGATTTTTTCCGTTACATCAATATCAAAAAACAAAAATTCTACCAGTACACGCTAAAGAGGTTCATAACAATTAGGAAGAAGATCAATGCTGATAAACCATGTGGGTACGTATTTATAGATATCGCTTAGGTCATAAAAACCTTAGAACATTATTACTGACAAGGAACACGAACGATTTCTAATATTATAAAACGAAATACCCATACCAGTAATTCTGAAAGCGAGAAACAATATATTAGTTTTGTTAGTCAGCTTCATTAATATGCGCAATCTGTATTTGCCGCATTAATGGCACCGACTCACTTCCTATCGTTCATAGTTTTGGTACAAATAATCGTTTTAACTCAACCTTTAGCCGGGATACGAACTCAATGTAACTAAATTTGAGGTCGCTGTGAAATTCAACCAACGGATGAATATCACAAGTTTCCTCTCTGCACATGTTACCGACTGCCAACATACTCGTACCTACTTATGAATGTATGTGCACCACTGTATGTAACTATAAAATGTATTAACGGTACAGAACTTACGTCTCTAGAAAGCTGACTTCGAAGAATGTGTATAGTCATTGTTGTGTATAATATTTTAAGATTTAATGTCCTTTTGACATGAATTTGTAAACTGTATTAATACTATGTAATGGACAAAATAAATGGATTTATCTTAAATGTTGTAAGTATTACAAAGTGTTATTCAAAACTATTCTCATGAGATTGATGAATGTATTTTTCCGAGTAAGACATAACGCTATAAAAGCTGTTGCATGAGATGAAACACAACTTGACAAAATGTAATAGAGACAAACATCTCTCCTTGTCCCTTGCGGACCATTTCCATAGATTTCGCAAACATTTTAAAACCTTTTTTATAAGAATTTATACTTATTTAATGCCAAGAAATGTTGAAATAGCAATCGTGTACATCTATGTTATAATTGGTCGGGGAAAGGCTTTTCGTATTCTGTACGTATAAAATTTAAGAAAAATCTCTTTGGTTGTACCGTTTGTATCTGGTTGGTTGGTAATACAGGTAATAAAGGACATTAAGAAAAAGAAAAAAAGTAAAAAGACTTTCCCGCCATTTTTCAATTGTTTTGCTGTCCGCCAAAATGGGTGAATCTAACGGAGAAATTCGATACATTCTGAAGTTTTATTACAAAAAAGGGAAAAATACGAAATTTGCGACATTTATGGACCTAACGCAGTGTCAGTAAGAGTAGTACAAAGTTGGTTCAAGTGTTTTCAGTCAGGACGCGGTGGAACGGGAGAGAGAGTAGAGTACGACTCTTTCTGCCCGCAGCAGACGCAGCAGGCGTCGGAGGGCGTTTAATGATCTCCGGTCACCTTAGGAAGCGGCCTGCGGACGACGAACTTTTGAGGAAGTCGTCGTCTGAACAGATACAGGGCCGAGAGTCAGAGCGCAGTGTTTCGGCGGGTGATGGTCGCACCGGGTGACGGGACCCGTCTTGGGTGAGACGGGTCAATGCCGATCGGGGTTTGCGAAAGAATGCAATGACGATTCTCACTCCCCTGACCATAGGCAAATAGCAGAACACTGGGGTAGTTTTAGGTCCAAGTGTCCATCCATGAGGGTCTTTCACCCCGTCACCAAAAAAAAAGCGTTTTCAGTCCTGGAATTTTGATGTCAAAAATTCAGCTCGCTCTGGTCGCCCTCATACGCATAAAGTCGATGCCATTTTTGAAAAAGTAGAGCAAGATCGGATATTGGTAATTACGACATAGCCGAGGAACTGAGGATTGACCATAAAAGAGTTTTGACCCATTTGAAAAAGTATGGTTATACAAAAAAGCTCGACATTTGGGTGTCACACGAGCTCACTGAAAGAAACCTAATGAATCGTGTACTCATTTGCGATTGTCTATTGAAGCGCAATGAAACCGAACCATTTTTGAAAAGATTGATCACTAGTGATGAAAACTGGATCACCCAACTTGCGACCTATGTGCGAAAAAGATCATGGTCAAAGGGTGGTTAAGCTCCATAGATTAAAGCGAAACCCGGATTAACACGCAATAAGGTGATGCTGTGTGTATGGTAGGATTGGAAGGGTATCGTTCATTATGAGCTTTTAACGCCGAGCAAAACTATCGATTTGGATCTCTACTGCCAACAACTAATGAGACTCAAGCAAAAAATTAAGAAAAAAACGGCTGCAATTGATCAACAGAAAAAGAGTGGTCTTTCATCATGATAACTCCAGACACACTTCTTTGGACACTCAGCAAAAATTGAGAGAGCTTGGTTGGGAAGTGTTAATGCATCCACCATATAGTCCTAACCTTGTAGCCTCAGATTTTCACCTGTTTCGGTCTCTTCAGAATTCTTTGTTAGGTTAATATCAAGAGAGGACTGTCAAAACTACTTTTCGCAGTTTTTTGATCAAAAATCCAAAGATTTCTACACCAACGGAATTATGTTACTAGCTACAAAATGGCAACAAGTCATCAAACAAAATGGCACATATATATATTATAATTTAAATTAAAAATTAAATTTTTTTACATACAAATTCAAGACATTTTTTTTTTAATTTAATGTAATTAAACTTTAAAAAAAATGTCTTGAATTTGTATGCAAAATACGAAAAACTTTTCCCCGAAATGTACGTTGGGGTTTCCGTTTATTCGCATTTGATATCTATACAAATATGCAGTAAACAAGTAACAGCAACAATGATACTTGAACAGTAAACGTAAATTTACACACCTTTATAAGGTGTAAAATAACTAAAAATACTTGTAGAAGGTTATTGTTTAGGCATAGGTACGCAGTTTCGTAAGTTATTAAGGAAAGCGTGTTTTCGCAAGGAACATTTTCGCAAGTGTGCGAACATTGTATTACAGCTTGGGGGTGACTTACCCTTCGATGATAGGAGAGGAAGAATCGGGCCGGAATGTCGAGCTGACACACGTGGCTTGAATATCTTCTCAAATTCCTTTCTTCGCCGGCTCTTGAGTTGTATCACCACCAAGACGTTTTTATTGTTGACAGGGAACACTCGCGTGTTCGTTTTATTATGATTTATAGCGATTTAGTTAGTATTTTATGAGCGATTAGCGTGAACTTCAATGCGTGCGCGTCGATGGTTTTTTTGCTAGAGAGCCGATTACGGTGACACCCAAAAGCAGGGCTATTTGTTTGACCTAGATGTTTTATAACTATAGTACAGATAGTACATTTACACATTCGGGCTATAAAAAACAAGTAAGTATGAAAAAAATAAGTATAAGGATAGATTAAATCAGCCTTGGCTTTCATCACAAAACCAAACATAATCTGGGGGTACGGTAGTGTCCCGCCAAGTCGAGCAAAAAAAATAAAACAGGCACAGGACTATACTTTTCTCGAAACCATCCAGGACATTTTCTGTAACTTCGTTCTTTTCAGTCACTAAGAGGGCTTAGTGTAACAAGGTATATCACCAAATTACATTCAATTTGAACTTGTAGCTTAAGAACTATTGCAAGTCAAAGTTCCTTAATTTCGTCACTGAATCACTCACCGATCATCAAAATTCTAAGGTACTTCTAGCAGACACAAGCTTTAAATTTGAAAACAATTAGTGAAAAACCGCAATTTCAGTTTCATTTTTTTTCTGGTTGTACAAACTGAATAAGTTACTTTGTAATTTATTCTATATGATAGATATGGGACTACAAAGTTACTTTTGCAGTTCATAAAATACATAAAGACATATATAGATAAGTAAATAGAGGATATAGGTAGGTATAGTGTCATTGACTAACGATTTAACGATGTATCCTTTAATATACTTACCTACAAAAAGAAATGAGATCAAATACAACAAACATAACAAACCCAACATATATAACAAACCCAAGTCTCGCAAGTCGCAACGTAGTTCATCTACCGCAAAAAGTTATGAGATAGAATTGTTACTTAATTTGTTAACTGACAAAGTTTTATACTGAGCGTTTCAATATTAGACTTCTCTATTTCTGGAATAAATAGAATGACTTGGCCATCGCACGGCAACATAATCACATTAGTATAATCTACTATTTTCAATTTTCCTAACTTGTCATATCTAAAAACACTTAAGCCTCAAACTTAATAATAATAATCGGTGTCTTTTGTCTCCTTTTCGTATACTCTGTAAGCTCAATGCTTGCAACCAATTAGATTTGTTTGTAAGAATAACTGCACACTTACTTACCGAAGTAAGTAGGTGTGCTGCCTACGATAAAAACGTCACGGCTCATAGAGTGTATTTCTTTCTTTGATGTGTTGTGGCAAACGTAACTAGACCTTAGCTTTGTATACCGACTTCTGGAGTTTTCCCGAGATGACAAATTCTGCATGGATTTGTGGATAACGATTTTGTTTCAGTTGTGTTTTGTGTCAGTGTTGACATTGTTTCTTTGACAGTGTTATTTTGACTTGGGATACGTTTTTCTACGAGAAATTTCGTAGAAATTTGCACACTGCTACTCACAAAAGCAATCCGATATTTTTTTAAGAATGGGAAATAATTATAAATTTTGTTATTAAACAGACTATTAAAATAAACTGGTTCACTGTGTACATGAGTTAATTAATGAATATGAATGAATTATTTAAAATATTTATCAATGATATTTATATAACATGTAATTAGATTCATAAATTTGACTTATTGTAGACAAGTGCACGAGAAATAAAAAATAGTAGAGAGGTTGAGAGTTATTTTTTTATATTTATTTTGTAGGATAGTACGTAATTGTGCTTGTGGCAGAGCATTCCAAACGTGTTCAGTTTTAAAACTGAAAGATTTATTATAGAATCTTGTAGAATGCAATAGTGTTTCTAATCTCAACTTTCAACCAGACTTTAGAGACTCTCAGAGCTCATTTATTACTCTAATTTAGAGTACCGTTGTTTGGGGATAATAGGGAAAACGAGGATTAAACAATAATGTATTCGTAAACACTAGAAACACACAATAAGAAGCTTATTCATTAGGCTTTGATAATAGATTTGGGGATTACAAATCACACGTGTTATTCAAAGGGTTTATCGTGTGATTATTTCCAGATTACTTTTTTAACATGTGTAAATCTAAAATTTCATGATAAACATGTCATCTTATGTGCTATGTTTTTTGTAGCAGCAATAATTGACTTACGAATAAATAGAACACGCTACAATTTAACAAACGATACTTAGGAGAAAACCTAGATTAATTTGTACGACTACTATTAACTTACATTTATATTTGTCAGAATCTACAGGAGGCACTGGGTGACACAATTTATGATAACAGGATTAACGCGAACGCGAACTTTAATCGCTGAAGTTTGTCGTAACTCAAGTAAGACAAATTATTGTAACCATAATTATACACAGGTATGCATGATATGAAATGTTATTTAATTATTTTTCGACGTGAACTCTGATCGTTTCGTTGCAACTGTGTCATAGAACTCATAGACTATGACACATAGTTGCAACTTGCTCATGGTGTCCATCATACCCAATACTTAAGTATCTTAGAACCTTAATAACTGTAAATATAATTCATACACTAATCTTGTTATTTTCTTATTTCTTAGTAATATTCTCTTACCAGGTTTTAGTACAAGTAAGTTATAGAGTGTAGGTGTAGAAATGGGCATGAAAATGAATGCTTGTTGTAATTTATTCAGTAATTTTTGTTTGCAAAAGCCTTCATATAAAAATATTTACTGCTAAATCTCACCGCTTACAATGTGCCAGACTAAAGACATGTTTTGTTCCAAATCAGGTAAACACGCCGTAGATCATTTCTTTAACTTATGTACCGTATTATTCACCGGTAGTTTACCGAGCTCTTTTATTTTCAGTTATTCCGTACATTAGGTTAGATCTTAATACGGAATATAAATGTTGATCCTGGGTGATATTTCTGTACTTACACCTGTATTTATATATTTATGATTACTAAAACGGCAACATCGACTTTTTTAATTTATTAAATGCAATTTGAATTTCGGTGCACATAGGTAGGTACATATGTAGGAATACTATTGTTCACAATAATCGTTATAATCTCAGGCATAAAAAATCCACTAACTGCTGATTTTTGGAGATGTTTATCCCCTTCTTCATTCTTCCATGTTTCTTTCATTAATCTTGGTTATCATCTTCAACAAAGAGCGGTCTTACACCACCTTCAACCGACTATTCTTTGCCATTTCGATCGTTCGGTAAATAAACACAGTACCTGCTTAATGGTTTCCATCTCGAAATAGACATCAAAGTACTGATAACCTTTGTAATAACTAGATGAGAAACTGAAACGGGTATATATCATCATGATCATAATATTTCAGCCGTAGGACGTCCGCTGCAGGACATAGGCCTTACTCAATGACTTCCAAGAAGACGGGTTGGCAGCGGTCTGCATCTTGTGGGTTGGCGTCTTACGGGTACATATATATAAATGGGGATAATTATAAGTTAAATGAGAATAACACCAGGCGCGCGTTATACAGCATTATCACTATTTCTATGAGGCTATTCCTATTTGAAATAAGGATACTGTCGGAAATATTACAAAGCACTAGACAGTAGATCCTTACTGAGCATAGCTCATACTATATGTTTCTGAACACAGATATTCATACCTACTTAGGTACATGTTATGTACAGAATTGCCTAGACATACAAGTATTTGCATTGACCGAAAATCCAACTGAGACATGTTGGTTGCAGTCAAATACTCAACCATCGCGCCAAAATTTACTGTTTTTAGAATTGAATGATTTCGGCAGTATGTTTAAATCAGGTGTTATCAGGTCTAGGTGGATTACGTCTGCTTAAAACCGACCCATGCGACCACCGATTTCATCTAACAGCAATGTACAGCAATAATAATAGTAGGAATATGGCTTTCATGAATGTTACATACATCCTTGAAAGCCTTCCCCAGAGTTTCATAATATTATTTAGGTCTCAAGTGTTGATAACGTGTAATGGAAGAACGCATTTAAAGATTGTCAGCATTAACTTTCCAGTTTGTCACAAATTTAACTTACTTGTGATTAAATATTGTGTTTTACAGTATTAAGTATTGTGTATTGTAGGAATTACAGACAAAACATGTATGTTTATCTATAATTCAAACCAAAGACTATTTCTTCACTTCAATAGAAAAAAAGTAAAATGAATTAATAATATTTATGGTTAATAAGTTTCTTAACGGCAGGTGAAACCGATTACCTGCGGGTGCGTCGATTAATGGCTAGAAAAAACTTTAAAAAAATCAAGCACCTATTAAATATTCATATCTTAGTTTTCTCCTTTTTTGCTGAATATTTTTTTCCAGTATTTGAACGCACAAGACGCCATTTTTTATTAAGTTAGCGGGAGCACAAATACGTATTTACGTACAACACCTGTCAAACGCACTGAGAGTCGAAGAAGTATATTTATGCTTACGTTAGTATATTAAGTTTATGATTTATACCTAATTTATACTGATTCAAATTGTTGCCACTTTGAGATGACAGACCGGGCATCAAGACATATATATAATCAAAGGCTTACGAATCAGTATTTCCTCTAGTGTGTTTATACGTTCAAGACGAATACGTAGGAAAAAGGTATTTAAATGTTCACTAAGTTCCAAACTTAGGCCATGAATTAACTTGTAGGAAGGAACCATAGATAACCAAGGCGACCGTCAATAAATATACTAGGGAAGTGTTTGTTACTAGATGAGTCGATTATCATAATAAATGCGTTCACCCTACTTATGCCACAGTTTAATTTATGCGAGAGCCTTGTGTCGAAAACAAGGAGTCTAACCTATTTAGATAAAACAGAATGGAAAATTATACACTATGACAGATAAAGATGATCCTAAACATGTTTTAATTCAGTCATACTTTTTGCTTCAGTAATATCTCGGCCTGGTGTATATTGAAATGCCGGAATTACTTATGGAGTTTAAAAGGAATTAAACCAATTATGTTAAGGTCTTATATAAACTGCAGTCAATGAACCGTGATGTAGCGACAGCTTGAGAGATTCATAAATGGGTTAATTATTCGCAAAGTAAAGCATAATAGCATAATTTAAGATTATCACCAACACTTTTGATCCTGTAGTCTTCTGAGAACTGGACTATAATATCGGAATACGTAGTTCAAATAAAAAATACTTCATGCAAAACGAGTACAATACGAAACCTTTCAGATGCACTGTACATTTTCGCCAATTAGAGGACTCTCAGACAAGAAGTTTCATGATTTGACTTTTTACTTCAGAGGCCTCTGAAGTATTCGTGTCCTTTAAAATATCTGCCAAATTTCTTCCACAAAAAAACAATGACATCTATGATTATTAGAAATTGTAAAAGTTGATACAATTTAATTAGACTACATATTATTATCTCTGTTTTAAAAATATAGCTTGATTGAGACTCTCATGGTAGTAGTAAAGTAATACTATGTTAAAATCACTAAACTCGCAACTGTTACTTCTATTGATTGTTTTTAGGTTTTCATAGTCCGAACTATGGTTTCGTCTGTCTGTCACAGCCAATTTGCTCCGAATCCACTGGACCTACTGGATTAAGTTTGCAATTTGGAGCACATATCAACTCCTGTGACCCAAACACACACGTGCAATGTAAATAAATGAATTTTGAATGTATTGGTCGTTTTTCGAAAATTAGAATAAAATAAATTTGCTAACTGTACCGTGTGACATATAAAAGGACTTGTTATATATATATATTTATAATTTTGACATTATTAGTTTCAAAGTTATTTAAGAAAATACACATAAAATTGATTATTCCTCATCCTTATCCGCGAAACGACTAGTGGGCCGTCAAAGCTATGGGCAGATATGACGAAAAACGTACTGGAAACGAGATATCACACGAAATGTCAAAAAGGTCTTCTTTTTTGCTAAATTGTGAAAAAAATAACGCCCCACTTGTCCAGACAAAAATAAAAATGCGTTGTCATCCAAAATATATGTATTTTAGTTCCTTGACTGGGCTATACTCCATAACTTAAATATTACCCAAAACACTTTGCAAATTGACTTCAAATAATTTATGGTTGGTGGTTTCTAGCTAAATTGTCGCCTTTGCTCGAAAAGAGGTGTAAACACGCAGTAAAATCGTCCCGCGTGCTTTTACTTGAGATTTACTGTGTACACTTGTACAAGGACATTAATCACGGAAACATTTAAAAGAAAATGCGCCTTTATGTATTACAAGCTGAGAACTATTCAAGCATATTATGCCTTATTTATTGATGAAATATTTTGAAAGTATGTAATTTCTACCAAATGTAACAGGATTAACGGACACCTCCAACGTCTCATCATGTTGACTGCAACAATGATATGAACTAATGAATCAATAATATAATTATAAATCATACTGAAGGTAATAATGAATACGGTTTTTGTGCATAGATTTCTTTAGACTCTAAGGAGCACAAGTACTATAGTTTTATACCTGCCCTAACAGAGCTCTGAACTAGCAGAAAATTTACACAAAGTACTACAAGCACACCCGCAATGCTTATAATACACTGTGGCATACCGATCTCATTGGTAATAAAGGCTCTTTTTATAATAAAGTATTTGATAATAAAAGTAAAGTATTATTATTGGTGTGTTGCGTTCGGGTTGCTCTTCTTACTGGTGTGTGAGTAGCTAATTCAAATGTAGTTGTTAAATTTTAAAATGTAAAATGTTTCGCAACGAAAGAAGCAGAATAAGAAGTTGAAGTTTATCTGCAGTCCGAGGCAGCCATCCGAGTTTTAGACGCTACCACACACTTCATCAGAACTGCTATCTAACCGCAACCTTCTGTCGTTGTCAGTCTGGGTGATGATCATTTCTGAGTCTGGCCTTGCGTTACTCTTGCAAGTTAGTTATTCTTTGAAATAAATAAATGAACGGATTTAGAATAAAAAAATAAGTCTGACGCTGGTATTGCATGATTTAGCGTTCAATGTTCATGGAATATTGTTTACTTTCTTCAGCTTTTATAAAAATATTCAGAAAGAAACTTACGTACTGGAATATGATCATATTTTCTGAACCAAATTTTATTTGACATCTTCATGACGTGAAGCCATACACATTGGCCTCCACGTCAAAGGTCGCGCGGTAGAATTTGTGACAAATATTTATACTTTTCTGTTAGATTGTTTGAGCTCGTGATTTATTAAAGTGACACATTTCAAAACATGTTTGGGTCGGGTAACAATCGGGAAAAATTCTGAATATGTCATACATTTTTGAATCAACATGTACTGGCTTACGGAATTTGCACATTTTTGAGGGAGAAGGTACTGTAAAGATTAATGCCAATAATAAATCTGATATCCAAAGCAGTGTATTATTTGAAAGTTAATGATATGATAAAACAATTGAACCAAATAAAAGAGAATATGGGAGGAATTCAAATGTACAATGAAATATCGTAATAAGAGAAAATAAATCTACTGTCATACTAAAGCCGGATTCATTCAACAAAAACATATTTATTATGTCAAGAATTTACAATTCTCCTGGGCTGTTAAGAAGTAAAAAAGTATGCAAATAATTTTGTCAGCTTGGAATTCCATTTGTAATTTTATCGCGAGGATGCTTTAATGAAAATAAAAAAGATTACGCTTACGAAATTGAATCACGCTTTTTCCTCTACTACGTTTTGTATAATCAACAAGTTTGAGTAAATTGATTTAAATTAAATTATGACCGATGAAAATGAAAATTGGCAAATTTATTTTTATAATGTGTATGAGATTAATGCATATCCCTTTTTAACAGAACTGACCTTTATTTTTATAAAAGTAAAGCATGTTTTCATAAATATACTGACATGCCACCGTCAGGATGTTTATTTCTTTAAATTTCTGCCTAGTGAATCACGATTTCCTGAGTTATAAATTGCTCGGATAGAATTTCGTGGTATTCACTAGTTTCAACTCCTCTTCTTTAACCATTATAATGTTTTTCGCCTGTGGAACGTTTGGAGTAGGGAATCGGATACATTTAGTTTTTTCTCCATTAAGAAGTAAGTTGTTAATGTTAAACAAGCGAACCACTTTCGAAATAGCATCATTTACGTCTTCAAAGCTTGTACTAATACGTTTTGGTCTAAATAAGAGTAGATTATCATCCGCAAACAACTCTATCTCGTAGTTGCTCTTAACAAGATGAGACAAGTAAATAATCGAGACTGGTCTGAACGATCGCCGTCACGCCATCTTTAACTCGACTTGAAGTACCGCCGTTCTTGTTGAAGTCCCGGTGACGACGGCGGTCGACAAGCGCCCTTACGTTCTCAAGCAACTTTCAAAAAGAACATAAACGAATGGACAGAGTATAGTGTGGGGACGGTGTGAGAGAGTAAGAGATAGAAAGAAATTGAAAAAAGGGAAAGAGAGGTGCGGAGTGGTAAATGCATGCTTCACTGCAGCTGCATGCACTAAACTTTCTTTACGATTTTTGTAACTTTGGCTTGTGGAAATCAGCAGATTGTTTGTTTTCTGTTATCCTTGAATCTTATCCTAATCCTTCAAAATAAATAAAAAAATCGACCGAGCTCGAGAATGACTCAAGGTGACGTTTTTTTGCAAGTTTGTAACAAATGCTAAAAAGTGTGCATTTTAAGATTCTGAGTGGGTGACTCAGAATCTTAAAATGCCCACTTTTTAGCATGTAATTAACCCACCTTATCTTAATTTGACGCGCTCGAGTATGTCAAATAATCGATTTTTTTTTACTATTCTGATTGGCTGTCCTAAACGCCCGGCTCTAGATAGAGGGCTTCTATATGATGGAGGTGCTTACTAGGGTACAAGGTATAGTCTGACGCGCTGGAGTAAATCCCAAAATCCCTTAGTGGGTTCCCCTACTATAGGTCACTGTTACACGAAAAAGCATATTTTTATTCTTTCACGTAAAACACTGTACTGCCGTTCTAAACCTAAAAGGCGGTTAAATAATAACTGATTTAATGCCATTTAGCTGCCTCTTAGCTTGAGGATTTACCGTTTGTGTACAAACTGAGTGTCTTTTTTTCATTGTACACTATTTTGATTCATAATATTTGCAAAAACCAAAGCGCCAACATAATTGGTAATGATAGCAAAATTAGATATTTGATTGGCTATAATTATGTAACAGTTACCCAATTAAAAACTGCATCAACTGATAAGATAGAAAACCAAAATCTGTTTGGCCATTTTCTTATGATATTTTTTAGTTTCAGGTATAGGCACATTTTCTAAGATATTTTGTACTTCAAATTTCAAATAGACTGAAAATTTTGCTTCACAATCTTATCTTACTAATATTATAAAGACGAAAGTTTGTGAGGATGTTTGTTACTCTTTCACGCAAATACGGCTGAACGGATCTGGATGAAATTTGGCACAGAGATTCATTATACTCTAGAATAATAGCTACTTTTTGTTCCGGAAAAATGTAAGGTTCTGGTAGGATAGATTCCACCAAAATTTCCACGCAAACGAAGTCGCGGGCATCATCAGCTAATAATTAATATGGTTAAAATAGGGTTACGAATTATAGTTTCTTTAACTAACAATATTCGCACTTATCATAGCATGTTAAAATAAGGACTAAAATAGAATATCCCTTCCACGTGATGTAAGATATAACCCCCGTTAACAACACAAACAAGAGGATGAACGTTGATTACTTTATAAGTTAGGTATAAACACACAAATTAGCCTTCCCACATCTATTCATCGCTAAAAGCAATGCAGCGACACGTTACCTGAATAATCTGTTGTTAAGTAATATTATTATTTTGTGTTTGGCGTAATTCTTAACCGACTTCAATGAGAGGGAATATAGGTATTTTAGTGAGCGATAAGTTTTGGTCAAGATATTTTTTTTACCTAAGTAGGTCTAGATAACGCTGTGTAAAATATCCCTGGTTATATTATATTATTATATATTTTGCTATTGGATAAATTGCACATTTAGATAGCTATAAAAGAAACACAGGTAAAATTTCTAGACAAAGGGGGCTTAAAGTCGTTTAATAAATTGTTGATGTTGTCAACATCAAATTATAGTTTGGTTAAATTATAAAAAAACACGCTTTAATGGTGAGCCAAATTAAAAAAGGAAAAAATAGTTCCACTATCCTCGTGGCTTCATCATCAGACCATCCTATTGGATTCGTCAAACTTAATCGTATGAGCCCAAACTCGAGGGGTTAAATAATAGTCTCCTCATACAATACAATCCTCATAAAAACTTTCCTGAATTTTTAAAATAATTTCATGGGAAAACTACTGAAATTTTATTTCTTTATATGATAAATTTAATATAAACCACTGCATAGTCTGTCCTACTATTTTACAGTTTCACTTATTTATTAATAATGATTTCTACTTTCGTTTCAATTTTGTGCATGGAGTTAAGATTTCAAAATATTAATCGTGCTGTGCGATTATTTGAGCTTTGTTTGAAGTAATTCAAGATGTATTATATTCCAAAAGAAATGTATTAGGGCGATGTATCAATTATGAAAGTATTATAGTTGTAAACTTTATTTTCAATCACTTAAAGTATTAAAATTACAATGTTTGTATATTTTTGAAGTTATTGTTTTTTGTAAAAAATAATTTAAACTCATACAAAACGCTTCGCAGCAATAGACACAATCACAAAATTTAGGTACCATCAGGTACAAGCTAATAGAACAACCCTTTTAAATAGAAGTGTATTTTGTATGGTACGTAAAAATTAAAAACAACTTTATTATATTATTTATTATTTTATTACCTATTTAATAATATATTTATTAAATTATATATTAATATATATATATATATATATATATTTATAGGAATACTTATTAACGAGTTCCTAATAAATAAATATTATTATGATATTAAGGAGTAAATAGATGATAAGTTTTAACAGAATATAATTATGTTGTTATTATTTGTTAATTAATAATATTATATGTCTACACTATTGTTTTACAAACGTTAGTACTTTCGTCAAGTTAGGAGTAAGAACAAATACTCTGTATGCCTCTGGGCCGTAGCTTAGGCCCACCTTAGTTATGTACTCATATTCGCAAAATAAATTATTTGAATTGATTTCAGAGTAAATTTTAATTGTTACTTTTAGCATGAGGTGTACATTGTTTGTAATTTAATATATATAAACTGTACAAAGTAGGGAGCTATTAATAGAGTGCTTGGCCACAGAACGACCTCGCCACTCGGCAACTAGGTTTTGGGTGAGGCATTACTGCTTCAGGCTAAGATAACATTACACTGACATTCTAAAGTAGCTCGGCATGGCAAGTACTGGCAACTTACAGGATCATAGACTTCTAAGATAAAGGAATAAAAACAGTTTCAAAATGTCCTAGAAAGAAAAGCCCATTAAAAGCCGGCCAAGGTGATAGATCTTAGCCGGCGTTAAAAGGACATACTATCCGAGGGAATAAGACCTTATTATACAACGTTGTTTAAGTTCAACACTTGATAGTATATCCTTAAAAAAATTTAATACCAACTTTGAACTTACTAAAAACAACCCAAAAAAAATAACTGAATAGAGTTTAAAACTATGATCTGCAGCTACAGCGAGAAATAAAGGTTAACATACATTGTAAAAACCAGTTATGAATAAAAGTGGAGTCAATTTGATGCACAAGGTTTAAGGCCCCGTAAAAGATTAGAAGTTTAAAGTTCTGTATCACTACTAGAAACAACGAGTTAGTAAAAGAGTTTATAGCTTTTTCATGTCACCGAACACAAGCACAGCTTCATATGAAGCGTACAATATTGCGGTACCACGTCATACATACATAGAAGCTAGTCTTTTCTTTATCAACTTAAAAACGAGTCCGCACCCGTAGTTTTACCTAAAACTGTAAGCGACAAATGACCCAATGAAGAACGATAACTCAATTTTTAATACCGCATCGCCCAAAATGAAATTACTTTACTTTCTTTCGGTAAATAAGAAAAGGTTTTCTTTTTTTTTTATAATATATTTGTAGACATACATTTTAGGGTTGTATTCACAACAAGATTAATAATATACTTTTTTTATGAATGCTCAAAACTTGGTCCCGGACTCAATGCGTATTACCTATATATGGCAATTTGAAGTGTATGAAATGGGTGTTCGAGGCAAACATAAAACAATGCCATACATACGCTACAATATTTAAAACTTTAGTTTAGTAAAAAACTAACAAAATACACTAAAAAAGTATTCCACTATCCAGCTCCTAGCTTCATCTGATGATGAAGTTAAGAGCTGGATAGTGGAACCATCATCAAGCCCATTCTGTTGGACTCGTCAAAAGGAATAATTATGAGCCCAAACCCGAGGGGTTTACTAGTAGCCACTGAAGAGTTCCACATGCCAAATAATATTATTGTCATCCAAACTTCAATAAAATACAGTTTCATTGCTATACGACAATTAGAAGTAAGTTAAAATTATCTTCCAAGATTTGTTTACAAAGTCAGTTATGGATAAAGCTAAAAAAACATCGACATTTTAAACGGTTATATATTTTTGCGAAATGGTCAGATAGAGCTTTACCTTTAGACTTTTGATATCATGAACAATTGTTTTTTTTTTTTATATGGCAAAGGCTGCAAACGAGCGGACGGGTCACCTGATGGTGAATGACTACCGCCGCCTTTGGGCTCCTGCAACTCAAGAGTCACAAGTGCGTTGCCGGGCCTTTAAGGTGGGAGTAGGGGATGGGTAAAAGAGGTGGACGAGAGGGGGAAGGGAGGGTCAGGGCCTCCGTTAACCTCACTTACTCGGCGAAAAGCAATGAAGCATTGCTTCACTACCGGTTTTCTGTGAGGCCGTGGTATCAAAAAATCTTAGAACATTACTTACTTACATTATTTCAGATTACATTGTTCGTTCACTTGAATAAGCAAAATACACACTATAAACGTTATTTTGTGTTTAATTAGGATTATAAAATAATAGTTCATTTAATATTTTATTTTTATTAGAAGCAGCGGATTTGTTGCATATCATTTGTGCTATGTCGGACACAGCCAAAATATAAGCCGTAACTTACTTAACTTAAACAACTATTTTCTCTTGATTATAGATATACGGTCTTATTCATGTGTGTATTTCAGGGATGCCCGACTAGATTCGGACTCGACGGGCGTCCTTTATCAATGAGCGATTAATGAGTGCATTAGTGGCAGGCGCCACACAAATATATTTTCTCTTAATATATTTCTACTTTATTATAAATTATCATGCATTTCATTGATGCCAATGAAATGGCATGCTTGTGTAGATAAGATAGCATAATGATACATTAACTCCTCGCAATGGAGAGTTCGACTCTTCAACTAGTGAACTCTTAACTACTTAAGGTATACTACTGATATTTTCAATGTCAGCGTTTTTAACTGACTTCCAAAAGAGAAGACTTCCTCAATTCGATTGAAAGTTGTTTTTTTTTTGCGTCTATGCTAAATCTTTCTATATCTTCGCCATTTGTGAAGCGTTATTTAAATAATGCTTTATAACCCCGAACGCAAAAAGAGGGGTATTATAACTTATAACATCGACGTCAAACTTATAACTTATAAGTTTGACGTCGATGTCTCTGTGTGTGTGTCTTTCTGTGGCATCGTAGCTCTCAAACGGATGGACCGAGTTCGATCCGGTTTTTTTCATTTGAAAGCCAGTTTCCTTCCGGTGGTTCTAAGCTATGTTTGGTTAATATCGGTCCAGCAGTGTAAGAGTATCAGCTCTTTTCCAAAATAATGTAAGGCATTTTGTAATCGTTGAAGGGATTTTCGAGTCGGGGGTTTGTTGTATGTGGCGTCATTTAAATTTAAAGAAAATAGTCCACTGCTAAGGGTGGAAAATTATATATTATTATATTATAATTATAAGCGGCGGTAGCGTAATGGCTAAGGCGTCGGGCTTGCGATCAAGTGGTTGCGGGTTCGAACCCCACCCAGTGCACTACCGTCGTGAACCCACTCCTAACACAAGCGTTAAGCTTAGCTGGAGGGGTTAATGAGATTACTAGTAATGTGTGACCCACGTTACTAGTAATCTTTAAAAAAAAAAATATCATGATTTAGGCGCATAAAAGTCTTAGAAGACTTCAACCAATCCAGTTCCAAGCTCCTGCATGTGATCATCCTTCCAACCTGTTTCTAGATGTAGTCGTTTAATATTCTACGACTCACTTGTACCGTCGTCCAACATACAAAGGAATTTATAGTAGTTGAAAAATCCAATTTGTCGTTTCATATCTAAGATGAGAACATATGGAATATTTTAAAGTGGAGGTGTTAGTCGTAAAACGATGAATGGGGCGTTTATTTAAGTTAGGTAGGTGTGTTTTAAATTTTCAAAAATTGTTCTGTGTCTTTATTTTACAGTTGGAATGTCTGTTATATCGCCTCCCGGCAAAAAAAGTGTCATATGACAAAAAAGTGTCATATCACATGTTAGGTACGTTCAACATTTTTATAGCATTGAATAGCAAATGTTGCATTTGGTCAGCTGTAAAAACATCGTTATTAGCTCAGTGAAAAAGGTAACTTTGTTTTGCTGTTTTGTTCAATTCACTGGCTTAAAAGTCGTGTCTTCTCAAAATATTTGTTTTTGTATTATGACACTTTTTTTTGCCGGGGGGCGATATGTAATAGTACAATAATTCAGAAGAGTTTAAAATAATTATTTTTGTATTGAATAGAGTATTAATTGAATAAAGTTATAGGCTATGCAACATCACGCTACGACTTAGAGTAAAGCAGTGATTATAAACCTAGGTGAAACCGCAGTTTAAGTATAAAACTCAAAAATGTATTTGTTGTTTGGTAGAGGAACCAGAGCGATGAGCGATAAAGTTGTTGATATGTTTATTTTATACTCTTTGTTTGTAGGAGTCTGCGATGCGATTGTTTTTCTAACACATTGTTCCTCTTAATAAACAATTTTATACAAGTTAATTCTTAGATTGATATCGATATGTGCAGTGTGAGGCTGGTTAGGCCATATGCCATGCTGACCTATTACATTATATTTTCAAAGTTCATGTATCTATGTAGGTATGTATGTATGTGAGTTACTTTATTCATCCATAACTTTTAAATTAAGAATCCTCAAGAGGAATCCTCTAATTCTGTCGCCGGTGTGGAAGCGGCGGTGGCGTGTAGTTTGACTACTTTGGACCGGATAGTTTAATAAATTATTGATAATATAACCTTTGAGTAGGTATTTATACCATACCATAACTTCTCACTCTTAGTCCCTAGCGTTTAATAAGAGTACACCAAAACATATTAGACTCACCCTGTTGTGGAACAAGAAAAATATATGCACAATCAGACACATAAACGTGCCAAAGTTTCATAACAATCTGATCAATGGTTTAGAAATGCATAAATGACAAACATACATTGATTTTTACTTATCTATGTAAATTAAATTTCCAAACAAATGTCCTATGATTATGTTTTAAGTGTGATCTTTATATCCCTATACCCGTACGCATACGTCCTTTAAGCCACTACCCCTTAATAGCAATCTAACGAAGAGGCTGCTGGTACATATTCATTCCACAAACACTAACGATGATAATCCCAACACATGCTTTTTGTTAGAGGGATTACAAAAAGTGCGACCTACATTTTTTAGTTAACGTTCGTGTATTTAGGAAAGTACTGCAGATAAATAATATAAAGCTAATAAATATCATATTATTTTTAGTTAAGCTGGCTGATTTGTGTCATAACAATAACTTATGTACGAAACGTGAAAGCTTCCTTTACTCAAAATTCAAAGGATCGTAAGGAATGTTCGGAAAGACTCGGTGATTTTCGGCAGAGCCCGGAAACCTCGACTTGAATAACAATGGGGGCCTTTTGCACTGCACGCACGGTTTGTTCCAATTTCGAATGTACCATCCGCATCGGAGATATGGTATCTTGTGTCAGAACCTACCTAAATTATTAACTTGTCCCACTTATTCAGATGTGTAGATATTTGATTCGTCTTGAAAATTAAAAAATATTTCGAACTAGCCTTCGATTTTGTAAATATAGATTGTGTCAACCAACTCCCTATCCGTCTGTAACAGTAGTTGTCTGGATAAAAATTACCCTGTGTACTTTTCTGTGCGCCTGATATGCATGCAAAATTTTATAAAATTATCAGTTGAGCAGTTAACGCGTAACAAACAAAAAAAAACACTTTTGCCTTTATAGTATTAGTTAGGATATTTGATATGTGTAATACAGTCCTATGCCCCGAGTTGCGCAGTGGTCGTGGGAAGAATTGGCCATCACTCGATTACTTTTTTTTTGTTTTTTTTTAAAGACAACTCCTGCATTAGGAATATTCCTGTGTCACGGGGGGCTTCACAAACATTCAAACAACGGACACAAAGAACACCCAGACTCGGGACAACTATTTGTGGACCACACAATTATTTGTCGCGTGTGGGATTTGAACCCACATTGCGCCATCCGTGTAGTCAAGTCAGATTACTGGTTTGATGTGGGCTAAAGAGTTTGGTTTTAATCGGTTCCTTTAAGACAAAATAGTTTTATCGTGCCCTCTGAAATGTTGAGTATGATCATACATTTCATTATGAACTGTATTGTTCAACAAACAATACACAATAACAATTTAAATGTATCTCACAAACGATTGCTTCATCTAAAGGATTTTGTCTGAAATAAAACCGTTGGATAAACTCAGGCAAATTGAACCTTCAAAGAATTTTCATTAAAAGTTTATACCAAACCTAAAATTGTAAGCGTAATTGTGCGTCGGAATATACATGTACAGAAACTACTTGTTTGTATTTATATAGCTCCAGAAACGTGGTTTAGCGTGACCTACCACCCCAAGGAGATTACTGCGGTTACCAAAATATTTCTCACTGAATTGGTAGGATTTGTTTCAACATCAACTATACAATCTTTATAATTTGTACGTGCATACTAATATACATATGTATATGTGTACTTTTATGTATCAGTATGAGTAGATAAGCTTGTTGTATTTGCTATACATAAATAAAACATTAATATTGGTTATTTCTCATAGAACTTCATGATCAATTTTCCTTGTTTATACATTACAATACAGTAACCAACCGAAATAAAATGTTTTTTTAATATAAAAATTGTTTTGTATATTTGCTAAATCCCTAGACGAAAGTTAAAGATGTTCCAATTTCTTGAGACTCCACAGTGTTAGGTGGGTACTTGACATTATTGCGGGTAATTGACAAAGCGAAAATACAATTTAGTTTTACTTTTGTAGCAAATAATAGTATTCTTTTTAAGACAACACCTTACTATTTAAGTATTTCTGTCTCGGGACACTTTAGAAACAGACTAAAAACAAGTAGACATAAAACAAGTATCTATCAATCTCACAAATAATTGTCCTGTATGAAATATAACTTATATTTTGTAATTTAAGTAATATAACCAGCAAGAAAACGGTAAAATTCGCTTCGTCCAAATCATGTATTCATTACAAAATTTACAGGAACCAGAACGTTATATATGCAGAATAACTTACTTAAATGACTTTTCAGTGATTTGTATGCGATACTCTCAATTGTCATGTCTCAATCAATTTCATCAAAATCATATATATATATTCCTCTCCCTCCCCTCCCCACTCCCCTTCCCCTACTCCCACCCACAAAGGCCGGCAAAGCACTTGTGACTCTTGAGTTGCAGGTACCTATATATATATATAGGTTGAACTGGCCGTGGTCACAGGCTGACTGGTGGGCACAGGTCAAAACGTCAGGCAATTCAGAGGTTTGTAATACCTTTTCGTGATCGCGTTAATTCCCATGTGTATACATAACAGTGTGTGTATACTTAACTCCTTTAAAATTGTCATGATTGCTGATAACTGTATTTATCTTGTTGTTTATTTAAACATCATCAACATTTTAGCCTTAGGACGTCCATTGCTGGACATAAGCCTCCCTCAATGACTTCCAAAAAGACCGGTTGGAAGTGGTGTGAATTATTATTTCATTATATTTGTACACTTCACATTATAAGCAGTTAAGTATAGGGACACATACTTAGTAAAAGTTTGTTGAGTTCACCTCGAATTCTCTAATTAATTTTTTGATTGATAGCATCGCAGTACGAAAAATTATTTGCGAAATGGTCATTCACTTTTCATTCGTCTAGTCGATAGATAAATAGAAGATGAGTAGAACTCCCCGAAGTCAAAGGCATTAATTTATTTTGCGACCAGGAAAAATACATCAATATCTATAGCTTACTTTTATAAAAAACTAGTGTCTGCAGACGAGAGCTCAACACGCTTTGTAAAAATCAAAAAGCATTAGTTAAAATATTACATTTTAACTTAATAATGCATTAAAATGTTTAAAAGACGAGAAACTTTGGTTCTCATTTTTAAACTTCGTTGAATAAATATTGTATAATATTCGTGTTAAAGTTTATTATGAAGAAATTAAATCTTAATCATGCCGGATCTTGGAATGCTAACGGAAATATGAAATTTCTTTAACGTTGATAGATAAACTTTTTTTATACAATACGTCCATATTATTGTCTCTAAGTCTAGACTTAGATACAATACAATATATGGACGTATTGTATAAAAAAAGTTTATCTATCAACGTTTTTTGCTGGTTATAAAAACGGTCATTCTCTTATTACTTAAGTATTTTATCTTAGACCGTAGGGTCTAAGATAAAATACTTAAGTAATAAGAGAATGGCCGTTTTTCTAGCCATTTTTACCGAAAAACGGTCATTCTCTTATTACGTAAGTATTTTATCTTAGACCGTAGGGTCTAGGATAAAATACTTAAGTAATAAGAGAATGACCGTTTTTCTAGCCATTTTTCACCAGTGAAGAAAACGACAGCTACCCAAAGTAATAGGAGAGAATCGACAACACTCATTGTAGTTTCATACATACTAGAACCACAGTTTTAAATTTCATTCGTTAAAATAATCTATATATTAACAAACAATTTAGGATAAAGATACCCGTTAGTGATTAACTGTAAAAATGCCGAAGTAAAAATATTTGAAAACTTCAAAAGTAATTTATATTCTTGAAGCGAGTTCAAAAAAGCTATGAAGAAGTCGAGAATTACAAAGTAAGTAACGATAAATAGCTCTAAAGTATTTTTTATCATAAACAAAACCTATCTCATCTCACGCCTTGGAGATCATGAGCTTCTTAGGCGCCTGGTTCTTGAGCGACATGTTTATAAGAGAAACGTAACTTTTAAACAAGTTAATATAATTAGTCTACTTTTCTTCGAGGTCTAGCGTACATAGGTATTAAGAGGTATTTTAAAAACAATCAAAGTTTATAAAGTAGGTAGGTAATAGAAGAAATGAAACGCAATTAGCAGTTGGCGTATTATGAATGCTTCTATCATGATTGCTCGTAGTACTTTTATAGGTATATGTGTATATAAGAGTTTTGTACGTTAAAAGGACTCGTACCGTTAACTTTCTTGTACCTTAGACAACTTCTTTTACTGCGCCAGAGGTCGTGGGTTGGTTTCTCACCGAGGACAAATAATTGTGTGATGAGCACGATCATTTGTTCCGTCCCTGCGTGTAATTTATCTCTAATATGTATGCATTTAGAAATATATATGTATGTTTATCAGTACTGGTTCCCATAGTAACGGCAGTGCCTAGTTTGGGATCAGACGGCTGTGTGTGAGGTATCTCTAGCTATTATTATTAGTTAGTTATACTCTAAAGTCCTGGCAAAAAATGGTACATCATGACGGTATCTTCTGACATTATGCTCCCTTTCACCGCTGTTTTCTACTCCCTCCTGTATGAGTGACGCAAATCCCACTAATATTACAAATGGGAAAGTTTGGATTGATGGATGGATGTATGGATGAATGGATGGATGTTTGTTACCCTTTCACGCAAAAACCATTAAACCGATTGCGCTGAAACTTAGTATGTAGGTAGCTGGAGACCTGGATTAACGCATAGGCTACTTTTTATCCCGATATTCCCACCGGTGAAACCGCGGGGCACTGCTAGTACTATATATTTTGTGTTGGTTTTCTTTAATTATAATATCATTCAATTTAGACGTTTCAAATCTACCGGACGTCCTGTACTGGCCACTATTTTATTCCTTTAAACAATTTAACATTAAGTTACTCATAAAAAGTTTCTGAAGTCCGGACAAAAAATGTAAGGCGAGGGGAAGAACTCCGCCCAAAAAAACAATTGCTTTTTCCTTCCTAAAAAGAAACCGGTTGGTTCATTGATGGATACACTTTTTACGGATACAAATAATGTTCACTGTGCCTCTTTTGAATAGTATTATCCATTTTGTTTCGCTCTCTTTTGCAGAAAACAGAACGTGTAGTATAATAATATATGTATTTTAGAATCTTCAAATTTAAAATGTTGTACTTAATTTAGCAAATTATAAAACATATTACTCTACACCCAGTTTACCCTAAACTGATTCAACACTGCGCTGTCAAAGAAACAGTTTTCATCTAATCTAAATTACTCGTCCTCTTTAAGACAACAAAGCCTCTGTGAAAATCAACTTCACAGTTCGTTTAATACTTATATTGCTATAAATACTTAGCCTGTATGACAAAAGTGATTGTATACTTGAATATACCCGCAGCTTCATTAGCAATTTTGTATGGTATTATTAGCTTCGCTTCCATGGACCGTATCGTAATGTTGCATAATATATATATAGCCGTTCTTAACTGCTTTACGCAAAAAAATTGCTTTTTCCTGTCAAAGTATCATTTCGTGCCATCTGAAAATTGCGCATCACGGCGTTTTAGGTCTAATACATGTTCTTTTACCTTTCCTAATATTCAAGATTAATTGGATGTCTTTATCGAGGTTTTGATAAACTAAGACTGAAACAAATTGAATCGATTCTAATAATCGACAATTGAATATAGAATCGACAAAACTTCAGGTTAAGAAGCGCATTCATACAAATTTTAAACATAAGCTAATTTTCCTTATTTTGAATGCTACTTATGACATTTTCTTTTTGTGTCACTCCTTTGGATCCAGTACCTCCACTCTACAGAGAGCATGCTCATGCAAAACCCTACTGTCTTTTAGTACTGGTAACTTGAACCACCAGAACTCCTTGGGGGTTGGTAAGTTGTATAAAGCGGTATGTGTACTTGTTTGCCAGTATATAAACATTTTGATTCACTAAACAGCCTACAAGTGGCAATGTAATAGTAACACAAAACTTTTTATTAAGGTTTATTCTGAAAGTTTCATTTTGAGTAGGATATATTTTAAGGTAGCCTTGCACATCAAACTACGATAAAAGTGCGACTTTGTAACAACTACCCACTAAAAGAACAAAATAACACACTAAACCTTTTTGTTCCTGCTTCACCCTAAATACATTTAGAAGGCGTTTTACGGCATCACACTTTAACCGGTCCTACGCAACAACGTACCGTATATCTTAATTAAACAAATGCCCAACTCCAAGGTTCTCAGGACTTCTTACTGCGCTCCGTAAAAGAGCTTACACAAATTGAATTTGTTGGAAGAAATCTCGTCCAAGTGCGATGAATGAAGGACAATACTTGTCGAGGAAAAATACGAGTACAGGGTAGTATTCTAGATAAACCACATTGGAGTGGAGAGTCGTGATAAGTTGACCTTCATTGTACGCCCTGAATTTTGGTAGGATATTTTCGAGAATAATCTTTACGATGTGTTATTTCCGATGGTTTTTCTGCAAATATATGTAGTGTTTAGAATATTTTTTTTGAGTAATCAATAATACAAAATGTCATTTATTTCAGCTCGCTACTTGCGAGTAATGTAATCTAATATAATGTTACTAATAACTAATATACACTTATTTTTTGCGTTGCAACATGTACTTGGCTAGTCTGAAAAGAATAAATGGTGTATCTAAACATCAAAATTGAGGGAAGTAAAGCAATTTTGAAACCGCGTGGTAATTTTAAATTTCTGTTTATTTAAAACACTTTACCAGAAGCTCTTTGTCGCAATATTTTGTACTTCATCGGGATTCTGGATGTCAAATAAAATGTCGGGAAAATCCAGATGAATCCCGACCATCTTTTAACCCTTGGATACTTTACCGCCGCCGGGCACTGTAATTATTACAGTGCCCGGCGGTAGAGAATGCACATCAAGCTAAAGAGATAGATAATCGGCTGGTGTCAACTTCGTAGAGCGTCGTCTTCGTCACTCAGTACATTTTGTGTGTTTGATACTCATGGTACCTACGCCTTAGTAGTGGAACCAAAGCAATCTTTTCCCAAGGCAACAGGAATAGACGAACCTCGACACTCTTAAATATCATACATTTTCAGTACCAGCCTTGCCCTGTAGATTGATCCATGAGTTGTATTGTGATATTTTCATGGACTCCGTGATCATATCTTGTTTTAAAGTTTCATGGGATGTGCATTTGAGTGATTGCGACGGTAAACATTAAAAATTTATTGTTTTTTTTTTAAACGTAGACATATTTAGACAAACAATTTAATTTTAATCCATACTCAAATGCATCTTAGATAAAACTTTAAAGACTGAAGATTCAACATGTATTAATATATAAAGTTAGCGCATTTAAAATACATAGGTCGGCCCATTGAAAAGCCATTTGAATTATCTTAATCGATTCTTTATTTGACAACATACATATTGACTCGATAATGAAGACGACAGGATTATGGCCCATCTAAATTTATTCCTTTGTTCCGTCCCTTGTGGGGGCTAGTAGCAATTCTATTTCACCATTGCCATTACACTATTTAGAGTATAATAGTAGATTAACTTGATAATACAAACTTTTATCAACAAAGAGATTGTGAGCAATTATTTTATTTTATTGTAAAAGTTTCGTCATTTGAAGTCGTAATGTTGAAAGACATGACTATGGTAATAGGAAGTAGTTATATAAATATATAAGGACTGGATTTGTTATGCAATAGTCTATTATATGTTAGGCAAAGGGTTTTGTTTTTTTAACTTATCAGGGAATAAACCTTTTCTTTTAATTTGATATTTCCCTATTAAAAAGTTCTGTGGTTATTATCACCATAATATCAATGATTATATTACATTTTTTCTGGTGAAGCCAGCAAAATTTGTAAACACGGCCTTTAGTACTATATAAAGAAAATAAGCTCCAAATATAAGTATAATTATATTAAAGAAGAAATGAGGCAATTATAACATACCTGCTACCTAAAAATATAAGAAACATTGAGTAACAACTCAACCATTATCCTTCAAACGCAGCTTCAAAAGGAAAATTCGTTGAGACTCATTTACTGGATAGGTACCTACCGCTTACGTATTTATGTACTTTGACTATATTAAATATTGTATAAATGTATTACATGTTTAGGTAAGAATAACGAAAAAAGAATGATGAGGAAATAACTACGTAACTTGTTAATTTTTTTTTACTTCAATGTGTTTTATACAACCATCATTATTAAAATGCCAGTGACATTTATTTAAAAAAAAACAGTCAGTCGTAGGACTGCACGTCAGAAGTGAAAACATAACTTCAAAATCTATTTGCATATACATACACACACACACATCTGTATATATACATTTAGGTTAAAAATAAAGGTAATAACATATCTAAATGTATATAGGGTACACTGGAAGTTCTGCGCTCCTGGCCGTTCATAAATGTTTGAATTTCGAATGTTATATTTTTTAAATATAAGAAACTCGGCTCCGTCTTACGAATTTTCGATCAGGGTCACGTGTCCTGACGCGAGTTTAACATTTTTACCCATCCCAAAAAGTGCACAACGTCGCTAAAGAAGTTTTCACTTCAAAAATTAGGACCCATAAGAGAAAATAAGATGATCTATCAGTTAGTTATCAGTTGTTTATAATTTGTTATTCAAAAATTAGTAAGGTCTGGCAGCTCTGGGTTCTTACTCTAATAGTTTAAAACATATTTTACTAAAGGAATTAACTGTTTACTTTTCTAACAAAACAGAAAATTAAACGCTTGGATTGTAGGTAGAGAAAACGAACGTCACATATATATTATCTCACTATCACAGTTGGTAAGACTTACTTTGTCCCTAGATTTCCAATTAACAGCAAATCTTTTAGAATTGAATCAGTCGAGCCATGCGCCGATTCAATCTAGATCAGAACTAAGAATAGTTCAGAGCAGAAAATCCATTTATCCATTTAAATTAATTTGTCAGCGAATGAATACTATGAGTCAAATACAGTTTTAGGTTTTTATCAAATGACTGTTTGTGCTTACAGAATATGCATGCGTGTTGTTGAGCATTAGAATACATATATATATATATGACGGAGGGGTATGATCATCCTCCTCAATAGGGCCCATAATTCCTCACTTTTGACTTGATTATTAGAAACAGACACACGACTATAGCTAGCTACGTATATCGCTAGGAACGCATGACGGTTTCAATGTTCGACCGCTCTGTCCAACTGCCGCACAAGAAGTGTCGGGTGCACCGCTCGGCCTTTCAACATTGACTCCATCAAGCGCCGATAGCTGGCGCTGACGTTGCGGATATGACGTAATTGCGACATATATTATATATACATAAAAATGTATTGAATATTTGTTCTAGAGAAATGTCTTACTTAAAACAGACCTTATCCTAAATTAGGACATACGGTTTAACTCACGTGTATCTCCCCAAAGTATATACGTAATACAGAATACCACTCACGAAACTTTATATTCGAAAATTATCCCAAATTGTTAGTGACACTAAACGTGAAACAAGTAACATGATAATAATAATTAATTCTGGTTTAGTTCTGTGTTTATTCAACTAATTCGAAACACATGACGTCACGATAAATGGTTATCGGCTCTTGTAAACATTCACGACATTAGAAGTATTAGGAACTCTGGTGACTCTATCAACACCGCGAAACTAGTAGGTACTTACTATAAAATTCTTCGGAAGGATTGAGATAATTACTCGAATTCAATATTTTAATTAACTTTAAATAATTAATTACTTAATATAATAATGAATAAGCTCAAACACGAAGTAGCTACTGTAAACCATTGAGGAGTTCCCTCGAATGGCTGCCCTCTCCGTTATTAGAATAACCACAGGTCTCTGTCATGTTGTAGCGTCATTAGAAGTTCAGGTGTGCCAAGTTTCAACCATAAACATAGTTTTCAACAGAATCGGTTCAACAGAATCAGTGACTGGCCTGTTGGTCTAGTGGTTAGTAAGCCTGACTGCGAAGCAAGAGGTCATGGGTTCGATTCCTACCTAGGATAAATAATTGTGTGATGAGCATGATCATTTGTTCTGTGTTTGGGTGTAATTTATCTAAAATATGTTTGCATTTAGTAATATATGAGTATATTTATCAGCAGTCTGGTTACCATCGTACAGGCTCTGCCTGGTTTGGGATCAGACGGCCGTGTGTGAGAAGTGTGCAGTTATTATTATTCTCTTTATTAACATATATTAAATATATAAATTATATTTTTAAATACATTTGTATATAAACAAATATATTTTAAAATATAAAAAATAGTGTCCAACTGGTATCGGGAACAGGGACCAAGCTACCGGTGATCAGGGATCCAGAAACAGAACCATCCTCACAATAATCGCCATATCGAGAAGGACCGCGTTCTGCATCAGGCCCTTAATCCAGCTTCCTAACGTGAGCCTCTGAAAGTGTTGGTCGAGCCTCTTCGCAATCAACCCATGAGCTGATATGACTATCGGCACATTGATTGCCGAATCCACATCCCACTTGTCGACCACCGCGTGGGCCAAATCCAAATACTTCATTTGTTTTTCTTTTTCAGCCCTTAAGAAATTGTCGTCATGTGGAATGGTGATGTCAACAATCATTGCTCGGCGCTCTAATCGGTCTATTACCACTATATCAGGCCTATTAGCAACAATAGTCCTGTCAGTGATAAAAGTCCGATTATAGTACAATGTTGCACGACCGTTTTCAAGAACTGGGTCGGGCACATACCTGTAGTACGGTAATTCCACAGTCACAAGGTTATATTTAAGAGCAAGTTGCTGATGGACTATATATGTATATGCAATGCAATGTCTATGTTATGTCTATTCAAGTACTCGCCGTTGGCAAGACGAGAACAGCCGGAAATTATATGCCTGAGGCTTTCTCCGGGACGACGAGATGCCCGACAAATGTCAATTATGCGTCCTTCAGGATATATCTCCGATAATTGTTCGTCATAACAATTTCATCTGTAATTGTACAGATAAAATCTTCAGTTTCTCCAAAGAGGTCACCGGACCGTAGCCAGGACACAGATGATAGTAAATCTACTTCGGGCCCATTTAAGGTCCGATAAAAACGTTCATGTAGCTCTTTACTCTTAGAAATCTCTTTATTATTATTATTATAGATGAAAACTCAGTGGATGAACAATAATTCATCCCCTTTTTTCCTACCCTATGGGTAATTTTTTTCTTTCCAATTTGAATGGGACTAATTTCGAATACCCTATCCACTAAAAAAAGATTATCGAAATCGGACGACCCTGCAAAAAAAAACCTTTTTACAGGGTCGTACAAAAAAAAACGTAAAAAAATTTACGGGTTGACTTAAGAACCTCCTCCATTTTTCTTCAGTTAAAAAAAATAGATCACACTCACACAGAGTCACCGCAACAATAGATTGGTTGGTCAAATGTTAAATAATAATTTAAAAAAATGGATAATCACTAATTAATTAGTTATAACCAATCCGAACATAAATTTGCTGTTCTCTGTCTCCTGATACTTAATTTGATTTTGTCTACCATTTATCATTTACTGAAAAATGTTGTTGAGTCACCAAATATCATAGGTTTACATTTTATCTGGCTTTTTGATAAGGCGAAATTAATTATTTATTCATGTACATAAACGAAACATCAGAGATATTGTTTATATCTGGCGTTAGAACTAGAAAAAATATTTTTGTTGACATTGCTTTTTTATTTTTCATGGCACATTTAATTTCTCACGGGGGAAATCATAAATTAAATTCTGGTATCTGAAAATAGGTGGCACAGAGAAGTTTTACACACTTAGAATATAGAAGCACTTTTTATCTTTTATATCTCCTAATGAGCTATCAATCAATAACTTCGCTTGATGTCTATTCAAGTGTGATATAAGGCGAACAGGCCAATTTAGCCATAAAAATAGCATTTAAATTTAACATTTTATAAAATAACTTCAGGTAGATTATATTATTATTATTGTCATTATGAATAAGTCAGTTCACCAGTTTTTGTTTATTGATCATAATTTGCTTTTTATAAATAATTAATAGTTGTTAATGTGTGTAATTAATAACTTATAGTTGCTAAACTCTTAGACCACCGATAGGCTTCTGTTTTTCTTAAAATCTTATATTTTTAATACAAACAAACAAAACAGAAAACGAATTCAGTTGATTTTCCACGTCACATACTTGTATGTATAATATTCATATCACAAAGGTTGATATGCTACAATATATGTATAGTTAGATTGAAGATTAAAAACCGGACAAGAGCGAGTCTGACTCGCGCACCGAGCAAACAAACTTGTATGTGGATAGTACGTCCATCTCGGGAATCAATTCTCGAAGATTTTTGCCCGTCTTTTCCTAAAGATAAAGAAAATAAACTTAACTTTGCGGTTTTAAAAAATACTCTCCTACTCCTATACATCGATGTACGATAAAGTCAACTTTCCAACCGCAAAATATAAGTTTGTAATCACAAAAGCAATTTTTTATGTGATATAACAACAAATTAATCACTTTCGGATTTTGTCATTTACTTGTGCTGTCAGACCTTGCTTTTTACTAAATTTTATGATTCTAGGTCAATGCGATGCGATAGGTTTAAATTTGGTCAATTACTAGGCTTAAATGGCTATATATTTTGATTACGTTGACTTGGATGCTTCATTTTTTTACAGCTTCAAGGGACCGCAGACATAAGTATTTGGTATTCATTTCAATTTGATGCGTCTACGGGTTCTTGAGAAAAAGTGTCTTGACAAACAGACAGAGAGAGAGACACAGACAGACCGACAGACAGATGGACAACAACGTGATCTTATAAGGGTTCCTTTTTTTCCTTTTGAAGAACGGAACCCTAAAATATATGTGAAATTGAAACTACTCTACTGCAATGAGTGTATCTGTATTGATTTTATCTTTGTTAAATGCATAACATAGTTTTCGAATAGATTTTGTCACATTAGGTCACCTTTGTAATATTTTCATAAACACAAAACTGAACTAACACGTTTTTGCCATTATTGTGAACTTTCTAGAGCGGAAAGTTCCCTGTGAAAGTCCTCGAATGTTGTGAATTTTAAAGTTATGACGTCATAAGAAGCTCGCTCTTACAGCATATAATGTTCCTTCCGAGTGACCGATTTGCAAAGTAGAGTTTCTTTTTAGTTTGTTTGTGTTCGTTACGATCTTGGCACAAATGTCTACATCTTCTGTTAGAATAAAAGGGTTAATTTAGGTAGGATGAAAACGATCCCATAATCAAACGGTCATACCTATTGATGTAATAAAGAGTAAAATTTACAATGACTGGCCTGTTGGTCTAGTGGTTAGTGATCCTGACTGCTGAGCCAGAGGTTGTGGGTTCGATTCCCACCCAGTACAAATAATTGTGTGATGAGCACGATAATTTGTTCTGTGTCTGGGTGTAGTTTATCTATAATATGTATGTATTTAGAAACTTATAAGTATGTTTATCAGCAGTCTAGTTACCATCGTACAGGCTCTGCCTAGTCTGACGGCCGTGTGTGAGATGTGTCAAGTTATTATTATTATTGTTCGGAGCCTGTTTTGATGAGTGACAGCAGTCGAAATATACATACGTGTACCGCGAAAACGTTCCTGATACTTCCCGCCTATATAGGTTCAATTATTACTGCGTGTTGGTATTTGAAACTGAACAAATAGATATAATAATAGAGTCAGGCATCAGTCTAGATGAGATTTACTAGTCATTTTGTGGATGAAACTGATGGTTACATTAAATTTAAGTTTGGCTCAATTTACCTTGTAATTATGAGACTAAAGTCTGAACACTCAAATACAACTCAATTACAAGACGTCGTTAAAAAGTTTGGTTCTGTCGTTCCGAGTCTCCATAGTAACAGTGACGGCACGAGATTTAATGATGTCTTATAAATGAACTGCGTTGAATGCTCGGAAACAGGACTATTATTTTATACTAGCTTTTTCCCGCGACTTTGCTCACGTAGAAGTTATTTTCGTATCCTATGTCTCTTTCTTTGCCCCTGAGTATGCAAATTTTCATAATTTTCTGAAATTTTCCAATTTTCTGAGCAAACTTTCTTCATTTTTCGTTTCGTAAGAACCTAAAGAAAGTATTAGAAAACATAAAAAGATTAATGAAATTGGTTAAGTCGTTTTCAAGTTATGGCGTGACCAAGGGAAATAGGGATTCATTTATATACCTATGTAGATTAGTCTTAAGTAAAAATTATTTATATTAGTTTACTTATCTATACATATACTTATGGAATAATAACTTTTGGGAGTGGTGACTAGTTACGTACCCGACGGGGGTCCTTTATCAAGGGGTGAAGCGCCCTGCCCGTCGTGTCGGTTGTAGGTGCCTGCGGGAAATAGATAAGAGAGAGATCCGGAGAGTATTAGGCTGATTTTTTTGTGCCCTTATTACATAGTATTTTCGCCATTTTAAAGTAATTTTACAGATATCGAATAATTAAATGATAAAAATAATTTATTTATTTTAGGCTACATAAGCTCATAGATAAATACCCAAATCTAAATATAAATACCATAACATTATGTGTTAATAAATATCCAGACTTGACCGGAGTGATACCACGGCCTCACAGTAAACCGGCAGTGAAGTAATGATTGCATTACTTTTCGCCGAGTAAGTGAGGTTACCGGAGGCCCTAACCCTTCCCTCCCCCCTTTGCCCCTACTCCCACCTTAAAGGCCGGCAACGCACTTGACTCCTGAGCTGCAGGTGCCCATGGGCGGTGGTAGTCATTTACCATCAGGTGACCCGTCTGCTCGATTGCCCCCTATACCATAAAAAAAGAAAAATAATAAAAATAACTTAAAAAGTAAGGTAGTTGCACTTCACTCGCACTAAGTTACATCAAACACCTGGTGTAGATAACAGTTGGGTACTCGTATCACGAACGCCTTGAAGTCAACCCCAGCACTCTTGGTGCTTACTCAGCTTCTGGCGCATGTACTTCACGATATCTTCTGCCTCAATGATGTATTATTCCGTGGTGTTCGGTTGTACCTTACAGGAAAAAAAGCTTTTACTGATCTGGGTGGAAAACATTTAATGAAAGTTTAAAGTAGTTTAATTTAGGTAGTAGGTAGTAATTTTTTAAACTTTTAAAGAAACTAATTAGATTTCACTGAAAATAACCAACTTGCCACTGTATATAAGACCTTTTTTATTTAACCCCTATTTAAAATTGTTGCATATACAGCATGGTCTGCCAGTCGGTATACGCGGTTCATTTTTAACGTGCAGGCTAGGTAGGACTGCCATCGCTTAAATTGCAGACGCCGGAAAACTTAAAAAAATCCGGCCACATGGGTGAAATCGAGATTCTTTCCGTTAACGATTCATCTAACAATATTATAATTGTCCCTTGACACGGTGTCCGAGTTCAAACCGGACACTTTTTGAAAACCCCGCCCGGACGCTCCCCGGACGCCCTCTAAACTAGGACAAATTCGGGGAAACACGGACGGATGCCAGCCCTAAGTCAAGGTGATACACAGGCTGACATATAAATGAAATTCACGTGAAATCACCAATATGTAAGACAAGTACTGGGTCTATTAGCTCCTTCATCCGGCCATACTGATTTTCCTTTTCTCAATAGTTATTGTTTATTTTGGCATTCTGTTTGAATAAGGACAGGTAACTGGGTCATTTGGGATATACGGGATATCTTTGTTAAGGATTTGCTGGCATTTCTAACAATTCAATTAGGAATTTGTTTGCTCTTTGTGTTTACTTTGTTAACTTGTATGTACTTATTACACAAAGATTTCTGAAACAAATAAATTAATCTCTAATTAAAGTGCAAAGCCTTTTTTTGTTATTTGTTTTTACCTTAGAACAACTAAGAGTATTTATCTACTTTTAGTGCACAATAAAGAATAAATTAAATAAAATAAAACTTAGAGTAGGATTGTTTATTTTTTTATAAATCTTGCAGATCACGAGCAATCAACATTGATTCAATTTAATCCTTATTATTGAACACTGTTACCATTTTTTAAATAATGCTCTTTAATTTCAAATTGGCTAAATAAGTAATCTTATATACCTATATATAAATATCAACGTCTTTGTTCCTATTTTAAATGCTTCCTTTCATCCGATTATTATGAATTTTTGTATACCTACCTTTTGGTACCTTTAATCCAGAAAAAAATGTTCTCGAAGGATGTAAAAAATACTTTTACGATAGCGAAGCCGCGGGCAAAAGCTAGTATATTATAAAATAAACTTTATCGGTCACTTTAACAGTAGTATGTTACTTAGCTTCGCTTAGTTATTGCTATGTCCGGGGGTAGCATGTACCGGACTCGATAGGATCCATATTGCGAGGAGAGAAAATAAAAGATTGGGCAGGCACCGCTGATACTGTAATCAGGCTCAGAATAATCATACAACGATTAATTGCAATACATTAAATAAATTAATATTTCTTGAGCAATTCGTGCATCTAGCACGACGTCTGTCACACCAGTTTTCCAAGACGATTGTCCTTTCTTCTTCTATTTCGAATCTTCTCCAATTTATTTCGAATCTAAATTCGAGTGCGGCGCCGCCAGCCAGATCTTTCGCGCCTTTTCCAAAGAGTTCTTATTCCAAGAAGATTACAAACGGCGCGGAGGCTCATCACAACAATCGAATCGAATTTTAAAACAAAAGTTTTGAAATTCGATTGTTGATATTTAGACTGATTAAAAGAAGTGTTTTTCTCTTGTTTTATTCACAAAAGAAAAACACTTTTTTTACTCAGTCTAAATATCAACAATCGAATTTCAAAACTTTTGTTTTAAAATTAGATTTTCAATTTTCGAACACAACTTAAAGTCGTTTGTTCGCCACTAATCTATAAGTATAATGAGTTAATATATTCCATTTGCGAACCCTAATTCGCACCTGCGCGCCACCACAAGACGCATTAATTTAAACCTCTGCGGATAAATTTTGATAAATTAGATCACTTTCTCAAATACCAATTGAATCGCTGTCCGATTGATGAATTGCCTGCCAATTTATCTACCAGATCAAACAATACTGCACCTTCTTTTTGGGTATTAAAGATAGATTTTGAATGGGTAGGGTACAGAGATAAGTGGAAACACCTGTGTTTTGATGGAGGGCCTATTTTCTGTTGTTTCAGAGTCATTGTGTCAGAGTTGGATGAACTTTGTCTTTTATGTTTGTAAGCTACACGAAATTGTTTGAATATTTGTTATCAAGAATTTTGTTTGTTAACAATAGACTTTATTATACAGTCCATACGATTTTTTTTCATATAAATATTTTACTTGTCCAATTTAGGTAAATTGGACAAGATTTTGACAGTTAAAATAATATAATGACGATAAGGTTATAGTCATGACATTATTTTAACTGTCAAAATTTATATCAATGTCAATTTTAATATTATGCTATACTATTACGGTCCCACATGAAAATATGTCCTCCATATATTTAGATATAGTATGTACTTGAATTTTCAAGTAATAGGTGTTAATTTAAAAAAAAATACTTACTTAAATAACAGAAAATTAATATAGGTATTTAAAATAAGTATTTCATTCAAAATTTTCATCACATGGTTAGCAGTTTTACTTAATGGAGGGAGCATTCCTTACTTGTTCCCTTTATAATGAAGGTCAAGTTAGCAATGTGGGTAACATTGCTAACTTGATGAATAAAATAATTTTGACCTTCATGAAGGTTAGGAACAACATTTATATCTCGCTACAATAATACAAAATGTAAGTGATATGGAAGCTCTCTGTCTGGACTATCACGTTCCAAAAATAATTTTGAGACTTTCTACAGTTCGTTTGAAACCTAATTACTGCTGCTTTTATGCATGCCTATTCATTTCCACTTCAAAGTGATATAAAACAACCCTTTTTTCAAAGTAAAACTCAAAAATTATGAATTTAAAGTTTGAACTTGAGATACGTTTTCAGTTAATTTTACCTAAATTATGAATGTCAGTATTTATTTATTTATTTAAGGTTCACTAACAATTACTTACACAAAGAAACACTTACAATATAATATATGCAATAATAAGAATACAGTGTAGCACTTAACACCACTTGTTTATAATATGGAAGGAATATGGCAAATATGGAAGGAAGGGAGGAGTATGGAAGGAGGCTCATCATTCACCAGTAAGATCAATACTATAGTTAGCTAGAAGCGTTAGACAAAATCAATGTCAGTTTTGACTTTTAAATGTAGAAAATTAAATTCATTTCAATCATTTCAATCCATCATCAAGCAAGCTCTATACGTTTCATCATTATAATCAGATAAAAGATTGAAAATTGTTTAAAAAAATCATAGTATCGCATCACCAAGTTACCATCTGCAAGCGACTGGCCTGTTGGTCTAGTAGTTGGTCTTCGATTCCTACATGAGTCTGGGTGTTCTTTGTGTCCTTTGTTTCTATATTCGTAAAGACCCCGCGACACAGGAGTAATTCCTAATGCGGGAGTTTTCTTTAAAAAAAAAAAAAAATCTAGTATGTTGTAGAAAACTTGGTACAAATTTTGAACCGGAAAGGCGGAATTTAATATGAACGTACTCGTAACAACTTAAAAGCTTTTCAAAATTAAATAAGGCTCTGGAATTTATTCTACAGTAACTAACAAATTACGCTAAAGAAAATCAACAACAGAAATTTCAGTCGAACATTTTGACCCCGAATAACTGTTCTTTATGTTTGGTCTGCATTAGTATTCTTTTCCTCGACGAGACGTGACGAATGGACGTTATGTGTGAACGATTCAAGACGACTCTTTGCTCTTCAGCCTAGCTTCTTTTATTCTAGAGGAAAATATTACGACGCTGCTTCGTAAATCTAGAGAGGAATGGTTGGGACACGTCTTAGACATAAAAAAGCTTGCGCAAGGTTCAGAAGACGGAATGTTGATCCATCTTAAAAAGTTTATTTATTTCGTATTCGTATTACTAATACATATACATAGATGTTAATTAAAACATAAAGGTAAAGACAAAACGGATAAAGTTGCAAGTCTGGGACGAGCTGCATACAGCGGCCGCAGGCGGTATTGAGGCCTGCAGTTCCAGTCCACATTATTGCCTTCGGTCGTGGCCATTTCTCTTCCGAGACGGACTGCAGACCGCACATGCTGCGGCGTACAACGATAGTTTATTAATGTGCATTTTGTTAGAAGAAAAATATGGTGGCGAATAATTGTTGTTACTATATGCTAAAGAAAAGAAAACCAACTTATATATTTTTTAAAGCCGATTCAAAGAAAAATTTATGCTGTATGGATAAAACCATGTTATAGGTACAGAGAAAAAGTTAAGAAAATATTGTCGTGTAAATATTTTTGAAGTGAAAACTTCTTAGCGGCGTTGTGCACTTACACGTGACCTGATCGAAAATTCGTAAGACGGAGCCGAGTGGTGGCGAGTGCGCACGAGGCGAGCCGAGCGGGCCCTCTTCACATGCGCGCTCGCCGCCACTCAACTCAGCGAGCGTGAAGTGCGGATAAACGCTCCCGAATACGAAGACAGATGATAGTACCAATGATATAATAATACCACTAGAGGGTGCTAATTTAAACATTGAGTTCTGTCGGCTCCTAATTAATTAATGGCACCAATCTGCTAAGGTGACGTTTTAAGTTCGTCGTTTCGTTTAAGTTTTCACTTCTGTCGGCAGTCCCATGACTGCCTATTTTTTTTTAGTAGGCACCCAGTGGTGCTGCGGTCACCACGCTGCAATGTCGCCCTGCTTGAAATTATTCCTAAATTCATAAAAACCAGTTCTGTTGCTGCAGTTTGCGGTTTCCAGTCCATCTTGGACTTGTAAATTAAAGAACCTTTTTCTCGTTTGTTTAGTAGCTTGACGAGCTCGAGTGTTTGAACCAGCAGTTCAACCCATGGCATTACAAACGATACAGTTGCTTTCGTGTTTCTCATACCAGCAGTTCGCAGATCAGTGACAATATGTACTATAAACGTCTTTTAGCTTCATGGCTTTGATTATTTACAGCGATGGGATCGATTTACCACCCTACTAGTCTACTACTGATTTCAACTACCGAATACAACTAATTACTTTTAGTAATAAGTAATCAACTAAGGATAATTTGACGACCTCTCTGGTGCGGTGGTAGTGCATTCCTACTCAGTGCAAATATGTGTAAGCATGAATATGTCTATTTGCATTAGTCTGGGTGTTTCTATGTATAATTTAAATATATTTACGAAAAAAATAGATTTCTATGTTTATCCATGTCCTAAATAAAACCCATGGTTCAAGCTCTGCTTATTTTAATCTAGATAGCAATGTGTAAAATGTCCCAGACTAAGCATTATGAACCTTTATCTAATTATTTTATCATAACTTTTTAGTCTAGAATTTATTTAATCTAATTTATCATAAACTTTCCCCAATTACAATTTCCAAATGAGTTGGCGTTCGACCTTTATTTTCCAACGCGATAAACACTGCAATAACAACGTTTTTAGGTTTTATTAAATGCTATAACAATTTCTACTAATGGCCACAATAATATTAAATGTAAATGTAGTCATAATAGTCATTATCTCATTATTTATCTAAGATGGTTTGGATAAACAAGATTTAGTTTAACATCGTGTCGTTAATATAATATCTTGTAGTGTTCCAGTGAATGTTTAGCGTCGTGCAGAGATACCTGTAGATAGGCGCTATTTACGGCGATTGATATACTTTTCTATTGCTAATGACAACAGATCTCTATACATACATTATGAACACTACTGTGTTGCACTTTTGTACTACTTTGACTTTGAACAAAGAGGAAGTCTTCATACTGCAGTAAAGCAACGAACATATAAAAAGATTCCAACACAGGTCGTGCCGTCTACGTCCATTAATAATAAAATGCTCGTAATACGTTAAGGAACACACGCTAGAGGAAAAAGTATATTGAAAAACCAAATCATGACAGTTGTCTTTAAAACTGAATAATATTTCGTTTATGATAAATAAATATAATTTCTATAGAATACTAGTTTTTTAATTATTGTTAATATATCGCTGGTTTGCGAGAATAGCGACGGAACTAAAAATTATTGATTTTAGAGAATGGCAATGTTTTGTGATTTCCGTTAGAGTATTTTCTTCTTAATATATAATGAACTTGTCGCTTTCTAATAAACGTTAGCACGAAATCGGATGGCATCTCTGTTTGCCATAAAATATCAAAGATTTATGAACATTTGGCATACTTAGTTCAATTCGACTGAATTTTGAATTACGTCGATATTCTCGCAAACCAGCAATATGTGTCTCAACACATATTTTACCAATCTTATGCAAATGCACAAATCAATGTTATGACACGACTACACGGCAGTATAAAGGTTAGGGCAGCAGGACGGGACCGGACGACGACGCAACGTGATGAGGGCACTGTCTGCAACCGTAACCCAGCAAATACCAACGTGACACCATCACTGTAAAGAGACAGACAAGGTCACGTTTAATAAAAAATATAAATGGTTGATCTCGGTTTTGTACAGTCTTGAAAAAGCGTGGGGTCATAATGACATCAAAATATTTTATATGGTACCAACGTTAAGCTTTGTTCATACGATAGAACTCAATATCTAAGACTAGAAAGATATGGTCGACCGTGCCCCATCTTGCCCACTTAGTCCGACTGACTTCAGGGTCGCATTAGGAGGTCGTTTTTATCTCATGAAGTACCAGTATAAAACAAACCTATAATCAAAAGCCATGGTTTACCGAACCTAAGTCTGCCCGTTTTTCCTATCCGACCAATTTTATGTTTGTATATTTATATCCGTAAGTAACATACGAGTACCAACAGTGCCCTCCGGGTCTATGAGCAGTTTGTGTACAAGCGCCGACCGCCGAGCGCGACGTGCCTGTGTGACATCTTCTACATATTATTATACATTACAACCTGCTCACGCCGCGTCGCAGTCCCGCCCCACCTGCTGTCTGCCCCAGCCATAACTGTCCATTACGTTATATCAATATTGCGAAACAGAGCATAAGGTAATTAGGTACCGTAGCTTTAAAGTTCGAAGTTTTGAAGTTGTGAGTTTTGTTAATTAGTTGTTAAATAAAGTTAAGCTGTAATTGTGGTTGGTGGCAAACCTACTAGCAACCATATATGTTAATTCAATGTACGTTATTTCACTAAGATAAGTAATTGGTGGGTTTGTTTAAATAACCCTAAAATTTATTTCCTCGTTTCGTCTTTACTATCGTTCAACCCAAGGTACACGTACGTTCTATTGGCCTCATTTTACTTTGTAGTTGATTAATTATTTATTTGTGTATCTAAAGTAGAAATTGTAATACTTAACGAACGAGGCGAACCGTATCCATTTGATAAGTAACGAGTTTTTAACTACAAAAATGTTTGGCTTTTTTTAAAGACCAAGTCAACACGAGTCACATAAAATTAAATATTTCAAACAAGAATGGTACTCAAATTAAATGTTATTGCTTTAATAATTTGTTGTATAATGTGGCACGGTGATAGAGCATTTGTCTACAACGTCAGGGGCGCTGGTTCGATTCACGGGAATTGCAAATATTTGTATGCATTAAAAATAATATTTGCCTTGGTCTGTGTGTTTCAATGCATTATTATACATTCAGGGTGTATCTGCAAATGGAATGAAGTACGATTTAAAATCTTTAACTTTACACATTCCACCTCCATTTATGAGGAAGGGATGTAAAAATACCTGTGTGTGTATGTATCTTGCTTGCATACATGTATTACAGGTATGGCCATCATAGCACACACATATTAGAAAAAAAAAATATTCAAGTATGTTTATCTGTGTTTTAGAACTCACTACAAGCTGTGGTTATTTTGGGTCTAGAAAGCTCTGTATTATATTACAAAATATTTCGTTCCACCACAACACAACAACGAAGTAAATATTTTCTTGGATCCCACAAGTAAAACCATCCAAAGGGCTCAGAAAAATAAAATACACGGGTGCGGGTCAGGACGGGACGAGACGCTTTCAGTGTGTTATCTTCCATGTAACAAGGAATTAGACCCGATGACTCCCATCCTGACCCGCGCCCAACCCGCGCCCGCTTTATATGTGAATTGCGCTTTGGTATATTAATAAAGGTTGTTTTAAAGACTTCATTATATTTTGCTCTTTCCCAGGTACTTATAAAGCAAAATGTGAATCTGCACGTCATGGAGGAAGAATATTGTTCCAACTGCAGCTTTTTCGCTCAGATCAACGACACAGTCTTTAAGAACATCACCAAACATGAAACCATCAACAAGTTTTACTTCTATCAGGTAATATTATACGATGGTTTAATTTAATAATAAATCTTATCCAAACTCTTTAGATTTCAGATACATAGAGGCAAAAAAGTATAAACAAAGTGTAAGTTTTGGCCAAAAACCAAATTTTTCGCCGTACCTCCGTTATATACAGGTTTGAATTTTTTATTATTACTGACTATACCTATTTATACGATTATATTATTGGTGAATAATGCGATGATTTTGGTATATACACCTTTGAACTTTCGGGTTTTGTGAAAGTAATTTTAACGTAAATTGAATTTCTATTAAATAATAATTTATTTTTATTGAATAAAATAAACCGTAAAACAGAAAGAACTTAAAATAAAACGTTGTAAGAAAAACAGTATTTGTAAAACCACTGTTTAAATTAATTTTCATGATCTCGATCTTTGATCCAGATACGGGCACGTTCCAGAAATACCAATTAACATTTTTATGTTCATCGTGAGGAGTCGTTGAAATGATATAATTGTAATTATATCATTTCAATAGTTCCTAAGGCATTTCCTATGTATCTCCTACACATTGGGATTTACCCAAACCCTCGGATTAAATAAATACACTCTGTATTGATGAAGTTAATGACGTTATAATTAGAAAAAAGGTAGATTCTATACACTCAGAAAGTGGGTTAATGGCCTTGTCAGTGACTGAGGTGAACTCAGCTCAGTCAAAGACAGTCTGGCATTCCAATGTTATGTATCAACAAGCACCACTTACATGCCACTTGTTATCACCAAAAGTCCTTCGTGTAACTAACTAATATTTTTATTTAGAACTAGCCGTTCATCCCAGATTCACACGCGTTGACGATCACTACTATGCTCCCAAAGATCGTTATGTAAAATAGCCTAAAACCATCCTAAATAATAAGGCTATCAATTGCGTATATAATTTTTTAAACCCGGGTGATTTAGTTCTAAGGATTAGCGCGTTCAACCAAAAAACCAACCCTTTGGCTTTATTATATAGTATTAATAACTTCACACATCTCACACACGGCCGTCTGAGCCCAAACTAAGCAGAGGTATATGTATTATTAATATAGATATAATTGAGAAGAACTAATATTAACTATAGATCGTCGTGTAGTCTGCGCGGAGCGTGTGAAATTTTTTTTTGAAACTGAGTGAATAGTTCCAATATAAAACATATGTATTATTTAAAATCTTTAACTTTGGGTTTTACGACAAAAGGTGGTAATAATATCTGGAAATTCAAACGGTCATAACTTGTAAACGATAGTTTTTTTTGAAAAATTCTTTTTCTTTTTTATTTATTTTGTTTTTGGTGAATCCATTTTACAAAAAATATTTTTGTAACTACATGCCAGAGTCATGCCCTTTCAGTGATTTAAGTAAGTGTTGTATCGTCAGAGACATTCTGTATAAACATTTAATAATAATAATAAGTACCACGACAGGTTAAAATAAATAATACACCCCTATAAGCTCTAGGTATGTAGCCGTTTTTACATTATTCTTAACTTTATAGCACATATTGTTTTTAAATTTAATTTTTTTACCCTTCTACATACATTTCACATTCCTCTCTGTGCTTGTTTGCTTAAAAAATGCGTAAAAAGAATTCTTCTTACGTATTAATATATGTAAAATAAGACCCTTACATTGATAACGACTTTCAGTGACCAGTGACCCTCACCAGATTTTGGTTTTTCACAGTTTGTGTTATAGACTTAATAAATGTTCTTAATGAGTTTCTCTCATTACTGAACTAAACAGCCTGTCAAACTGTAGAAGAAAAATAATATAAATGGTAAGTCACCGATGTTTGTGACGTTAAATGTGTGAAGGAATCGGCTGAGTATTAGTCTAGACAACGAGAACGTTGAGGTATTCTGCATAATTTAGTTTACAACTTTAAATTTCGTGTAGAAGTTGAACGGAGACGCTTTTTAGTATTCCAAACTTATTGAAATACTTCTCACTAATGACTAATGGTGAGAGAATATTTTATTTTAAAAATATTAGCGTCTCAAACGGCATTATAGATATATTTTTATCTTTTGCGACTACGTGACTATTTTTAACCATATGCAAGTTCTATTGTTAACATTCTTGTCGAAAGTTTTTTTAGATAATACTATGTAAATTCCTTTTATTTCCTGCAGTTTCACCAGCCGCGTTATAGTTATTTCTCCGCTCCTAGGGTTCGTAGGGTGATGATAATAGCCTCCATTATACAATTGTTATGTATATACAATATACATTTTACTATTTTTTTTTTTTTCTTATGAAATGAAGATAGGTACTGAAGCAGAGATGTATCAGCTGTAGTATATTTACGGTCTCTCACTGCCTATTATGCTATTTTACACTTCTAATCCTTATTACTAAAATTACTTTTAGACTGAGATTCTATGTTAAACACAACGAAGTGGGACCAGGATTAATTGTGAAAGGATCTTCAACTGAAGTATGGGTCTAGACACGCTCACAGTATTCTAATCTTGTTTTATACGCCAACTTAATCTGGGATCTCTGTAGACTGCAGTTTTGTTCAGTCGTCCAAAATACAATTTACGATTTGTACTTGAAGTTTTAATAGCTACTTATACTCACTTAGCAGTAGGTAATTGGACAGTGTGGATGATCCTGCCAAGATAACGAAAACAATTATATCATTATGGACAGTTGCAAAAGAGAACATATAATCAAAACGATACCTGTCCGGTCCAGCCAAGTTCGTTTTCTCTGTATTGTATCGGAAGCAGTTGACATAGTCTTGTATAGATCTTCGTCAGGCCATAACCCTAATGGCAAAGGGCTGGCACTGTAGGTTTTGGCAGCTGCGAGAAAGAAAGTTTCTGTAAAATACATAAAACTGAACGGACAGACCGTGCATAGGCCATTGATACTTACTTAGCATTAGTACTTTGACCCTACAAAAAATAACTAGATCTATCTATATGAGGTTTATGTAAAAAATAGTACGGACTTATTATTTACGGATTTATTAAGGATATACGGTTTCTCTGTTCCTGCGTACTGGTTTCTGCGGCGTGGTAAATAGGTAGGTAGGTACCAATCTGACACCGACGCTGAAGGTCGCCTTACTCTTTGACAAAGGGCCTCCGTCGGGTCCAAAGCTAGGCGGGCATCCCCGAAGTATCAACAATAAATATCGGAACGAACATCCACAGGCCACCGACACAGGACAATAAGATTCTGAGAAATTGTGATCTAAGGTGAACTGTACTTTTATGTCCTCAGTAAATTAATAAAAACAAAGAAATGAAAACTTTATTACAAGTATGTCTTCACAAATGACTTCAGAAAGTTGTGAGAAATTAATTAGGTATCTACAAAAAAGGTCGTAGATGATTTGTTAAATAAGCTGCTAATGAGTTTGTTAAGAAAATGTCGTAAATATAATTGTATGTTATATTTCAATTTAAAAAAAAACGTGTGAGGTCTCTTATGGGTACCCGGATGGAACAAAGTTCTTTTCGCTATATCTGTATAAATATATTTAATGGATTGAATAAATTGTTTCAAAATATAGTAAATATTGTAAAAACTAAAGAAATTAAAATTGCGCCATCTGTGAAAGTTACCCGAACTAGTATTTGGATAATTTGTATACAACCAACATTAAGTAACATAATATAAAAGAATCCAAAGGTGGCGTAAATAAAAAATCAACCGCGAGTTGATTTTTTATTTACGCAACCAACATTAAATAACATAATATAAAAGAATCCACAGGTGGCGTAAATAAAAAATCAACCGCGAGTTGATTTTTTATTTACGCAACCAACATTAAATAACATAATATAAAAGAATCCATAGGTGGCGTAAATAAAAAAATCAACCGGGAGTTGATTTTTTATTTACGCAAAAAACATTAAATAACATAATATAAAAGAATCCACAGGTGGCGTAAATAAAAAATCAACTCGCGGTCAGCATTTTTGATGCGCTAAAAAATTTTACCGCGCGAGCGATAATTCGTTTGTTCCATGGTCGTTCGTCGCATTCGTTTGTTTAGAAAAAGAGTTATAACAAAAAATATATTTCATGCAATTCCAATTTAAGGAAACATAACGACAATATAATAAAGCTGAGGAGATAATTTTTTACTTGAAGACGCTAATGTCTGGAAGGGATTGGAAAGGCTGCCGGATTAAAAAAATCTTTTTGAATTTGATAGCCCAATATGGATTGAGTTATCGATTCGACAACAATAAGACAAGGTTAAAGAGTATTTAACATCACGCTCATTAGCCCGCATGAACGTGGCTTAAACTGCCGGGAAGAGTCGCTGTCATTATTTACTACTGGACGGATGAATGTGACTTGATTATCAATACATCACATGATTATACATGAATGTAAGAGGTCACCACTGGGCTGCATTGGGTCGGTCTTAAGTTATTTTCTTTTTTCAGTCGGCACAGTTAGCAATCCTCTGGGTACTTCTAGTAACAATTGTAGCTGGCAACGCAACCGTAGTGCTGGCCTTGCTGCTCACAAAGTCTCGAAAAAGCAGGATGAACTTCTTCATAATGCAGTTGGCTATCGCCGGTTAGTAAAAACACCAATTTTAGGAAACTTACAAAACATACTACATATTGGAGCGATCAGATCTTAAAACTTTGTAAAGTTGCCCTGGCGCCTAAAAATATAACAAGACGACTTTGACTTGCTCAAGAACTGGGGATCACAATATATGTATAGTTTTTACTTTAAAAAGGAACAAGGCGATTTCATTGCACTCGAGTGTATTTTAAATATTTTTTCATGACAGTCATAGTGAAAGGTTTTTATTCTTACAGATCTGTTAGTGGGTCTTATCAGCGTACTACCAGACTTAATACAGAGGATTACAATCACATGGCTCGCTGGTTCCATCACTTGCAAGATGATGAAATATTTACAGGTATTAGTTAAGAAATAACTGTATGTGGAATAATTGATCGTGAAATCGAAACTGATGACAATATAACATACTTACACGAACAACAGACAGTCGCTTTTGAAACAGAACAGACACTGTGCACCAACAATTAGAATTTGAAGGATTTGAAACTATAATAACAGAAGAAATCATTTTTATTTCCTCAATACATGTTTGAATAAAATATTATTTGAACTTCAGTTTCATCACAAGCGTTGAACATTTAGAGTTATATTTGTAAGCAAACTGCATTTTACAAATTGTGTCAACTATTTGACAGGTTTACATATTAAGTACGTTTACCATTCAAAATCTACTTCTACTGTTGGTATGTGAATGTCGTATTTATCGAGTAAATACACTATATTTATTCTATGTCGTAACCGTGTTTCGTATTCATAAAAACCTACTATTGGGAGTCAAAATTCACAAATGTGTTTATTTTTAGGGTGTCGTCACATATTCATCTACATACGTGTTGGTTGCTCTGAGTGTAGACCGCTGTGATGCTATTACACATCCTATGAACTTTACAGGAAGCTGTAAGTACTAGTTCAAATATTATTTATTTTCTACCAAACTGTCGCGGTCATTTTTTAGGGTTCCGTGCCCGAACTGTAACCAACGGGATCCTATTAATAAACAAGCTGTCCGCCCGTCTATCAGCGGGCTGTATCTCTTGATCCATAATAGGTAGACAGTTGAAATTTTCACATTATATGTAATTATTTCTGTTGCCGCTATAACAACAAATAATAAAAAAGGGGGGTCCCTCTAGTAGAAACGTGTTTTTTTGTCATTTTTTGCTCGATGTTAATAATGGCAATAAGTAGACCTTGTACCTACATAATATTAAATCTTATACGATGGGGCAGAACCCTTCATGCGCGAGTCCGACTCGTCATTGGCTGGTTTTTCCTAAATCAATTTCAGGGTGTCTACAAAATCTATTTGGTATGAAACGATGGATGAGGAAGGCAGGCAGCTGCAGCGAGCAGCTTGATTTATGCTTCATATAGACCGTGTGTGGAATTCTGTTTTTGTAATGGTGAGGTTACCATGTTACCAGTGTAATGGAGAGGTTACCAAGTTACCAGTGTTATGGTGAGGTTACCAAGTTACCAGTGTAATGGTAAGGTTACCAAGTTACCAGATTTCCAAAGCGAGGTAAGGTATCCTCTTCTTGCTGGAAATATTGTGGGTGGGCAACTACTTACATTAGAACGAAAAAATATATGAAAAATTGACGAAAAAATAATATCACCTCTCTTCGTACGATATTATTCTTGAAGTAGGTACCAAGGCAAATACATTTGAGATAAATAAATCGGCGTCACATAAAGATACCTGAAAATCGAAACCGAAATCGAAAACTAAGAATGCTAGCTTTGTGAAATAAATGGTGTTTAATTATTAGTTTCCGAGACTTTCAGGTTTCAGAACCCGGATTCATTGCTTTCGAGTGTACTGCACTTTTTAAATTTTTTTTATTGCATATTATATTGTTGTTACAGGGCGTCGAGCTCGAGCTCTTATCCTGGGAGCGTGGCTTCTCAGCTTTCTCTTCTGTGTTCCAATGATGTTTTTATTCGCTGAAGCAAACGTTGAAGGTATATCTTTATGTCTTTAAATCTTTTTGCTGTTGAATCTTACTAATATTATAAGGGCGAAAGTTTGTAAAGATGGATGGATAGATGATGTGAATGAAACTTGACACACAGATAGTTTATGACCTGGATTAACACAAAGGGTATCCTTTACCGTGGGAAAGGAGGCCCACGCGGGCGAAGACTCGGCCAAAAGCTTATTTTTTTAATAAAAACAATTCTATTTATATTAATAATTCACACATAAGTAAATCCATTTTGGATTATGTTTACTTGTCTATGCACTATAATATGAGAAATATGCCTCCATATTATTACGCGGTTGTATATATCGTCGGCACAATGTATAATTCTGGAGCGGCCCGGTAATAAGATGCCAGATGTAAATTGTAAACGAAATTACAATTAGATCTGCCAGCAATGGTGCTTCAAATTCTTTTTGAAATAAAAGAGTGAAAAGTATTGTGTAACGTAACACAGAAAAGACCTTAAAAATATTGGTTAAACAAAATGAAATCAAGTGAAACAGCCGTAGACAAGAAAAACAAATTGAGGATATACGACACGTAAAAAATGTTAAATATTCAAGGGAACTGACAACCGAGGGATTCTTACAACGTATTATTGGAAGGCAAAACTACGTTGTTCGAAAACACTAGTAAATAAAAAAAACTATTACGAAGAAAGAAATATCTCTTATTTATAACATTTCAGTTAAGGTGTAGGAACTTCAATGAGTTTATTTAATAACTTTAATGATTTAAATTCAGAATCTCTACATTGAAAAGATCATGTTCATTATAGATATCATGTTTCGACATGTGTTCTGAAAGCCATCAAAACATTTGACAAACAAGACGCAATGCATTTCAAAAGTAAGAATTAAAATCTGTAAATATCAGATTACATTCCTTATTATTATCTAGTTTACATGGATAAAAACTAGAAAGATAACGCTAGACGCAGATTGATTCACTAAAAAATGTATAAAGTTTCCTTTTTATCGTGCATCTCTGGATTTTTCTTCTTCTCCCAAATGTGACATTTAAATAAGCATGCAGAATTAAGTGCCCTCTGAAACTTAGCCAGAGGTATACTTAATTTCACAAGCAAGTTAGACTGTGTGGGTGTGAAGTCAGACGGTATCTATGTCTGGTTTTTAATAATACCGTTAGCTGTTAAAACGAAATCGTTTTTATTTTACGACGGGGAGAACTTATTTAACACTGCGATAGACATCTATGAATGAAGGAATTGGCATTTTTAAGAATCAGCGTATTTTTATAAACATAAAACGGAAAAAGTTGAGTGTGTATTTATACCGAGTGTATGACGAAAGTTGGCAAAGTACACACTATTATGCCCAAATGATCTTATAATAAGCATATTGGATAAAATTTATTACAGACTTGGAAAAACAATATTACGTCGAAGGATATTATCATACAATGCTTTATAGTTATTATATTATTACAACTATATTTGCTTTGGTTATTATCCTAGGCATATTACGTATTTAAGTTCAAATGTTAATAAAAAAAAGAAATGTTTTTTTAGTATAAACTGAACAAAACATGATACTTTTCTACGTCGCGTCGATTTAATTTGGCCAAAACTTCAACCAATTAGTCTGACAGCTAAGAATTTTACTTACAAACTCGGTGCTGAAGCTTGCATGTAACCCTCCCTAACCTTCTGACCCTTATCCAATTTGGATGAACAGAAAAAACAGTATTCTGTTTGCAAAGTATGTTTAAAAAAAATCTAATTACGTTGAGTAAAATACTCTAAGCTTTCAAACTTTGAAATATTAAGAATTAAACATACGGCCCGCTAAATATAATTTGACTGCACGGATGGGGCAATGGTTTACGCACTACGCCGCGCCGAGTGTTGTGGGTTCAAATATCACACGGGACATAAATGTGTGTGATTCACAAACAGTTGTCCCGGGTCTGGGTGTTCTTTGTGTACGTTGTTTGAATGTTTGTGAAGCTTCCCGCGAAACAGGGATATTCCTAATGTGGGAGATGTCTTTTAAAATCTATGGATATTGGATACTGGATTGCAACAGGCAATTAGCTTCACGACTGAGTTAGTCTGACTGACTACTACTCCTGACAATTCAAAAATACCTATAATGGTTTAATTGAAATAAATGATTTTGATTTGATTTGATAAACATTAGAATAATGCCTTGTACCTGGCACCAAAACTTTATAAATTCTTCAACTAGAATTCTTGCTTTGGGAACAATAACTAAAAATACATATTATTGCTGGTCATGCCCACAGTTCCACAACACTCATTGATTTTAGTTGCAAGCTACTGTTAGATGAAAGACATACAATTCTTTTTTCGTTGAGTCGACTTCGGTTTGATCTGAAATTCTACCGTCGTCTCTTCTGTAAAGTCGACGTATTCTTTTTTTTTTTTAAGAATACTAGCAACGTGGGTCACACATTACTAGTATTCTTGTTAACCTGTCCAGCTAAGCTAAATGCTTGTGTTAGGAGTGGGTTCACGACGGTAGAGTATTGGATGGGGTTCGAACCCGCAACCACTTGATCGCAAGTCTGACGCCTTAGCCATTACGCTACCGCCGCTTTTAATATTGCGACGAGTGTTATTGCACGGCCTGCTTATTATTATGCATATCAATTAGTTAAGTAGGTATATCTAAAAGATTTCTCAGAAATCTATTTAATCAATCAATCAGCCTATTGTAGGCCACTCCCCCAATGTGTAATTTAGAAATCTACTATTTTATTATATTTATACTTTTATGCTGAACACACCATCAACATTTCTGATATTTGTTACTCATAGTAACTCCGTCTCTCATGAAACATTAGCCTTGTCGGTAAATTTTCAAGTTTAAAGACTCAGTTGCAAAATAATATTTCTATATAGAAATCAAATCAATCGACATATAAGCAGTGACAGTTTTAGTTGATTGACGGTGATAGGATCAAGAGATCCTAAAGATAAAGACAAACTCACGTAAATCTACCACTGTTTTGTAAAATATAATTTTCAAGTCAACCTTTATTGTAGGTATTTACCAGTGCTGGTCAGGAATAAGCAAGTTGCAGTGGAGGATATGGATGACAAGCGTGTTCGTTTCACTCTTCGTAGCCCCAGCTTTGACAATATCCGCCTGCTACGGTGTGATCGTGGTAACGATACGCCATAAAAGCAACCGCGTACTTGGCAGACGAGCTACAGCCACAAGACAATGTAAGTAAAAAAGTCATATGACCATGATCATCTCCTATCATCACATCATCCAGATATGTATATATTATATTGCTTTTATTGTCTCTAAGAATTAAAAAGAGATCAAGTTGTTCAATTAATCATGACTTTTCTGAAAAGTTTACTAAATAACTGTAACTAGCCAATGTTATGTACACCGTCAGTGTCATACATATCAGACCGAATACTATATTGTGATGCTGGACACTTGCAACCTTCGTGGATTGATGTTAAACCTCTTTGGCGCGTGATGGCTTGTTGGTGACTCCTTGCTCAAGATTCGAAACAATTCGTATTTGAAATAGTTCAGAGAATGGAACCATGAAAATAGCTGACTCATCTGTGGAGCCTTGGACGACAGTTGCCCGTGTTGACGCACGGAATCTCAAGATATATTATTTGTTTTATTTCAATTGTGTTATTGCGAGTTATTTTGATTATATAAATGTAATAAGTTGAAGGTTTAAAAGTAAACTTATATTTCACCCGCGTAATATTTTATTCCTCTTTCCTAGAAATTAGATCCATCTTTCCTGATACCAGCTCACCCCTGAGAATATTGCAATATAATATGATTAATAAATGTGTTGATATGCATGATGTGGTTGTACAATTTAATAAATAAATAAATCATTTTAACAGTATAATTTACTGCTGTATTCGTGTAATCAGTAAATAACATAAAAGTAAAAGCCCTGGCTGGTTTTTCCCAAGATCGGTTATTCTTATAGTACAAAATGTTTACGGAAAAGAAAGGAAACATAAAAACAGCACTGCGTAGCGTTCAAAAGGACATTTTAGAGAATGGAATAGTCCACATTAGCAAAAACACGCAGAGATCCAAGAAACAATTCTGCATGCGTAAAGTACTCCCATTCACATCATTATCATACATATAGTAAATGTAGGTATTTAATAGGTATATATGTATATACCTAGGTCTTATCCTAGTAAGACCCAGAAAGCCATGACTGACTGGAATGATGTAAGGAGAAACGTCTAGTTAATTCTGTGTTTATTGCCACATATATACTAATAAACGAACACTTTGATTGCTTACAGACTCCATCAAAGCCAATTGCTAAGAATATTATGGTTAACCTACTTACCATGCAAAACCTAGATACATAGTAGTCAGCTGAAAACATAAAGCGAATGTTATTTAAGCCGAAATCTATTTTAGTTGATGTCCGTCTCCCTTAATTAATTATAGTGACTAATTTGTCACTGTTTTGCTGCAAAGCTTTTTTGACGAAATTTCTTCTGATGGTAAGATTGATAGTGATATTTAAAAAAGATTGCCATTTTCTGATTCGTTTCTAATAGTATCGGGGTCAGTATAGTATCGATTATATTCGGATTGTTTAATAAACCAGAACGGCATTTTCAATTAATGTGATACTTCAATTTATTGACACTACATATAACTTACCGACGTAAGAACGTCCGAGAAGCCTAATATTTGCGTCTGAATGTGTCAAATCACTGAAACCTATGTATTTTCCAACATATATTGTTATGAATTCATGAATTTTCAATGTTAGGAACTATTTTAATAATCATACATTATGCAAATCTAGAAAACTGAAATTAAGTTGACAAGCTAGCAGGCTCACCGTCTTGGCAAGCTGTAAGCTTCAAGTGTTTGAAGATGAGCAACCGGCCTCGGTTTTCTATGTGGACCTTTTCCGTGCCGTTTTGTGGAAATATACTCTTAAACTCCTAAAGTTTTATTACTTGCATCGGAATATTTTTTTATTATGAATGTGATTTTCAATCAAAGTCCTAGTACGAGTAATTGTGTCTGTACGTAACGGTGTCTGTTAATTCAACTAGTCAAATATTCCGGAAAAAGCCCTTCCGGAATATTTGAAAAGTATAAGGAAATTCAAATATGAAATGTTTATTATTTAAAAACACTTCTCAGTGTCCATAGACCGGTAGTGAATTTCAAGGCTTACAAAAAACTATTAAAACGTCGTGTACACAAACTTTCAGTGCCCACAATCAACACATGCTTCGCTAAGCGATTTAGTCCATTCAACTATCGTATCACTCAACCGAAAGTCTTTTAGTAAATTTATTGTGAAATATGCAACTACCTATAAAACTATATATACTCGTATATAATATTTATATCTATGTATAAAAATTTCGTGTCACGTCGTTTGTTCGCGATGAACTTCTAACCAAATGAACCGATTTTATTGAAATTTTGCACAATGTGTGCAGTTTGGTCCAACTTGAGAGATAAGGTAGCTTTTTTATTATTTTTTAGTTGCAGTTTCCTTAGCCACAGCAACACGTGGTCAGGTAGCTAGTACAGGAGTCACACTGAAAGTTTTTAGAAAATGAAAAACGAAATGATATAGAAGCCTGTTAATATTTTTATTGCGTTTCGAAGTAGTCTCTGTTCCTTTCTGAGCACCGTCGCATGCGATGCAACCATTGACTGAAGCAGTGAGCCCACTCTTCTTTAGGAATCTCGTCTACTTCTTTCTACGCCTACTCTACGTCTACGTTCTACGCCTTTTTCAAACGCAGCTACGGCATCTTCAGGGTTCATAAAACGAATTCCTCTAAGTTTCTCTTTTATTTTTGGAAATAAATAAAAGTCACAAGGTCCCAGTACTATAAGGAGGATGACTCACTAGCTCCACACCTTCGATAGACAAATTATGAGGTATCTATCTTGTACAAAGCTTTCTGACGCCTAAATGTTCATGTAAGACTTTTTGTACTTAACTCATACCAATGCCTAAAGCTGCCCGAATCTATTGATATGTCAACCTTCTATCAGCTTCTATCATTAGCCACATAGTACTTACGTTATCTTCAGTAGTCACCGTAGAAGGACATCCTTCACGAGAATCATGAGTGAGTTTGCTTCGACCACGTTTAAACTCATGAAACCAGTTGTAAACAGTGGCATGCGATGGGGCTTCGTTAGGAAATGTCAATCGAAGTCCATCGTTACGTTGTTGTTCAGTAAGACCGCAACGAAAGTAAAAGTAATAAATCATTGAGCGAAAATTTTCTCTAGTCAAATCAATTTCGATGCACAACAGACACTTTGTAAATTACCGCCAATTTGTTAAAACAATTGACATATGAAATAAATAATTTTTATTTATTTATTTATAATTCCCTCACACGTTTAATCACTTTAACGATTCCTTCTGCTATGCTCACTTCCATTTTACCCATTTAAAATGTCGCAACAACATAATTATAATATGTTTGCATGTCATGCCTTTGGCGTAACATCTGCAACAAGGAACAATATAAAATAAACTATTAATTTTGCTGTAAAGTAAAAGTTTGAAGTATCTGACTTGCGTTCATTAGTGTTACCTTTTGGAGGTTCTCCCACAATATTATTTGGTTAAAAAAAATATTAAAAAATAAGACTTGCCTGAGTTTTTTAAGTTTAATTTCAAATTACATTGAAATTCATAATTTATTTAATATTTTTATAATTTTTACTTTCCATTTTTCATTGTGGTAAATGCTTAGAGGCATTTTTTAGGGTTTTAGTTTCACACCTAAAACAAAATAGGATATTTTTAAAAGCACTTTTCAGATATTTTTGAAGTTTCTGTACTATATTTACATAATATTTGAAAAAAAAAACTTAATGTATTAGTTTTGAATACAGAGCATCAGATTTAGGATTTTTGTTGAAGTTTATTGTGCAGTTCCCATGAGGCGTAAATTGTTCATTTTTAAACTAATTCTATGTATGCTTTCGCATGTCGACGTTTTCAATCACGTAGAAAGTGTTTGTATAGTTCTAATATCCTGCTAGTTGCTACGGTTCAATGATTTGAAATGGTATATGGACCAAATTTTAATTGTTTTTGGTTGCGTGATACACGATAAGTTAGATACTCAGACAGATACAAGATTGATATTATAAGGATTTGTTTTATATGAGACATACGAATCCCTTACATCTACGAAAAGGTAAGGATAAAACCGCCTCGAAAGATGAAAATGATGAAGTATCGAGGCTAAATTAAGCAGAACGTGACTGAACTGTTAAAAGATCGCGGTCAAAGAAATATAGACTCAACCACTCGGGATTTATGCTCACAAATAAAATCTTATCGTTACTTATTGAATAAACTACAGCTAAGAATACAGAACGATAAACTGAGTTACGATCTTGAATAAAGCTAAAGCTTAATAAATTGCTAAATAAATATTTCGACGAAATAACCGTGTACGTGATTTGAAGTGAAATACGTTGTAGCGATGTGTGAAGTGTGCCAGTTCGGACTCGGTGTGGTTTACAAATTATTTTTATTTACTGAGACGACGTAGCAACTCTATAGTATAGACTGTCGGAAAAACTTTGTTTTGGATATGTTAATATTGATTAATACAGTTGTGAGTACTGTAGTACGGTACTTGTTGTACGATTTCTCCGTATCTCTTATTATTTTAAAATCCAATTACGAATATATTAATTCTATTAATACGTGTGTGTAATAATATATTAATACGTGTTGAAACCCTGTTTAAGCAAAGTTCGCGCACGCATGTGAAATTTTTAATACTTTAAGTTTATATGTAGAAGTGCAGAAAGCTAAAATCATCATCCTCCTCCGCGCCTTTTTCCAACTAAGTTGAGATCGGCTTTCAGTCTACGATACAGACGAATTTCGATATTATTCGTGAAGTGACTGCCATCAGACAACCCCAGTACTAGGAGGTATCGAAGTTCTGTAGTTAGACCAGGCTGAACTTTTTAAGGCTCCAAATACCTGTAACGAATGCCACAGATGTTTGTATGGCAACCGGGACCGACGGCTTAACGTGCTCTCCGAGGCACGGATCTCAAAGTGTTAAGAATGGTCACCCATCCTACGACTGATCTGCCCTTATCACTTAACCTCGTAATGTGCTAACCTACTCGGTTACCACTTGGCCACGAGCCCCTCTGCAGAAAGTAAAAATATTAATTCAATATGTATTGTGTGCTTAATTTAAAAAACTATTCGAAAACGTTTACAAAAAGCTACAGAGGTCCAGTATATTAAGTTGACCTGTCATTGTACGGTTAGTCCATACAAAAACAGTTCAAGTTATACTGGACAATGATATAAAACAAAACATTAAAGTTAATGAATTATAATCGAAATTAGACTACTAGGCGATCTACTAGTATTTACACTTTTAGAGTGGGAGAGCCATGCTTCAGCACGTGTGGGCCGGCTCGACCGGAGTGATACCACAGCCTCACAGAAAACCGCCAGTGAAGCAATAATTACATTGCTTTTCGCCGAGTGAGTGAGTTTACCGGAAGTCCTAACCCTTCCCTCTTCCTCTCTCCCTTCATCGCCCCTTATTCTCCCCTTCCCCTATTCCCACCTTAAAGGCCACACTTGTGACTTTTGAGTTGCAGGTGTTCATGGGCGGCGGTAGTCATTTACCATCGCACCATGAAAAAAAAATTAAGAAGAATGTGATCCTATTATTCTTAATCTATTATTAACGTTATTAAATGCTTAACGGACTTCAAAAAAGGAGATTGCAATATCCTTTTCATTTTATCTTTGAAGTTACCGTTCAAACTGCTCCCTAGCAACTCTAAATCAATATTGTGCTCTACTATTAAATAAATATCGCAATACATGAAACATTTTGCCAGAAGGATATATCTACCAAGGAAACTTTTACAGGAAACGTGCGTTTCCATAGACTAGTTGTTTGTTACAAACAATTTGCTAAAACAGTTGGAGAACTTCCGTATTTCAGATAGCCCCCAGGTTGTATATTAAATTAACCATTTTAATAACAAAAATTACATACTTCGATTTAAAAATATATTTTCAATAAAACATTTTTTTAAATCTACGTTTTGATCATAATATGATCAAAACGTCCAGTTCCAGTTAAAGTTTTTATTCAATCCAAAAAATCCAAGATTTATTTTTAAGCCATGTCCTTTTAGTTATATATTAACCATATACGACCTTCAAACCTTCAAGAAAAGAACGTACTCTCATCTCAAAGGCCGGCAATGCATTTGTGACCATTGAGTTGCAGGTGTCCATGGCCGACGTAGTCACTTACCATCAGATGAACCGTCTGCTCGTTTGTCCCCTATAAAATAAAAAAACCCTATCCTTTTAGGTTATAATTCTAAACAAAATTTGGTAAGGTTCGTTAAAATTTACATAATATACCTACTACTACCAGGCTACGCGTTGCTATGGCTAAGTGATTTGCGATAAATAAATAAAGTGACAATAAATTGTAATAAAAACCATCATTTTTTAAAGCAGTTCTTCAGATATCTTTTCAAGTTTCTGTACTATATATATATAACATTAAAAAAAATAATGTATTAGGTTCGAATACCGAGAATCAGATTTATGATTTTTGTTGAAGTTTGTTGTGCAGGTCCCATGAGAGGCGTTAATTGTTTATTTTTAAACTTAGACTAGAGACTCTAAACTTACTATGTCTGCTTTCGTATGTCGACATTTTCAACCACGTAGAAAGTGTTTGTATAGTTGTTCTAATGTGCTGCTAGTTGCTACGGTCCAATGATATTAAACGACAATAAATTGTAATAAAAACCATCATATCTCTCAAGTTGGATCAAACTGCCCACAGTGTATTTTAAAATTTCACTAAAATCGGTTCATTCGTTTATTAGTTCATCGCGGACAAATAATTTTTATATTTAAAGACAGGGATACACTACACATATGTGTACGTTATAAGTTACCATAACTACACTTTGGACCACTTTTTATAATTTACGGTCTAATCACTAAAAGTAGCGAACCATACAGAACTGAATTAATTTCTTTTTGTGGTTTGGTCGTGCGATGTTGAGTTCTATCATAAATCTTTCTATGTGTAAGATATCTCAAATAAAGGTAAAAATGACAGTACAATAAAACTCACGTGAATACTGTAGGGTAGATATATATTCTTCCATTTCAATACACTTTTAAACACACGTCCGAACTCGATGCTGGCCACGAGCAAATAGGCCGTCTAAATTTACCGTTCTCCCGGGGTAAACATTCGGTGTTGCCCGTAACATTCGTTTCCACTCCCCAAACATGAACAAATGAATACAATATTTCGAATTTATATCAAATTAATATGTCTATTTTTGTAAACTATATACACATATATATAACATATGTAAATAAATATGGCAAACTCATTCATTCTTTAATTTTCTATGATTCCCGATATTTGGACAATTTGAAGATGCTCTGTTTGTATTACAGACAGTGACGACTTGGACAGCAGACGCGCAAGCAGCAGAGGCATCATACCGAAGGCCAAGATTAAAACTGTCAAAATGACATTCGTTATCGTCTTTGGTGAGTAATATATTATTCCTATTGTGTTTGTATGTATTGTTTTAATGTTATTTGATAAACATTTAAAATTGGGCGATTTTTTCATAAATTAGAAGTGAAGAAAATGGGTTTACTCCTATGGTAAAGTTTTGACGTAACCGCAGTCTATGCAAGTCTATCAAAACGTCGGGAAAATAAAGGTCCCTATTTACTGCTCTTAAATAGTATACGCGATTGATACGTAGTCGTTTTCTTTAATTGTAACATGAATGGTATTCTTTTTTTCGAATTCAATTTCTTAGACTTTTGCAACAAAATTGTAGTTTTGATCGTTTCATTTGTCAATCCATTGATCTTCATAAATACAGAAATTGTGTACCAAAATAAATGTATAAACATTTTTATTTGATAGATTACCTGAGAAAGTAATGCTTTTAAAGCCCAAACATTGCAGTACCAGAAACTTCACAAAAAGTACTTAGATAATATTGTAATGTAACCAAAAACCTTGCAGTAGTTGCAAAAATAAATTTACGATGACAGTTGAAATTACATCAACACACTCAACTTAGACGGCGAAACATTTCCCAAAACAGCCGTTAACGAGTCATGCTAAACTTTTAAAACTTTTTATCTCCATTTTTGAGAAACTCCTTACTGTGTTCGTCTATACAAATATATAAAATTTAAATGTTTGTTTGTAATGTAAAAATATAAACGTTTAACTAAGTGTGAATTTGAATTTTTATACGGTAAAATACAAAATATATTATATATATATAGATTATATAATAAACAACTTCTGAAATGTTTGTCTCTCTATTTATTTGTTTTGGCCATCTTGCGAATCGGCTGGATGAATTTTAACATGACTTTAACAGGGTGAGAGCTGGCGTAGTAGTAGCAGCTTTTATTTTAACTGCCGAGCAAAAAAAAATATAAATAAAAAACTATGGCTGCGAAGTCACATAATAATTCGTTAGTTTCAAACTAAAAATAGTAGGAACGAAACATTCCATTGAAGAGTCCGTGTAAAATCTTTGCCGGTGACGAACGGTGTCATGTTAACAAGTAACCTCGATCATTAACTTTTCTAAAGTTCTATACTTTAATCTAGAGGTTACATTAATCTAAGAGTCACACAAACAGAGTGGTTAAAAAGTGATAAAAATAGTATGAATGAATAACATTTTATTTTGTACTAGCCGTTCTCCGTAGTATCACCTGCGTTAATGGCCACTGCTCTGCTCGTAAAAGTCTTAGCGTGATGTTACGTAGCCTATAACCTTCGTCAAAAAACACTATCCAAGACAAAAAGAATTACTCAAATCGGACTCATAGTCCCAGAGATTAGCGCATTTAAACAAACAAACAACCCGCGAGTCGCCGTGCGTTAATCGCGCGCAGCGACGCGTCAGACGCCGACCACACCAGACATAGGTACCACAGTGCCGAACTAACTCATAGGTATTCTTAAATTAGTTTCCTGCTTTTGGATGTGAGGCCTTAAAATATTTATGAAATTTTCAAACTTATCGAAGACCACGAATAATTAAAAGTATCTGCACTGGTCCAGCACTGTGACCCGTGTGCGTTGCGACTCTGCGCAGTGTGAGTTGAGTCTATTTGTTGTTTGTGCGATTGTGTTGTTTGCAAAAATTATTTGATGTTATAATTAATACAGAAGCAGACAAACAAGTGAGAGGCTTACGCTTAGTCTGTATTTGTCGAAATAGTTGATGTAATTATAGTTTATACAGTAGATGTATAATCATCCAGGTGTATAAACCTATTGTAATCATTTATGCTTCGTGGAGTATCGGGTATAATATGTGGCATAAATAACATACGCGTATGTATATAAATAAACGTATCTGTGACAAGTTTTCCATTAATTTTCCGCGTGTTACCCTGAATTTGTATAGTTCAACTCACGATTGTTTTCCCAATTCTATGCATATATTTTATGGACTTGAATAAATTGGTTTTATTGGTGAATGTACTTTTGTTAAATACGTGCTTTTTTCTTAACTTATCAGTTTTGTATACATCATCATCATCGCACATACAGTCCTATGTGCAATGATGATAATGTCTACAAAACTTTCGAAAGCGCAAATCGAAAACGCAACTTGATTTAGTATTAATTTTTTCGGGTGAAATCGCAACTGGGGGATAATGCTACTAACCCCATGGCACGAACCTAATATCATTTTCGTTTTCACATTTGTTTTGCTTCTAATATCTTGGTTGACCTAAAACATGTACATATGTGGGTTAAGCAAACAGTCCCTTAATATTTTAACAGCATTTGGCCGTCAACTAGACATATTTTTATTTTACGCGACGTCACGATAACGAAACATATCATTAGTACACGTTTGCTTTAAAAATAAAATTATGGAACTACCATCGAATGTCGTGATTGCTTATTCTTATTTAAGTAATAACTGGGTCATGGATACACATTAATAATACTTTTGTTTTAAAATACTGGAATATTTGTAATGGTGTAATATTTTTACAAGTTACAATATAACTAGTGTTTTTTTTTACGTATATATTTATTTCTAACTTTAATTAATGTAAATGTATACTTTTACAAGGTTTAACATATAATTACAGCCATAGCCATGTTGTCGTTTATTTCACCATAAAACAAATATGTAAGAATTTTGAAAATAACCCACATTATTATCAGAGAAAATCTCTGTTCATATCTTAAAAATGTTTTTTTTTTTAAACCGGGTAATCAAAAGTATAAAATAGCATTTGGAAGACATTTCTCTTCTGGCGACCGAGTGCAAGGTTGGCAAAATTGTTGCCTGGATAGCACCTACTTCAGGCGGAAAAATGGGGTACCGAGCTAGCCCCCTGCCACTTTACAATGATCAATGCCAAAAGTACAAAAGAAAGAATATTATGCGTAAATGTTCATGAATAAATCAACGAACGCTTACATGGCCTTGAACATGAAATGAGTATCATGATATTGTTGTAAAAAAGCAACTATTGCATGAAATAGCCACTTACTTTATGATTAGATCCATTCTATAATATGACGACTAGCGTTTCAAGAACAAGACGCCTGTCATTCTGACATGTGCTATAAAAAAATACATCTAAAAGCGTAAAAAAAGGACTAAATGCATAGACAGTCTAAACCTTAACCAACACACACCGTTATCTTATTGAATGACAACGGTAAGGCAGCGGTCAGGCAGCGGTCGTTTTGTGAATTGTGAATAGAAATATCCTTGCGTCCTTCTTCACAGCTGTGAGGAAAAAGCTGACATAAGTAACGAAACACTGACGCAGGAAAGTAGCATTAAATAAATATAGGACACATTTCTTCGAAATCCTATTCAAATGGCTCTTAAAGATCTAAAAATAAGAAAATAACTTTTAGAAATATTCGTTATTCAAATTCATTAATTATACGGCAGTTTAAGTACCGAGTTGTTGTCAGATTTTTATACGCTAATTATCTTTACAATAATGTATATATGAAAAAGGCCAGTACGCGCAAAAAGAAAAAATACCATTCATTTAAATTTTTCATATCTGCTCATGGATTGATAGCCAAAAGCCTCGATCAACACCTTAAGAGGCTCGCGTTAGACGGCTGGATCAAGGGACTGATGCAGAAGGCAGTTCTCCTCGACACGGCCCGTATAGTGAGGAGGTTCCTGTCTTTGGAGACCTAACCACCGGTGTCTTGGTCCCTGTACCCGATGTCGGTGGTATACTATTTTTTATATTTTTAAATTTATATTTTGTTTTATAGGTATTTAAAAATGTAATTAATAAGTTTTACGATAAATAAAGAGAATAATAATAATAATATATATATATATATATATATATATATATTTTATATTTTTAAATATATTTTTTTTATAATAATGTATTTAAAAATGTAATTTATATGTTTATGAAATAAATGAAGAGAAAAATAATAATAATATATCTCTTTATTGTACACCAAAATAATTTTAAAGAGCAGGAGCACAGCAATGTTGGGTGGTAGATACAATTTGCGGCCTTATCGCACTGAGGCAATCTCTTACAGGCAACCAGTTTTGTCAAATACATAGTTAAAACCTCAAAATCGAAGACCTACTTTAACCATTTCGCCACGTCATCAACTGCAATAACAGACGCAAACAAAAGCTGAGACCAAATCTCTTAGGAAACAATAACAAATGTAAGAGCCATCGCACTATGAGGAAGCAACAAAAGCCAAGAGACAATAAAAAAATTTACGATCTCCTCCATCATGTCTAACTGTAAGGAATTGTTTTCACTACCCACGGATCGTAAAATAACAATAAATAAATTAATACTTCAGATTCTAACATCACGAGTTCAAGCTGTGGTAGCTTTAAGCAGGCTTTGTGCAAAAGTTAAACGCTTTTCAAAAAGCCTTGTCTGAGGGCTCGGTGACCTTGACTTAACCGTGTTAGACACGAGAAGTAAATTCGTTTATAAAAAGTTGAGCTTGTTATAAAAGAGTGACAGGCATATCATATAGAATTGGAGTATTCGGTGTTTTTGGAAGATATGAAAGAATCTGTGAGAATTGTCAAAATAAATTGTATTTCGTGGTATAGCAACTTTTTGTACTGATATCAAGACTGTTCGTTTTAACGTTGTATAAATATTTTATACAACGTAAATATGAAATAAAAAAATGTGAATATAATAACGACCTTAAAATCAAGGTTAGTATAAATAAAAAAACGTGATTTAATGCTTGGAAGACCCCGACCGATTTTAGGTAAGATTGTTTGTAATTTTAGTACAAAATCATGTTATTATTTTTGTTTATTAATGTTCTTGTTTAATAGCCACACGATTACTACATTATACTTTTAAGTTGAAAGACAGAAGACTGATGAAAAATACCGAAGAGCACTTTTGTTACAACTTATAAGAGCCGCGAATCAATAAAAATATTACTGTGACTTACGGTTGCAGTTCAGTTTTCTTCCCAGAAATATATTGACTTATTCTGTTCAAGGCTCGGTCACAGATTACTGAGTAGTTACTACGTAACAGATAGATCACTCGCTACAAAAATATCGATACCTACCGTTTTAATCGCACACTCTTTTCAAGCTTTAAAATGTGTGTAGGGTTATCTCTTCAATATATTTTTACAAACATACTTAACACTTATTTTTCATTTCACTTACCTACTTGCTAATGTTTTAGTATACAAAATCCTACACGTGTTTTATATAAAGATTAATAAACTTTTCTCTTTTCTAAAATCTCGATTATTAAATTGTATGGTGGAAAATATTCTAAATCTTACAAAAGTTTTAATGCATAATTTGAGGGAAATAAAAACAAAAAATAGGGTTAAAGGGATAAATAGTGCTGTAGGGCTTTTTTCCTCTTACTTTGTCTACATTCTTATATCTTATGTGCACACATAAACAACCATTCACTGTAAATTTTATAGTATTTTAAGAATATATCAATGCGATCTCGAATTACGTTTACGTAACTACATTGTATTTTGACAATAAAAGCATATGCGCGCTATGCAGCTGTTGGCAACCCACTGCACGAGACTGCGTATAAGGTCCGCCGGCGGATCGGTTGAATTTTTCTGGAACATTCTCAGAGTTATGATAAATTGTAAAAGTTTCCATCTTTCAATGATTATTCTGATTGCTTCGTTAGTAGATCTAGCGTCAAAATATTTAAGAGTTTTGATGTTTAAACAAATTTAATTAAAAAAATGTATTTGTTTAAATGAATCTATTTTCTTGAGTTAAGTATCTGGAGTAAAGCACTATCACTTTTTATGTTTATTAAACTGAATAGAATTCCCGATCAATCTAAGCACAACAGCCAATACAAGGCCCGATTTTCGATAGTAATTCTACCATCAATTTTAAATGAACTCTTGTTCAATTGCTCTTACTATTTCTTTTTGCTAATACGCGATTGGAGAGATCGAATATTTTGAAATCTTACTAATATATAAAGCTGAAGAGTTTGTTTGTTTGTTTGCTTGAACGCGCTAATCTAAGGAACTACTGGCCCGATTTGAAAAATTCTTTCAGTGTTAGATAGCCCATTTATCGAGGAAGGCTATATAGGAGCTGAGCAGTGACCATAAACGCAGGTGAAACTACGTGGACGGTTAGTAAGTGTTAATATAAACTTGAAGGTCAGGCTCAGAGAGGTCAAGGCTTGTGTTAATTAAATTTAGTTTAGCTCAGTCGATAAGTTTTTAACGTTTCAACTTTTTAACTAGATTTAATACTTTGGTAAATATTTGTATAAATTATTACTTTGTAACCTACACTAAATTATTTCCCTCTATTTCGCATCGCTACGTTTTGCTTCACTTTAATACGCTTAACTTCCATTTATTTATTTACTGTATATTTAGATGTTGGTCATGTTGTCGTTTTTATACTCCTTATATAGCTTGGACCTGTATCTATCTATCTATGTAATCGTATCTTTAATGTAATTTTCACCAATTTTAAGACGAATTTGCACACGTATCAAGGACGACAATGCAAGACTAAAAAAAAAAATTAATTATAGTTAAAATAACTATAAAACACGCTTTAACAGCAAAATTAGAAAAATAGCAATAGCTAAATGGTAGAAAATATTTTTTAAATAAAAAGAGTTTATTCTATATCAGACGTATACTCGTAATTCGGGACTTAATCCCACTAATATTATAAATGTGAAAGTTTGGATGGATGGATGTTTGTTGCTATTTCACCCCAAAACTAACCCGAACCGATTGCGATGAAACTAAATATGTAGATAGCTGGAGAAATGGATTAACATATGGGCTACTTTTTATCCCGATATTCCCACGAGATCGGTACTTACGAGTAAAATAGCGAGGCGCTGCTACTGTGATAATACTTAAAAGGAACTACCTCTTGGTTACCCGACGTTTCGATCGGATTGCACCGATCGTGGTCACGAGTGGACTCGTTTATTCTATAGCGATAAAAAATCCACTGGTTCATTATAATTTAAAAAAAAATAGAATAAGTTTAAGAATTAAGTTATTAATATGATTGTAAAAAAGCGTACCTAGTGTGCTTGACATTGTATGGGTAGCCTCTCGCTGGAGACCATGATTATGTCCATGGTCCAGAGCGAGAGCGCATGGGATTCTGCCGCCTCGTTTTGCGAGGAGGTAATGTATGCCAAGGAGGCGGCGAAAAGGGAGACTAGTACTCTCCCATCCCGTAAAAGACGCATCAGGCGCCGGAGAGAGCAAGTCGATCTCCAGCCTCCATGAGCGTTTGCCTGGGGGCGACGGACAGGGTTATCCGTCGCCTTAGCAGAAGCAGGCCCGAGACGGTGGCGCCGTGTTCCGCGCTTGCCTCTCTTACTGACAGGGGATAAAATTCCCCACAACACTGCGGTGTCGCCTGTTGTTTAACAGGCGGCCAAGTCTGTTAGGGTTCACAGGGATTTCCTTGTAAGGGAACACCGGAGGCCCTGGTAATAAGAACTGGACGGAACACCGTATGGTTTTAGTCGGTCCGAGTCCGACATACCACCCTACCGCTTAGCCGGGTGGGGTGATGACCCGAGGGGTTTTCCACACGTTAAAAAAAGAAAAAAAAGGGTGCTTCACATCAAATGCTACTAATAGTTAATAGGTAGCTTTATAACAGTAGAGTTATTATAAAAATATAATAAAAATGTCGTCTCTGTTTTACTTATTTACAGAGTATAAAATGACCACTTGCTGTAATGGTGAAACATAATAAATCTTACTGATAATATCACTGATATTTTAAAAGAAAAGCTTGAGAAATATTTCGTAATTATCTACAATTTCTAGATCAACTGCAAGAAAGTTCGCGTGTTAAGTAATTATCACTCCACAGCGGGTGAACTTTCAGAAACTTTGACCGTAAAGCTGGACTGTTTTTATTGTATAATCTCCAAGGAAAGCAGCTAGCAATTTGTTGAAATAATTTGTGAGTTCATTATGCCAACACTTGTGTATTAAAGCACTATTAAATTCGTCGTTGTAAATTATAATTATAGGAATAAGCAGGGTACTTTGTTACAAATTTTCACACTTAACCGTGTATTTAATTATATAAGTATTTAATTAGTATACAAGAGTTAATACATAGACGAAGAAATAATGAAGAAGTCATTACTTCTTCATTATTTCTTTCTTCAGTATTGACTCTTGTATACAAATTAAATACTTAAACTAACTTTTGCCCACGGTTTACGTGCTCGCTTGGTCCTGGAAATAACCTATGTATGTATCAAGTTTAACCCTTATGTCTAAAATATCAAAAATATTAAAAAAAAAACTTCAATTCAAGCGTTTACATTATTTTAGACGTTTCGATAAAACATATATTATTATGCTTTTGAAAAAGGTTATCAACAACCATTTCGCTATTTCTGTTCCATTTTTTTAACTCTGTAAAGAATTAATCAACAAAACACCATAGTCATGACAAGTACAAGCAAAGGTAGACGAAAACTGCCTACTTTCAAGCAGGCTGTATGATTAATTGTCACTTTAGCCGATAAAAAAAAACACTGAGCGTCGAAAAGGCCTCGGATAATGCAGTCGGTAGAGTCCCTTAACTACACAGGGTATAAGAAACACCATACCGAATATTGAAATAGTGTATTCAGACCATCATTCTAAGTGGAAAATCATTGGAATTTTCTGCCGGAAAATTCATATTTTTTTTATAATTTAATTTTGTTTTGGTTAAAAGTGATATCACAATGAGTAAACAGCACATTGTACCGAAAAAAAAATTATAAATACCCCATATGGCCAAAAACTGCAATATGCAACGTCTTGTTGGCAAGTCTAACGCCTTAAGCAATTACGCTACGACCACTTTTAAGTTTTATTAAGTACACTGCACCATCTGGTTTCTATGAACCCTTACCCAATTGTTTGTTCCAGTATTCGTTCTATGCTGGTCTCCGTACATGATCTTCGATTTACTTCAAGTTTATGGCTACGTCCCTGACACCCAAGTCAACATTGCTATAGCCTCACTCATCCAGAGCCTAGCGCCTCTCAACTCGGCAGCAAATCCTGTTATATACTTCATTTTCTCAAACAGGATATTTCTTAGCCTCAGGTAAGAAACTTAATATTAATTTATATTCTCCCTTTTTAATCCTTGACGCAAAATTAAATAGATGTAAGAAGTTTAACGTGAATATCTGTGTGTCTGTATGTCTGTTTGTGTGTCTGTGGCAACATGGATACTAAACCGATTGACCGATTTTGATTAAATATTTGTTTCAGAAATGTGATTTAGTCGAGAGTATTCTTTACTATAATTTAAGAAAACCTGTTCAACCGTTTGAAGATCATCAGGTCTTTTCTAATCGTTGAAGTATTTTTTTGAGTCAGAGGTATTAATTTTTTTTAAATTAATGAATTTTTGGAGACTCTTACAGGTCATAAGTATGTCGGTTTGAACTGAAATAAAGAACCTAAAATGAGTGGACCGTAGGAACTTCAACGATAAGTCGTCAACAGATAATTTATATTCCATAACTATTAAACAATAATAGATAACCCGTCTATATTACATTAATATTGGTAAGGCAATAAACCGTTCGATCGTAACCATGGAAAAACTGAAGTTAAGAATCGAGTTAATAAAGGTATTGTATTTCAGTAAGGTGTAAATACGTGATTTCCATCCCGATTTCCATCTAAAATTAGTACGGTGTAAGATTCTTTAATATTATAAGTCTAAGGAATCCAAGCTCTGTCGAGGCCTCAGGGTCTTTAATTACATGTAAAGTCAGAATTTCTATCTTATATTCAAATTAGATTGTGTGAATTATTTTAAGTAACGGTGCTTCCATCTGATGGTTTTAAATGTTAATATCTCATGGTTTTTTAACAGGCATTGCTAGTCTGAGTTAACCTAATTTTATGTACAAATCCTAGTCTGGTCTAAACTAAACTTGTCGTCTTTATACACATTTCTCTGAATGGGTTTTCTTTGATAAAGTAATAAATATTTATATAGACAATATTATTAAACGACCCAGCACAGACTAAACGCATTTCTTGTAATTCCAGATAAAAAAACACAAGTTTACATAACACGTTTATAAAATAAGGGTAGGATACTTTACAAAATGGAGGTTTATTAAAATAATCTTTGTTAATATCAAAAATGTTTTTGTAAAAAAGCCTCTGCATTACAAGCGGTAATGGTAAAATAAGTTGTATAATTTAGAGATTATACATAAATATAATGAGAAGCTTTGAGAGATTTAATGGAAGTCTTTGTGGTCTAAGTCTGTCTCATGCTAATCATTAGTTCACAATAAGTGGTTTGTAACATTCATTGATATTTTCATGAAAAAAATAATAATTTTAATATTGTATTACAGAAGCTTACTCAAGAACCTCTCAAAGTCAGTATCAAACAGTCTTTGAACCCTACTTGAGTAGCAAAATCAAGTACCTATCAAGTCTATATTGTCACTGTGTAGTAACGTTTGGTATTTATTACAGAACAATGCTTAAGGCCTCGGCATATCGACCACGCAATCGCCGCGAAGACTGCATTACTCTCTCTAGTTTAAAGAGTAGTTATAAAAAATCAGAGCTTATTTTGACAGTAACGTCGTTACATAATAACGTGGTCTCTTGATAGCTTCGATCAAGTATACCATTCGATCTAAGCTTAACAAGCACACGCGGTTACGAAGCTGTGAACGTGTTCGGTTAGCGCGAACAAATTCGTCTCAAATTAACGCGATTATGACTGACGCATTCATAAATCGCTTTAGTATCATTTTGTTTGATTGGATTATGAGACTGTCCTAAAAAAAGACAATGAATCAGTTTCATTTAATGGTTATATGTCTTATTTATTCAAACAGTAATAGTTGAATGCAGTTTAAACGCGATTTGATTTGACTATGGTTCTGTAATACGAAGGTCCGTCTCCACATTACTTTTTTACACATTACGAAACCAGTTCTATGAACTCGTTCAACCGTTTGAATAATAATAATAAAGGTTCTTTTTTTGTTATTAACTCTAACAAACAGCAATAGGACGAAACTCACGAGTATGCATGTCATGTTCTACGCCATTTGCACAACTTAGCCCTTGAAATCTTTACATATAACTGAAAGCGTCAAGGTCATGGCCAGGTCGCCGTAGCTACATCATCGTAGCGATCATTAGATTATGATGCGTTGTTTCAAAACACTATTGTATGTCATTAAATTTTCATTGTGATTGCATGTACCTAATTACTATCAACTATAAAACGAGGCCAACGGCCCTTAATGGCGAGTTAGTCGAACTAAACTCCCGTTAAATCAAATTTATTTTGAGTTGATGCTTTTTTACCCTTTAATTTGAACTCTACTCATAAATAACTTTGACTGGGATCGGATAGGCTCTGCAAGCTGAGGCAGGCTTTTATATTAGGTATTGAATTAACGACAGCCATAAAACTTCTCGAGAAATACCAATCAATAGTAATAAATTTAGAAGTGCTCTTGCTCTTAGTAATTACTAAAAGAGTATAGTAACTACTAAAGTTGAAAATAGTAGGCTTCAACATAATTACTAAATATAATGACAGCTCATCAGACACTTAAAGTAATTAACGCCGGTATTCACAAACAATACTTTGAGTAGCGTGGAAGCAACGCTAAGCTCAATAAGCAATTTCTCGTAGCGTTCGTTGTGGCCGGCCTTTTCATTCACAAACGATACTCAAGTTACCCTTTGCTATAGGGTACTTCCCATTGACCTAGAATCATGAAATTTGGAAAGAAGCAAGGTTTGAAAGATATTTGTTGTTATATCACAAATAAAAATAGTTTTTGTTATTGGAAACTTATATTTTGCGGTTGGAAAGTTGACCCGTCTGCTCGTTTGCCCCCTATAATATAAAAAAAAACGATATATGGGAAAGTATTTTTAAAACCGCAAAGTTAAGTTCGTCTTTTGGAAAAACAAGAATTGATTCTCGAGATGAACGAACTATCTAAATATGAGTTTGTTTGCTTACGGAACCCTCGGTGTGCGAGTCAAACTCGCACTTGTCCAGTTTTTAATTAATAATGTCAACATTAATAGCTAACTGGCATGCTCAAATGCACAAATGCACTTCGTCCACGCACTAGAAGTCGTCAGAACTATTATCTATACAAAAATATTTTTTCGTATTTTTCTCTCCTAAAATAAACAACTTAACGATAATGCACTCATATTTTTTCCTTTATGTTCTTCACAAAAAGTAGCATACTCGTTAAATTTAACTAGTAAAGCATTTAGACTATAAATTTCACTAGAAATTGAACAATAAGGCACTAAAACCAGTTACGAGGTCATCAAGTCAGGGCTCTAACGTCAAAAGTACTATCGTTAAAGTGCACTTAAATACTAAACGCTTTATGCTTTTTAGATCGTAAACTTAGTCTGTTTAGTAGCCTTAAAGTGACTAACTGTTGCTTCTAGAATGTTTTAAGTGGCGGTCAGGCTTTTAACTAGAAGCGACAAAGTCAAGGACAGGTATTAAGGAAAAAATAATGAAAAATCAGGAAATATATTTATAGAACGGTAACGGAACACCGTGCGTAAATACACGTTGTTCACATTTTTTAAAATATTTATTTTAGTGAGGGTTGTTGTTGTTGTTGTATACCGTCTTTACTACGTAGATACTACGAACGGTTAGTGTCGTATTCGAAAATGAAGGGCAATTTTGTTTTGTTTATTTTGTAATTTCTATGGGGGTTAAATGAGGTCAAGGATCACAAGTATTTTACGAATTCCGAGCATAAAAAGATGAACAAGGTCTCTACGGCAGCCAAAGTATGTATTAAAGAGCAACGTCAGCAGTTGGTGAGCAATTCAACGCTTTCAAAATCTACTAGAAGATCTCAACAACCACCAAAAGAACACGAGGCACCGAACGAAATCGGACTCTCTGATTACGAGTAACAACCCAATCAAGCATTCTACGTGCAATGGATTCATGAGGTTTTACAATCAAACTAGACGATATGTATCGCAAGCAAGCAGAATATTTAAAAGCTTTCAAGACATCGAAAGATGAAGAGAAAAACTATAAAATGGAAGAAAACACTAGAAGTACGTTGGGCATGGCGAAATCGACGAAGAAGACGGTGAATATGAAGCAGTGTATACCCATCATGAGCGATCATATAATAAGTTGAATCTGATGACTCTACATCGAAAATGAAAATACCAGGGATTACAGGCCATTTTCAGAACTGGATATCGTTTGTGGACCTCTTCTCTTTGGAATCTTTGCAAAAATGATTATATGGTTCTAGTTTATAGTAGGAGAAATACACGAAAAACCATATAATATGGCTGGCAGGGTGTAGCCCAAATTTGACGTGTTTGCTAGTACTGAAAGTTCCATTATCCATGTCCTGACTCATTCATCGGATCAGCTCCAAGATCCCTAATTATAGTATTGTCATCCAAACTACATTTAAGTACAAAGTTTCATTTTGATTCGATATCAGTAGTAGGTTAAAGACTTCTAAGATTTGTTGTAATATACATATAGTTTAAGTGAATCTAATAAAATCGTGATAAAATAGCTTTGTTTATTTAACCCGTCTTTATAAATACTCGCCACATGCTCTTTACAAGGGACTTTGCTGTTACTTTTAGGTGATTAGTATATAAAAGTTTATTTCTGATAATATTAAGGATAACAGACACTTGCAAAAAGAAATGGAAAACAGTTATTAGAAGTATCTAATGTATCGTGGTATATCACAGAAGTTCGTACGGTATCTAACCGTAAGTAAGTATACTTACGTACGAACGTACGTACGAAGTACGAACTTCTGTGATATACCACGATCCATCAATTCCCTTTAAAATGTTTAAAAATATGGATAACTAGCTGGTACTCGTGACTTCATCTCAGTAGAATCTCTCCCATACAAACTTTCATGACCATTTTACCCCCTCCAATTTTTATTTTCACGACGAAAAGCATTCTATTTCCTTCTTTCAAGTCCCGTTTATCTATGTACTAAAATTCATCATATTGGTTCAGGGGTTTAGGCGTGAAAAGAGAGTTACTTTCGTATTTATGATATTAGTATATATTTACAAATGCTCTGTCACCAACAGGAACATTCCTCCATACAAATGGCTGTGGTGTTGGGTGAGGGCGAGTGACAGTCCAGCCGGTAACGAATCTCGAGCACACACAGAACTGCTAACTTCATCACACAGGCGGACAAGACACGAACTCACCATTAGGGTATGTATATGGATAAGACACTACGTAGAACTACGTCAATATGTTTAATTTATCCGAGCAGAATCAGAGATAAGTGAATAATATTAGTATTCAAATCAAATCAAAATCATTTATTGCAATTGAACCCATTATAGGTATTTTTGAATTGTCAGGAGTAGTAGTAAGTCAATTTCCAGTTCCAATACGTAGATCCTGTGGAGAAGAACAAGCAAGAAACTCCAGTATATAAGTCTTAATCTTGATGTTTAAATAACATCATTTGGTGTCAAATTTCCATCGTCTGATTCAAAACTGTAGTTTTTGTATCGACATAAAAAGCAATGAGAGGTACTTGTCACCAGTTACATAAATTTATCTTTAGGAAATAAATACTGAAAAGGAATTCAACTTTTTTAAATCCATACAAAATAAGCTAACCCAACACTTCTTACCTATAAGCGAAAACTTTGGATCCCTTTTTACGAAAATTGGGCGGACGGAGGAGTATGAAATTTCGCACACTTATAGTTTATCCAGAGAAGAAGTGACGAATGCTAAAATTTTGGAACAATATTTGCTACAAAGTTAAAAAAAAATGCAAAAACGGGTACATACAGATATGAGTGTCCAGTATATATTTTGACCTGTCATGGTACAAAAGTCTATACAATGACAGGTAAGTAATATTGGCCAATGAAATAAACCCTGGTCAAAATTCGACCACCACGCGATCTCTAGTACTTATAAATAGGAACTGTTATGCAAAGAGTATACAAACACTACGTCTGTTATGCTCAGTGTTGCCAGATCCATTATTTTCTTGGAATCTTTGATATTCCACCGAAAAAAAACATTTGTAACTAGGTAGGTTTGAAATAGTTAGCATTGTTTTATTCGTGATAAATAAAAAAGTCAAAATGTACAGAAAAATAACTTGATCTAATTAATTGGGATGAGTTTCTTTTACAATAGAATCTGGGAATTCCCTTATCTTAACTTTCGATTCATTGTCACCAAACAATACCCTTTTCAGAATTTAATTACCATATTCGACCGTATCTGTAAAGGTCCAAGATGGTAATTAAATCCATGGTCACTCACCTGAATAATTAGGGTATCTGTCAATTCCATTGCCCTTACTTTCACTTTGATAAAAGTTTCTCGACAATTATCCAATATCCTCGCTTTCTCCCTTTAAACTTTTTTATTGCTTTTCCTCGAGATTCCAAATTAGATCCTTCAATTTATATAGTCTCGATATTCAAATGTTGCTATTAAATGTTTTTTGAAGACATTTCGAAGAAGGGTTTTGGTTCTTAATTACTTAACCAATGTGTCTATGAGTGTGTAATGGTGCATGTTTTGTTTTTCGTTTTTTACGTAGGTAAAGGACGACAGTATAAAATTCCCAAAGCCAAAAGTCCACCAGTGCAACAGCACAAACTCCAAAAAGGTTCGTCTACATCTCCCGGAACAGCAGCTCAACAACAACTGTCATCCTGGTCAAAGACGGCGAGAAGATACTTTCTTGTAGTGTTTACCGAAGTATTAAGGGGCCATTATCAAAGAACGATATAATAACTTTTTGTCATATTTACTTTGTTGACTTTAATTGGCTATGGGTGTCCTCTCAACGAGAGCTTCAAGTAACCCACGAACAATCTTCGACTAAATCAAAAAACCGCGATTTTAATTGTAACACAAATATTTCCTTCTAACGTATAATTTTATATGTACTTGTACGTGTTATGTATACTACGTAATTTTAATCTGTGTGAACTTATAGATAAAGATTATATAAAAAATAATTTGATAAAAATTAGTGTTTGGTATAGTATGATCGATTTGAGAAGTAATATTAATGTTATTTAAGAAAATTCAAATACTAAAGTACGGAATGTCTATGAATAAGAATTCTGATGTTCATGAAAAGGAATAATGTACTTTTAACAAAACATTAACAGCTTATCATCAAACTGGCCAGAAGTGATTAATAAAACGAGCAAATAAAAAAATACATATTTCCATATAGAAAAAAGATAACAGATAGATTACCTCACTAATGCAAACATGATTGTAGTAAATTGAAAACCAATTCTAAACTTAAATCGATTACAAAGTTTGTTATAGTTTTGCTTTTACAATTAATTAAAATTTACAAAACGAGCCAATCCATTTCAACTTCACATGAGTGTTTGTGAATGCTTGGAATGCATTCACTTATTACAGTACGATGTTTATCACAAATCTACTGACAGTTGTGTACGTAATAAATTTACCTTGTATCATATAACGCTTCTTACCAGCCTATGATTTTTTGTAATTTACTAGTATTTTTCCATAATCCATTATCTGATCTCGACCTACTATTTTAATACACGAGGATGCATTTTATTAAGAAGGATAAGGAATCGCCTTTTCTTGTCTTCTGTTATTGCTTAAATACTTACACTATTTTCCTTCATAAACTTTTTTTAGAGTTTCAAATTATTTATTTTTGTCTCGGTGCAAAGTTTCTTAATTTACAAATTTTGAAAGACATTTTTAAGGTCATAATTTGTTTAATGTTTTGTCGTCCCGTATTCATTGCTGAGCTGAGCTTCATACAATACACGATGTGATAAATTCTGAAAGTATTTTATTGTAAAATAAGTAGCAAACAGAATACAGGGACTATTTAGAAAAACATCTACTTTTCGGTGTACTTTGTACGACTACTTAGATTTCATGAACAAAACATCCTGTATATATAATGTAAGATTGATGTTAAGTGTTAAAAACGCTAAAAACGTAGGCGAAGCTCTGATTTCAATACTAGCAATACCAAAGATTTCCAAAAAATCTTTAAATGTTATTTAAAAAAAATCCATTTTAGAAAAAGGATTTTTTTTTATTTCCGAGAGCGAACTGTCCCGATTTTTTTTAAATACGTACGCTTAGTCGTGCTATTTAAAAGCACATAAATTAAAAAATTGTATTCGATTACTTTAATAATGACCTTGTTTGTTAATCTCTTTCAAACCACAGTCAACCTTTCGAAAATGGAAAATGTCCGGACAATGGACTTGGTCCGGTCTTAACTCAATTGTCTACGGAATGGTCTTCCAATCAAGTTTATTTTATATTTGACGTATAGTCTATCATACTGTGCACCGAAAGCTTGTCAGATCTGGTCCGCCATCCATTGGTTTGGCTGACCATAGGATCAGGTCCAAACAACGGACATGGTATCCATGTACCGTTACTGTATTTGAAGATTTCTTAGTAATTTTGAGGATCGTTTTTTTTTCATTTCAGTTTAGGTATTCATATATGAACACAAAAGTAGTGTTTGATTTATTTTGTGTATATTTCAAAGAGTAAATGTATATTGTATAAATACAATCTAATTGAAATCGGCGCTTTTCCTACTTTTCTATTGTATAACTGTACGTTAAAACTATTTGACATAAAGGCTCTGTACATGTTGGGCCAATCCATATGTCTGTGTATCTGAACTATGAAGATTTATGCCATTTAAGTAACGTTATTTTACTTTTAATACGTGGTGTATGCTGAAAGTTGTTGCACACTTTCTCTGGCATTGGGCCAAAATGTATACGGGCCATAAATTATAGTAAGGTGCCAAACTAGATTGGAGTCAAACTCTAGTCATTTTATGTTTTATGTGTATTTTAAATGTATTGTGTACGTTGTAGCTATTGGTCGATATTGTTTTTTTTTTTAAGTATCTGGTTTCTAAATCGATTTGAGAAACAGCACACTTTTAATAATCACGTCACATTGATTTTAATAAAATAATACCCGTAAAAGTATTTTACTTCTATGCGAACCATGTTTTTATTGTTAAGTGTGTTCATTATAAAATCTTTAGTGTCATAAGGATTCTCTTGTGAGGTTTTGTACGCTAAACAATTTTGTAATGGTTTTTAAACAATTTTCTGAAAAATAAAGGAATTTTATTTTTATTATCTGAAAACATGCTAGATAGTTTTTGGTGCATTGTAAACTGCCGTTTGACCAAAAATATAGCTGATGAGATGGGGTGTAGTACCCTTCTGCCTACCCCTAGCTATACTAACTATTAACAATTTGTTACAACACTATATAATGCACACATCACCAATAGCTGCATAGGTATTACGCTGTATCTGAACAAAGAGAATATAAGAATAAATGTATGAAATATGAGACTGCCTATTTATTTTTTCTTGTAAATAATCTGTATATATATATAAATGAATCCCTATTACCCTTGGTCACGCCATCACGTGTGAACGTCTGGACCGATTTCGCTAATTCTTTTTTTTTGTAGTTGTTATTGTCAGGAGAAGGTTCTTATGAAAGAAAAAATTAAGAAAGTTGCGTAGAAAATTAGAAAATTTTAGAAAACTTAACAACCGTATTAACTTTTCTAAAGTAACCTTACCGTTTTTGACATAACTGTCAGTCGTTTGACAGTTTCCGCGATTGTTCAATATTTATAGTTAAGACATGACAACGTCTGTCAGGTCAGCTAATACCTAATAATAATAACTTGGATAATTAGACGTCAATTTTTTTACGTTTTTGTTATTAAACTTGCACTTATAATTATAAAACACTTGACATTGGCGGCATTCCTGCGCTGATTCTTCGCACGGGATTGAGTCCATTATAAAATAATAATAATAATAACTAGAAACACTTTGAATACGCCGAGGTGGTCTGATACCAAACTAGGCAGAGTCTGTACTGTGGCAATCAGACTGCTGATAAACATCCTGATATACCTATATACAACACTAAATACATACACATATTTTTGATAAATTACACCCAAACAGAACAAATATGATCGTGTGCTCATCACACAGTTATTTGTTCTAGGTGGTAAGCGATCCACGACCTCTGGCTCAACGTCGGGATCACTAACTACTAGGCAACAATCCTGTCGAGTATCTACTAATTTGATTTATACTATTAAGATGGTGGAAGCAATCTGGACTTAAGTGGTTACCGGATCCTAAAGAAACTTGCAGTGTCACTCGCATGATGCTACGATATCCCACTCTATGAGTTTAATAAAAAAAAACAAAAAATTGGCAGTCATGGGACTGCCAATACGGGATAAGGCGTCAAACTTGTGATCAAGTGGTCGAATCTCATCCAATACAGTACCGCTTAACATATTAAATTAAATTTGGTTTCGTAAGAAAATGTTAAAATTACCCATGCAAGCCAAATAACTGAGTTAAAAAATTACAACCAAGTGTCAAAACGACATCTCAGAAGCAATTTTCGGCGAAAATTGCTTTTCTTGGTAATTAATTTACGTCAAATGTCAGCTGTGATTTTTGCTCCTGATCTAACTTTTGAACTTTGGTGGCCTTTGAAATGTTGTTTGTGATTTTTTACTTTGACAATGTTTACATTGTTAAAAAGTTTGAACCATAAACTTACGTTTATATTAAGTTTATGGTATGAACACTCGCTTTCTCTCTCCCTCTCTCACTCTCTCTCTATCTGCCCACTGCCCACTTCTGAACAAAGGGTATTGTCACATATCATTTAACAAGTCTGAACTAATATTTTACAATATTATAATATGCCGCTTTTTATATTCTTTTATTAAATAATGATTTACTTTAAAATATAGACTTGAAATAATTAGTATCTAATATTAGTATATAAGTAATAAAAACAACATTTTAATACACTGCTTACATACTTTCTTGTGCTCATGCTTAAACTCATAAAACGCAGTGTAAATCACTACATGGTGATTATTCTAACTTTTAAACTTTCGCGTGCCAAGATATAATTATGTATTTATACGGGAATTAACGCGATCACAAAATAGGTATTACATACCTCTGAATTGCCTGACATTTTGACCAGGTTGCACTGTCACAGTCACACTTGTCACAGTCAGCCTGAAATGAATAAACAGACTTAGAGAGGTAGGAATATCAGGCTTTCGCTGAAACTAGTGCCATGAGACTGGGTAATCTATTTTACAAACTACAGCTGCTGAACAGCCTTAGAATCTCACACTAACTTTGTGTAGTGATTGATCCTGTTGGTAACTCGGGTCACCAATTCTTTGTCGAGCGTTACAATTTTACTTTAGTACCAAGATTCTCCCCTTCAGGATAGAGTAAAACCATCGATGTTCACAGTAAGGTAGGCTGTGTGCTCAATAGCTGCCTTTTATAATAAGACAGGACTCCTACATTTGAAGACTTAAAGGTAAAGAATCAAAATTATAGAAAATATATATTCAGATTTCACAATAACTAATAAAATATATAAGAAATGTAACACCTTAGAAAGATAGATAACTTTAACAAAAAATATTGTTTAGCAGAAATCCTTGAACTATATAGTACTCAGTACGAACGAAAGCGTAGAGATAGTGAATCATAATATTAACAATAGAATTTACTACCATAATGCGTTTTTTGGTGGTAAGTAAATCATTTTAAGTGTCATGGAACCACATTCAACATTTGTAAATAGTATAGTTATACATGTGTAGCATACATATCATTATTACTCCACATAGGGGACTATTGTTTTTGAACACAGACAAAAGGTACCAAATGAGTTAAAAGAGAACGAAAAATGGCCACATGTAATAATGAAAATATTCAAAATAATAACTAAAACAATAAAAGTTATCATGTTACCTATCAGAAAAAAATCTGTTATAGAAATCAAAAACAAAAAACATTTTTTATTCTCAAAAGAAAAATACAACCGGATCCTTGTCACATAACGAGTTTAGTAAAAATATTCCAACACATTTCAGAGCAATCGTGTCTGAAAGGAGATTTGATTAAACTGACTCTTGAGGACCTAGATAATACTAAAACCCCGCAGTGTCAAGACGTACTTACAACCGAATGACTGAGAATAAAAAAATATATCCCTACAAACTGTATAGTGTAGCTAAGTATACTATATTCATCAGTTTTATACTTAAACCATACTTATGTCTCGAATTCTATTTACGCTATGCTTGGAATGTGACAGAAAAATAATGTTACCACATCATCAACCTTGATAGATTTCTGTTACTGCTAGTAAATAGAGTTGTCAAAGTTCGTTAGGATGTGGGCATAGAGTTGCAGCCCAAGGATGTCACTAGTTGGTTTGCAAATGCTTATAGTAAAGCTTACCAATAGGCCGGCCGTTTGCATTACAAATGCATTATGAAATGGGAATGTAGTTGTTTTAAGACGGGAAAATTTGTATGAGGAAGGTAATTCGGTAGAAAGAGGAACCTAGGATAAGGGATACCGCAAGTCTCGGATGGGGAACGGGACTGAGACTGCAGTAGTTCACAGAGGCCGGGGTTGCGTACCTGCATGTCCTGTATTTCCTGTGACTGGAGAGGCCACTAGAACAGGAACACCAGCTGGCCAACGTATAAGACATCGTAAGCGTTTAAGACATGAGAATAAATTGCACATAGTCACTAGCAAGACTCATCTGATGCAAGAAAGTATATTCTGTACAGCTTCGCTCATTTTCAACAATATTCCGAGAGATATCAGAATGGTTAAAGAAATGACTATGTTTACAAAGGAACTTCATAACCTGTTAATAAATAAATGTTATTATACGGTAAAGGATTATTTATCTGATAAATCTCTGCTCCATTACTCTATACCCCAATCATAATGTATTCAGTATTCTCTATTTTTTCCATTATTATTGCCTGTTAACAATTTCTGTGACATATTAACATAACTTATATTATTCTTTAATGCATGTACCTATATTCAAATTATTGTAACTATTGTATGTCCAATGGGCGGGACATATCTGTTCTAAATAACGTAAACTATAACATCTGTATTATATGATGACCTACATATGATCCACAATAAACTATTACTATTACAACCTGCAATGAGATAGTCTAGGCTAAAAATAATACTAAATTAATATTGGTTTTAACATGTAGGTATTATTAAAAATCTAAAACTATTAACACAGTAAATCAATTTACCAGAAATGTCTTCAAATAGTGGTATACAATATCACGTCTATTAACTGCCAACACTAAAGAAATTTATATAGATACTTGATACACCGATCCATCAAGAGCCGTCTGTAATTACCGATATTGGAACGACCAATTTTCATAGCTTCGTCTTCGAACTAATAAAGCTACGTATACACTTGAAAGCATTTGATTAACTGTGGTCACATAGTACCAAGTCATGATAAATGAAGATATTACATATAAACATTAAAGAAATTATAACATGGGACTATTTCATGATGAACTATTTTTTTTTAACTTTTAAATTCTTGTGTTTGGAGTCTCCAATCATCATTATGGTGATGGTAATTGACTTAATACTGTAAATACGCATTGGAATTATATTATACATAAATATATAATAGACAAAATAGTAAGGTAGTATTATGTGCGTGTAGATGTGTAGATATACGAACTTGAGTGCTGGTGTATGTGTGTTTAATAATTAATTTAAAAGAAATACAAACAAATTGTAAGGTTTAAATGTCAATTCTTTGTATCACCTTTTACAACAAAATCCCTTATTAACTCATCCGACCTTGATGAATATTTCTTAGATAACATCTTTGGGAACAAAAGCGTATAATAAATTATACATTGACTAGATTTATAACCAACGTATGAATGACGGAGTGCGCATAAGTCCGGAGTTATGGCGTTATTGACCTTTCAGGCTTTGTTTGTGAGTAACTACGTACATATTTTGGGATTGTCCAGAGCTTTCACGGGTTTTATCTCTGAGATTGGTCAAAGGTTGACTCTTTGTACACTCTGTTAATATAAGATAAAATATATATTTACGTTCATTTCTGTGACGAGTTAATGGGAAAGCGGTGACTGGGCGTTTCACCGATGGGTGACCGATTATAAATGAGCTTATAAATTGATGATGATTATAAATGAGGAAATATTCTATTAATTGTATTTGTTGGCAACAGCTGTTACATATATCAATTAATACTGACTAAAACTATATTCTGTTAAAACTATTTAAAATCCAAAATAACTGCTTTTTTCCATGTGGAAACTTCCGAACTACTAATCCACCGAGGGACGGTATGATATAACGGTAAATGTAACAGAGCAATCACTGGGAGAGGTAGTGATGATGCTCTGAAGATGATTGCGATGGAGTTATCAACTTCCAGCAGGTCTTAGCCACCTCGTGTACTTAGAGAACGCTCCTCTCTTTTGAGAAACTAGTTCAGGAAATGAGTGCATATATTTCGTCTTGCTGAAATAATAGTAAATAGCATTCATCTTCATCTTAACCATTAATTGTCCAAAGGTTTGTAAGAACCGAAACGCGTGATTCCAACTGATGCAACCAAGTGTCTTGAATCCGTTGAGCGTAGTGCGGTCCTTGCATTACTATGACAGTAGCAACTACACAGATATGTCACATAATACCTAATATCTGATGTTCAAATTTAAAAAGAAATAACTATACTCTGTATCGACATTCGTCACATAACAGACTACAGGATTTAACTATAGGCCTATATTTTTTTTAAATGGATTGCTGTTTTTTTGCCGAGATTATTGTACGGTATTGTCCTGTATTTTGTATTTCCAAATATATTCGGAAATACAAAATACAGGGCTTCATGTTGATTGTCAATATAATCTAATGTTAATTCAAATTACAGCTACACTTTGAGGGCACTGTTATGCAATTACGTAACATTATGGTAATCAAGTAAATAGCACCTTAAAGGGTACGATATTATTCATGCATGGTTTGATACACTATAATTAGCTGCCATTAGAGAGAGATCTTGAGGATCAAAAGGTCACAAAGACCCTTTGTTGTAAAACTCGGCACCTACTAGGCAAGTTTTTATATAAATTATTTTACAATTTGTTTTCAACAAGGTACGGCATAGCCACGGAAGAATAAAAACTCGAAGAAAAGCCACGTAGCGGTCGTTCGTACATGTGTCAGAATTATGTGGAGATTTGCAAAATTCACTATAAACACGATTGACTGCCCATTGTATCTCTACATCTGAAGCGTCCTCGCTTAAACTGAGCAAAAGAGCATTTTATTATTCGTTAGGCACAGCAAATGGTGTGCTCTAATTCCACCGGCCTTACGTAAGTATCCCCTGCGTTACTACAGTGATCTTTTGTGTATCTGTTGCCACACAAAATATCTTAACTCCTAGTCATCGGTGTTTATAAAGTATTGTTTATAGCATGTTTATAGACACCGATTAACAGACAGGTTATGTATGTCTTCGTTTTGCTAAATAATTGTATAAAAAAAATTAATCCTCTTTACAACGTTAGGCCTAATCAAGAATACTCGGTTCCATATTTGAAAATGTACATAATTGTGCGTGTATTGAACAATGTATCCATAAACACCAGGGAAGTTCAAAACCTAGCACTTAACATCCCATTAAGTGGAAACGACACGTACAGCATATAAATAAAGTCACAGCTGTTTCAAGGCTTCAAAGCAACATAAATAATATACTTTGACAATATCATTTTAACCCATCCTGACACTGAAACCCATACTTGTGACCAAAAAACCGCGACAATTGTGTCAAGCACGTCCCTCTACCGAAAGTGCGAAATAATGTTAGTCGCTTCCGCAAAATTGTGTAAAAACTTTGTAAGGGGACAGTCCCAACTCTGAAAGACGTGCTCACTGTATGCGTATGTAAGCGTGAACCACTCCGTCATTCTACAAAAAAATAGCAGAAGTATAATTCTGTGCATAGAATGTGTCAGAAAGTAAAACTCACCTTTGTTTTCTTTAATTTTTTTTGACTAGAAAAAGTTTTTTCGCGATGTCTATCAATCGTATACACTGCATGGCAAGCTTTCATTTAAATGAACCACTAGAAAGCATTCTTAAAAAAACATGTATTTGTACTCCACGTTACCGAATAAAAATACAGAAAACAACAAAAGGAAAACGTACTGCGTGTGTGTAATTGGTAAAAGGTCATATCTTAGCATTTCCTTCAGGAGTGGACGCGAGAAGCGCTATTATTTTGATAAATAAGTAGAGAAAATTATTTGTAGTGGCATTCACAAAAAAAAAATACATAAAAGTGTAATAATCACGTCAAATATACTTTTGTCTACGGTATAAACGTTAATGCAGTCTAATTAACCTACTACTGTTTACTTGTATGTTGTCCATAAGCCTCATTTACTATGAGTTACATTTACTCTCGTCTAACTCGGACTAATAATCTGACACAATAAAGTTGAAGTAAATAATCATTTACTTCAACATGGACCTGAAATCTAAGTTCTAAAGGCAAGCTATAAATTGCAGTTTTAAACGCAATGATATTATTTATTACTAGCAGTTCCCGCGCGGCTTTGCTCGCGTGTACATATTTTGCGCAGAACCCTAATAATTTTTCCAAAATAAAAGTAGCCTAAGTTACTTCTTATATAACCAGCTATCTGCCAGTGAAAGTCCCGTGGAAATCGGTCCACCTGTTCCGGAGATTAGCCGAAACAAACAGACAGACAGACAGAGAGACAAAAAATTTAAAAAAATGATTTTTAGGCATAGGTATCGTGTAAATAACTGTAAGAGCTTATAAAAAAACTATAATTTTGACATTACAAACACACTTCATTTTTATTTATTTGTATGTATTCATTTAATTATATTATTATTATTCTCTTCATTTATTTCTTAAACATATAAATTACATTTTTAAATATACTTACAATAAAAAAAAACAAAATAAATTTAAAAATATAAAAAATAGTGTGCCACCGGTATCGGGTACAGGGACCAAGTTACCGGTGGTTAGGGTTCCAGAGACAGAAACCTCCTGACTATGCGTGCCGTATCAAGGAGGACTGCCCTTAATCCAGCTGCCTAACGTGAGCCTCTGAAGGTGTTGGTCGAGGCTCTTAGCAATTAACCCATGGGCCGAAATGACTATCGGCACAATGATTGCTGAATCCACATTCCACATGTCGACAATCTCGTAGTTAGGTCCAAATATTTTATTTGTTTATCTTTATTAACATTTATAAAACATATAAATTACATTTTTAAATACATTATAATACAAAAAAAAATATTTAAAAATATAAAAAAATATTATTATTATTTAATAAAATAAGAAATTTGAGTTTTTTTATTCATCATTATTTTACAGTATTACATGTATTCAATAGTACAGACATGATTACATACATTTAACATTTTCAAATCAATTGGTGGTCTTGTCACACGGCGATTTTTTCCAGGCACCTTTGTACGGATATTATGAAATTTGATTTGGGGTAGTCTATGGTGTACTATTATAGGAATTGAAGGATTAGAAACTTATATATATACTACTTGAACATATACATATATAAATATATACGTACATACATATAGACACACTTACATATTAATTAGTAAATCTCTAACGTACCAAATATGTAGTAGCATCAACATTCATAATGATAAGGAATAGTTTTTAACCGACTTCAAAAAGAAACAGGTTCTCAATTCAACTGTATTTTATTTATTTATTTTTTTATGTTTGTCACCTCAGAACTTTGACCGGGTGAACCGATTTTGATGATTCTTTTTTCATTTGAAAGCTGGTGCTTCCCATGACCCGATTGAAATTGGACCACCCATTTCAATTTGGTCCAGTTCTGATAATAGCATCCATGAGAAAACCATATAAGTCTTTTATAGAATAGTTTTTTTAAGTCGGTTTTTTTAAAGAATTATTGACTTGCTTTTTAAATATGTGCAAGGATGTGGCTTGTCTAATTGCCACAGGTAAGTTATTCCAGCTGCTTGCACAGAGAATATGTTGTATATATAAATATATATGTATGTTTGGGCATTTTCAGTTTCATATTCTTTGATTTTAAAAAACATGAGGTTTGTAAAGACTTTAAGTATATACATATAATCACGTGTAGGTAGCTCTTAAACCTCGCGTTTGATAAATGTTTGCTCGGGGCGAATTCCTAATAAACAGTGTGAACGTGGCGAGCGTTCCTTCCCACGTACAACAACGTTACAAGTCGTTTACGCTACGTTGTTTCTAATTACTTTCGATTAAAATCGTTTCACGTATATCGTTTAATCTCAGACAAAGATATCGTAAACGGTTCTAAAGAGTAAATTGAAAATTTATCGATTTTAATCTTACACTGGTTGAAGGGAAGAATATTCAAGATATTTTTATAGCTAGTTATCAAAATTCTTAATTAAACCTAAAGAAAATTTTATATCCTTTCTATCATACTAATATTATAAACGTGAAAGTTTGTCAGGATGTATGGATGTATGGATGTTTGTTGCTATTTCGCACAACAGCTACTGAATTAATTGCGATGAAACTTGATATGTAGATACCTGAATTAATGCATGGGCTACTTTTTATCGCGATATTCAAACGGAATATTTAATTCAAGCAAACCCATTGTAGGTATTTTTTAAATTGACAGGAGTAGGAGTCAGTCAGTATAAGTGGGTCGTGAAGCTAGTTGCCTGTTCCAATACGTAGATCCTGTGGAGAAGAACAGGCAAGAAATTTCAAGGACACTCTTTTTCAACATGTTTTTTGAAGTGAAAACTTCTTTAGCGGCGTGCACTTTTTGTGGATGGGTAAAAAATGTTGAACTTGCGTCAAGACTCGTGACCCTGATGTCCGAATGTCCTGTGTCCTGTCCTCCACTATCAATGCATTCCATAAACGTACAACTTTCATTGTAAACGAGAAATCATAAAAATTGGTGGAATATATACTCTCGCCTTTCTAGATGACCTCTCATGACACACATTTAAAACGCCAACTTTATAAATGTCTGTTATGAAGCAAAAAAGCAAAAAAGCAAAATTTTGTGACCACGGGGAGTCAATAGATTAAATAAAATGTTATGTATAAACATTCTGATCTCACACTCTGATTGGATCTGAGAAAAACATACCTACACCCAAATAGCTGCAACATTTCTTTGTTCTGTTGCTGAATTTGCTTCTGATTTTATACATCTACACGCTATTGCCTATTAAGTACATACATAAAATATATTTATTACATGTTAGTATTGCTAATAAGGCGTTTGCAACGTAATTTTGTCAACGAAAGAAACTTCATATTTCATCAAGTTGATAAACTTATTCAAAAGTTAAGATATAGTAGAAATTCTATTCAATATACTTTGGTAAAGAAACCAACAAGTGTGTAGCTCTTGAATAAATAAACTTCGGACGAAATCTACCATGAATTATTCAATATTGGAATATATCAATAACTTATTGCGACTTTATCAAGAAAGTGTAATATAATATTATTATTGATATTTTCTCTATTAAATACTAGTGTTTTTATTTAATATTTGATCTTTTTTATTTGTTTACGGATTTTTGAGTCACATATGTGACTTACGCCTTCGAAGTACCTAACTGCTTTTTAATAAAATTTATCAATATTATTTATTTATTTATTAAAACTTTACGCACAAAAATGTACAATGGCGGACTTAATGCCATAAGCATTCTCTACCAGTCTACCTTAGGGTGGTGCAGAAATGGGTAAAGTAGGTGCACTAAATTTAAATCATAAACTTTAGAACAAATGAATGAAAAATAAATACCAGAACAGAAAAGAAACGAGGAGTAAAATATGGGAATATATAAATATATACACAAATACATACATACATACATAAAAAGATAAATACATGTATATTTACATACACATTATATTATATAAAGTATTAATGTTGTGATGATCCTGCTCAAATTTGAGAGAGGAGAGCCTTCGCCTTGAACGATAGGCGACTGGCTGCAATTCTGATTTCCCGAGGAAGAGCGTTCCTCAGTAGAAGATATTATTTAAATACTTCAAGCTAGAATAGACTGCTAAAAAAATAAATATTATGCCTAAATGGCTTTAACCAAGACCCTGTAGGTTTTGTTTGATGACATCTGAAAATCACTTAAGAACTTTATGTGCAGTCTTTTGGGTAACATTAGACCATCGTGGTAACATTAGACCATACGCTGAAAAAATACTTGCCTTTTTTACGTAATAATCGTATATAATAGAGTAAATGCAATGTAAAATAAAGTATTCATAGATCTTGAACTTTCCTCCGTCCTTTAAAAAACCTAAAAAAAGCTTTATTTGTAAAACTAAACAGCTGTTTATTTCTCGCCTCTCACCTGTGTTTTTATGGCATATAGTTTAAAAAAATGAACAATTTCATAATTAAAACCTGTTTGAAAAATAAAATAAAAAACGGTCTTAGGGCGCCTCAAATGCGGTAGTTAATGCAACACTAAATATAGTCCTATCCATGTGAATTGCCAAAGGTTTAGGAGCTATTGTTCCACAGACAGACACACAGAGACACACACACATACACAGATAAACATGTTAAAAAGTAGCATGAACGGTAAGACATGTGTAACCTTATGAATTAAATTATGGTGTTATAATTTTTTTAATAAAGTACGATGAATCATTGGAAATTCAAACAAGAACAGTTTTGATTTGGACTTATTCAACGAAGCTTAATTTTATATCCAAGTCAAAGCATTAAATCAAATCAAGGATATAAAACTGTCAAAGCTAATGTGAAATCTCAAATCTGTTGTGTGTTATCAAAGCTTGTTTGATCCTAAGAAGAATAAGAACCTAATTTTACAACTTTAGTTGACATTTTCACTGTCACTGTCATTATTTGAAGAATCACTTTCACCGCCAACAACCTTAATAACATTTTTTACTATTTAAGTCTCAACAATAGGCCCTGTGCTTCTGTATTTTTATTCCATATTGTTTTGTGTTCGCAGAAGCTGTTCCATGTTTCTGTAAATATGTTTTACGAATAAAAATACCATTCAATATAATATTTTTTTTAATATCTAATGTTTACCTCAAAACAATCTTGTACAAGTTTTAGGAAGATAATATTATCGAGACCAACATTCTTTGAAACAAATTTTCGTTTCATTATATAGAAATCATTTTCATTGGGTTTCAGTTACAATGCCAATTTCTATGCTAATTGCAATTTATCATTGAGTATATTCAAACAATATGCTCAATATGTACCTACAAGTTATGTTGACGATTAAATCTGTTGTTTAAAGAAATATACTCCAATACAATCCATACTTTTTACTTCCTTGCCGAAAAATACTTAAATACATTGCTGACCACTTTTCTCTCACGACTATGAATAGTTTTTTTGCCATTATAACACATAAAAATTTCACAAACTTAAAAATAATAATAATAATGACTTCACACATCTCACACACGGGCGTCTAATCCCAAACTAGGCAGAGCCTGTACTATGGTAACCAGACTGCTGATAAACATACTTATATATTTCTAAATACATACATATTATAGATAAATAACACCCAGATACAGAACAAAGGATCGTGCTCATCACACAATTATTTGTAGTGGGTGGGAATCGAACGCACGACCTCTGGCTTAGCAGTCAGGGTCACTAACCACTAAACCACATATTTTCATAGCAATCAACAATAAACAGTAATGACATGTTAAAATAAAAAAAAATGATTTATTTTCCTCAACATGACGAGGTATTTTATTTTCCTGGTCAGGCTATACTACCATTGATCAAGAAGTCAAATTGTTAAGTAATTTTGGGGAACATTGGACCCCTCTTGGTTTTGTCACATTTTGTGTTAAATAACACAAATAAATACATATGGACTTAGTACAATGTACGTACATGTAGCTTTATTGTTCTTTTTCAGATTATATTACAATTATTATGCCTCGAAGAAACGAATCCCAGATGTCCGAAAATATGACAGTATCGAATTAAATAAGCATTACGTAAGGACAGGTGTAATAAGCCAAAGAAAAGCTTGTGAAATTTGTCTTTCACATTGCATGTACAATGAAACGTATATGTTAATAAAGCTCACAGGTTAAAGATTTTCTATGTCAAGGTATGTTTATTTCATCTTAAATTTAAAAAAAGGTGTCAAGCTTCTGTAATTATTTCTAGAAAACCAAGGCCTGTTAATTTGTTTTCTAGCCCTGGTGGAGTCCGAATTATTACATGTACGAAAGTGAAACTCGGTTTGAAATGTTAGCTTAATTATTTTTGTTAGTTTAGTCTGGTCTGATGTTACCTTTATTATAAAAACGCAATTAAGTGGATTTTAAAGGTGTTTTAAAAGTGCTGGTCCAATGTTACCCCAAAATCAATGTAACTTTGGACTACACCCGCCATACATACGCACATAATTCATATATTTTTCAATGTATTTTTTATTTAAAACGTCTAAAGATCATTGATATCATAAGCACTATATGGTTATTCTATACAAATTAGTCAAACCAGAGCAAATTATCTCATAAATCCAATTATTCAATGTTACCCATGAATGTTCCGATTTTATTAATAGTATTCATAAAATTTTGTGAGTGTGTGTATCACGGGGGCCTTTAAAAACACTGAAAGAATGAACACAAAAAACACCCAGACTCATGACAACTATTTGTGGATCAAACAAATTTCTGTCCTGTGTGGGAATCGAACCCATGCCACTCGGCGCGGCCGACTTCCATCTTTAAATATTACGCCATGCGTGAAATCAACATTAATTTTGTCGTATAATGTCAATATTATCGTTATTGTCAATATGTTATCTCAGGACACGCACTACAAATTTTTTCTTACAAAATTACAAACATTATTCTATTTCTAGAATAACTAAATAAATGAGCATTAGAAAACTAAAAAGCATCAATATACACAGTCGTATTACATGCCCAATAAACATGGTTCAAATGAGAACATAGATATTACGTAAAACAGAGCAGAGCTCTCAATCAACATTCTAGAACACAATTACATTCAAATTACTCCTCGCCTTTGATTTCAACGACTGTACATCATTAGTATTCTGTGCCAGATCCGTTCGTGACACGGGTCTGCGTGTTGCGGCTGAGACCCTTGGGCCGTACGTTACCAATAACGACTGAGGCCTTTATTTATTGAAACGTACTGAATTGTTACTAGATCTGAACTAGATCAATGAAAGATATTGTCTGTAGGGTGTAATTTATTGTTTTGATAATGAAGGTACCGAATTTGGTGAAGTTTAAGATAGAGTCTGACTGACATATCACTACATTTTATAAAACAAGGTCCCCCGCCGCGTCTGTCTGTCTGTTCGCGATAAACTGAAAAACTGCTGAACGGATTTTCATGCGGTTTTCATTAATAGACAGAGTGGTTCATGAGGAAGGTTTAGGTGTATAATTTGTACCCGTGTGAAGCCGGGGCGGGTTGCTAGTGATTAATAATTCTAACAATATATTATAGATTAAATTTATATTATATTAAATCTAACATATAACACTAACCTTACTAACACAAAGAGACGCAAAGATATTGTCTGTCCCACACTTTCGGAATCGAGGTTTGTATTCACAAATAGATTTTTTCTTTCTTCGGGTCCTTTTCTTTACAACAGGATAAATAAAAATACATCCATATACGACCTCAACTATTTTAAAGCAAATAATCTTGTTAGTCAGTATCTGCAAAGTTTAGACTACAAACAGACTGAAGATTTAATTACTGTTGTTAAATAAATAATAGTCTCATAATGTTAATGTTCCTATATTGTTATATACTTCATAGTTATAGATAGTTACTATGATACATGATAACATTTTATTGTATGATCTAATCTATATTAATAATATTCTAAATGATCGGAATGAAAAATCTGACATTGCAATATTTGACATTATTTATGATTTTTTGTTTATTGACATGAGCTAAGTACTTAGTATTGTATTTGTTATTAAATCAATGTTATTATAATATGCATATACTTACTTATATTTTAAATTTTGCATGTCAGAACAGACTGACCAAATATGTGATTCTATTATATTGAATGTTTACAACCTATGTACCGTATTTCTGCAAATAAAGTATCATTTCAAAAAAAATTGAAAACCTTTTCCATTGTTTAAATAAGCGAGAAAGATGAAAAACGCAAAGAAAGTAAAATGCGTGAAAATGCACGTTGCAATATTCAAAATTTAATAAAAATGGAATATGTTACAGACATTAGTATGTATTTCATTGTACGCCAAGTCAGATCGCAAAATTTCAAAATGGCAGCGTTAAACTTAGACGTAAACAACTTAGTACAAGTGATTGCGCTTATTTTTACATGAATTAAAAAAATAAATAGTACTAGTACTTTTTACTCCTCGTACTCTAGGAGTGGGCACGTAGTTTGTTAAAAACGTCATATGACACGGTCGATGAAATCGAGATACAACGTTCCTCAAACCTGTCATCTGTGATAATGTTCTAAGAGCTTTAGCATCATCCGACGTGCGCATTCGCACCTGAAAATTGAAATACAGTACAGACAAGTTAAATGTGTAGCCTTGTGCTATTCAGTAAAACACTGTTCGCTTTGAAAAAATACCGCGACTTAAGTGACAATAGCATCGAGTCGCAGAGCTCTATATCATCTGAACATATGTTTATATATCGCATCTACGTACTTCCGTCAACAATTGTACAAGAACAAATATCAATCTTACTACTATTATAAATGAGAAAGTTTAACGGCTTCATGGTTCTGAATAAAAATTTGGAATAGCTCATATGTTACTTTTTATCCCGGAAACATGTACGGTTACGGGGTAGTCTCACATAGACTCACACATACACATCAAAATTTCCAAGCGAACGAAGTCGCAGACAACAGCTAGTTATGAATAAATAAGAGCCACGAAATATCAACACTCTTGTTGATGTAATTGAGCTTTTTTTTTATTGTGTGGAAACCCTCACGTGTCATTACCTCACCGAAGCCAACGGTGAAGTTTTATTTCGGAGTGATATGCAGTATATGTATGATGTAAATGACTTGGCCAGCGCTAAGCATTTAGTAGAATTCAATTTGCATATGAATACTGCAATATAAATGTCAATATGTTTATGTCGAAGCTTAGATTAGCTTAAATTACATTTCAGTTTAATGATAGCCGCAAACCCAACTATATTTGCGTTGATGCATGCGTGATGTAAAGGGCTTTAATAACAGCGTAACATTATTTAAATTTTCATAATGGTAAAATACAAGATGTATCTGAAAATAGAACACTTACTTAAATCACTGAGAGGGTATGACTCTAGTATGCAGTTACAATAAAAAAAAAAACTATCCGTTTACAAGTTACCGTTTGAATTTCCAGGTATTTTTATCGCGGTTTCACATAAAAGCATGTGGCATGTGTAAGCAGTGGAATGTGTAAAGTTAAAGATTTTAAATCGTACATATCTTTTTATTGTGAAACTATTTTTGAATTAGTTTTTGAGAAAATCCATAAAAACTAACTTAAAAAAATTTCGAAGTTAGTTTTTTATGGATTAACGGACTGAAAAAATCCAAAATAAAAAAAAATTGTACCATTAAAATCTTTAACTTTACACATTACACCTACTTTTTGTTGAATTTCTAGGTATTTATGTAAAAACTTTCCGTTTACAAGTTATGACCGTTTGGTCATAACTTGTAAACGGGTAGTTCTTTTTCAAAAATTCTTATTATAACTGTATGCTAGAGTCATGCCCTTTCAGTGCTTTAAGTAAGTGTTCTATTTTCAAATACACCCTATATAATTATGATGATTAATAATTGATGATTTGTTACTGGTCTTACACATAGTAGTTTAAATATTTCATTATAATTTCGACGAGCACCTTGCTCCACGGTCTTATCTTCCGTTACCGAGAATGTCTTTTAATAATATCTGTTTGTTTAAAAACCTATACTCTACTATACTAATATATACTAACTCAAATATTATCTTAAACTGCATAGCTCAGATTTTCTAAAGATGAAGCTTCCTTCAAAGCAAAAAATTTCAATTCCATAAGAGCAAATAAATCAAGTTGGTTCGATGAATCTACATCGGCAACGCTGTCGCAGACAACTTCAAATTGAAGAATGGAATGAAAACTGATATGTTGCAAAGTTGCTGAAGAAAAATGAAACGGTTCGAGAAAAATGTTTTAATGTATTCTTGTATAATATTAAACTGACAAATTCATCACAGTATTTTCTACTTTCTTGCAGAATAACTCAAAAAACGAAATGTTTTCGATTCTTTTTACACTTTTTAGTAGTTAGACACTGTTTTCCCCAAGAGTCCTATCAGCAAAATGGTAAAAGTATTAGGTTTTCCACTACGTCGAAGAGAAGTTGTACAAAATAGTATAATTATAAAAATTTGGCGAATATTATAATGAGTAATGACGTAATCAAACTGTTCATCACCAACAATATGATTAATTTGAACGTAGGACATAATTATGCATGTTCGACGTTGGTAAACTGAAACATTGGAAAAATTACAGTTAAAGTTGGCATTTACATATATGTTAATTATTCATGGAGAAGTGTTAAAGGGGCAATTTTCGAGTACCGCAGTTAGGCATGATGGTGGAAGTTGGTGTAATATAATAATAATATATCTTAAAATTCGGGTAATTGGTCTTTAATTTAATGTAGGGTATTTGTTATATGAGGCGACACATTTTTTTGAGGGATTGACAACGAGCCATTTTCTAACTTTTTATCATAAGCCCTAAAAGTTACGGTTATTTAATTATGCTTTTCATCGCAAATTAGTTATAACTTCTTTGTTCGTGTATTTTTGACCTATGTATTTTTTATAACATATTTTATTTCGAATAAAGCGTCTTTAGTTGCAATTGATTATAAGGAAATTACTTAATGATCTTCCGTAGTCTGAAATTATGTATAAATGACAAGTTTTAAATGAAGTTTGTAAGTATTGATAAACTCACAGGGTATTTATTTGGTACCATAAATGTCTCTTACCTTCTTTTTCACTGAGAACAATCTATCTAAAAAGCTTATTAAAATATTACTTACACCTTTTTATTAACTCTTCCTCTCTCGGTCTATGATAACAATATTACCACGAAGGTTATTATTTAAAAAAACTGACAATGAATGTGTTACGTTATTGCAAGTGCTATGCAATGAGATTTTATTAAACTGTTGAAGAAAGAACAAGACTCCCCTCATGGAATATTATGATTTTTTTTCAGTTAAATTGTAACATTTACTGTTGAAAGAAAGACAGTCATATCGTTTACAAAATGGGAGCAATCGGTAATGATTATGTTTATATATCTATCTATATATACAGAGCGATATATTTTTTAAATTATATCTAAAATTAGCCTTTTTTTTTATCGTGTGGAAACCCCCACGGGTTATCACCTCACCGGAGCTAACGGTAAAGTGGTATGTGGGAATCGAACCGACTAAAACCACACGGTGTTCCGTCACAAGTGGGTCTATTGCAGGGGAACCCGGGTATACCCTAGGAAGGATTCCTCCGGGAACCATCTAAAATTAGCCTAACGCCCAACAATTATAAGCAGTACAAGTACAGACAATTATTATTCCTTGAGTTATATCCGTAATGGTACGGAATGAATATCGTTCTAATAATGGGCTTTCACTGATCTATCTTCTGAGGCCTTAAACCTGGTGATGTCATTGATTGATGTGTTCTATTGTATTACACATGTAAGAAATAACAAATGAATTTCAGCATATCAAGCCTGACTCTTCTATGAGGAATGATAGAGTGATAAATTGTGACAAATTTAAGACTGCAAATGCAAAATAATAATATTAGACTAATGTTAACATAATTATTGACTTGGTGCAAATTAAATAAGTATTTATTAAGACTATTATTCTGAAATACTTCTTTAATTGCAACATTCGAAGTAACATGTATTATTATTTAAAGCTACGATGTATTTGTTTCTATCTAGACGCATTTTTTACAACTTACGGAATATCTGAGGGCACGGTAGTGCCCCCGCCGAGTCGAGCAATACATATATCTACTACTCTGTTCGTCTATTTAAAACCTTATGACGAGGAACACCTGAAAAGACTGATCTAAAAGTGTTGAACTTTTTTACACTAATAAAGGATCAAATTCGTAATGAGGTCATCCGACAAAAAACTAAAGCACCCTGAAGAGGCAACGAGCTGGCCATGTATGCCAAAAGACAGATGCAAACGATACCAAACGGATTCTAGAGTGGAGACCGCGAATCCATAAACGGAAGGTAGGACGCCTCCCAGCCATATGGGTCGACAACCTGAAGAAGGTAGCTGGGATAGTCTGGATGCGGAAGGCCCGCACCAGGTGCTCTGGTGAACATTAGGAGGCTTATGTTCAGCAATGGACTGCAATAGGCTAATTAATTAACTGATTGATAGATAGATATCGGTAACCACTTACTTTCAAAAAAGTTCCTTAGTTGTCTGCCAGTGTTATATAACAACGAACTCGAGTACGAGAATGAGCGGAGATGAACATTATTCGTCTATAGTAAAATGTACATTCTCGTTTTAAATCATCATAATGGGTTTAATTATAGAAACAAAAGGATATATATGAGCTTTCATACGAGTTCATAGACGATACGGAATATAGGGCACTAGAACGATCGTAAACATGCACAATTAGAAACAGCTGCTAAGCACATAACTTGCAAGAGCCATAACCTGGCTCGTTTCTAATAGACTTTTATAACACACGAGATAATATACAGATACAATAAACATTTTGAATTTCATAAACTTCCGCGACTTCGGTTGGCTTAAAGTTAGAGGATTTTTTTCTGGATGTAGGACTTTTTTTTTGTATTTTCTGGATCTCTGATAACGTGTATGAAAATATCATGATGATAACTATATGGTGATGAAACAAAACTGACATTGACATTTATAATTTTAGTTAGAATCTAAGGATTACTTTAGACGCCTACAGTATATGAGATAGATTAAAAATAAATAATGAAATCTTTATTTGTCACAAACAATTTTACAGTCTCTCATTTAAACTTGCTGACAATATTTTGCAATAATACAGAAAGCACTGATACTGATTCCAAAATAGGGCTGAAGCCTGTATTTTGGGAGACAGCGTTCATTCGTATAGATAAAAAGGTATTTTATTTAATGGTACGGTGACTGTCGTAGCTCTTCTTGTGATCTAGTTGTATATCTTTATAGAAATTTACTTGGTTAGGTCGTGTGTGTGTGTGTGTGTGTGTGTGTGTGTGTGTGTGTGTGTGTGTGTGTGTGTGTGTGTGTGTGTGTGTGTGTGTGTGTGTGTGTGTGTGTGTGTGTGTGTGTGTGTGTGTGTGTGTGTGTGTGTGTGTGTGTGTGTGTGAGTGAGTGAGTGTGTGTGTGTGTGTGTGTGTGTAGCTTGCTTAGCTTGCTACTAAGGCTAATTGATTGCCTTCTCGCAAAGGAGGTCCTACATCTGAGCATACAGATGATAATCTGTACCTATTAGGGTTTGGACGGGTATGGATTTCAAGACGTATAATTGACGGACCGCGAGAACACTGCAATTAGCGTAGTATTGCTTGGTAAAATATGTGTGTGGTGTTCTGATCATAACCTTCAGCACCGCTCGCTGTGCCCTCTTTAGCCGTATAAGATATATTACATCTTATTAACAATAATATATATACTTTAACATAAACACACTATATTATTATGTACTACAGTAATATGGCGGTGTAATTAGATAGAGACATAGTGGCAGTTATGTAGAGAAAATCTGGTACTGCATCACTATTGTATAGCTCACACAATACCGTCGTAAACCAGCCCGTTATGTAGGGATTTAGCTTAGTATACTACTTAATAGGAGGCTTAGTTAAAACGCTTCCTAGAGTAGTACATGTTAAAGTGTCATAGGTAAGTGATCGTGGGAGAGCCATGCTTCGGCACGTATGGGCCGGCTCGATCGGAGTGATATCACGGCCTCACAGAGAACCGGCAGTGAAGCAATGCTTGCATTGCTTTTCGCCGAGTGAGAGAGGTTACCGGAGGCCCTAACCCTTCCCTCTACCCTCTCCCCTCCTGTCCCCCTCTTCCCCCCTTCCCCTACTCCTAAAACGCCGGCAACGCACTTGTGGCTCTTGAGTTGCAGGTGCCCATGGGCGGCGGTAGTCATTTATCGTCAAGTGACCCGTCTGCTCGTTTGCCCCCTACACCATAAAAAAGTACATACTTTTCGGGAGGATGTTTGGATGGAAACGCTTCTGGGAATAATTAGCAAATATGGCCGTTAAAAATAAATTGTCATCTTTAAATATATTACAATGATACCCAATACGGTACTTGTCTATAAAGTTAAATTAGTTTCTCTATATCGAATATCTAAACTGTAGGTTTTCTAGAAACTTATATGAAAATGCGACTAGTGATGTTATCTTCGATACTTTACTATCGTCAAATCTTATAATGATTTGTCAAATAAAAAAAACAGTCAGTCGTAGGACTGCACGTCAGAAGTGAAAACATAACTTCACAATGTATTTGCATATACATACACACATCTGTATACATATAATTAGGTTAAAAATAAAAAGTAGGTAATAACATATCTAAATGTATACATAGGGTACACTGGAAGTTCTGCGCTACTGGCCGCTCATAAATGTTTGAATTTCGAATGTTTTATTTTTTTAAATGTAAGAAACCCGGCTCCGTCTTACAAATTTTCGATCAGGTCACGTATCCTGACGCAAGTTTAACATTTTTTACCCATCCCAAAAAGTGCACAACACCGCTAAAGAAGTTTTCACTTCAAAAAGAAAAAAAAATAAAAATAATAACATATCCAACGTTTAATTCGAATTTCTCAAAGACTGTTAATTAATTAATGGTATCCAAACGAAAGCCTACTCAGTCAGGGTTCAGTTATTACACAGACGCTCAATCTCTTGGAACCTAATTGTGTGAACAGTGAGCTTACATTGCGGTAGCAAACGGCTGGCGTTTGACTTTTTAGAATTGTAATTCGTAACACCCACTGTACTATGACTATACAGCACATTTTGGTCGTTTTTTTTTAATACTAAACAAAATTGTTTACATAAAACTTTTTCTAAAACACAGCGAACAACACTTATCTATTTTAACCTGTTGTCGCCACTTCAAAAACTCTTATTTATTTTATTAAAAATAGGGATAAACTATAATAGATAATAACACAGTTCACTATTTAATAAAAATAAGTTAATACACAATATTTTGACTGGTTATACCGGTAACGCAATGATAATGGTCGATTGATAAATATTAATGAATAGTGGGTTTATGAAAGGGTAGAAATAAGTTCAGAACTATTGACTTGAGTGCGAAAAGAGGTACGAACAACTTGGCAGTTACTGTTAGTTAGTGATTTTCATAGTTTATTTCAGTGGTTGTGAGACTGTTTTATTACAAACCTGTAAAGGTATTAATAGAACATAATCCTACTCACTGGACTACAGACTGGTCACGTTTGATTCCCCACCAACTTCACGTAACAGTTGAACATGAGACAAATTGTTATTGGCTGCAGTTTCTATTCAAATATATTTGAGATCACATTCAGTACCAATATTTTACCTGGCAATGTGTAGGACAGTATTCTAGAACAGATACCAGTGGTTTTAGATTGTAAATTAGGGCCAATGTTATTATTATTTAAAGTCCAAAATCTTTACATAAAAATATGATGTTTTGCGGCCTTTATTGATTTGTTCCAAATAATGTTAAAACATTTTTAACAAACACAAGAAGCAATGTATAAATTAAAATCCATTTATTTCCAGTTATTATGTTATTTAGAAAATATTTGAAAATGAGCTATTCCCTCCCCCTATATCTCTGAGTACCACATCAGTGAGTAGGTACTTTCGTATCAATTTAAAAGTGAGAAGCCTATTGTAAGGGTTTTCGCTTGTAGGTATTTTCTTTACTAAAAACATTATTTTAACTGAAGAGCACTTTACTGTAATCGCTACTTTACAATACTTTAGTTTTTTTTAGTGTCAATATCATAATATTACAAAACGGTAAAAAAACTTTTGATGTATCTAAAACACATTTATATGAAGGCGACTCAACGCTAGTAACAGGGTTCAAAAACAACTTTTATTTTGTAGGTAACTCAATTAAATTAGAAAGCAATTAAGCCTTTTATTCAGCAGATACTATAAAATTTTTTGTTGTTATATCTCAGTACTGAATAATGTAATTACTGTACACAAATTGATTCTTACTTTGTGTATTTAAAATTTGAAATAATAAAATTTGCTTGATAAATAAATGTCAATGATCTTACAATACTTTCAGTATCAGCGACCAGCCATTTAATTAGAGCGGCGGTAGCGTAATCATCAAGTGGTTGCGGGTTCGAACCCCACCCAGTGCACTACCGTCGTAAACCCACTCCTAACACAAGCGTTAAGCTTAGCTTGAGGGGTTAACGAGATTACTAGTAATGTGTGACCCACGTTACTAGTAATCTTTAAAAAAAATAGCTTTTCAAAAGCGCGATGTAGCATTGAGCATTAAACCCCAAACACTCGAATTAAAACAGTTAGCTACTAAAACGTGATGCGATCACTAATTGATGCAATTTTGGCACAATATTGAACACAAAAAGTTGATACAAACGATGTAGTATTGATTTAAAGGCTATATCTTCTGTATTTAAGATAAATCGAACTTTTGATGCACCGATGTTGCCAAAACGCGATCCAGGATCGATGCAATCGCAGTTACCGGTCGACGAGACCAATTTAATCGCAAGTCTACTGTTCGTAGAACTACTAGTTATGTAATTTAATTATAGTTATTTGTTGTACAATATTAGATATCACATTTCGATATAGGTATTTGAATGAGGTGTGCTCCAGTCTTAGTTATAACGGTAAGAAGTACCGTAAAATATTCGTTCTTTTTTTAAATACATACCTACCTAACACGTACAAAACTTTTCATGGTATATAATTTTTCCAATTTTATAATTTTTAGGGCGTTATTAAACATTTCGCATTTTTTTTATTTTTTTTTCTTTTTTTTTTTTAAAAGGTAACTCCCGCATTAGGAATTTCTCCTGTGTCGCGGGGGACTTTACAAACATAGAAACAACGAACACAAAGAACACCCAGACTCAGGTGGGAATCAAACCCACGACCTATAAGCATAGCAGTCAGGGTCACTAACCACTAGACCAACAGGCCAGTCAATTTATTGACTTCATTAATACTTTTAATATACATTCATTGTGGACAAAAAAAAATAACGTGTATTAAAATATAACTAATTGTCAGTCGTAGTATTTGAAGTTAGTTTACTACCCTTCCTTTAGTTCTTTAGTTTAATAGGCTTTCAACTCATCGTGAGAATTTTTGTTATTAACTTCCTATATTTTTGATAATTCTTGGTTTCTTCTGTCTCATATTCTCAGGTGCTTATGGCTCAGTTAATCGATCGAGCGCAGGGCACACCACGATTGCGGCGGCTATCGGTGTGGGTAGCATTTCGCTGGAAACCATAATCATGTCTATGGTACAGAGCGATAGTGGGTGGCATTCCTCCGCCTTGTTCTGTGAGGTAGTGATGCATGCCAAAGAAGCGGCGGAAAGGGAACGGGAGTGACCTAGTACTCTTCCGTCCCGCAGAAGATGCACTAGGCGCCGGACAGTGGCGACTAAGGGCGACGGACAGGGCTATCTGTCACCCTAGCAGAAGTAAGCTTGGGGCGGCGGTGCGACGTGTTCCACGCGCGCCTCTATAAATTAGATTGAGGAGGTACATCATGGTGGGGTCGCCTTGCTAGCAGGTGGCATAGTCCGCCGGGGGGTTTACAGAGATTTCCTTTCTAGGGTACGCCTGAGGCCCCGGCAAGAAGCCCCAGTGACAGAACACTGTGTGATTTTAGTCGTTTCGTATCCGACATACCATCTTTAACTTCCTCCTCTTTAACTTGACCATAAATAATCTACCGGACGTAGTCGAAAATTCTACAACCTTGCTTTTCGCCGATGATTTAAAACTAATCTTTGAAATTAAGCAGCCTTCTGACCACCTTGTTTTGCAACAGGACATTGACAGGGTTGTTGAGTGGGGTGAAGGCAGCAGGCTGTATTTCAATGTGGAGAAATGTAGCGTGTTGTCATTTACTCGCGCTCGATCTCCCAGCCATCATGATTACTGTTTGGACGGGAAAACATTAAAACGCGTTACGGAGGTTAGGGACTTAGGAATTAACTTCACAGCTGACTTGAGCTTCAGGAAGCACATAATAGAGGTGTGCAAAAAAGCATATAGAAATTTAGGGTTTATCCTGCGTCAAGCGCGTCAATTCACTAACATCAAGGCTCTGAAGGCACTATATGAGGCTTTAGTGAAAAGCCATCTAGAATATAATTCTATAATTTGGTCTCCTCACGAAGATAAGTACAAGTTTATGCTTGAACGAATACAAAACAAATTTGTTAGATTCATATATCTGAAACAATATGGCGTGTACCCGGGATACCCAATTATTTACCCAACATTATTTGTACTTGGCATGATAGGCTATTACAAACTAGAAGTGAGAAGGGAAGTTGCGTCCGCCACATACCTACTTAAAGTGTTACGCGGCACAATAAACAACCCTGCTATCCTTGAGGTAGCACAGCTATGTGTACCGGACGAGTACGTAAGGCGCAGGCGCCTGCCTCCGCTGCTGGAGGTGCCACGAGCGCGCACTAACCTGCTGCAGCGGGCGCCGTTGACGCGCGCGCTGCGGACGCTCAATACGGTTGCTGAACAAGTTGATCTGTTCTCGTGCTCACTGAACGAACTTACAAGAGTCACATATTGTGTAGTTAGTAAGTAGATTTGTTTAGTAAGTAGCTTTATACACCTAGTTTGTAAGATTTATTTGTAAGACTAGCTTTAAGATTTTATTTGTATACACTGTCGCATTAGGTATTTATCTGTAATGATAGTGGTTTAAATAAATAAATAAATCTTACTGTTAGCCTGGTGAGGTGACGACCCGTAGGGGTTTCCACACAAAAAAAAGGTGTCTTCCGTCTGTTTACTATTATACTATGTTTACTATTATACTCTGGCTCTTAAGATAAAATATACAGTTATTATTTAGCCCAGAAATTTACGTTATACTTGAAAAAACTGAGGTTTCAATGAAATTGTAAACTTTTTGGCTAACATGTCACATTAACGGGTAAATAACGGATTGGAATCCATCCTGGACCATATAGTTTTATTCCCAAAATTTACTGTCGTCCGTAAAACAAAAACGATTAAAGTTTTAAATCGAAGTGTTTACTACACGTTCGTAATACAGTTGTAAAATGAATGGCGAACCGAACCCGCATTTAGATCAAGACTGATCATTCAGGATTATGCTTTGTTTACGGGACTATCAGTCGCATTTGACAAAGTTATATTATTTATTTTATGATCTATTTGGTTTGTACAGTATTAAAGTGATAAACCGGCACGCAACTTATGGTGATCTAGCGCGTGATATGATTTCTAAATAATTTTATAAATTATGATTATTGGTAAGGTATGTTCTTAAAACAAAAACAAACACAAATTTATCAAACTCCATGTCCGACATGTAGTTCATAAACATCTCCGGAAACATATTCACGATGTTGTTGATATATCCTCTTAATCTGCGTGTGAAAGCGCTCTGAAAAAAATGTTTTATTTACACTTAACAACAGAAAGTGAATAGACATACCTTATTTCTATAAGAAATTCAAAAAGTACAAGAAATCACTATTAAAATATAAATAGTTTTCTGTACTTATTTTTTATAACGAATTAGACGATATTATAGTAATACATATTATATGGTAAATGTGACTATTTAATTTTAGTTTAAATAGAGACAATTGAGGTAACGTATCTTTAACTTAATGTGTATTAATGTTCTTTAGCAATAATCTTGTAAATGAAATGAAATAAAATCTTATAATTAAATTATAATTTTACAATATTTGAAAACAACAACATTTTAATAAAACTCTTAACCGGGTAAATCAAAAACCTCGTCATGTTGCGGCAAACAACGGGATCTAATTTTTTAATGGCAAAACTAACTTTAAAATGTCATTAACATGTCATCATAATTTATTTTTTATTGCCGTCAAAGTGTGAGCGTGGTCTAGTTTGACTTTGTGAGATTTTAATGTGTTAAAATCCGAAAAAATCCATTTACAGATGTGAGAGAAAAGTGCGTAATTGTACTTAAGTATTTGTCGGAAAAAAAGTTAAGTCTGACAAATGGGACTATATTTCTCTAAAAACATTACCAATTTAGTTATCAACATGACTGATAGGTACATTATTTAATATGCACAATGAAAATTGGCTATATACCTCTACATAACTGTAACCTTAACCCAATCCAAATGATTTGGGACATAATAAAAGGAAATTTTGCTTCAAAGAAAGTTGGCCCCGATAATATTACCGTCCATTCATTATTAAATATTATTCTTATTTCGTAGGATTTTTAACAGAAACATGGAAAAGATGCTGCGATGACATAAGCAAATGAAAGAAAATAACAGAAACAAAGGGTCTATGGTTGAAAGGAAAATCGTAAAAAAACATTAGTAATGTTGTTAGGGATGAAAGTGATTCATCGAGTAATGACAGTGATAATGAGTCTTTAGACTTCAACCATTAGTGCATTTTAGAAACGAGGAAGATCAAAATGTCAAATCAAAAGTTTAGAAAATGATTTTGATGATTCATATCAAAGCATCATATTAGCTTTGATGGTTTTATTTCCTCGATTTGGTTGCATCCTTTGACCTGAATGAAATGCTATTTATTACTCTTAATGATTATATTCCTGTATATATGTAATTTTTTTTTAAAATAAAGCTTTGTATAATAAGTCCAAAATCATTAATATTCTTGTTTTTAATGATTAACTATAGTATTTTTTTATAAGGTTATATCTTACCAACCATGCTGTTTTTCAACCCCCGACGCAAAAAACGGGGGTCTGTTTGTGTTTGGGGTATCATAGCTCCTAAACCTATGCCAAGTCACATAGCTACGACTATACTTAGTGTTGCAATAAAAAACGAGACGACTGCCCCTACGTCATGGTTTTTTATTTTCCTGTTTAGGCTATAGGTACATGCGATACACCAATACGACATCATATTTCTATTATTATTCGCTTTTGTGTCTTTTTTTTGTCATCAGCATTGCTTTGTTTTATATTTCTTCAAATATCACGGCTGGCTTTTGTGTATAACATTACAATTTTCGAATATCTTTTTATTGGAAATGGTCTATCACAATAATTAATCTTCATTTTAATGATATAGTAGGTACATTAAATCTAAAAGTTTAAAACCCTACGTCAAAATATGATCAGTTTTCAGTACATGCCATCTCCACGATCAACGGGATAAAGGTCACTGTCAATCACATCGTAAAGTTGAGGTCGAATCATTCGTTTTTATATGCTCTATAAAAAGTACGTAACCATCGGTTTTATATGTGGTGACTGGCCTACGGTTACGGTATGGTATAACTAGCGAAAGATAAAATTCGAAAAAGGGCAAATAAAAAAAATCCTATTTGGCAGCCTTAAACTGTACTGCGAGAATTAGTTCTAATGTAGTGTATATTCTTTGGAATCAGCCTTGATGCTTGATTATTTATAAGACTTATGAAACGCAGTATCATTATATTAATACGTAAAGAGAATTAATTGTACCCCTTTTTAAGAAAATTTTGGGAACTTAGTAACGTGAACTTTGGAATATTTACAGTTTATAAATAGAAAAAGTGCAGAAAGCTAAAATTTTTAAACAATTTGTCGTACAACTATAAAAATTACGTGAAAACGTTGTAGCGGTTGTACGTGACTGTACCTACAATGTAAAGTGCATACGTAGGGAAATATATAGTAGTCAGTAAGCTAATATTAAAAATGGTACTCGATGTTCAGTCTTGTAACACACTCTTTGTACGAATCTGAAGTAATAAACACGTTATTACCGCACTCCATCTTTATATTCATCCGTCGCCCAAGCACCCCCAACAGTGGTGACCCCGACGTGATTTTTTGGCGGCGCGATGTAAAAGTAAGGACGCCCGCCTTGCGACATTTTCGGGGGTGGCGACGCGATTTTTTTACAAGCGTAATGTGACATTCTTGGGGTGACGCAACAGTGACCGTGAAATTTTTTTTGAATCACTAGTGTTTCGCAAATTACAGTCATGACGACTACCAAAGCAAGTTCTAGTGGACAACAGCCAGCGGTGGAAAGCTTCCCGACTCCTGCAGGTTCGGCAGTGGAGTTAGCAGCCATAACACTGACCTCTAAAATTCCCGAATTTTGGGTCGACTCTCCGCGAGTGTGGTTTATTCGAACAGAGGCTATGCTGGCACCACAAAAGCTTTCAGACGAATCGAGGTACGATATTGTGGTTTCAAAATTGTCTAAAGAGGCTATTCAACAGGTGACAGACCTCTTAATGGATCCCCCAGCTGCAAAAAAGTTTGATACGTTGAAACAGCGCCTTCTCACGATTTACGAGGAATCAGAAAATCGCCAGCTGCAGAAACTCATCAGTGAAATGGATTTGGGTGACCAGAAGCCTTCCCAGCTCTTGCGCCGCATGAGGGAGCTGGCCAAGGACAAGATCCCCAATGACACACTCAAGCTTCTCTGGCAAGGTCATCTGCCTTCTCCGGTGCGTGCAGTTCTTGCTGTGTCGGATAGCAAGGAGCTAGATAATTTGGCGGCAATAGCAGACAAGGTGTTTGAGACAACGCGTACTGGACATGTGAACGAGGTATGTCAGCAACACAACTCTTCGAAGGATACCGAACTGATAATGGCTGAAATAGCAAAGTTGAGTGCCAAACTTCAGTGCCTGGAAAGGTCAAGGTCGACGTCTCGTCCAACTAATGGGAATCGGAACAACCATTCACGCTCCGTATCTAGGAACCGAAGCCGAGACTCCTCGACTCCCCGGAGGACTCCTGAAAGCCCGGATTGGCTTTGTTTCTTTCATTACCGTTTTCGCGCGAGGGCAAAGAAATGTACAGAACCTTGTGCTTGGAAGGCACCCCAGGACAAGTGACTAGCGAGTTCGTTGCAGCCAGATGTTTGCGCTATCCCACCAAACATCAGCCCGTGTCATCGATTACGCGTAGTAGACCGTAACAGTGGACTTCGTTTTCTTATAGATACTGGTGCGAATATTTCGGTACTTCCGGTAGATAAAGTGCTAAAAAACTATCGTAATTCAGAGTGCAATGATTATTCGTTATACGCGGCGAACGGAACCAAAATAAAAACTTACGGAACTAAAACATTAGTGTTAGACTTAGGATTACGTCGTGAGTTACGGTGGACCTTTGTGATAGCTGAAGTGCGACAACCTATTTTAGGCGCAGATTTTTTAGCGAACTTTAAGCTACTCGTAGATATAAGTGCTCATAGATTAATTGATGAGATAACCAGGTTAAAAGTATCGGCGTCTATTGCAAATAACAGTGATTCGTCAATCAAAACAATAGATATCAATTGTCCTTTTTATAGCATTTTAGCCCAGTTTCCGGATATCACCAAGCCGGTTTCCTTTAAGGAGCCGCCCAAACATGATGTGTACCACTATATAGAGACCAGCGGCCCGCCAGTGTATGCCCGAGCCAGACCGCTACCGCCACATCGTTACGCTAAGGTAAAAGATGAATTTAAACTTATGATGGAAATGGGGATTTGTAGAGCGTCAAACAGTGCGTGGGCAAGTCCTCTACATATCGTTATGAAAAAGAATGGGCAAATGCGACCATGTGGGGATTACAGAGCGCTTAACGCAATTACAAAAGCAGACCGTTATCCTATTCCTAGATTGCATGATTTTACTTATCTTTTAGCCGGTAAAAAAATTTTTTCGCGATTAGATATTTGTAGGGCATACCACGTCATTCCAGTGAATCCTGCCGATGTGGAGAAGACTGCCATAATAACACCGTTTGGATTGTTCGATTTCCCGCGTATGTCTTTCGGGTTACGCGGAGCAGCCCAAACCTTTCAAAGGTTCATGAACCATACTGTTTTGGCAGGGTTAGACTATATATACTGTTATATAGATGATATTTTAATATTTAGTGACGAAAACGAGCATGAACAGCATTTACGGGAAGTGTTCAGTCGTTTAAACAAATTCGGTATAACTATAAATTTAGATAAATGTGTTTTTGGGCAATCTAAAATAGATTTTTTGGGATTCGAAGTTTCTACACAAGGTATTCGACCTTTACAAGAAAAAGTGTACGCAATAACCAGTTTTCCGAAACCGGAAACTGTCGAACAGCTTAGACGTTTTTTGGGAATGGTAAATTTTTACCGCTTGCATTTACCTCATGCTGTACAGGATCAGGCATTGTTAAATCAGTACTTACAAAATTCTAAAAAACGTGATAAAACTAAAATAGAGTGGACGGAAAAAGCCACTGAGGCTTTCTCACGGTGTAAAGCAAGCTTGCAAAACGCAGCGACTTTATCGTACTCTAAACCCGATACTTCGTTTGCGCTTATGACTGATGCATCGGACACCTGTGTGGGAGCGGTTTTGCAACAATACGTTGATAGCAAATGGATACCATTAGCGTATTTTTCGAAGAAAATGTCGCAATCACAGACTAAGTACAGTACCTATGATAGAGAACTTTTAGGAATATACTTGGCTGTAAAATACTTTAGGAATATGATAGAAGGACGACATCTCATTATTTTTACTGACCATAAGCCCTTGACATTTGCGTTCAAAAAAGTTAGCAGCGATAATGAGTTACCACGACGCGTTAGGCAACTACTTTATATTAGTGAATTTTCAACGGAAATTCATCATATTGATGGTGCCGCAAACGTGGTAGCCGACGCTTTATCTCGCGTGCACGTGGCAACAGTAAGCTGTCCCACGGCTCTAGATTACGCGGCAATTGCGCAAGCACAAAGAACCGATGAAGAGCTCGCACAATTACGTAACCGAACTGGTGATAGCAAATTAATTTTTAAGGATTTAGTGCTTCCTGGAAGTGACTTAGCGGTTGTATGCGAAACCTCAACTGATAGAGCTAGGCCGTACTTACCACAACAATTTAGACGTCAAGCATTCGATTCCGTGCATAGTTTAAGCCACCCAGGAATTCGTACCTCGCGAAAGCTAATTAGGGAAAGATTTTTCTGGGGTAATATGAATTGTGACGTTGGTAAATGGGCTAAAGAGTGCGTAAACTGTCAGCGCGTAAAGGTGTCTAGGCATAATAAGTCAGAGCTAGGCGTTTTTCCAGTAACTGAACGTTTTGCACACATTCACGTGGATATCGTAGGTCCACTCGGTATTTCGGTAAATGACTACAGATATCTCGTCACAATCATAGATAGGCAAACCGGCTGGCCCGAGGCGTATCCAGTCAAAGATATTACAGCAGAGACAATAGCTAAAGTCGTCGTTGAAGGTTGGATTTCGCGTTTTGGCTGCCCTGCTAAGCTGACAAGCGACCAGGGCAGGCAATTTGAAAGTTCTTTGTTTCAGGAACTTATGAAACTATTAGGCATTTTTAAAATACGCACAACCCCTTTCCACGCATCTTCGAATGGTATGGTCGAGAGAATGCATCGTTCGCTGAAAGCTTCGCTTATGGCCCGTTTAGACTCCTCCACGTGGGTAGAAGAGCTACCTATAGTTTTGTTAGGCCTACGTACGGCTACTAGAAGCGATACGGGTGTGAGCGCGGCGCAAATGACATACGGGACGTCATTACGTTTGCCAGGTGATTTTTATACCGATTCTAGTTGTAAGGTTTTAGATGACAGTCAATATGTAGAAAGATTACGAGATTTTATTAGCAAGTTGAAACCTAAGCCTACAAAACTTAGGGACGCGCGCACAGTATTCGTACACCCAGATCTCGCGAAAGTAGATTATGTTTTTGTTCGCGATGACACTGTACGAAAACCCTTGAAGCCGCCTTACGACGGTCCATACCGCGTATTGAAACGAGGACCCAAGTTCTACGTCATTCAGCTTCCTAACAGAAAAGCTACCATATCCGTAGATCGGCTGAAACCAGCGTACGTAGTTAGTGTAGCAGACCCTAGCGATTGTATTCCTATACGTCAACCGGCAACCGAACCCCCAACCGCAGTTAGCAGTCACACAACGCGCTCCGGTCGTATAGTAAAACTACCAGTGAGGTTCGCGTAAGGTATGGGTATAGCCAAAGCTACGCGATGTTTTAATGTAGTATGTAGTTTGATAAGCTATAAAATTAGGTAGCATAGTCTCGCATCGCAGACACTATGACATTGACCTTAGTTGTAAGCTAAGTAAGTCAGCATTTTTTCATGGGTACATTATTTAAATACGATATTTTAGTGAATTTCTATCATTTCAGTACAAACATACTTACAACTACAACTTTTATTTTGTTAATTTTTGTGCAAATATTAATATGGGCAAGTCGTACAGCAAGCCGGAGGAAATAGTAATTGCACAAAATGGCGCAAACGACGCCAGCCACCCATCATTAGAAAGCAAAGTGGAAATGTATGGTTTGGCCATAGGTAGCATCCTGATATTGGCGTTAGTATTTTTCGTTTGGGTGTTGTATAAAAAATGCAACAACAGCGTAAAAAAATGGGCCAGGAAGGAGATGGTTGCCGCTGTGTCAACCATTCAAATGGACAAGGTTGGTCAACAACCAATAGCAAATTTTAATGTGTAATTTGTGTAAATGTGTTTTGTTTTAAGTGTTCAGGTAGTGTTTAAAAATGTTTTTTTTCCAATGTGTAATTTTCGTTAAATTTTAAACGTGTTTTTGGTAACTAATTTTGTTTTTACATGTACGTAATTATTGCATCAGGTTGTGTATGTACTTACTACCTATGATGAAATTGTCAGGTGCTCGTAACACGATACGATTGTTATTGTCACTCAACTATCAAGTATCTGCACCTGGTTTAACGCTGACTTGTAAATTAATCAATGTGAACTTTTATGTTTTGATGTACGAAATGTTGTATTTTTTTTTTAATTTTTGGGAAATATAAAAAAAAGGGGGGGAGTAATTGTAGCGGTTGTACGTGACTGTACCTACAATGTAAAGTGCATACGTAGGGAAATATATAGTAGTCAGTAAGCTAATATTAAAAATGGTACTCGATGTTCAGTCTTGTAACACACTCTTTGTACGAATCTGAAGTAATAAACACGTTATTACCGCACTCCATCTTTATATTCATCCGTCGCCCAAGCACCCCCAACAACGTATTAATGAAATTACACACGTCCAGTATATTATTATGTGATTACCTGTCATGGTAAGTAAGTCTATACAATGACAGTTCAAGTTATACTGGCTAATGAAAAAACCACGGTTGAAATTTGACCACCACGCGATCTCTAATAAATTTTAATAGACGTAATAACAAAACACACATCGCTACATATTATAAAACAAAGTCCCCCGCCGCATCTGTCTGTCTGTCTGTCTGTTCGCGATAAACTGAAAAACTACTGAACGGATTTTCATGCGGTTTTCACCAATAGACAGAGTGATTCATGAGGAAGGTTTAGGTATATTATTTGTTAACATTTTGTGTAAATTGGTTGAAATATGAAGATGATTGTTGAAGATGTCTCTACTACCCGTGCGAAGCCGAGGCGGGTTGCTAGTAATTATTCAGAAAAAGTTTGATTTACCGTTTGTATAATGCAATGAATTATTGTTTTAGTTATAATTTAAGAAAGAAGAAAAAAATGTAGACACACGCAGATACTCTCGTAGTTTGAAGTTATGACGGCATTTATTATGCAACAGAGATGAATTGATACAAAACGTGAAATCAACATTTTGACAAACATCGTAAAAATAATCTACTGGTTTATATAAAACCATTTTAAAATCGTATCCTACATAAAATGTTTGTACCATATAATATATCTATACAAAAGTACCAAACATTCTAAATATAAAGAAATTTCGATTTTTTGACATTACTCAATGTTTTAATATAAAGTTTTCAGAAAAATACCATGGTACACATAGAACATAATTACACTCATCATCTGCCTACCTATATCCTAATTTTATTTGGGATTAGCACAATATATTTCCTTCTTTCATTCGTCATTTTACTGCTTACTCCCTTTCTAGCCAAATCTTCTTTCACACAGTCCATCCATCTGTGCTCTGGTTGACGTCTTCTCTTGTACCCGTCAACTTCCATACGTAAAACTCCCTTCGCCACATTTTGCTCATCCCTCCAACATCACATGTCCATAACTCGATAACTTATTGCTCCTTAACTTTTCATCCACTGGTGCTACTTTCAGCCTTATCTATTCCTAGTCTAGGCTTGTCTATCCAAGTCACACCATGCATCCTTCTCAATATTCGCATTTCAGCTACGTGCACGCGTCTCTCATCCGTTCTTCTTATGGGCCAACTTTCAGATTCGTACAGGACAAGGTGTCTGATAGTCGTCTTATAGACCTGATGACAAATTGTTCCTATTATCTGCCGCCACTTCATCCACGGTTGAGTCCGGTATATTTCGCAATCTTTTTGTAGGAGCGAGCCGAGGTACTTAAAGTATGAGCAGATTGGAATCGCTGTTCCATCCAGAGAAATGGTTTCAGGACTGGAGAATACGGCCGAAATCGCAGAACATGTATTCAGTTTTGGGTTTGCTGATTTTCAAACCAAAATTCTTCAGTATTTGTTGGCATTTTCCAGTACTATACATACTTCACAATACACTATTAGAAGCATTTATCGATTTAGTAATTTACTCTCCTGTTTTGGTCTAGTCGTTGACCTTCCACGTTTTATGGGCAACAAACCAACTTCTATAAAAGCTACGATAGAGGAGATTAATATTCTAGAATTTCGTTTGATTTTTTTTTGGATGTATGAATCCAAACCAGGTCTCCGGAAAACATGTGTATGACAACCAAGAACGAGGCTCTTACGGCTTATAGCGATGAATTATACAAAATCAGTAGTAGAACGTTCAAGAGTAGAGTGAATGGTTTTTGTCTTTGTTTTTTATCGTGTCTTTCCATCAGGTGAGGTAGAAGATAAAGGCCAATTCCAATTATCCATAAAAAAGTTAAATACCATCGTTATAATCCTATGCGGCATCATAAATATTACGACGAAATATTACAAAAATGATCACAAACCAAAATCTTGTCAAGATGTGAGCATCGAGGCTATCCAGTTACTTAACACCACGGGCATAGCAAAAATACTAAAAAGACTTATGAGCTTGAGTTAATAGTAGTTACAGTAAGTACTACTCTTAAGGAACATAAATTGTGTAAGTTCAGCAAAATAAGTTAAAAAAATAAGTTATCATTATTAAAATAGGATTAACAATTGTGATTGGTGAAATAATCACTTAGTTATATCCCAAAAAATACAACAATTGGAATAGATAGTAGGTATTTTAAGTAAACTTTAGATGAGTATTTTCAATTTATCATCTTTTCTTCTTTTTCATGTTTAATACGACATTTAAAATATAATTTTATGTAATAATAATAGATTTTTGCAAAAATTTGTTTCCGGTCTGGAGTTAGTTGGTATATAAAACTTACCACAGACGAAAACACATTCAAAAAGCAGAAAAAGTTCGAAAGAGCTTACAACACTTTTAGTTTTCTAAAGAAAAGTGTTGCCATTGAATAACCTCTCGCACCTCTTCCACCTCAATGACAATCCGCAATACCTGTTTATAGAGAGCCATGAAGAAATACTCGCTCGATTAGACTCTAATATTCAACCCAAACACGTCACGTGTATTATATTTTTAAAAGTAATATTTGAATAAACATTTCTTACATATATTAATCGTGTTTCTACTTTTATTTGGCAGAAACCAGTCAACCTCTCAAAATAAGCCGTATTTACTTGGTGTGTGTGTTGTGTACTGTGTTTCTTTTTTTCTTGTCTATTACACATATTTGTACTGTAAAGAGAATTTTTTTGTGGGAAGAAAGCGCTTCGTATACTATCGCCAGGAACGCTTGACTACGATTTTTAAACTAGACAATCGAACTGACAAAATAACGCAGTTACTACTTTCGTGTCTATCACAGTAAGAGCATGCCAGACCTTTACGTTATACCTTTGTACTACATTATATTTTATTAACCGACATTCGAAAACCTTCTTTCGAAAAATAATGTAATGTAATGTACGGGTACGACAACAAAGTCAGAATAACAACTAAGACTCTTTTTATTTTGTACTAGCTGTCCCCACTACTTAGGTTGTATCTATGTCAGAAAACAAAAATATCTCGCTTATAATAGGCGTAGCACCTCTTCCTGGAAGGGGGTATCCTTCAGGCAAAATTTTTATAATGTATAAACGGTGAAATAACCTGGAGCGTACAAACCTTTGGCAAGCGGGCACCGTCTACTAACTGGGTGATATCCAGACCAGTGAAGAACATAAAACCCGTCTCCTTCTCCCGCGGCGACTGTTAGGTTACGCACGTGAGCGCAAGTGAAACGAAAGAAGTCCTTCCGCAATACATCGCGGTCGCGGTAAAACAACTGTGTGCGACCTAACACCTCGATTCGTTCGACTAATTGGGAGACTCGCTGCAGTTAGTAAGTCAGTGCGGCTTCCTAGAAGCTATGGCCGTCACTAGTTTGTCATCGTTATACTTATATATATATATATATATATATATATATATATATATATATATATATATATATATATATATATTGATCTGAGTATATATTATTATTTTATTTTATTTCTTATGTAAGTAATAGTGTGTACTCCTGTTCATGAATTGTTTGTAACATGTATTGATTTAACAGATTATTATTGATAATTTCTAATGTGATTTCTTTTATTTTTTGATTTTTTTTTTATTAATCGATAACATATCCAGTTTTGTCTTTGCGCTGAGGATCAATTATTTCAGAGTAAAGCCTAACTAATAGTGTTTGTTATACTCTTTGACTAAAGGGTACAACAGTCACAAAACATGCATTCTATACTTTTTCTTTCTACTATAGGACCGACTCATCAACCACACATAAATAACTAACAGGTGACCCGTCTGCTCGTTTGCCCCCTATAATATAAAAAAAAACAACTCTCACAACTGAGTTATTGGGTATAATTATATTAACGGTATGTAATAATTATGTCACAGGCTGTGACCACTTGCAACCTGATCGAAATTTCAAGCAAATCAAAGGTTTGTTTTTTATATATCCTATGTGATCATATTAAATCCCGTTAATATAATTATATTATTATGGAACGCGAAAGTTTAAAAGTGAGTAATTGAGTGCAAACGTTCAGTTAGTTTGTTTTGTCAGTTTCTTTGTTTATTTGTCCTCAGGTTATAAGGATATCGTCTGATGACCTTCTTACAAGTGTAACTGCCGTAATAATGTAGAGAGCGCGCTACGTTATGGAAACAAAATGGCCAAGACGCCTGAACAAGAATTGGAACTTGCACTAAAACAAGTTGGGAAAAACGTAGACTCTTTGTTCAGACATAAGAAGAAAAAATTCAACCGTTCCTGGCCGGTACTGGAGTCAAGCAAAGAGAACAAACTATTAGATAATGTTTTTATTACCATATATGTATGTAATGTAAGTTGAGGGTTCAACAATTTTAATTTTCTTGTTATTTATAGCATGGCAATGATTAATAATGTTTAGTTCTGAATCTGAACAAATATTACAAAACGATGATAGAACCTGCTAAAATAGTCAATTCATTCAAACTAGTTCCTTATGGCTAACATTTTTATCCGCTAACCCGGCCGCCGGCGGCTATACTTTGAGGAGGTTTAATACTTTTTATTTTGGGATGTATAATGTAACCTATTTTACTTGAACTCGTAAACCGACCGACGACAGCGCGCGGACGCTATGTCATGTATTATTTTCTCTGTGGTCAGTATTTTATGTCAATTGTAAAACTTAAATATCATTCGTGAGGCAGAATCATCGGTAGATGATGAAGCCATTTTAAGATAAATTTAAGTGAAAGTACTGTTTACAAGTACGAAACCTATCACTTATCGGAAGTCCGCTTTTACGCAGGACTTACCGAACCTCATTCAGAGTAAGTACATCTCATATAAAAAAAATGTTGTAGTGAATTTCAAAAACATCAATGAATGTTACATAATGCGAAGGAAATATTTGTACATAAAGACCTTCCGCCTTTGTTACAGCAGGTAAGCTCAGAAGAGACCAATATGTTATAAGTCTATCACCAAAATTGATTGTTTTGAAATGTTTTCCCGCAACCTACACGGAAATCTCGCCCACTTTAACTGAACTTCGTTCAGTACCGAGTGTGGAGGGAAGTAGAGTTAACTGACAAGTCTAGCCGTTATTGATAAATTTCAAGTTACTACAAGAAAAGAGGTGAGAAAATAAAATAAAATGCGATTTAATGGCACATAATAAGTCACAACTGATATAATAATGCAATATTTGATAGGTCAGTAGCGGGAAAAGTAATACTAGCGTAAGAATAGTCGTTCCACCAACATTATCTTAAATCAATAATGGAAGTTTAATTAATCACAGTCTAAAATATTAAGAATCGTCCTAGTTAAGTAAGTATACAGTACAGTACAGTAACTCAGTCGTTTTAAAAAACACTAAAGGCCCACAAGAATATTTGTTTATTGTTTTAAACAAGTCGTTCTCATTTCTTCTACGTAGGCATTCTGTAGAATCTAACCTCGCCTAGCAAAGTGTCTCATCATTACCATTATCTTTGGCTACTCAATTTGTAGAAAATCTTCATCTATATAAATAAAAATGTTTGGATGTTTGTCTTCTATGCGTTCCGAAACCATTGATCAGATTGTGATGACACTTTGGTAGGGTGTTCTGGGGACGCCTGCGAGGGTTCCTGCCCCAAAAAAAATCTAAAAAAAAAAAAAAATGGCGTTGCCTTGTGCAGCCAGTATACATATAAAAATGTTGTGTCACGTTGTTTGTCCGCAAAGAACTCCTAAACTAATGAACCGATTTTAATAAAATTTTGCACACTGTGTGCAGTTCGGTCCAGCTTGAGAGATAGTCACAATATTTTTTAACTGCAAATATCTTATTCATAGCAACGTGTGGCCGGGTAGCTAGTGATAATATAGAGTTTTAATTCAAAAGCAATCGTTTTTTTACCACTAAGATGACAGGTTGATGGTAAACTGTCACCGCGTCTTATGAACCTTAGCATCACCATGGGTGTCCACACACGTTATCCGTCCTGTGTACCTGTGTGAATAAATTATTTCTTTCTAGCCATGGACAAAGTACCTGCACGGTACAAAGCCAAGAATAAAAAAGCTGCCTCAAATGCGAAACCAAAATCAACAAAGAAGCGGAAAAGCGATGGTAATGTTAATGCATTGTAAAATTGTTCTAGTAGGTAACCTTCATAAGATCTTAAAGATTATTAAATTAAAAGGACTTAGCTTTAGCCTAGTGTACCAGGTAAGGTTCCAACGTATATCCTTCAAGCTACCGCTGCTTTTATAGTTTGTACGGCGATAATATGACCCAAATAATTATACAAAAGTTCGCCATCGTCCTACATAATTCACTAAATAGCAACCGTTTGTTAAGCCGAATAAGAACCTTATGTGTAGGTATTCAGTGAAGAATGGTAGGTTTTACAAATAAAAGAAAGAATATACTTTTAACTGTAATCATGCCTAGTATCTATTTGTACTGCTTATAATATCAATGAGGCTGTTCTATCTGTGTGCATTAACTATGCATAAAGGTTTCATCTAAATATATATAGATTACCTCAGGTTTACTTTTGCTGTTGCTTATAAATACACCGTGAAGCTAAAATATAAGCGTTTTTGTTTCAGGTCCAACTTGTTCGATGTTTTTAGCGGATTTATCAAGAAAACTAGCGTTGAAAAAAAGAGAAGAGGATTATCCCAGAAATATTGTTCGTAAGTAGGTCGTTAAACATTGAAATGTGCAAATTTGTTTTAAGTAAAGTCAAAAGGAAGTAAAATAATATGATGCTAAACATTGTTTACAGAATCAATAATAGAAAGCATTACAAATGCTTTACCAATCAAATTTTCTAGGAAATCTCCACCTAAATCTGCGTCTCCTATGAGGATAGAAACGTTACAAACATTCGCACCAGAATTGTTACCAAACGATACATTAAATATTACAATAGTTAATCCAAAATTAGACGCAACGGAAGAAAGAGAACAAGAGAGTATTCTTCTTAATGACATTGACGACCAGCTAGAAGGTAACAAACATGGATCATACAAAATGCCAAAAATGCCCGTAGTCAACAGTGAAGTATTAAAAGTGGCACTTGAAAAGAAAAAGAAAGATATGCTTGATAAAGAAGTGAACACAGGTCCTGACCAAGACGTGGCCAGTGAGATAACTAAATATGTCAACACTTTGAAAAAAATATCTTTGATTGCGGAGGAATTTAATCAGAAAACTGGTAATTAGTAATTATAATTTTTATCTGTTTTACTTAGGTATAATACTAGTAAAATATTCTTGACCTGTAGCAAATTATTATCAATTTAACGTTAATTTATTTTACACTAGCTGACCCGACAGACGTTGTCCTGTCAAAATTAAAATAAATATGTGTTAATTTTATGGAAAAAATCACTTCCAGTTTTACCTAAATTTACTACTTTTCCAATGTTTCTTTTCCTAAAGACTGTCACTAATTTTTAAATAAAAGAATAGAAATACAGAAACAATAGCCAAATCCGTCTAACCGTGTTCAAGTTATGCGCTTACTAACGAAGAGCATTATAATTTTATTTAACCGCATTTTAAACGCATTTCTGCCGACAAAAGATGAGTTAAGTTTCCTTAACCGAATACAAGTTAACCGGCCACCTTAGGACGCGGCCTGCGGGCGATGAACTTTTAGGGAAGTCGTCGTCCGAACAGATACGTGTGCGACCCACGGGTGACGGTCGCACCGGGTGACGGGACCCGTCTTGGGTGAGATGGGTCAATGCCTATCGGGGGTTACGGAAGAATGAAATGGCGATTCTCGCTCCCCTGATCATAAGCAAATAGCGGAACACCGGGTGGTTTTTAGTCGGTAAGAGTCCGACAGACCCCTTCGCCTCCTCAAGAGCGGAGGACATCCGTGAGGATCTTCCACCCCGTCACAAAAAAAAATACAAGTTAATATATTTTTAAACTATTAAAAATAAAAGTACAGACTTTAACTAAATAATCTTACGTACTTACCAGGGAATTGAAACCACGTAATTTAAATCAAGGACAGCCAAGACATTATTAGAGACTTTGTTCTACCATACTTCATTTAATCGTCATAATTGAGAATAGACAAAATTCTTGCTGTTACTATTATGATGTATCAATGATCCAACTTATCTATATTATTGTTTTACAGCTAAAAATTTAAAAGAAATTGTGGATAGCGTTCAAGAAGATCTGATTAAAAAGCTAGAAGAAATACAAGCAGAACAGCAAAAAGCCGCTTCAAGTAAAACTAACGATATTGAAGACGAACCTCTAACTATGGAACAAGGAGTACCCAATATTTTCGAAGAAAAAGTTTAATATCACTGGCTATGTCAAAACAGTGTCAAGATGAAATACATTAATTTTAGGTACATAATTATAAAATTAAATGTTTAAATTGAAATAAACAAAAATAAAATAATACCTACTTATGAGTTTTCATTTTCTTGGAAGTTGTGATGAAATTACTAAGACTCGATGGCTTAAATACTAATTTTGTGATTTTTGGATAGGTATTTGTATACCATTAAAACGTTATTACTTAACATAGTAAATAAAGCTAAGCTCTCCTAGTAAAAGTGCTATCTACATTCAGACTTATCATGCCAATAAAGATAACAAACTGCTGCATTTGCAAACTTTGTTTAGAATGTGTAGATTGTTTTCATTGGACAGCTGTCTAGAAAAGCATAAGAAAATAGTCTGAAACTATTAGATAGGGCAAATTACAAAAAAAACCTACAGTAAGTGTTTTTTATTCTATTTAAAAAACTTAATTTTTAACTATCGTATACCTTAAAATGTATGATGATCGTGGGTAAACGGTTTGTACGAAACTGAGGGGTTGATCCCTAAATTTCGTTTAAACTGTTTACTGAATTAAATATTACTTTCCGTCTTTCTCATCTTATTAATAATGTATAAAAACCAGCTGAAATGGATCAAACTAAAGGAAGAAGTGTGAGCAAGCTTCCGAGAGTTAATAGACAAACCTCAAGCAATCTCATTAAATCAATGTCAAGAAGTTCATGCAAAATCAAAATCAGCCTGGAAGACTCAGGCAAGTTTAAAATTATTTTAATCATTTTGTAACGTTGTTTTACTGTCGTACACTTTCGATATTAGAAGAACGTATTTCAACCATGCACTTATCCGACTGGAAAGATAAATACGGTAACACAATACTTTCAAATACAGAATTACATAGTCTTAGAGAAAAACTGCTCTAAAACCAATACATAATAATATTATATAGTGTAGCAAAAATAACCTCTCATAATCGGGGATGCAGATCTTTGTAAGTAGTGGTAACTAAAATGCAGTAATAATTACAGTCGAGTTTGATTTCATGATATAAATTATCGATATTTAAGACACTCTGAGATACACAATGATACTATCGGCCTAGACGAGTAACATGGGGCGGGAAGAATCTAGTTAACTTAAAAACAGTGATATCAGCGTCATCATGAATAAAGTAAAATTCAATACGATCCGCTATATGTGTTGAAATTCATTTTCATTATGTAGTGGGAACGACAAAATCATGAAAACCTAAAATCATCATTCGATACCATAATGAATGGACACGAACTTTAGCTTGGCGTCGCACAGTGTTTCATCCAGAACAAGCTATCTGGATAAAATTTTGTCTTTATTACTAATACAACTCATAACTACTAGCACAAACTTTTTTGTACACACTTTATTTAAACACTTGAAAATTTGCTGTTCCAAAGAAATTAAAATAAACTAAAAAATAAAAATAAATTAAATTAAACCATGCAAATTAGAGTAAAAGTAATAAATACTTAAGGTAATTTAATTATTATTATGGGAAAATATTTGCAGCAGCAATTTTTACTCATCGATCGTGAAGAATCCTCTATATAGCCCGAACTAATATTAACACTACTCACATTTCTAGGGATATTTACAGGTGAAATTATTAGGTCTCAAACTGCAGCACGGAGACTGCCTGTTTTTTATGGAATGCCTCTGAGACTGTTAATCACAGGATCAGACGTAATAACTAATATGTTAAGTAACTCTGTGGTCGTGGCGACCACGTTAACGTTTACGTATAATATTTCTTCGGAACCTTCTGAAATCTTTATTGCGAGCTTCCTGACCTTCCTCAGAGAACTGCCCGATTGACAAACGAGCTGATTGGGTAATTTCACAGTAACGGGTATGTAATACCACGAATACAAATTCAAATACAGTTGCCTAGTTTGCTGTGCAAAATTTCTAAATCGATTTATATTTACATCATATCCACAAGATAAGGTCCTGAGTAAAGTATCAAATTTTTTATCAGTGTCACATTTAATCCGGTAATTTCAGCATTCGGCTCAACTGCATTCCTATCATTACAATTTCCAAATTCTGGCTTAGGTTTGCCTACAACTAACCCCATTTCGTTTTTAAAACGATATAGAATAGTTGCCGAACGTTGCTTCACAAGAGCTTCAACACTTCTTCTTCTAACTGCCACTTGTTTACATATAGGCGATAACTAATGTGAAGCAAACATTCAAATCAACAACAACGAATCCAAACGTGTAGAGTATCTATTCCAAAACCAAGATAGACTTATTTGCTCTATATTCCTTCGGATCATCATTCATTATTTTTGGGGTTGCTCCGCGTAAATAACATTTTCTGCGATGACGAACTTTCAGTCTTAGCATTACACACTTTACCGTCGATCATTGTTGTAGTTCATGCTTGACAGATACCTCATGAACAACGTTGCCATCAAAATCAACACTTCCAGGTTGACATCTGGGAGACATCTCTGGGTTCTGTCAAACTATATTACCACTTTTAATTGCTATGACCTTCCATCACAGACCCACTTACTAATTAAAGTGAATGAGGAGCCACCACTACCAGTAGCATCCAAAGCCTTAAAAACTTCTTAATATAAAAAAATAATCTGTGATATAAAAATGAATCGCTGAATGTGTTGCTAAGCGCAAATCTAGAGAACGGCTGAACCGATTTCGCTAATTCTTTTTTTAGAATATTCCTTGAAATACGAGGATGGTTCTTACGTACAGAAAAATAAAAAAAATTGTCCGAAAAAGTTTAAAAACAACACTTTTCTATACTCCCATACACACCACAGGGTAAGTTAAAACACATGTCCCCAGCTGTCAAAAATTTGACGTCAATCAAAACAAAACAAAGGTGCGTTATTACTAAAGTCTAGCATTGTACGAAATAGAAAACTTACTTTTGTAAGTAAAAGAAAGAAAGCCTCGTAAAAATCTCGGCTGCCGCCGTTAGTTCCTCTAAACTTCGTGATTTAACCAAATCGTCGATACGTCGCCGTTTAATTTTAGTCGAGTACTAAGTCATAAACATATTTATCATGGGCATTCCATGACCTGAAGAAGAAGATCATAACTTGTAGTAAACACAATGTCCTCACTCTCTAGCCACTCACTTATTATTCGCTAAAAAGCGATCCCGTGTTCTTTGACTTAAAGTTTTGATGAAAATCGGGTAATGGTGTCGATTCTATTGTCAGACTCACTAAACTAAAACCTAACTTAATTTCTTCATATGAAATGAACCTTGTCTTCTTCGCAACAAGGTCTATTTGTTACTGGCATCAATTTCTCAGCGCCAATAAATTTCACTAAAACCTGTCAACGTATACTCAACTTTGTTTTATTCAAATGCCGTATAATTGCCGTATAAAAACTTATTCAAAACGAACTAAGATGACGTTATTTTAATCGACACCTACGAAGACGCTTACTAAAAACACAGAGCAAAGTAGATGGCATTCAACGGATAGCAGCTCTCGCTACGTGGTATTAAAGTTTATTTAAGCGTGTCAGACTTTAGTCGACAAATAAATTGCTTATTTCGATAGCGACGTATGTTACCTACTTGTTTATATTTGAAATAAGACCTTGTTTCGAAGGATACAAGGTTTACATCTTGTATGAAGAAAATTTAGTCAATTATAGTTAAGAGAGAAATACAAGAGAATTGACACCAATATCAGTTTTGATCTCCTTGAAAGATCCCTCCGTCAAGCCACTAATTTTTTTTCTATTTATTTCGTTTCATTCCTAACCACTAATTAGCGAGCCCTCATTAACATTTCTAACACCTATATTCACAAACAATACTTTGGTCAGTGTGGAAGCAACGCTAAGCTAAACAAGGCATTTCTCATTGTTAAGTTCTTTTGCTAAGAGAACGCACAGCATGTGTGATTGACCGATTTCCGTTAATTAGGTATTTGACTGACAGATGTGCGTATGACATAAATACAACATATAGTACGAGAGTCTATGACCAAATTTTTGCCTCATCGTTTTGCGGTCAAAACCGTATAAAATCGATAGATTTAATCATTCAGATTCTAAAAATATCTTATAATTTCAAATTTTTTCGCGAAACGTGTGACCTGACCGCAATTTCGATATGTCAAAATTTTTTACCGAACTGTTTCAGTGCAATCGGTCTGATGGACATGGTTTTGGTCGTGGGCTCTCGTAGATACTAATATCGTGTAATGATTTTTGTGTGCTAGAAAAAAATAGGAGTAGTATGAACATTCTATAAGGATGCAGAAGGAGAAAATATTTACAGATAGAGAGAAGAATATGTTAGAACATGGAAAAGGACTTCATCATTTACAAAAAGTAAAAAAACAAAACCTTAGGGCCCCAAGTAATTGATAAATAGGCGGCATTAGAAAGCACCTTTTAATTAATTTTATTAGATTTAAATTAAAAAGCGGTAACAGTACAAAAAGTACAATTTTCTTTGAAAATCTATCGCGTCTTCTAAATTATTTCTCTTTTCTCTTATAGTAATTGAAAGGAGTTTGAAAATCTCGAATTTATTTCTCGTAATTCAATCAAATATTCAATCAAAAATATGAAACAAAACACCAATTTTCATCAACTGTCACTCCCATCGGCACTATGCGTTGTGTAATCCATCGCTCAAGTATTCTTTAAAAATTGAAATTGCCGACCCCATGCATCCGGGCTCACTGTAAGTCCTCATAGCATTGGTTGTGAATGTGGATGTTAGAAATTTTGACTTTGTTTTTCACCACCTAACTTGTTCTAGACGAAACACTGTGCGTTGTGTCACTGTCACTGTCACTGTCTCTTGTCAGATTAAGAAAGATGACAGTGGCGTCACATATTGCTCGATTCGGAGACCATGCCACCATCTATCTCTATCTAATGACTCGGTAGCGATGATCTAGAAATGCTTTTCATCAGGCATTTATTATTCTAAAATAATATTGGATACACATTAGTTTGGAATAATAAATAATTTTCAGGTGTTCCTATTTTATTATAAACTATAATAATTTTATTTGTTGGTCCAATATAAATAAATGTGATGTGATGATACTATTTACTTTCTTTAATTCCAATTTAATTCAAACTAAAGCAAAATAAATTGATGATTTTGTCGTTGGTCCCATTATAGACATTTTTTGTCATTGACACGCAGACATTGATATCGAGAAATCATTACTCAGTCGATCTTCTCTAGTAATAAATGGCGTATTACATATAACTGCAGGTGCCACAGTTGCTGATACGAGTAAACAATCAAATAATATAAAAGCACAAAATGATGAGAACCGTAAGTTTAAATAAATAACTATGATTATTAAGCTCTGAATCCCACCAAATAAAGCACCTGTAATGATTTTCAGTAAACACGATTAAACCGAGCAAGATACCGAGACGTACGCGTATACTATTCAGTGAAGTTTTGGACTCGGTTCAAGAAGCGCAACAAGTTGCGACCAACGAGTATATTCCAGTAGGCAGAAATATACAGAGAGTTCAGTTATTGATTAATCCAGGTATTTACATCAAAATCAACTTGGTTTTACCATATGCAGTAGAAAACTTACTTAACTGTAAGAATGTGCAACCAGACCTTTCCAAATTGATGTCATCGGTTGATAGTTTGTTTCTTATTTATATTATAAATATTGTAAAAATCCGAATAATATAATACAAATAGACATACAATGGGCTCCTTTTTAAACTTGAGCACTTCAGAAATAAATTCATGTTTCATTACCTATTTATTTTCTTTATTTTAATGTAGTGTGTCAAGATCTTTGAATCGATTTGTCTCATTATTTTTTATTTTTCTAGTTCCCAATTTGGCACAAATCAGTAATCGTTTCGCTTGATATTAAAGGATTATCGGTGTCCATTGACACGCGTCACCAATAGTGATATTGAGTAACCATGATTTTCTGTCGTATTGGGGTTTAACTCAAAGCCGTTGGCTCATATTCAAACACAAGACTTAAAACGCTAAGTCCTACTTTTCCTTGCGCCTGTAAAGCAAGGTTATAAACACTGATTTACAGATCATTGATATCGGATAACCGCTGTCTATCAGGCGAGAGGTCTATCTGTTAATAAGACACTAAATCCATTACTTTAACAACTGGAATAAAACCAATATGTTTTTACAAAGTCTTTTTTTATTTAGATTTTTTTCCGGAAGAAAAACAAGAAACAACATCCGTGGCATCGACAAGACCTATACCTACCCTACGACAGATTTATGGCCATGTCAATATTATAGATAGCTCTAGATACGATGGTAAACAACTTTGAATTATGACATACCTAGATTTTTAACAAATCACCACTTCGAGTAACTCACGGCCGCAATTATCCTAATCGAAAAAACACCAAATAGAAAACAACTTAACATGAAAAACATTTAAAATTTTGACCTATACTCATTTTGCCATGCAACTTCATATTCCTCGTTCTAACGTTTTAACTAGAACATCAAACAGTAAGGTACAAGAACTTTTAACTACTCGTAGAACAGTTTAGTATTCATCAATAAGTAGTGTATTATAGTTGGTTTCATATTATTTAATAGCTATATCCGCTATTGCACCCCCTTTTAAATAATAAGTAGATATTTACCAAGTTCATGAACCATCCCATACTATTCTACAATTACCCGGATTTTCTTTTACTTTTATGGTCACTGGATCGCAGCATGATTTAGTCTTCATGAAAAAGCCGTTATTCATAAACAAATAGTTAATTAATTAACGAATAATTATTGAAAATCTTGAATGACTTTGAAAGCTTCTCTGTCACCCATTTTGTAAAATTGTCCGTATTCATATGGTGGTGAAAGTCAGCAGATAAACTTTTTGACCTGTACACGTGACAACAGTTTGATACGAAATCGTTTTCTGACCTAACTTTTACAATGATCCATCACGCTTCAAATGAAATACTTTTAAATGTACCTACATCTTTGCTTTGCCAGTATCTGTTAAATCCAAAAAAAACATTTAACCTCATGTTCCCTATGATGTATATCGCCTCAGTGCCTGCTGCCCCTTACTCTGTCTCTCAAGACGTTAGAACTAACGAAAGTATCTGGCTACTTGTTGTTGTATCTACACTAATATTATGAAGCTGAAGAGTTTGTTTGTGTGTTTGGTTGAATGCGCTAATCTCACGAGCTAATGGTTCGAATTAATAAAATCTTTTTGTGTTGGATAGTCCGTTTATCGAGCAAGGCTATGTATTATATAACATCACGCTACGGCAACTAGGAGCGGAGCATCAATGAAGAATGTTGCAAAAACGGGAAAATTTATTCCTTTTAAGAGCTTCCGTTGCGTGCGCTGAGTAAACCGTAAAGTTACACAAAAATTATGTATGACGGAATTCTTCCCCTTTAAAAGTTCTAAAAGTCCGGGACAGCATTTGTCTATCTTTTAAGGTTGACTCACTATAACCTTTTTTAGGGTAATCAATTTGTTCTAAAATAATATCTATATTAATCCTTATATAATGATATTATTCCTTATCCAAATAAATACGTTATTCATCACAAGTATTTAATTTTGTCATATTTTTGTCATTTGTAAGAACTGTTTGTATAGTCATGTGTGTTAATAAAAAGAGAACGAGCGGATTCAATTATTTGATTTTCATAGCTCCGAATATTGTGATTAACATTGGAAATGCCACTTACGAGATATAAATAGGTACTTCACGAATTCCGGTTTCCGGAATTTGAATGTTTTTATTTCCTGTTCCTGTTTTCGTTTCATTAAATTAACGTATACGCCAATAATGTTGAAATAACCCAATCAAATAAGTGAGCTTATCCTTGATTTTTTGGTCAGTCTATAGAATAACATTCATTTGAAAAATACTCAGAAAGGTGTGGTATCATTTTAGTGGCGTTTTACCGTGTAGGCGTAAAATAGTTGAGTTAGCCTTAAAAACAGTTTTTTTTTTCAAGAAGTACTTACCCTGGTGCATATTTCTAATGTACATATTATCATCAATTCTAATAAAAACTTTCGTGAGTGACATTCATATTAATTAAAGACTAACTGTTGCCCGCTACTTTTCGCGTGGAAATTTTTGGTGAAATTTATTTTACGGGAACCGTATATTTTTCGGGATAAAAAATAACCTATGTGCTATTTCAGACTATAATCTATGTTTGTATCAAAATTTCATCCAGATCCATTAAGCCGTTTTTGCGTGAGAGTAACAAACATCGAGCCATCCATCCATCCATCCATCCATCCATCCATCCATCCATCCACCCATCCACCCATCCATCCATCCATCCATCCATCCATTCATCCATCTATCCATCCATTCATTCATTCATCCATCCATTCATCCATCTATCCATCCATTCATTCATTCATCCATCCATCCATCCTCACAAACTTTCTCCTTTATAATAGGATTTTAATAAGATGTATATTTCGGGATAAAACTGTATACGTTTAATAAATATAACATTAGTTTTCATGTCAATTTCAATGTTTTTATTATTTATACGAATGTTATTTATACGATATTTCATTCATTTTAATAAATTTAATAATTACCTTCGTCGGTCAATTTTCAAGTTCAATTTGTCAGTTTCAATATAAGGTTTTTGTATTTAAAATTAAGAATTTTCCAACTTTCTGTGACCCCTTGTATAACCATATGTTATACATTATATATTGCTGATAAATGCGATACCACTTCGCCAAGTAGAGCAAAACTAGTTTGGATTTTACTCTCTTGAGACAAGTACTATAAGAGACCGATAAAATCTCTAACTTCCTTTCATCCGACAATAGTTTGCAGTTTCCATCAGCTGATAGTGTACAAGTAAAACTTTTGTTGAATTTTTTATCTCGGCTTTTACTCGGCCACTTGATAATTTTAAGTCATCGTCAGTTAAGTCAGTCGGGTCGGTACCTATTGATACACGAGAAATAAACAGATTAGAATTTTACGGTGACTCGAGCCTAGTAAAATAGATGGGAAATGAGTTATTAATTGAAACTTTAAACATACGTCTAGGGATCAAATATATATTTAACTATAAAAAAATATCTAATTAATATTTCCCAAATCTAGTCTTCCAGACTGGCTTCTTACTTTAATTCCTAATGTGTAAGTTAACAACTTATTTTTAAATTAATCTAAGTTAATGTCGTCAATTAAATGGCAAAAAAGGCAAAAAAAATAATACAATCTGTGTTTCCAGCATTGACACGAATCACACAATCACAGCGATTTGGCATGCTTAAAATCAGTTCATCAAAATCACTTTGAGGAATGACTGCCCACGTTCTTTCTAACAAGTCAAAAAGTTGTGCGTTAGACACTCCATACTCGGCAGTATTCTTCTTTGACCATATTCCATGCGTGCTCAATTGGGTTGAGGTCTGGCGATTGAGCAGGCCACGGCAGAACGTTGATCCGACTCTAGCTGTGTGTGGAGGTGCATTGTCATACATTAATGGAGACGAATCACCCAACCGGCTTCACAAAGAGATGATCACGTCTGAAACAATCCTCTCCGCATAAATCTGAGCATAGAGGTTGCCCCTGATCCAAATGAGATCCGTTCTTCCATCGATCCAAAAACCGGCCCAAGCCATTATTGTTCCCCCTCCATATGAATAAACTTCCTGAAAAAATTTCAAACGTTCTTGACGTTCAGAGGTCCTCCTAACTCGAGTACATCTTGTATCCGGCCTCATACCGAATCGACATTCATCGGAAAAACAAACACAACGCCAGTCTTCTTCCTCAGAGTTTCTGTGTGCAAAATTCCGACGGCTCTCGTCATCTCTTCTCGTGTCAAATGATGTCGTCACTCCATGCATATCAATGCAATTTTTTTCAGTTCCGATGCAGAAATTGTAATGGTTTTGTAAAAACGCTAATACCACTTTTATTTGAATCCTGATTGAAAGTTGATTTTCTATTTTTAATCAAAATTTAAAGAAAATTCTTTATTCAAATAGTGAAGTTCACTAAAAAGAATCAATAGCGATCCAAAAAAGTTAAAATAATAATCCTCAATTGCGGCGATACTCTAAAACGTACTTGATTCCTCGACACTTTTGATGTGTGTAGTTACTTAATTTATAGTAGGGTTACCACCTTTCTGTTGGAATCTAAAGGATAAACATAAGCACAAATTCTTTTCTACCTCTTTGAGATGAATCTTAATTGTCACAACTAGTCCTCCTTCAACTGCATTGGTTGAACACGAGAGTTACATCAACATTGAGCTATTTTGATTACATCAACATTGAGATATTTAGTGTCATGGTTCAAATGTCATAGTCTGAATGTAAATTTTATAATAATAAAACTTACGTTCGTAGAAGAATAACTCATTACATGATTAAAGTCATTATGATACTGAACTATAAAGGTACATTTTAAATTATCATGTGGCGATAAATAAGTCTATAAATTTTTATGTAAACTTAATAAATATGTATTTCTCTAAAACAGGTTGGCTCATGGGATTTGAGACACCAACAACAGTTTTCTTAATTGACTCTAACCAGACGAGTCTTTATAGTGAATATGTGGATGATAATTCAAACAATTACAACAGTACCACAAGTAATTGTAAGTAAACAGGCAATTATAGTAAAACACACTTATTACTACTTAATTAAATATCACTAATTTTAGTTCGTATAACTAATATAATTATGTATTTACACGGGAATTAACGCGTACACGAAATAGTTATTACCTTTGAATTGTCTGTCGTTTCGACCAAGTGGCACTGGCCGTAGTCACAAGCTGACTCTAGTCGGGAAATTTCTGTGTAAACGCATAATTATATCATGGAACGCGAAAATTTAAAAGTTAGTATAGTTCGTATAATTTTTTTAAACAACTAAAGTTTGTCAGTACCAAAACATTCAGTTTTCATAAATCGGTTTCGAGGTATGAAGAAGAATACGATCGCACTATATTATGGGTACCTAAAGTTGTGAAGTATTTCATAACATTTCAGTAAAATTTCAGCATTTTGTAGTTGTCCTGAAAACTAGGGATACCAAAAAGCATGACAGACATTTAATCTTCTATAAAATCTTCACGGTGGAGTAGAATTGTAGTGTAGGGAAGAGTGTTAAATGTGCTTTGACATAAAATAGCACTTGAAATGTGAAAGTAGACTCCATCAAAGTCTGCCATTGGCATTGTGGCATCAAGAAAGATGTTCATCCACCCGTGTTAGTCAGATTTTCCAGCGTCGTCTTCAACGGCGTTGCGTCAAACGGTAGTAAAGTGTGCTTCAACGTCAATAAAGAAGCTCTTGACTATAAATCGGCAGTTGGTATTCAGTAATACCGAAATAAATTACGGAATAGATATAAGAAAAATCTGGTTTTCTTCAACCATAAGTAAATATTTTCTTAACATTCTAGTGTCAGAGTTAAGTACTATGGAAGAAATGTCGCCACAGGCCGATATATTGCAAAGCACAGTGACTTCTACAACCAAATCAGATAGTGAAGATATAAGCCTGTTCATATCAGAAATTGAACTTTCGTCAAGAGATAATGAATCTGGTAAGGTTTTATGTACATCTTGATAACACGTCAAACAATTTTGCTTGATTAATAGATGAAATTTAGTCCAACGCTATCTAGATCCAAACAAGCATAGCTTGTATTATAAGTTCTAGAACATATATATAAATGATATACAGAATATGTATGATATACAGAAATCCTAGGTATTTCTGTATATCATACATATTTGTAGCATATAAATTTTCGCACTGAGTGGGAATTCAACCCGCCACTCTTGGTGTTCCAAACTAATTCTCGAACACATAGAACCTCATTCTTCTTCAAATCGATATTATAATATGCATTTATAATTTTTTATAACATAGAAGACCAACTCTTCTACGTTATAAATCCATATTATAATATTTATGTTAAAATGGTTTTGAACACATTGAATTTCAATAGATAACCGCTATCGCTAACCCGAAATTCTATCACTAGAAATGGGTAGTCCAACGGGGGAATAAACTTTTTTTACATTGATATCTAAAGTCACAACATCTTTTGAAGTTCTTATACTATTCAATCCAGACATTCATTAAAAATACAAACAGTCAAATCAAAATTTGTAGTATGCGTAAATCTAGTAATTTTTTTAACTTCTTTTAATGGCATGGTTCTGCTTAGCCCCTCACTCCAGGGTTCAAGAAAACTATTGGGTACATATTCGGTCCGCAAAATGTCCCACCGGTAACGATAGCAGGTCAGGTCATTAAGGTAGTAGGAAAGTTCAGTTTCCTTCGTCACATATTAACTATATCGATCGCCAACGTAAAGCGCTCACAGTCGTTAGTAATATAATGGCGAGGAGATTTTTTAAGTCCAATGTACAGACTGAGGTGCACTTGTTCAGAACGTACAGGACAGAGTGAGAGAGTTTTACACGTGCCAGCTCTTGATTTTTTATACGAGGAGGTCTTTGGATGGCATTCGGTAAAGTACACTAACATATAGAGATAACCACAAGCTTTTTCACCATAGTGCAGTGCTTTGGCAAAATTTAATTCGTTCAATGCCATCCAAAGAAGTTGAATCACTGCGTTCATGGTCCGTTTTGGTACGTGTAATAATTAAGAAACTAGCTGACAGGTGGTACAACGATTATATGTATTAAGATGGTTAGAGATTTGTATAATGTAAGTTAGGAATAAGTTTAGTATAGAAACAAATTTGGAAAATGTTCTGAAATAAAGTCTTATTATTATTATTTAAGGATACCAGTCAATTACTTTGAACAGCAACGATCTTGAAAGTTCTAAAACTTCGGACCATAATAGCAGGTCAATGACTCTACACGACAATCAATTATTAAAAGTGAAATCGGTGAATTTGAATAACCATAAATTAAACAGTACGATGAGCTCAATTAACAGTAATTTAATGAGAGTTATTGACCCTAACTTTGACAAGAATAAATTGAACACACGAATTAATCCAAACAATGATAGTTTTAAAAAATCGATTTTTCTGAATAACAATCAATGCAACAGGGCAATAAGTTCAATGAGCAATGATTTGAAGACGCCCATAATAAGAAACAATAACAATATTATCAGATCAATGAATTCAAATAAATATAACATGAACAATCTTATGAGTGAAAAGACCCAGGAAACGCGTAAAACGAGTTTAAATAACAAAAAAGTAAACAAGTCGATCATTTCAAGCAATAATAAACTTGACAAGTTCATGAAAACTAAGACCACCAAGTCAAACAAATCAATAAATTCAATTAAAAATGATTTAAGTGTGACTATTAGGCCAAACAAATCCCAAATACAAAGTGCAATGTGTCCTAACAAAAATGAGTTAAACAAATTAATGACTTCAAACGGGAATGAGCGAAATCACTCTAGGATTTTGAACACCAATGACTTAAACATATTCCATAATAATAATAAATGCGAATCAGAGAGCTCGTGTAACATCGACTGCATACCGCAATGTTCAGGAAAAAGAAGACTAAAAAGTGACAGTAAATTGGAAATCAAAAAGTCTAGAACATCATGTGACTACTATGATACATGTAAGAGATCAAAAAATTCGATAACAAGGCTAAGCAAAGAGTTTATTTCAGGTATGTTTACGATTTTATGATACGATAAAAGTTAATTCTGAATATCAATGTTGTATACTGTTCCTGTCTATTTTATAACTAACATGACGATACGAGAATCGCTTTAAATTTAAAACTAAAACACTCGTTTAAGTTTATATTTTATTGAGAAAAAAATTACTTCTCTTTGAATTTTACTTCTTTCGCAATATTGCAGATACTATTTCCATTATAACCAACCAATCAACAGTGGTTATACGCAAATCTCCAGAAAAGGATAACCATGAAGCCAAACTTACGTATACTAATGTGGTCGATAAATCAACTAATAATACAAAACCAGGTTGGCCTAAATATTTGTTTCTAGCTTTTCTATAACCTCTTAGTAATAAGACAATAATTATAGGCTATTATAGTAAGGTTATGGAGTTTTAGTAATGTCTTATTTATGGATCTCGTATTATAATTAGAAAATATTGAATAAAAAATCACAAAACCTAAGCTTCCTGAAGCATCATTGAAATAATCCGCGTTGTAGTCTTTGTGTATTTATGTTGAGAGAATCATGTTAAATGATGAGACAATGGTTGATATTTTTTCCAGCAAATAATTGGTTTTCACTGTATTTTAGATATCAGACGCTACAATTCACATGGTCTTCGTGATTCAATACCAACTGTCGAAGGTGTAGCTGTGCCGTCATACACTGAATGCTTATCTGAGGTACTACAAAGAACAACGAATTTTGAAGCGATAGAAGGTAATAAACCACTAGATATAACAAAAAATTTAAATTATGTTAAGCAATGGTAAGAATTTAAGTAAATTTGTATTTTAAATGTTTACATTTATATTTTTTATAATTCGAGTACATCAAATTAAATAAAAAAACTTGGAGTAAAACTAAAGTCCGTAAAGTGCCCCGTAAAATAAAACTATTTCAAATAGCCTCACGTATCAGTCAGTCATAGATTATTTGACACCTGTTTTTGACTTACATCACCTGAAAAACTCAAAGCAAAGTTAAACTGTTACTATTTTTTCCATTTTTAGGATTGGATCCAAAATTTACTAGCAACAGTACCATCATTGACATCCAGGACACTTTGTCAATTGCAGAGACAATAGAACATTTGGAGGAGCTAGGTGCTTACGGCCATGCCAACCTACATCGGCCGGAACAGTCATCCACAGATTCTTTATACTTAGGCACTGAGGCAGAGGCATGGAAATGTCGCAGTGACAGTGGCGCAGCATGCCATCCAGGTACTATTAACAGAATCATTATTGGGGTCGAGTAAAAAAAATACTTTTACCTTTGACTACCAACGTTATCCAAAATGTTACCTCTTCAGTTAAATTTTACAAACATTTTAAGTATACTATTTATTTTAACGTACAAACTACAAATACTAAGCCAAGAATTTAAGGTAGTTTACATTTATTTTGTCCAGCTTCCAAAAATCATATTGAATTTCAATTATTAACAGAGTCAAATTCTTAAAACGAAAGTAACTACAAAGCTTAAGTATTACGATATTTATGTCACTATTTGTTTAAATCTCAACTAGAGAAGTATTGACATTTTCAAGATCTGTCAAAAATGATGCAGGCTAACTTTTTTTTTTTGTTTTTTATATTTGTTTAACACAACATGACGTTCAATTATTTTACGTGTACTAAGTAAAATAATGTTAATACATTATTAATATGTGCAATTAAACCAAATAATATGAAACTTAATGTAATATATTATGTGGTAGCTAGTCGAGTATATAATAATATAAATAGTAGTATATATATAATATAAATAAATAATAGTCAAGTTAAATGTTCGTTTGCCGCGCTCTGCTTCGGACGTGTGTGCTGTGTCTTTTAATAATTTATATTATTAATGTAAAGCGCGGTGAAAGCCGACGCTCAGTGAGTCATGAGTGATACGCTTGTGGCAAATGAGTTGCTGGCGTTTCTGCAGCAGAAGCTGGATGTGATGGACGAGGTGTCCGCCATCCAGATCTATGTGAGTAATTTTAGCGAGGATAACATTGCTGCTGCCAAGCAGCTGGTGTTCCGGTTGCTTAATGAAAACGACCAGATGGTGTCTCGCCGGCGTGACGGGACAAAGAAGAGTGTACAAGACATCATCACGCTGCTGAAGGCTGCTGAAGGATTCTGACGAGGTGCCCACGTTTGTGGCGAAGGACTTACATAAGTTACCTTCCGTCACTTTCGACCACGTCGACGTTACTGTTCTGCTGAAGGACATTGTCTATTTAAAGGCAGGTATAGCAGATGTACAGAAGAAGCTGGAGGCATCCCAGATCACTGTCGTAGACTTGCGCACCAAACTAGAAGAGGTGCGTAAGTCTGTGTCAATAACTGGGTCACCGGCGTGTGTAAGTAACATAAACACGCACCGCTGTGCATGCCTAGATTCATCAGCTGCAAGCTACGCGTCAGCAGTTTTGTCACCGACAGCGATTGCAGAGTCTGCATTGTGCGCCGCGAGCGCATCACGCAGCTCCGCGCCCGCCTCTGCAGCCCCTCCCCGCAGCGCTTCAAGAACTACGCGACCTGCTGACCCAACGAGCACCCCTGCTGCTTTACCTGCTAAGCCCCTGCCTTTAAAGGTAAAGATTCGGGCTGATGAAGAAGGTTTCGTAACTATGCAAAGGAGGAAACACAGATCGCGAAGCACTAAGAACTGCTGTGGAAAGGCCCCTGTGGACCCTAACCTAAAGGCGAGCCGCTGCACCGAATACCCCAGTATACATCTCTCGCCTACACTACACCACTGAGGCTGAAGAGATCGCCAAATACGTGTGCCAGAAGCTTAATTACGCGCCGAGAGTTCAGCTGCTTGAGTCGCACCACAACGTCAACTTTAAGGCGTTCGAGGTGCGAGTACCTAACTGTTATCTGCACTAGGTGTTAGATGAAAGCTTTTGGCCGCAAGGTGATGTATTCCGTCGCTTCCACGGACAAGTACCAACAGACCGCACAAAGACTTAGTGCAAGTGAAGTGTTACTAACTTAGTTTTAAGTTTGATTTACTAACACAATGTTTTAGTATGTATATTTAGATTAAGGTATTTATCTATGGGACTATGCAGCCTGAAATAAATGATTATTATTATTATTACATAATAAATTTAATTAAATTTAGTAGCAAAATTGATTGATATTAATATTTGTTTTCAGATCTTGATAATAATAAACCTGATCGTCACTCATGCGTTCATCAAAACTGGGGTCACAGTGACCACCGTAGAAGCTCAAGATATAATAAATTTCCAAGTAACAGATTCAAATGTAAGATTTAATTTCGATTACTATAACAATAGAGATAGAAGAAGCTACAAATTGCGTGAGAAGATCAAAAACTTAGAACTATTCAGAATCAATCAGACTAAAGACTTAGACCAAATAGACCTATTTGAGTAAAAAAATCCATCACTTTTAAAAGATGCCTCCTTCAGTAGAAAAATAATTTTGTGCCGCGGACAACTTAACCAACACACTTTGAGTCGATGACACAAAAGTAAGACCAGATTTCAGTGAAAAATTTTAATCTATTTCATAAGAAATAGATTAAAATTTTTCAAAATTGCTTTAAATTCCGATATAATATATGGTGTTAAAATCAACTAGTGGTATATAACAAGCATAAATTAAAATTTTAAAATACCCCCGATTTAAAAAATCCTTCAACGATTGGAATAGAGCTGATGATCTTCAAACAGCTGAAGGCTTCTTAAATTATAACTAAACATTCGATCAAGTCAGCTTTCAAACAAAACCAAAATCGGTTTATCCGTTTCGGTGCTGAGATGATACAGACAGATGTGTCTGACTGACTTGCTGTCGGGGTTTAAAAATATCTATTCAGTGTGTATTAAATCGTAATTTAACTGGACATGGATCTGGGAGTCAAATATGATAACACATTTCAATCACGTATTTTGGTCAACTTTGCCATATACAGTAGTCTAAGAGACGTGGAAGATCGACCTTCACCCATCTGATAATCAGATGAGACATATTTTTTATCAAATATCTTTTATTTATAAACATGCCTATGATAGCTTGCCTATCGAAAAGTGTTCATGGCTATTTTTAATTAAATTAATTTTTTTCATTTTTTTTTATAACCTTCACTCTTTTGACAATCGAAAAAAAAAATTTCAACTGAGAGTTTTCAACATAGAGAATATGCCTCGATAGGCTTGCCTACTTATTTTTGTTCATGGCTACCTGGCAAGCAGGTATGAACAGGAAAATCAATACAGGTAACTACACCGATCTGATAACTGATAGAAATTGATATCATAAGAAAGATAATTTAATTACAAAATATATCATATAGGCTTGCCTGCGAAAAACCGTTCATAGAATATTATTGCCAGGCATCGAAGTTTTAGAATCGGAGTAATTGTATATGTGCGAAAGAGAAAATAGAGCGTCCGAGGTCTGTGTGATAGAACAGGACACAACGTATATGTATCGGTTATCAGATCGGTGTAGTTACCTATACTGATTTAGCTGTTCATACCTGCTTGCCAGGTAGCCATGAGCAAAAATAAGTAGGCAAGTCTACCAAGGCATATTCTCTACGTTGAAAGCTCTCAGTGGAAATTACTTTTTTTCGGATGTCAAAAGAGTGAAGATTTAAAAAAAAAATTGATAAAAATTATTTTAATTAAAAATAGCCATGAACACTTTTCGGTAGGCAAGCTATCATAGGCATGTTTATAAATAAAAGATATTTAATAAAAAATATGTCTCATCTGATAATCAGATGGGTGAAGGTCGATTTTCCACGTCTCTTCTACTACAGTGAATACATGAATATCTTATTTCTTGTCTTTATTATCTGATTCTATTTCGTAATTTTTAGCACCCAGAACAATACGACGTTCGCGTTGGCACCCTTCGTACCGTCGCATCTACGGCCGACGATGGAACTATATGTGCAAAACTACACAACCTAGCTGGACACACTGGTCTTCGTGGCCGCCTGCTATAAGCAAAAAATGTGTGTATTAATATAATTAATCGTTAAAATTCATAGACATATTCGTACCTATACAAAGTTAAAGTATTCATTTTTGGTCTTGTGTGTTCAAACACCATGCAGTTTGTAGATAGATTATATTCTAAATTAAACCTGTGCTAGGGACTACTAATTGATGTACCTAACGGAGTTGGAACCGCTTACTAAGTAGGAGAAGCTTGGTTGAAAGGGTTTCTCTCTGTGTTAGATAAATATCATACAATTTTTTTTAAAGTAACATTTCAAATTCAACACATTAATTTGTCTTTAATATACTTTGTGAAATGCGTGGTTAATAAGTGGTGCTTGAAATTTATATAATTTATATTAATGTGTAACTAAATATATTTAAAATTTTCAGTTCATTCATTGAGTTGATGTTCATTCCTTTCAGATTTTTTGATGCATTTTTTACAACATTCCGTAATATGGGAAGATGCCGACGTTCAGACTAACTACCTTACTTCCCAGGAAACAGGTTTTTATATAATTATATATAACTATGATAATTTAATACTTTTATTCGTTATATTATATTTTTCAAATCATCTATCCAACAAAAGTTCATCCTTTGAAGAAAGTAAATTGCATTAATGTGCGGTCGATTTTCATAGAATTTGATGCTACGTCCAACCTGTCTGTTTCAGTACATTCTCACATAAATCTTTGAAACTATTTCCTTTGCGGAACAGTGACACAATTTTGCTTTTAGGTACTGACAATCAGCTGATGGAATTGAAGTCTACCGCGAACTCTATTATAGAATCATTGCAGGCCATTGGTAATAGTAACTTTTTATTTTTTTCAATACTTAACTCGTGTTTCGGGCTTAACGTTGTTCAATGCAGTTTAAATGTTTTGTTTCAATGATGTTTCTACTTCGTGTTCGTGAAATATTGAATATATTAAAAGACAGTTTTTGGTCTTTCAAGCAGAATATGTCGTGAAAGAATAATGTCGTGGTCTACATAAGAGCTGAATATTATTTATAATCCAGTGAGCTGAATACTTCAACTTGTTAAAAATGTCACTAAGTCATTGAGACTCTCGTGAAATCTTCCTCATGTTGCATAGAAATAATGCGCTTTTCAAAATTTACATCCTGAGAGAGATTCACAACGCCTTTATCAAAAATCCATCTTAACAAAACACGAAACGGTACTGTCAATACTATTATTAAAAAATCTTAACTTGGGCTTTCATAATAGCCTAAATATCAATATTATTGTAGTTTTTTTAACAGGTCTTAATTTATAACAGACCTTATTTCTTCGAGTCTACGGGTTAATTAGTATTATGAAATAACAATATTACATTTTCGACTCCATGATTTGTTCCTACATGACATTTAGATTTTTTTTTTAAAGTATTGACACAAACCCTCTTTCAGGACCTAATTCCAGAGACCAAAGATACTTAGGTGCACCTGTGTTTCCTTTTCTATTTAACTCAGGTAATCATTCGTTTTTATTCGTTAATCTTGTAGGTTTTAGATTTAATTTAATTAAAAAGCGAATAAGAAAAAGTAAGCATAAACGAAACAAAATAAAGAAGATTACTAGAAATTAACCTATTTATTTTAACTATAGATCGCCTGGTGATTAAATTTCGACCAGAGCTTACTTCATAGTCAGTATAACTTAAACTGTCATTGTATCTTTGATTATATACCTGTCTAGATAGAGTAACTCAAACAAATAGTGCACTGAAAACGGGATACAATTACGCACTATGTGTGAGTACGCACGTGTAGTTATTGCCAACAAATTGTCACCGTGTGCGTGTTTAGGGATGCTTGCTCTAAATTATTTATTTACCTTCTTTTTTATTATAGTAAGGAGATGAATGGTAAATAAAATAATGATTTAAAAGAAAAATAATTGATTACAAAAGATATTATTTAACAAAAACATAATAAAATATAAACGTCGTAGGACTGCACGTCAGAAGTGAACACATACACACATATATACATATACACATACGCATCTATGTCATCTGAGTGTGACGGTCACGCGAGTTCAGTGCTTTTCCCCATACCGAAAGTACCCAACGGGCCTAGAGAAGTTTTCACTTCAAATAAAAAGTGTTTTTAAGTATAGAGGTGTGTTAATGTTCTTCATCTGTTAGGAACGAAAAATGATCGGCCTAATTCAAATTACAAAGGTACCAATGTCAAGTGAAAATAAGTGATTAAAAATTAAAGAATTTGTGGTGACTTCCACATACAGCTAAAACATACTCCAACAACATCTAGCGAAGACGAGCTGAACTACGAAGAAACTACTAATCCTGCATCACGCTATGAGAGGTTCTCGCGCCGATTAGTATATATACAACTTCCCAACATCAACCGTTGGGCCGCAGCCCGCCAGGCATGATCACCTTGCTTGGTCGGAGGATCCTCTCTTTGTGTTGGAGGGATATAACACCCGTTCCTCCACAAATTCAATTAAAATCCGTCTCTTTGTGTCTCTCACCAAACACTGTAAAACATAAGATGAGATTAATAAACTTGGTCAAAATTTTGGTTAAATAAACTGTGGTGTGGATTAATAAAATGTTTTAAAAAAGCTATATGTTTAAAATCTACCTCCACTTAGTGACTAAACCCACATCGGGCATTTTTATGTAAGAAATAAATAGTAATAAGTTACCTACCTTGCTTGCTATGGATCCACTCTTCAGCCGTCGTAACCCCTTCTTTGTAAAATATAAATCATCAGCAGAAAAATGTTCAGAACATACGACGGAAGTCGTGTGAGGAATACACTGGTCCTCATTTTTTCAACATAATTTCTTTCCATCGATTTGCCAGTACGGGATCTGTAGGAAATCTAAAACCCAAAAGATACTAAGAACCAAAAATCTAATGCCAGAGGTTAAGTGTAGGAGGTTAACTAGAATAAGGTATCATTTTCTTAAGCGATAAACTTTTTTAATAATATAAAACAGCAACAGCGACATCGTTTTACGATTACCCATAGTTTTTGTAAAATTACCCCGTAATAAACTGACAACACTGGCTAATCTGTCATACATGCAAATATTGAAATATTTATTCGTATTTTTTAAGAAAATAATGTAAATTAAAACAAAACTTACCGATGAAAAGTAATCTTAGTATTATTACAAGTTTTTCCAGAATAGTTTCGACACAATTTAATAGCACAAACCGGCATGATTAATTATTTTTTGTAAGCTCGCCGCCGATAACAGTTCCAAATGACAATGATGTCTATGACACTCGACTCTACGAAATATAGTCGTCTTTTTTAGCGCCGTTCTGTGCGGCCGAATATGTCATCTAGACATGTATATAATCAAAGCATTGTATAGACTTACGTAGCATGATAGGTAAACACATATACTGGACGCGTGTACTTTGATGTAGGCGTTTTCACGTGTATTTTCAATTTGTAAGACATATTCTTTAAAAATTCTTTCTTTTAAGCTTTCTGCGTTTTATTCTGTATATTAAATTGCAAGTTAATGCGTTTGCGAAATTTTATTTAAAAGTGGTTCAAAGAATTCTCTTCGCGTATTAATATATAGATATATATATTTTTAATAAATATAAAGTATAATTATGTATCCTCTACCTTTGTTTAGCCTTCTAGAAGTGATTACTTCTATCTTCTCTTAACTTTATGCGTCTTTACAGCCCTTACATCTCTTCCTATAAATACACTAAATATTGCGCCAGAATTAAACAATGTTTCCTGTTTCGAGTCTCCCACAAAAATGTCTGAAGGAGCAAGTGACAACGGTTTGTGGAATGCAAGCCACGGTATTAATATTCTTCAGGAACAAAAGAGTTGCCAATACGAAGGTAATTATTTTTTAGATTCAATTGTTTTAGTGACGCTATCTTCACATTGGTGTCAATCCTGTTGTATTTAATCTCTTAACTATAATTGACTAAATTTTCTTCATACAAAATGTAAACCTTGTACACTTTGAAACAAGGTCTTATTTCAAATTTAAACAAGTAGGTAACATATGTCGCTATCGAAATAAGCAATTTATTTGTCGACTAAAATCTGACACGCTTAAATAAACTTTAATACCACGTAGCGAGAGCCGCTATCCGTTAAATGCCATCTCTTTTGCTCTGTGTTTTTAGCAAGCGTCTTCGTAGGTGTCGATTAAAATAACGTCATCTTAGTTCGTTTTGAACAAGTTTTTATACGGCAATTATAGGGCATTTGAATAAATGGGGACTCTCGCTGCGTGGAAATAAAGTTGAGTATATGTTGATAGGTTTTAGTGAAATTTAGTGGCGCTGAGAAATAGATGGCAGTAACAAATAGACCTTGTTACGAAAAAGACAAGGTTGATTGCATATGAAGAAATTAAGTCAGGTTTTAGTTTAGTCGAGTGTACAATAGAATCGGGACCATTGTCTTATTTAGGTGAAATGTTGGGGGATTAAAAAATTATATATAAGGTGTATGGCAACAGACAAGTGGAAATACGAAATATTTTTGGACAGGTAGTCCAAGGTGATGAAAGTTTAGTTTTTCTAAAACCAACGTAATGACTCAAGTTGCAGTAGGGTAATGCTTAAAGTTTCAGAACTACAATAAAAAAGTTCCGACTTTGAATTACAGCCTCAGTAATTGATTTGCACAAGTATTTAGCTTGATCGAAGGTGTTAGTTAACTAAAACACTAATAACAACACGTATATCGCTGTGAAAAAGAAATCTCTTGTTTTTTTTAGCATAGGGGGCAAACTAGCAGACGCGTCACCCGATGGTAAGTGACTATCGCCGCCCATCTGAGGTGGGAGTAAAGGAAGGGAGGTAAGAGGGGGGATTATGGTCGAAATTCTTAATCAACGCATGTTTTTAACTGCTTACCTAAAAATAAAAATGCGTGGTAATCCAAAATTTAGGTATTTTAGTTTCTTGACTGGGCTAACAGGTTACACTGGCTACACAGGTTGAATGTAACCAGGGCCAGTGTAACCTATATAGTGTATCAATGTCAATCACCAGTAAATCAATTAGCGCTATGTTTAATTAGGACTAATTGAAATAGTACATATTAGAAATAAAGATGTCCTATATTAATATCGGTCATTGTAAAATGTTGATAGTTAATTCGATCTCACCACTTTTTGCTTAGAAAAACTGCATTGCTAGACATGTTATGCTTTAGATTTTTCCGACACTCCTCAATAGCAAATGATGTAATATATTGCAAACGTTACATTAGGTTACTCATTTTATTCATTAAATAATTAAATTTTATTGATAAGTAAATATAATATCCGGATTCTAAGTGTAGTCTTATCTCTGTGCATCTACCTTGTTTTGTCTCTGCATCGCCCAAAGGTCGACTGGGAGGAAATGCCTACGGCATTAAGTCCACCTTTGACACATTTTGTGACTAAAGTATAAATAAAAAAATGAGTGTAAGGGCTAGATTAACCTAATTATTTCTTAATTTTGTGTAATTTTGTGACAGACTTGTAGCCTCCGTTCACTCAATTAGTGACCGGGCGTTATGAGTTTGTCAACGTTCAAATACATTGATAAAGCAAGGTGTAAAATAAAAATATACATTAAGATATCGAAGTTAAAAAAAAAACACAAGTTGATTCAGGCGTTACAAATAACCGTCAACGAATCACGATAAAAATGAAGTCATACCGAAAAACACTCTTTCAATCCTTGATTTCCTTTTAACAATATTTCAATGGGAACAATTACAGGTTTCCATATTTAAACTAATTCAATCTGTCAAGTAAATTTAATAGAACACTTAGAAAGATTAGGAAAGAGATGTGATTGCAAAAAGTCCTAAAGATTGGCACTATCATCAATAACTTTATTATGTGGGAGAGCCATGCTTCGGCAGTATGGACCGGCTCAACTCCGCTAGTTACCACGGCCTCACAGAAAACCGGCCGTGAAGCAATGATTGCATTGCGTTTCGCCGCGTGAGTGAGGTTACCGGAGGCCCTAACCCTTCCCTCTCCCTTATTCCCCCCCTCCCCCTCTTCTCCTACTCCCACCTTAAAGGGCGGCAACGCACTTGTGACTCTCGAGTTGCAGGTGCCCATGGGCGGCGGTAGTCATTTACCATCAGGTGACCCGTCTGCTCGTTTGCCCCCTATGCCATAAAAAAAACAAACTTTGTTTCCGCTAGAAGAAAAAATGTAGAAGAACGTAAAAAGATGATCACTTACGATCCTAAACATTATGCAATATTTAAAAGTATGTTCATATAGTAAATGAATATTTCAGATATACTTAATACCAAACCTGTAAAACTTGAAATAGCAACGAGTTTAAACGAGTTACAACCTGTTGATATCGCAACTTCTGGTGAAGATCCAGGTAATATATAAAACGTCATGTAACTAACGTCCTAATAAATTTTATATAAAACATTTGTAGTTGGAATATAAACGTTCACATGGTGTTTATTTGAAGAATAGTTTATGATTTTAATACATGTGACTATTCATAATTAATATTATTATTTCAGAATTACTACGGAAAACTATACAAGTGGAAAGAGCAACCAGTTTTTTACGTTTTGCTGATGTCCAGACGTCAGGTAATTGTGCAAGCAACAAAAAACAAAACAGCAATATAATTTATAGTATTTACAATAATAAAATTGAATCTTAGCGTACTGGAAATTTAGACAGATTTAGGCAATCAGGTTATGGATTTTGCACCATTACTAAGACAATAAAATAATGTTTATATTTCAGAAATAGCACTTAACGATGCTACAAATGTTGAAAAATCTACAAGTTTAATGCGATTTGTGAATGTGGAAACTTCTAGAAATCATTCAGGTAACATAATTTTAAACAAATCCATATAAATTTTCTTAATATATTCCTAATTTAAAAAAAAAAAAAAAAAATTAAATTGTTACTAGCAGTTCCCGCGCGGCTTCGCTCAACTGCACGTACTTATATATTTTTTTTTTTTCCCAAAATAGAAGTAGCCAAAGTTACTCCTTATAAGCCAGCTACGAGCTATCTGCAGTGAGTGCCAAAATCGGTCCACCCGTTCCGGAAGATTACCCGAAACAGTCAGACAAAATTAAAAAAAACTGATTTTTATAGTTTTTTTTTATTCATATGCTCATACAGTTATACCTAGCATATGTATCTAGGTATCGTGCAAACAACTGCACGAACTTAAAAAAAAAATAGTTTTGACATTGCAAATAGACACTTCAATTTTATTTATTTGTATTGATTAATTTGTACTATTTCAGAAATAATAACTGTCAATTCTGCGAAAATTGAAAAAACGACGAGTTTAATGCAACCGGTTGATGTGTCAACTTCTGACAAATTTTCAGGTAGTATAGTTAATATTTCTAAAAAACATGATGGATTTATACATGACCAGACAGGCATGCCAGTTGCAGGGAATAACAGGGTACGTATAGGATAGTAGACATTAGGCGCAAAAGACTTAACAGACTGAATGGACGTTTAGAAATAAGACCTAAAGAGTGAGGGTGTGGGTACCTTATCAATTATCTATTACGTTATTTAAGGTATAGTCGTAGACTTAGATTTATTTCACCTCCGTGGTGGATTGTCGCACAAACTCACTTGTCTTGTGCTTTCAAATCTTCTTGGAATAAACGTTTGACTGTGATTTGTTTCCAAACAAATGGAAGACGTTACTGCAAGTATGCTTAAAATTCTGCAAGGTTATGTAATTGGTTACCATAAGTCTGATTGAAGTTACGTAAATAAGTAAAGGATACGTTATCATTGTTAATTTCAGTAATATTACCTATCAACGCTATCAGTGTACAAACGGCAACAAGTTTAACTCCATTTATTGATACGGAAACTTCTGGTACTGGTCATTCCGGTAAGTTCATTTGGTGTCATTATAAAAATTACTACCTAATTACCTTTCTAGAACAATAAATTGCACAGAAACTCTAAAAGACGAAATCTCATTTAGATAGGTTTTAATGATATGCAACTACCCGTAGTAAAGCTGTGACAATGAAAGTGATATAACCTCTTTTGATTTTTTCCAGAGGGCTAGTAACTTCTAGCGGTTATTTTGCCGAGAAAAATTGTCGACATATTTTTCTGCTTTATTTTTTTACTTATTTTCTTTGCTTTCCCCTCTGATTAGCAGAATCGTGCGTTTGGGTATACCTTTGGAATTTGTCGGAGATTTTAATATGGTCGGTCACAAAATTCCATTTGCTTTGATAAATCTCTACAAAGAAATAGTCACTTCATAAAGGTCATAAATGTTACTACAATTGTTAATTTAATTAACGAACTTTTCGTTGCTTTTAAACCAACGAAAAAACTAAGGTCCTCAAGTCAAACGTATATTTTTTTGTTTCTTTTTTAATTTTTAATATACTATTTGTGTGTGTTTCAGGAATACTACCTACATTCGTAGAAATAGGAACAAGTTTAATAGAAGTTTTGGATTACGACATGTCTGAGAAAACTTTAGGTAGCCCTTAAATTGTCAATATTCAAATGATTCTCAAAAAATATTATTAAAGTGGCAAACAAGCATACTTACCTTATAGAAGGTGGTGTTTTCCTATAGCTAAAAACTTAACATAAAATCAACATGAATTTAAATTTACCATACTATCCCTTAGGTTATGCTAACTTATGACCATCGTGCGTTCTAAGTTTCCAGGATCGAAGACCCCAACATTTTTTATCCATAGCGCTAAAGGTGATCTGGCAGCGATTTCTTATGGCATGTCATCTTATAAACTGGCTGTAGTCCTATGCAGATAGGAAACTTTTTTTAAGAATTTATCGTGGGACAGCCATGCTTCGGCAAGTATGGGCCGCATCGATTGGAGTGATACCACGGCCTCACAGAAAACCGGCAGTGAAGCAATGCTTGCATTGCTTTTCGCAGAGTTAGTGAGGTTACCGGAGGCCCTAACCCTTCCCTCCGCCTCTTCCACCCTTCCCCTACTCCTACCCCTACCCTACCTTAAGGGCGGCAATGCACTTGTGACTCTTGAGTTTCATGTACCGATGGGCGGCAGTAGTCATTTACCATCAGGTGACCCGTCTGCTCGTTAGCCGCCTATACCATAAAAAAAAGAAATTTATTAAATCCGTCATTCTATATGTGCATTTATGTCAACTGTGAGCAGCTGATATAATTAATATAGGTGTCTTTTAATAGCATTCATGCGGCATGCGGTCATCACTGCATCAAACCTTTTGAACAAAAAAAATAAACCAAAAAACCTAAATGTGAATTCTACTCAACAGAAGCGGAAACGTCCCTTTTTCTTCTTCTTTTCTTTTCCTATCTCCAAAAGTTCTGCCGAAGTGAGAGTTGTTTGTAACTGACCGCTCTGTTTCCTCTTCTGGTTCCTAGGGGGTTCTTTTACAGCACTGGACACATCTGGCAGAGACTTACTGACCTATTTTGGAGAAGTGACTCTCTTCGGCCTCGGGTGTGGTCTGACACATACTTCTGTTCGCCGTAACCTGATAATGGACAGCAATGGGAGTTGTTCCAGTTTAGCGGAAAACAAGAATCCCTGTAAAAAAATCACACAAATAGGCTAACGGTGACTTGTAGTTCTACCATTACAAATAGTTCCATTGATGGTACCACTTTTGTATGGGCTTTAGAGTCGTAAGACAGTTAAGAAAAGTAATAAGTAATTAAAAAATTATATTGATTATTATTTTTAGAAATATTACCTGTAAATCCGGTTACAATTCAAAACGAAGAAAGTAAAATACAAACCCCTGAGGTGGAGAATGCAAATAAAGGTTCGGGTAATTATAATGACACCCTACTCCGTCATCATACATTATTTTAAATGAGAATAGTTCTTCGAACATCTGGTGTCATATATACATAGTATGGCATAAACCATATGACTGCAGGTTAGAATAAGATATACTGAAATAGAAAGAATAACATTTATTTAAGGTAGATTCTTACTTATCCACTTTTGATATTTAATCGTAACTGAATTTATACTTTGGTAAACAACTGATAACCAGTCGTGTATACGAAACGTATTATGTGTGTTTAAATTCAAAAGGACGTGTGATAATTCATGTTCACCTTTGACACTTCATATTTCATCATCACACACACATCATTTCAGTAAATATCTGGTAAAACACTGACTATAGTTAACTCGACGCTCCATCAAACAACGTTTTCTTACTTTATCCATTTAGTTGAGGCGTGATAATACTGTTTGTCTAGATATTCTGTTTAGCTACAACTAGAAATAAAAAAAACACTACCATAAAAGGTCCTGCAATTTAACTAGATAAACAAAAATTAATTGTTCCCATTGATATGCATTTTAGAAACACTTTCAATCGATCCAACGATCGTTGAGAAAACAACGAGTATGATACGATTCGTTGACGTGAAAACTTCTGGTGAAAGAGGTAACGCATTCATTTAAGGATCTCTCATACGATTTTTTTTAATTAATCTTAATTTGAAATAATATTTGTAACTGTTTTTTGGAAAAAGTAGAACCGGCTTATTATTAAAAAGGTTTAGCATTTTTTTTGCATGCTTAGGTTTGTAACATTTTTGGCTAAGGTAACTGTAACACAAAACATGGATAAATATAAAACAGGGGATTTGAGCTCTTTTTAATCCCCGATGTAAAAAGAGGGATGTTGTAAGTTTGACGTGTCTGTTCGTCTGTGTGTCCATGTATCTGTCTGTAGCATCGTAGCTCCCAAAGGAATGGACCGATTTAATTGCTTTTTTTTGTTTGATGGGTGACTTAATCGAGAATGTTCTTAGGTATAATTCAACAAAATCTATTCAGCCGTTCGAAGATCATCAGCTCTTTTCTAATCGTTGAATTGATTTTCGAGTCGGGGTGGTTAAATTTTAAATTATTATTTCAAAAACTCTGATGTTGCATCCAGAGAGAAACTTTTGTGCCTTCAATTTTTTATCTGCAGCTAATTCATAAAGGGTTCAGAGTTTCTGGCTAGCCAACGAGTGGCTAGCCAGAAACTCTGAAGAATCATTCGTTTCGTGAGCTTGTTATACATTTTGATACTACTATTGTTATTGTCATATTTTTCAGATATATTAAATGCGAAACTTGATAACGAAGAAACACAAACATGTTTAATGGAATCTATTGGTGTAAAAACTTCTTGTAACCGTTCCGGTAAATATATATATACTATAATAAATTATAGTTTAGAAGAAAAAAAAATCACGTTTTAACAGCGAACTGAATTAAAGATTTCCACTATCTACTTCCTGGCTCCAGCTGAAAGATGCCAAATTATACTATTGTCATCCGAACTACATAAACATACATACATAAACATACAAAGTTTCATTTCCATACGACAATTAGAAGTATGTTAAAATTGATTTTCAAGATTTATTTAGAGTGTTAGTTCGATAATTATTTCGAGTACAGCTAAAAATAGTATAATTGTTTTTAAACTTTCGCGACTTTGATACGTATTTTTTTATATTATAGGGGGCAAACGAGCAGACGGGTCACCAGATGGTAAGTGACTACCGACGCCAATCGACACCTGCAACTCAAGAGTCACAAGTGCGTTACAGGCCTTTGAGATAGCAGTACGCTCTTTTAGATGTGTAACTCGGGACTTAGTCGCGATAACGTTTAAAAGGGGGTAATCAAGAGGTATATAGTAGTATGATAGTAGTATAGAGTTACACATCTAATAATGATAATACGTTTTAATTTTATAAAGAGATTGTGTATTTAAAATTGTTTTACTATTAACAATTATAAATTTTCTATATTTAATTATAATTTCTATAATTCTGTTCACTGTTAATTTCTATGACAGACACGCACACAAATCCATTATTTATGCATCGAAAGAAGTATGGCAACCAAATGGGTTTTTGTTGCAGTATAAAACAGTAAAAAAAATACTTGTGGCTGATCGTACGCTGATTTCTTTTCGCGAATTGGTTGCCTACGTTTACATTTAAAATATAATAAGATTATTTTATATTTTTAGATAACATTACTACCACAGCGAACACTGAGAGAGTAAGAAGTTTTATACAAAGTATGGATTATGATGAAACTCTAGATAAACCTACAGGTATATTTATACATTTTATTAGGGCGAGCAAAGTGAGTTTTTCAATATACCACAACGAATGTATTTTGTGGTACATTTAACGAAGAAACTATCACACCTCTAGATTTGTCATTTAGCATAATAGTTGTCTAGGCGTGTTATCTATCATCAAAATATCATTTTGTAACTACAACTTAACTATTACTATTAACACCATTTGTTAGACAACAATAGAGTTAATATCAATGTGAATAGAATGTTAACTTACAAAATTGCTGGACATTATTTTGGTTAGGTACAAGTAAATAGTGAGTAGATTAATACATTTCATAAACTTAGTTACCTATAAGGTTATGACAAAGAACAACCTATAAAAAGAGTTGTTACACAAGGTAAAGTTGGTTCTGGAAAGAGCACGTTGATCAATTTTTATGGGTTGAAAAAGGATTGGTCATTGAAGCTTTTCTGTTATTTTATGTCGAAGATATAATTTCTCGATTTTAAAGTCATTCTCATTCAACTTATGACAATAGCGGCTGTGTTTGATTTCCACCCAAATGGAAATACTAATTATTCTAGGAAACAATTCTCACCAAAATTAGCTGTCACTGTTACAATTAATGAATTACAAGGTTTAACATAAGCTTAAGCTGTTGTAGATATTGAAGAAAAATAAAATTCTATTCGTTTAATATATTATTCACTAACCCTTCCCTCCGCCTCTTCCACCCTTCCCCTACTTCCGCCTTAAAGGCGGCAATGCACTTGTGACTCTTGAGTCGCAGGTACCCATGGGCGGCAGTAGTCATTTACCATCAGGTGACCCATCTGCTTGTTTGCCGCCTATGCCATAAAAAAAGAAATCCATTAAATCTGCCTTTCTGTCTGTGCATTTATGTCTGCGACTGCGAGCAGCTGATATAATTAATATAGGTGTCTTTTAATGGCATTCGTGCATTATGCGGTCATCACTGCATAAAACCTCATGAACGTGTCAAGTATAATTGAATAAGACTAAATAAAAAAAATGAAACAAAAAATTTAAATGTGCATTCTACTCAACAGAAGCGGAAACGTCTTTTTTCTTCTTCTTTTCTTTTCCTATCTCCAAATATTCTGCCGAAGTAAGAGTTGTTTGTAATTGGCCGCTCTGTTTCCTCTTCTGGTTCCTAGGGGGTTCTTTTACAGCACTGGATACATCTGGCAGAGACTTACTGACCTATTTTGGAGAAGTGACTCTCTTCGGCCTCGGGTGTGATCTGACATATACTTCTGTTCGCCATAACCTGATAATGGACAGCAATGGGAGTTGTTCCAGTTTAGCGGAGAACAAGAATCCCTGTAAAAAAAATCACACAAATAGGCTAACGGTTGACGTGTAGTTCTACCATTACAAATAGTTCCATTAATGGCACCACTTTTGTATGGGCTTTAGAGTCGTAAGACAGTTAAGAAAAGTAATAAGTAATTAAAAAATAATATTGAATATTATTTTTAGAAATATTACCTGTAAATCCGGTTACAATTCAAAACGAAGAAAATAAAATACAAACCCCTGAGGTGGAGAATACAAATAAAGGTTCGGATAATTATAATGACACCCTACTCCGTCATCATACATTTTTTGGACCCATTTTTGCAAACAAGAACCAACCCACAGCAGATTACTTTCGAGAAAATGAAACTTTTGTAAACAAAGTGTACAAAATGCATATTTAGTATATTAATGAATGATTACTTGTTGACCATATGTGGCATACTGTAGGCTATCTAGGAATATCAGATTTATACATTTTATGAAGTTATGGTATAAAGTAAATCGTTAAAAACCCGGTTGGTTCTTTCTAGCAAAAACATATTTTGTTGCTTAGTTCCTACTTGCAAAATGGACGTAAGATTCAATTGTTGTGATATTTCTAAAAATAAAAGTAATTACTTATAAAATATACTTTTTAATCATTTTCAATACAATATTACAGAACAATGGAAGCAAGAACCCTTAAAACTAAACATCAGTATTATCATCATCGCCTTCTACCTCAAAATCGATAGGCCCGGTAAAGCCATCGATATCGTCTTCTATGTCTGAACTTGTCAAGGTTTTGTAGAAATCTTTTGCGTCGTTTGGTATTAGATGCAGAATACTTTTTATATCTGATAGCTTAGCCTCAGATATGGCTTTGCCTGTAGGCCAAAGTAAGTCCATATCACTTTTGGTTATCACGGTCCTGCTTCTGATATTTTTCTTTATACTAACTTCCTTCAACTCATCGTCCAGATTGTTTCTCATAAAAATAGAGTACATTTCTTCTTTTTTAAGCACTATTTCTTTGGTATCCAGCCAACTTATTTTAGATCCATCTACTGCCTTTTTTCTGTTTGTGATTTTTGTCTCTAAATTGCGTGACGACAAAAAGTCTTCTTTGGTAAGCCTGTCTACAATCATTGGTTTAATTTTTCTACAGCTTTTCATGATCTCTATGTAATCATCTGGGGTGTACAATCGTTGCTGGTGTTTAAGAGAGCACTCTATCCGGCCAAAATCCGTGTCATTTGGTAAAAAACTGTGGCCAGATTCTAAAAATCGATGATGTATTTCTTTTAGAGTGGGATGATCATTCAATAATGCTTTCAACATTAGGATCAGTTTAATATTTCTATTTTGACCCCCACATGAGTCACTCCAGAGGAATAAACTCTCAACACCATCTTTTAATCTTTCTGTGATATGTTTTATTAAACACGAACCGACTTCCTGCGACCCTCTGCCTGCCTCCCCTTCCACCCACACATTACAATGTGCTTGGTCATTACTGCCTGTATGGATACCCAGATTATATACCCATAGCTGTCTTTTATAAAAAACAATATTTGTGGGTATCCTCGGAAGAGGCAACGTTTTTTGAAGATCAAAAGTAATAGTTTCTATAGTTGGGTCATCTTTTGCCAGTTTCATATCTTTTTTGAGTTCTTGTTGCAAAAATTTAGCTTTGTCGATATGCTTTTTGTGGTCTTCTTCGATTTTCCTTTTTTCTTCTTCCGATGCCTGATTCTTTTTACTTTCATAGAAGTCACATCTGTTGCAAGTGTCTTTTTTAAGGGGTTTGGTACGCAAGTTAAGTTTTGTGACGAACACATGTCTTACTTTAGAGTAAGAAAGAACTTTTTGACCAGCTGATTTAGCTTCTTCACTATAGAGATTATATATTTTGGGTAAAGTCATGTCCGATGTGAGAAACTTTGCGTCGTTACTTTTAGCTCGGCGATAATGTGATATATAAGTTGGTAATTTCCTAATTATGTTTTCCAGAAACAATTCACTGTCTGTTGAAGCCGCATTTTGACCCGCTTGTAGTCCTCGCATATCTTTCAGGCAATTATTCCGCATTTTACAAAGAGCTGTGTTTATTCTTTTAGATGACGTTTGAAGTGTATTCAAGAACATTTGTTTGCAGACTAAGATATTTTTCAAATAATATTCCCGAGTATATGTTTTGTTTTTCTTTTTAAATTATGTCGCGCAGTCGTGACGTATGCTCGTTTCTTAGGTTTTCCTTAATGCAAGCTATCAAATACATATTTTGTGCAACATATGAACCAAACGAATAGAACTTATTAAATTCTTCTAGTTTTTGTTCAGATGATACCTTTTCTTGACATTGTTTTGGACAATAATAATTACAGCTATAGTCAATGAATACCTTACTTTCGACTACCTGCTTTTTAGTGTTCACATAGCTTAGATTATTATATTTTTATTTCTTTCTGTCTTCTCTTAGGTCTCCACCATATAATCTTTTTCTACCCCTTTTTGGTCTTCCTTGGAATGATGCTTCAGTTTCAATATCTTCTTCTTGCAAAATTAGACTGCTTGAGTTATGGTTTGATGTATTAGTTTCATCCCGTATTTCTATCGCAGTTTGAGGTCCTTCTTCTATTGTCGCTAACAAAGATACGGAATCTTCAGAGCTTTTATCACTAGATATTCCGTTTTCATTATGACAAACGAAGTCTGGGTCCTGTACGGAGTCATCACTATTCATGATGTTTGTTATGTCCGAAGGAATCGGTGAACCTAGTGCAGCGTTTTCATTGCTATTAATGTTGGATTCTTCATTGTCAAGGGAATCAGCTAGAATATTAAATAATTCTGTTGTCTCTGGCGACATTGGTTGCAATGGTGAAGATAAAAATTGAATGTTTGGGATGTTTTTTTTTGTTGAACAATGTGGTTTCGGAGACATAAGCATTTGTACATTCGGTGGTCGAGGAGTAAGGGGGGAACAAGCTGGAGGTTCTATGCTCCTTTCAACAGGTTGAACCTCATTCGGTGGTCGAGGAGTTAGGGGGGAATAAGCGGGAGGTTCTATGCTCCTTTCACCAGGTACATTCAGTAGTCGAGGAGTTAAGGGGGAATAAGCGGGAGGTTCTATGCTGCTTTCACCAGGTACATTCAGTAGTCGAGGAGTTAAGGGGGAATAAGCGGGAGGTTCTATGCTGCTTTCACCAGGTACATTCAGTAGTCGAGGAGTTAAGGGGGAATAAGCGGGAGGTTCTATGCTGCTTTCACCAGATTTCTCATCATCAATATTAATGGTCGAAGCAATTAAAAGCGGCTCGGCATTAGCAACAGGCAAAGCTGCGGAAGAAAGAAAAATGTTATCTTCTGACATTTTGTTTTTCGTAAAGCTATACGGGGTGGAAGGACACCGATGCAAAAACGATTACCTCGTATTCAGTACACATCATCCTGAGCCCCCCCTACATAGAATTTTTTAATCGGTTATTAAAAAAAAACAGCTGATTTCAACAAAAGTGCAATATAAGTAGTATTCGGCATGAGTCGTGAGCACAAAGGTCAAGTTAATTTTCGGGTTTTCGGGTTTCTTTCCGAGTATTTTTGGGCCGCCGACGCTGCACGTGATTGGTCCGTCAGAGTCGGCCCCCCAAAAAACCCCGAAAGGAACCCAAAAACCGAAAAATTTACTTGTCATTTGTGCTCACGACTCGTGGCGACAAATATACCTACACGGTCGAAATGTATGGAACAGCTTTTTTTTAAACCGCTGAAAAATTTCTGTGTAGGGGGCTAAGAATGATGTGTACTGAATTCATGGTAATCGTTTTCGCGTCGGTGTCCCTTCCACCCCGAATAACCTATCATTCATTATTTTACTTTTAATATGTTGTTATAGCGGCAACGGACTGATAGCGGAGGCTTAGTAGGGTTCCGTATGGCAACCTACGGGTACGCAACCCTAAAAAATGTACTTAAAAACAATAAGCAAAAAAATACGTCAAAAAAATACGTCAATACGGTTTTACTTTATCCATGTAAAAATTTTCATTATAAATAACCCTGTCTAAACAATGCAATGGAAATTATATAAGCTTTCAATAGGTAGAGTTAATTTAGTTTTATAGACTGATCCAATCTGTATAACCGTTAGTCAGAGTTTAGAAAGTACTTACCTTTATTCACCTTCGTGGGACTGCTTTCCGGAGTTGCTTCTATAACATCTGCAATATAATTAAATAAATGATGTGTGTAATGTAATGTGCATGTTTAGGTAGCTAAGTAGGTTTTGTTCCTGTTTACATGTATTTACATAGGGACGAACCTAAACAATATGAAGCATGTAGCTACTGAAGTCATTAGTGTGTATTGTGTTGACTTGCCCTGATTGACAGACTGCGAGGCATAAGATCAAAAATATGTAGGTATTTTACCATAATCATGTTAGTTTAAAGTTAAAATCTACTACATTTTGAGGTTATAAAACAAAACAAAAGTTTAGGAACAGGTTAATTTTATAATTACCATTACTGTCACTATCTTCTTCATCTGAACTTTGTACCAAGCAGGCACTAAGTAGGGCCTTTGTTCTAGCACTAGCATTTTTTCTAAACATTTTAAATATCGAACGAACATTTAACAAAATGAAGACGCAAGTCGCAAACAGAAATATTGTGTAATGTTAGTGTTGCCAGTGTTATTTTTAGTGTGTCCAATACAAAAAAAAAAACTTATTATGTACACGTGAAAAAAAAATACTACAAAAGTAAAATCACATTTTGTTATTTTTTATTATTATCTGTATTAACGATACCCGCGATTAGAATGGTTCTTTTATTTTTGATTAAATAATACTGAATTTTAACACCATTAAGAACTATGCTACATGGTTCCTTCAAGACTAACATAATTTGCATTATGCAAACAAGAACCAAACTCTCTTGGTTCTATTTAGTTATAAAAATATTATAACTTTTTATGCTAGATGGAACCAACGAACATTGGTTCTGGTTTGCATAATTAAAATGCTTAAGTTGAAAAGGTACCAAGGATCATGGGTCTGTTTAACAATTAGTCTTAATAAGTGTTTAGGGGACCATGCCGTATAGTTCTTTACAGTTTATTAAAAGGTGGCCAAAGTGGGTTGGTTCCGCAAGTGACAGTGTTGTATCTCTGTTGTTAGTCGGTGAAAAGGAACCATTTTTTTAGAGAAGCTAGAATGCGTGATTTGAGCGCCATCTATGTACTAAACTCAATTTCACTCAAACTGTGGGTTGGTTCTTGTTTGCAAAAATGGGTCCTTTTAACATGAGAATAGTTCTTCGAACATCTGGTGTCATATATACACAGTATGGCATAAACCATATGACTGCAGGTTAGAATAAGATATACTGAAATAGAAAGAATAACATTTATTTAAGGTATTACTTATCCACTTTTGATATTTAATCGTAACTGAATTTATACTTTGGTAAACAACTGATAACCAGTCGTGTATACGAAACGTATTATGTGTGTTTAAATTCAAAAGGACGTGTGACAATTCATGTTCACCTTTGACACTTCATATTTCATCATCACACACACATCATTTCAGTAAATACCTGATAAAACACTAACTATAGTTAACTCGACGCTCCATCAAACAACGTTTTCTTACTTTAACCATTTAGAGGCGTGATAATGCTGTTTGTCTAGATATTCCGTTTAGCTACAACTAGAAATAATAAAAAAACACTACCATATACGGTTCTGTAATTTAACTAAACAAAAATTAATTGTTCCCATTGATATGCATTTTAGAAACACTGTCAATCGATCCAACGATCGTTGAGAAAACAACGAGTACGATACGATTCGTTGACGTGAAAACTTCTGGTGAAAGAGGTAACGCATTAATTTAAGGATCTCTCATACGATTTTTTTTAATTAATCTTAATTTGAAATAATATTTGTAAGTTTTTTTTGGAAAAAGTAGAATCGGCTTAATATTATAAAGATTTAGCATTTTTTTGCATGTTTAGATTTTTAATATTTTTGGCTAAGGTAACTGTAACACAAAACATGGATAAATACAAAACAGGGGATTTGAGCTCTTTTTAATCTCCGACGCAAAAAGAGGGATGTTATAAGTTTGACATGTCTGTTTGTCTGCGTGTCCATGTATCTGTCTGTAGCATCGTAGCTCCCAGAGGAATGGACCCATTTAATTGTTTTTTTTGTTTGATAGGTGACTTGATCGAGAGTGTTCTTAGATGTAATTCAACAAAATCTGTTCAGCCGTTCGAAATCATCAGCTCTTTTCTAATCGTTAAATAGATTTTCGAGTCAGGGGTGTTTTAAATTTTAAATTTTAAAATTATTATTTGAAACTATTAAAAATAAGATAAACTGCCAAAAACTCTGATGATGCATCCAGACAGAAACTTTTGTGCCTTTAATTTTTTATCTGCAGCTAATCCATAAAGGCTCGTTGGCTAGCCAGAAACTCTGAAGAACCATCATTCGTTTCGTGAGCTTGTTATACATTTTGATACTACTATTGTTATTGTCATACTTTTCAGATATATTAAATGCGAAACTTGAAAACGAAGAAACACAGACATATTTAATGGAATCTATTGGTGTAAAAACTTCTAGTAACCATTCCGGTAAATTTATATATATATACTATAATAAATTATAGTTTAGAAGAAAAAAAATGACGTTTTAACAGCGAATTGAATTAAAGATTTCCACTATCTACTTCCTGGCTCCAGTTAAAAGATGCCAAATTATACTATTGTCATCCGAACTACATAAACATACATACATAAACATACAAAGTTTCATTTCGATACGACAATTAGAAGTATGTTAAAATTGATTTTCAAGATTTATTTAGAGTGTTAGTTCGATAATTATTTCGAGTACAGCTAAAAATAGTATAATTGTTTTTAAACTTTCGCGACTTTGATACGTATTTTTTTATATTATAGGGGGCAAACGAGCAGACGGGTCACCTGATGGTAAGTGACTACCGTCGCCAATCGACACCTGCAACTCAAGAGTCACAAGTGCGTTACCGGCCTTTGAGATAGCAGTACGCTCTTTTAGATGTGTAACTCGGGACTTAGTCGCGATAACATTTAAAAGGGGGTAATCAAGAGGTATATAGTAGTATGATAGTAGTATAGAGTTACACATCTAATAATGATAGTACGTTTTAATTTTATAAAGAGATTGTGTATTTAAAATTGTTTTACTATTAACAATTATAAATTTTCTATATTTAATTATAATTTCTATAATTCTGTTAATTTCTGTGACAGACACGCACACAAATCCATTATTTCTGCATCGAAAGAAGTATGGTAACCAATTGGGTTTGTGTTGCAGTATAAAACAGCAAAAAAAAATACTTATGGCTGATCGTACGCTGATTTCTTTTCGCGAATCGGTTACCCACGTTTACATTTAAAATATAACAAAATTATATTATATTTTTAGATAACATTACTACCACAGCAAACACTGAGAAAGTAAGAAGTTTTATACAAAGTATGGATTATGATGAAACTCTAGATAAACCTACAGGTACATTTATACATTTCATTAGGGCGAGCGAAGCGAGTTTTTCAATATACCACAACGAATGTATTTTGTGGTACATTTAACGAAGAAACTATCACACCTCTAGATTTGTCATTTAGCATAATAGTTGTCTAGGCGTGTTATCTATCGTCAAAATATAATTTTGTAACTACAACTTAACTATCACTATTAACACCATTTGTTAGACAACAATAGAGTTAATATCAATATGAATAGAATGTTAACTTACAAAATTGCTGGACATTATTTTGGTTACGTACAAGTAAATAGTGAATAGATTAATACATTTCATAAACTTAGTTACCTATAAGGTTATGAGCATGCCCTGGCAACTCGGGAACAAATTTTTATTTTTTTAAAAGAGCCATCTTCACCTGATACATAAAACTGTTATTTTAGGTTACCATATTTTACCGTCACACATATAAGGTATTTTATATAACTTGTCAAGTTTGTATATTCATTTCACCACGTTTACCATTCTTAATAATTACGTGATTAATATTAAGTAAAAAAAGTTTAAAACTTTTATTCATTTATATTTAAAATAATTAATCATTGTTTCGAAATAAATTATTACTCAAGACCATAAAGTAGTTAACCAGTATAACACGCTGGCAACTCTGGCCTCTGTCTAAATGTCAAATGTCAGAAAAAAAATCGCCGGTTTATTATTTTTTAAATTATTTAAATTATTTCTTGTTTATAATAAAAGTGATAAGATTTATTGTAATAGTAAATCGTTAAATTTTTCGTTATGAATTGGTGCAAATAAGTGAACAATGTTCTCACAGTCAAAAGGAGTTTTACATTTAATAAAAATGTATGTGGTGACAATGACAGTTCCTATATGCTTCAAAACCTTATAAAGTCTTGTAAATGAAATGATAATAAAATATGTTATTAATAAGCTAATTAAATTAGACTTTTGTGTTATTTATTCTGTTCTCATAATTATACATTATATATATATATAGCTTTAGTAATAATACATTTTTACACTTTTTACACCTGTAGTCACCGCCTCTATAGGTGAAGTAGGGAACTAAAGTTCCGCTGACCTACACAAAACGAGTTGCCAGTCTATTTCAGTATAATATATTTTAGTTTATGGTTATGAGAAAGAACAACCTATAAAAAGAGTTGTCACACAAGGTAAAGTTGGTTCTGGAAAGAGCACATTGATAAATTTTTTTATGGGTTGAAAAAGGATTGGTCATTGGAGTTTTGTTATTATTTTATGTCGAAGATATAAATAATTTCTCGATTTTAAAGTCATTCTCATTCTTATGACAACTTATGACAATAGCGGCAGTGTTTGGTTTCCACCCAAATGATGTTGTGGATATTGAAGAAAAATAAAATTCTATTTATTTAACATATTATTCCCTATAATAGGTTAAGTAGTACTTAAACTCATTTATGTTAAAGTGTAGGAAACAAGAAGAAATCCGAATAAGGAATTTAATGCTTAAATTAAAAAAAATGATTGAATTATTTTTCATGTAAATTATTTATAGAACCCTACAATAATAAATCAAACATTAAAGAATAATTTTATTAAAAGATGCGGTCTTCAAGATTATTACAAGGTAAAATAATACCGCGAGCGCTTTTTGCTAGTGGGTACAACTTAGTTTACAAGTTCTTAAGTTATGTAGAAAATGAAGGAGGAAATGGTACAGTTTTCGTTTTGATACAATGAAAATGCTAAAATTCCTTCAAGTTGTACATAATATCTAATATTGTATCAATGATTTGCATTGTAACAAGAATATCTTAATTCATTCACGTAATTGCAATATCAATACTTTATCAAAACATTTGCTCACGATATAATAAAATAATAATATTAATATTTATACCTGGTATTACAATAACTTCAACCCAATAATTTCAACCATTTATATTTTTTAAATTTTCAGGTAGACAACCTTTAAGTCCTGGAAACGACCTATGCAGTAGTCATTGTAGCTGTAGCTACAACTGCAGCAACATCCCTCGCAATGTGACAAATAGTTTACATTGTGATGACGTGGAAAATTTAAACTCAGGTAAAAATATTAGAGACTTTTAAAAAGAAATTCATGTTTATTTGGGAATTACAAGTGTTCTTTTTTTTGTTATTGTTTTCTGCCCATTTTTTATTGATGTATTACGCAGATCTTGTTTAAGTCCCTGTAAAGCCTACTGTTTTTTGCTATCAACAAGTTGGGACTACTAATCCGCCAATGTATTAGAACAGAGACAACATATTTTCATATAATTATGTATTTATACGGGAATTAACATGATCACGAAAAGGTATTACATACCTCTGAATTGCCTGACGTTTTCAATTTCCACCGCATAGATTAGTAATAATAAGAATATCGATCTATGATCACTGACAGAGCTATTGTTGCCAATAATCCTGATTTCGTGGTGATAAACCGATTAGAGCGCCGATTGTCAATGTCGCCGTTCCTCATGACGAGAACCTCGTGAAAGTCAAATAAGGTAAACAAACAAAATATTTGTATTTATCTCACGAGATCGTTGATCGTGGTTGATTTGGTGATAATTGTTCTGATAGTAATATCTACTCATGAAATAATAACCAAGAGCCTTAAGCCTTACACCTTAAGAGGCTCGCGTTAAACGGCTGGATGAATGACTTGTGAGGAAATTCCTGTCGTTAGAAACCTAACCACCGGTATTTTGATCCCTATACCCTACACTATCTACCTCTGTACTGTATATTTTTATATTTCTAAATATATAAAATTATAATTCTTCTGTGTCCAATAGTGTATTTCCGTCCTTATGGAAAAATGCACAAACAAAAACAATCTTCTAAATCCTTACCAGTCAGATTTTCCCCCTGGACACAGTACGTTTCTGCCCTGGTAAATATTACGGATGACATCAGATATGGCATGGAATGTGGAAGTCTACCTGTCTCGCACTACCAGATTTTCCCAACGCTTTTAACACGGTAGACTTAGACATTCTGATTAACATAGCTCGCTCACTTAACACATCATCGATGGTGATTGACTGGCTTCCAAGTTATCTGTGCGGACACCAACTATGTATACGCATTGAAAACACTCTCTCTTCTTGGTGTAATACATCTGTTGGTGTGCCCCAGGGTGGCGTTCTATCTCCTTTACTCTTCGCGTTATTCATAAATTCCATCACTGATCAACTTCTCTCTTCCTTCCACCTTTATGCAGATTATCTTCAAATATACTCCCAAGCACCAGTGGACAACATCGCTAATGCTATTGATATCGTCAATAGCGATCTGGCTAAGATAAGTGCTTGGAGCGAATCTTATGGACTTAAAGTGAACCCTTCAAAGACTCAGGTTATTATCGTTAGGAGCACTAGGAAAGTGTCTAAGATTGGGTGTCTCATGATCCTCCGATTATTTTCAATGGCTCTATCCATACCCTTTCGTAAAAAAGTAAAGAATTTAGGATTATTTATCAACTCAGAACTATCTCAAAGGGCGCCTCAAATGCAGGAAATAAGTCGTAAGCTATTTGCTTCTGTGGGTTCTTTAAAAGATTGAGAAATTTTCTACAAACTGCTACCAAAACTGCTCTTGCAAATTCACTTCTTCCTCCAATTCTTGACTATGCGGATGCCAACTATCCAGACCTCATCGAAAACCAATTAGATAAACTAGAGCGACTTCAAAACTTTTGTATTAGATTCATATTTAGAGTATTTTTTGCGTAAAAATAATCATGTCTCTGAATTCCGAAAAAAGCTCAAGTGGTTACTATTCGTCTTCGCCGGAACGCTCATATTCTCTCTTTTTTGTTAAACAGTATACTATTTAACCCTCATACACCTCCCTATTTGAAAGGACGACTTGAGTTCCTTCACGAAACTCATTCGAAGTTCTTACGATCATCAGAAAATTGGTATTTAAAGTGCCGGTGCATCCACCAACTTTCTTTGATAAATCATTTATGGTTCTGTCTGTTCGTTTGTGGAATGCATTACCGGTACAAATACGGCAAGCTGAAACCCTTTTAAAAATTTGATCAAGCAACATTATCTGCCACTGTAGTATTATTATTCTATACTATACCATAACTAAGATCTAAATTATTATCTTTCTTCTAATATATATAAATCTCGTGTCACGGTGTTTGTGGTCGAACTCTTCCGAAACGGCTTGACCTATTTTAAAGATTTTTATTTTGTATATTATGTATTATGTATATAAAAATAGGTCGTAAAGTATTTTTCACCCTCCTGCCCGCACCCGATTTCTTATCGTTGAAAAAAGAAAAAAATGGAATTCCAACGCACGCCGGGTGCTGCTAGTTATACTATATTATCTAAACTAAGTAACTGTATATGAATGTGTATATGTATGTATGTATATAAGTATTTGCCAATATCTTGAATAGTACGCCATCAACTACTATGTTTTAATTAAATAATTTTAATATTATCTCCATCCTAAGGTTGTCTGGTAGAGATCGTTTTCAGTTTTTTTTAGTTTTTAATGGTGTACAATAAAGAATATTCTATCTATTTATATGTATTTTAAAAAATACGGGTTGACTTGAGAACCTCCTGCGTTTGTTTGTCTCTCAAAACTGAAATTTATATGTACATATATTTAAGAGCTAGAGATCGCGTGGTGGTTGAATTTCGACCATGGTTTATTTCATTGGCCAATATTACTTGACCTGTCATTGTATAGACTTTTGTACCATGACAGGTCAAAATATATACTGGACACTCATAGTTGTATGTACACGTTTTTGCATTTTTTTTTAACTTTGTAGCAAATATTGTTCAAAAATTTTAGCATTCGTCACTTCTTCTCTGTATAAACTATAAGTGTGCAAAGTTTCATACTCCTCCGTCCTCCCAATTTTCGTAAAAAGGGATCCAAAGTTTTCGCTTCACGTATTAATATATCGATTTAGATAAAGATAAAATAATACAAATATAAAACGCCACGAACACGTGATCGGGAAAAGACGCTCTCTTCTACCGATAAAAACAAGTAGTATCAAGACACTGGTGCTTCAAAAGGTACATGTATCGCGTTTGTACGATTTGTCGCATTTCGTATGTTGCTAATGGTAGGCAATGCCTGAGATTCGAAGTTACATTTCTTCCCACCAAGTCCATCTCATCGATCTGTTGGCGTAATATAGGAACGTATTATTTTCAGTATCTACACATGACTTCGCATTCAGACATGACCCTTCATGGACCACTCACTGCTTAATTAAGTGTACCGCCATATGGCCTCGGGTTGAGCTCAGGTCGCATATTGCATCCAAATAATCCACGATTGTGACATATTACTGTAATAGCCCAATTACCGCCATTGGTGATTTGGCTCAATGTTAAATGTCCAATCAACTAAACAGAAGGGACAATATCATATTTAAATTAATTTATTTTCAGACGATAATCATGGAAAACCGGTAGGATTCGAGGAATGCACAACTATAATAAAAGCTGTTAACATGCAAACGTCGAATAGAAGTTCAGGTAGGTACTGATTTTAAAATAGGCAATCGATTTTTTTTATAAATCATCACTACACATTATAAAAAAGAGTCCCCTGCCGCGTCTGTCTGTCTGTTCGCGATAAACTCAAAAACTACTAACCGAATTTTCATGTGGTTTTCACCAATAGATAGAACGATTCATGAGGAAGGTTTAGGTATATAATTTGTTAAGGTTTTGTATAAATTGCTTGAAATATGATGATGATTATTGAAGATGTTTCTGCTACCCTTGCGAAGCTGGGTATTATGTGTACAATACAATACAATATTCTTTATTGTACACCATACAACAATTTACAATATTACAAAAAATGGATTTGTTTATAGGGCAGTTAATATGTATTATAATTGTTAGTAATAAATAATTACATACATGCAAACATAACTTTATCTTTCAGGGTCTCATTCATGCTTTTTTTGTACCTAATTAAAACCAGTTTCATACAAAACTCATTTCTCAATGTGTAGGATTATTATACACAATTTTCTTAAATAATTATGTAAGAAAAGTATTAAACTACAATATGATGTATTAAAAGCTAGTACTAAACCACGCTTATTAAAGAAAAATGAAGCGGGGGTTGAGATCGAAATTATTTTAGTAATAAATACATATTTTTCAGTACTAGATGTGATATCACTTAACTATGCCGCCACAAATACACCAACAGTAAAGAAGAAACCTATGAAAACCAACAGAAATACATGGACAAAAGTCATCGATCAAGGTAATAAATAGTATATGATATCGTACTTACGTCTTAATCTTACTAATATTATAAAGGCGAAAGTATTTTAAAAGAAAAACATCCATATTTCCATATGGATGTTTTTCTCTTTCATGCAAAAACGGCTGAACGGATCTGGATGAAATTTACTGGCACATAGATAGATTATAGACAGCAATAGCAAATAGTTCGTGTTCGTGGGAGAGCCATCCTTCATCCTTCCTTCGTATGGGCCAGCTCGACCGGAGTGATACCACGGCCTCACAGAAAACCGGCAGTGAAGCAATTGCATTGCAGTGAGGTTGTCGGAGGCTCTAACCCTTTCCTTCCCCCCTCTCCTCTCCCCTCTCTCCGCTCTTCCCCATTCTCCCCCCTCTTCCCCTACTCCCACCTTAAAGGCCGGCAACGCGCTTGTGGCTCATGAGTTGCAGGTGCAAATGGGCGGCAGTAGTCATTTACTATCAGATGACCCGTCTGCTCGTTTGCCCGCTATATCATAAAAAAATTAGTGCTTTTTATCCCGGAAAAATGTACGGTTCCCGTGAAATATATTTCACGTGCACTGAGTCGCCGGCAAGAAGACAGCTAAGAACTTCTGGAGCTCAAAAGATACAAAAACTTTTCAATAACAAGATAACAAGAGTCCTCACCGGACACTGCAAACTGAACAAACATATGTTCAACCTAAAGTTGGCCGAGAACACAAGATGCAGATTCTGTCGAGAGGCAGAAGAAACTGCAATGTATATTCTATGCTTTTGACACATACTAATGTACTGAAGTATTAACAAAGAGTTGCACATCATCCAAATGCAACCGCAGGAAATACAAACAATAACCGCTAATAGGATCTGGAGGTTTCTCGAAGCCATAATTTTATCTCTAGAATTCGTTCGCGACAATATATATATTGGCAATGAATTCTGTTATTCCTCAGGAACACTACAGTGGATAAAAGGTACTCCAGACAACGTGCATGCAAAATTGGTTTAATAGTTATGGCGTGAAAGGTTAACAAACAAAAAATAAACAAACCGGTTTTTTTTTATTACCCTTCAATTTTAAAAAGATTGCTGCATATCAAGGTGTATTAGGCTTAGGTATGAAATTAAACAGTACCTGGTCCCATGACCAGGTAGTGTATGATTCTTCCATAATAAATTTAAACACAGTGAGATCATGTTATAAAATCCATGTTCTTGCATTTTATAAAAGAGAGAAAAATACCTTATCATAGACAGAGAGCTGGCTATAAAAATCAGAAATGATAAGGTACAGTGAAATTTACATAGCGCTTACAGCCAGAAGTCACTCCCGGGGTTGGAAGTGTGGGCGGGCGGTCAAACAGTTAAATTTTTAATCAAAATAACATCTTTGAGTGCAGTCCTGAAATTTTGTATAGTTATACTTTTTAACTGCAAAAATCGCGAAAAATTATTGCCAGAAGTCTAGATTGGGGTTTAAACGTTTCTATTTACTTTTAAAATCAGCTAGCAATGCATTTTGGACACTGTGTACACGGCAAAATAATTTTTACGTTTTTTTTTGCATCTCCCTCACTTAGCCTTCTGCCATTACATATGTAGTTAACTAAGAGTATAAATAATAAATAAAGCACATTGCCAGAACTGTATCTTATAAATTAAAATTTAAAAAATTACATTCCTGGTTACCAACTTATGACGATATTATAATTTTTCACAAACTTAGCCACCATTCTGCCACCATTTTGTCGTTTCCGCAGTTGATATCCAGATTTCTTAAGTAACTAATAATTTGAAAACGAAATCGCCAGAACTGCACCTTGTCATTGAAATTTGAACAATAATTTTTTTTCAACATTATTGACTTCTGGCAACGTTTAATTCCTGACTTAGACTTCAGGCAATCATTTTATGCAATTTCTACAGTTAAAAACTATAACTACACAAAATTTCAGGACTGCACTCAATGATTTTATTTTTATTAAAAATTTACGTGTTTGACTGCCAGCCTACGCTTCGAATCCCGAGAGCAACTTCTGGCTGTACGCTGGGTTAGTCATACAGTAAGGAGGGATTTTTGATAAAAAAATTCACTGCACCTTATCATTTCTGATTTTTGTAGCCAGCTTTTAGACTAACTTGCAACTAGCCTCACCATACAGCTAATTGAAATTCAAATGTTGGTTGCAAAATTGCCGATAATAGCTAATATATATATATATATATATATATATTATTTTTAGTAACACGGTGTTTTCCTTATAACTTTTTTCCATATGACCGACAATATGTAACACTCCTTTGATATTTTCTTTTCATTAGCAACCCAATTGGGCATTTCACCCACACCAACGCTCGCATCAAAATCGACGGACCGGAAAAATGATAATATCACATATTACAAGCTTTGCCTTAATAGAGGTAAGCTAGCTATCGTATTTTCATTTCTTTATTACAAAATAGATATTAAGTGCAATGCATGCATTTTTTGGTAATGCATGATAAAGTCAACATAAAAACTAAACTCTTGCCCTAACTCATTACCCCTTAAACTTGAGCCGAGAATCCCCAAATTAGCAACACCGAGACAAGAAATAATAAAGATGACGGTATCAACTTATTACCCCATAAACATGAGCCAAAAATCCCCAAATTAGCAACACTGTGTGTTGAGAGGGAGAACAACCATCAGACGGACGGCGATGACACACGAAATAATAATGACGATGATAGTTGGCAATCCACTCTCTAGATGCAGAAATTATAAGACCATCTCTATAGCAACGGGAACAGACGGGAAGGAAGGTGCTCATTGTCACAATGACCACTGACAAATGATTACTCGAAACAATGAGAATGATAATGAACTCCTTTTGTTCCTGTGCCCTTCCAGAAGATACATGTTTGTATCTCCTGCATATGCATATATTAATTTTTATATCTTATTACCTTCGATAACGTAAGTATATTATAACTTCGTTTTATAGTAAAGTACTTAAAGGTGCTCCCTCACCGAGAGCATTAGCGTGTAATGTAACATTTATCATTCGATTTTGAGCATTACGTTACAATACTGCCTCCCTGACTGACGAATGTAAGATTTATGACTAGCTTTTAAACTTTCACATTCCATGATATAGTTATGTATTTACATGGGAATTAACGCGATCACGAAATAGGTATTACACACCTCTGAATTGCCTGACGTTTTGACCAGGTTTCATTGGCCGTGGTCGCAGGCTGTGGCCGTGATCACCGCGTTAACTCCCATGTAAATACATAATTATAAGATTCAATTTCGAGCATTAAATTACAATACTGTCTCCCTGACTGACGAGCATTCGCCTGTAATGTAACATTTATGATTCGAGTTGATTAGTTGATTCCACAATGTCAGATGAAGCGGTCGTTGTACTGAGCGCGGCAATATTAATTCGAAATTGTTATTTACTTTAAAAAAATAGAAGAAACGATATTGGTGTCATGAATTATTTTAAAACCGACGAAACACAGGCAGTTTTACAAGTTGTATCAAAATATTACAGATTGTATTATTACAGGTTGCACACTGTAATGCTTAGTTCTTCTCCCTCACTGATATAATACTCAAATCTGTAACATTACAGGTTGCACACTATAATGATCGGTTCTCTTCGCTCAGTAATCTAATGCTCGGATCTGTAAAGTTACATTACAGGCGATTAATTTATGATATTGGTAAATAAAGAGGAAGCCAATTGTGCTTCTAAATACTTTTCAGTTGAATATAATTTTTTTAACATATGTTATATTATTTTCTATTTATTTATTTTGTATAAATAGTTCGTAATAAAATGACTATTCTGTTCAATGGCAGCGAGAGTTAGATGTGGCAGAAAAAACATTAATTTCAAATTAAATCCGCGGAAATGCTTTCACTGAGAAGTGTGTGTGATGTAAGATATCAGAGTGAGGAATGATTAGATAAAGAAACGGTGTAGGTTGAAATATGTAGAGATAAGAATTGAAAAATTAATGTTAGTGGGGGCATTGGGGCAGGATCCTTTGAATTAACGAGTTATACGAGGGTATCTCTCGAAAGCCGTATACAGCCCAGATCACAAGTCAATTAAAAGGTGCACGTCGTAAAAAAAGGATAATTAAGCAGTAAATAGTGATGCGAGTAGTGAAGAGTGAGTGAGAAACAGTAGTGGAGTGAACTTTCTCCTATAGTGCATACTTGGTGCTGTTTTAGTTATTCTTACTAGTAATATCAATATCGTCTCCCTGTTTACCAAATTCCCCAACTTAATTCTATGTCCAATATTTTACGGATGTGTAAAACTATCACAGAATTGTATTTCCTGACAATTTTGTAGTTGAGTTCTAACGTAGTGTTTGTATACTCTAGTTCAGTTTGCAAATATGCTCCAAAAAGTATTTTATCCAGAACTTATAAATCAAAATTTATGGTCGGTCTATAATTGACACAAATTTCTGCTTAATAAAAAAAATTATCGTGTATCATCAATTAATTGAGGTTGAAGTATAGAATTGTGAAAATACAAAAATAATATTATTTAAAATTATGTAGTGAATATGTAGATATTATATCAAATATAAATAATGTCATACAAATACACTGGACAAATTGTGCTGTATTCCAAGTGTAATCTATTGTTAGCAAGTTTAGTACAAATTGTGGTTGTTTGAGCATGGCATTTTATAAAGGTAAATAGTGAAACTTCATGATTTGCTATATAGTATTGAAATACTTCAAATGGAGCAATACCTCTCCCATCTCGCAACTTCATTTTTCTTAGCGCATTCTTAGCCATCATTAAAGGGAAACTATCTTTCATTACAGGAATAACCTCAAATACCTGACACTTTATTTTCAGATTACATTTAAAAAAAATCACAAAACCGACTTCGAACAATTTATTTTGCCGTATTTAAGCATAATACTCACAATTTTGTTCCATTTTGTAACGTTTTTGTTCAATTCTGTAAACTTTTACCACAGTATAAGTATATACAGTATTGTGACTCGGCCCTTTCCTTGATAAAATTACCTACAGCCGGACGGTACGTAAACACAACAGACGACGACGATAGGGCTGCCCATAATTTCATCTACCTACTTGAGTTTCTTTCTAGTTTTGTGATTGTAAATATTATAATTCATTTTTATAAATATAAATAGATTTCCCTTTATTCTGGGTGTTAAAATAAACTGCTGTCGCCGAAGGTTACCAAACTCCAATACTTACAAACTTCAACACCAACCTACTCAATCAAAATGCAAGAAACAGCTGGCAAGTAACCTTCCGTAAAATTAACGACCCCATTACCTACAGCACAGAGCAAATCAAAAAACATTTTTTTTTGGTCACCCATCCGATGCTGAACCGCTGCAAACGTTACTTAATATCAAACCATATCATCGCGTGTGCGCCACCTAAAGCTATCAAAACTTCTAACTAGCTACTACAAAATCTTGTTTATAAAGTAAATTAAAAATAAATTAATTAAAATGTGGGAGAGCCATGCTTCAGCACGTATAGGCCGGCTCGACTCCGCTCGGTACCACGGCCTCACAGAAAAACGGGTTGCATTGCATTTCGCCGCGTGAGTGAGGTTACTGGAGGCCCTAACCCTTCCCTCTCCCTTATTCCCGTCCTTCCCCTCTTCCCCCTCCCCCTTTCCCCCCACTTCCCCTCCCTCTTCACCCCTCTCCCTCTTCCCCCCTCTTCCCCCTCTACCCCTCTTCCCACTCTTCCCCCCTCCCCCTATTCCCCGCTCCCTCTCTTCCCCCTTCCCCTATTCCCTCTCCCCCTATTCCCCGCTCCCACTTTCCCCCCTCCCCCTCTTCCCCTCTCTCCCTTTTAGCACTCTCCCCCCCCTCCGCTTCTTCTCCTACTCTACTCCCACCTTAAAGTCAGGCAACGTACTCGTGACTCTCGAGTTATAGGTGCACATGGGCGGCGGTAGTCATTTACCATTAGGTGATTTAGGTGATTTACCGTCTGCTCGTTTGCCCCCTATACCATAAAAAAAGTGTAATTCTTGCTAGGTACCTACATTTTTAACTTTCATAATCGTTTAATACTGATATTTCGTCTAGTTCAATAATATATGTACTCGTATGTAGCTAAATACATAAGTAAATAGATAGCTTAGCCTACTGTTTGTATACTCTTTGGCTTAGCCTAGGAACTACCTACTAAGGTGCAGTCGGCCCCCGCCCGAAGAGGTACGCGAATGGCGTGAGGCCGCTCGCCGAGCCACCATGGCTCGTTGGTCGTCCCGGACGGAGGCTCCACGTGCTGGCTTTGCCGCCGTGGAGGCGCTCCAGCCGGTCATCGTCGAGTGGGCAGGGCGGCAGCACGGGACCCTTTCCTTCCGACTGACGCAGGTCCTTTCCGGGCACGGCTGCTTCGGGAAGTACCTGCACTCGGTCGCTAGGAGGGAACTGAGTCCCGCCTGTCACCACTGCGACTGCAGTGAGGACTCGGCTCAGCACACGCTGGCAGTTTGCTCCGCCTGGGCGATGCAGCGTCGGGCCCTCACTGCAGTCATCGGAGCGGGGGCATCGGAGGGGATCTCTCGCTACCGGCCGTCATACGCTCCATGGCCGGTAGCGACAGGAATTTTACCGCGGTCGCGACCTTCTGTGAGGACGTCATCTCGCAGAAGGAGGCGGCGGAAAGAGTCCGGGAGGACGATCTCCACTCGGACCAAATTCGCCGCCGGCGAACCGGGCGGCGGAGGCGCGCATACCAGCGCCTCATGCCGCCCTGAGTGTGGCCGTGGGTGGACGGGACGGGTTTTCCCCTCCACCCGCTGTAGTGGCCCCCCGCGAGGAGGCGGCGTCCGCGTGTGCCTGGACGTCGCCTAATTGAGACTATTTTACCCGGAGGTGGTGCCCGCGCTTTTGCGGGCAGGCGCTAGGGGAGGTCCGGATGTCTTAATAAAGCTGTTCCCGGATCCCTCCTACTTAAGGCGCAGTACGGCACACCGTGTGGTTTTAGTCGGTTCGATTCCGACACACCACCCCGCCGAAAACCCCGGTGGGGTGACGGCCCGAGGGGGTTTCCACACGCCCAAAAAAAAAAAAAAAAAGGAACTACCTACTAGTTTTTAATATTAAATAAATATTTAAAAGATATTATCTCTGGGTGCGTTTTTGAAGAATTCAAGCAACCAAAAACAGCACAATATACTCTATAATTTCTAATTGCCGTATTAAATACTTAAGTATTTGTATTTATTTCAATGAAATACATAAATCGCACGCTTACTGCTTAAAAAACGATCACACCGTTTGTTCGTCACTGCGGAGCAATCGCGAACTGTTTGCGTGCTGAGTTTCAACCAAACGCAAGGCGTGTAGGCAATTCTCGCGATCCGACCGTTTCTATGAAGACACATTACTGTATGGATAGTATTACCGTGCTTTTACTGTCTAGAATATGTAGAAGTATATCAGTGTAAACTTTGATAATGAAATTTCTTGCCAAGTGCACCTTAATAAAATAATAGAAATAATTTATTTGTCTCTATTAGTGCTAAACAAATGTTGGAGAAACCTAATGCTTCTGCCTAATGTTCGGCATTTTTTTCATAACATGTGCGATGCGATCTTACGTAGTCGTTTAGTTACAGCTTCTTAGCACTCCAAGCTTTATATTCAGTCATTTATTAAATTCAAATATGTATATTAGTTTCAATAAAACATTTTAAGATGATAACAAATAATTAATCGTGTGAAGGGGTTTTCAAATAATTGTTGGGGTACCCTATCAGAACAATTCAATTCATTGAAAACATTTCTTGTATAGTGAATTTTTTATTCCTTTTATTCACTGTAGAACCCAATGCGGATTTAACTTCAACGGGCCTAAGCTATATTGAAGTTAAACCCGAGTAAACCCACATGGTGGATCGGAATTGTCCCTAAAGGATCAGTCCGTAGCATGATCGCGTCCTTCTGCGAGGTGACATTCTCGGTAAAAATTGCCAAAGTGGGTAGGGTCCTCGTCACTGTAACTTCTAAGGCAACATCGAAAAGAAACGACCCTTTGCTTCTTGCCTACTTCACGACTATCGGCTGGTGCGCACCAGCCAATGAACCATTAAGTGATCAATTTGATCACTGCGAGCAAAAGGTACCTCGAGTTGGGATTATTAAGGGCAGTCCTTGGAAGGAATATCACTCTGACTGAGGAATTTAAATCGATTTTTCATTCTGAACAAACTCTTATATCAAAATGAATGCTACTTGCATCAATTTAATCTTCTTCTTTGTTAATATTTCGTTAAGGAAATAAGATCAAATGCTCATATACGTTATAACAACCATTATCTTTTTTTTATTTAGATAATGAAACACAAAAGTCTCGCCAAAGTACATCTGGATTTAAAGTGGCTTTTAAAACCGCAACACTTAATTCGAAAGTCGATATAAGATCCACTAATTGTCAATCAGGTTGTTTTCATTTTTTTAATACACATTTACATTTCTTTTCATAAAAAATACTAGTTAGTACTAATATTCTTTAATTTTAGTTAGCACTAATATAAGTATTCTTTCTAGAAACAAAAAAAAAAAAAATAGTTTTTAAAATCTGATTACCACTTCGATTTTATATTTCCAGACGTCTCGCAATCACTATCGACTTGCAGGAATTTAATTTTGCACAATTGCACTAAAATTAGGTAGGATTGATAGGTTTTTCACGCAAAATTTCATAGACGGTGCCGTAATAGTGAGAACAATATTATGCAAAGTACAAAAATCTTTCGGCCGGAATTGCGTAACGTCATCGAGCGAGAGCAAAATGATTATAACGTTTAGGGGTAGTGGGAGAGGGACAACATGGATATGTATAGCTTTCAAAACATTTAAATTTAAACCTTTCTTTACACCCTTAATATAAAATCAAAAGCAAAATCTAACATACACAATTTGGTTAAAAAAAAACAAGCAGTCATACTTGCTTTGCTTTTATTATCTATAAAGTTATTAAACCATGTTTACTTTACGGTGGGAAGACAGTCAGAAACGATACCCCTTTTTTGTCTCTTGAGCTGCTAAAGTGTTTTGGATCAATGATATTGATATTTTAAGCATCCATTAGCGACAGTAGAAGATCGATCGATCGATTACGATCTGACGCTATACCACCCTATGCTTATGTAACTGCTTAGATTTGGATATAAATGACTATTAATTGAGAAATAAGTTTGATAATCAATAAAATTTCAGTTAGGTTTACGTTAGCAAGTTAAAGAAATGCCGGTATTGGTTTTTAAAGCAACCAAATTACACTTTATCAGATGAAATAATTGGAGGAGTCAGTCAACCTTGAGATGCAAATATCATAACTACATTTTGCATTTTAAATAGTTGCATCTGGAAATCTATAAAGTATAAGTCGTACCTGTTATTTAGAAGATAATAACTAATAATAACTTGAGACACCTCACACGCGGCCGTCTGATCCCAAACTAGGCAGAGCCTGTAACTATGGTAACGAGATTAATAAATACGTACATATTATAGATAAATTACACCCAGACACGGAAAAAAATATTGTGCCTATCATACAATTGTCCTGAATGGGAATAGAACCCACGATCTCTGGTTCGACAATCAGGATCACTACCCACTAGACCAACAGGCCCGTCACTTGAAAGACTTTGTAAACATACATAGAAAATAAAAAGTTTACATGTACTTATAAAATTAAAAAATCTTAGTTTAACAATTATTTATTTTATAATTCGTCATTACAGAAAAGAATGAAAGTGAAAGTCAGACGATAACAGAAGAGTTATGCTACTATAAAGGTATAGTTCTATATTGAAAACATTCATTAACTATCTATATATTTCTTTTAAGTTATTAGTTTTGGATACTTGCAGGATCGATAGAGCGATACTTATTATAAACAACCATACGAGGATTCCTTATGGTCTCCTTTCGGTCTCTGAAAATTTATATAAGGTTTTATAAAAGAAAACTAAACAGACACTAAATCGAATCGTTAATAAAATTGCGGATAAGAAATGGGCGCGTGAGCTAAACTGGGCAACTTCACCAAGGTCTGTCTTGTTTTAGACGGGAGGGATACTGTGCGGGGCTTTGTCAAAATTTACCAAATTTACTACACAGGAAACTAATTAAACTAAGTATATACAGACCGAAATTACTTAATTGCTATGTTATAATTTAGCTTCCAATAGGGATCTGTAAAGTTAATATTCCTACTTTGTAAACAGGTGCGGTGTCTGTTCAAACTGCAGAACAACATATAATCCCGATTGCAGGTAAGATGCTGAAATTCAATAACAACTACACAATTTTTATAGAAGTAAAAGTTTAATCTGTTTTCATAAAATCAACAAGTTTCATTTCTTTTGAGATATGATATCCTCCAAGTACGAATGTGATAACTGTTTGAGAAAAGAAAACTTTAACTAAAAAATTTTAGTTTAAAAAACTAAAAAACACGCTTTTATAGAAAATTCAATAAAAAACAAAAAAAAATTATCGAATTATTGCATTGTCATCGGTTTTTGACAGGTGTGACAAAATTTAAATGAAATCTGGCCGTTTAAAGTGGGTCAAAATCACGCCCAAAGGAGTCGCTTACAAGCATACAAGTGAAGCTAAAATAAAGCGTGTAAAATGAACATCAGCACCCATGCAAGTGACAGCATGATAATAAGTTTAATCATTTTTATCATTACTAAGTGTGTTACTTTACATTTCAGACCGAGGTGTTCTAGTTACAGTACTTACTCCAGTAGAGATCAGAGAGCAAAAGAAAATAATACAAGGCGTAAAGAAAACGCCAACGCTGACAGTAACAGGTATTGTTTTGGGGCGCGGTTTCGCTATTTCTGAATTCATTCATAGGCGTAATATCCGTAGTAGACAATGGCCATGATCCTGACAGCCCATCAGGATCGGGTACGGTAGCTCTTCGAGCTTGCAAGGCAGAAAATATGTGAAACAGCGAAGGCTAGTAGGATTCATTCATGTCCAAGGTCCAGAAGTAGTTGACGGGACGTTTTTGGAGTCAGTGAATGAGTTTCCGGATTGGGTGTACTAAGTATCTCCCGCCTATTTGTCTGATGTTGGAGACACCGTGCAGTTTTAGTCAGTTCGTCTCCCATATAATCTTGATCTGCGATCAGACCGATCGCTATACTATCGTTTAATTATATAATTATTTGTGTCTCTGTCCACAGTGTTTTCTAATGAAGTCTCTACTTTTCAGAACCGAATATAACTTCAATATCATCTGATGTGATGCCCGAAAACACTATGTCTAATAGAAGTAAGTTATAGATAACGTAGCGTAAACACAAATTATTACTATATATAATAATTTAAAACTGTCATATTAAACGTTTCCCGTCAAATTGGGAAATCCAGGGAAATAAAAATTGGAATTAGAGATATACGACATGGTCACATTTATTACGAAACGCTTCAACCGGACAGAATTGTAAGAAATAAGTCAAATAATCATTTTTGTTCCCAGTAATCATAACCGAGCAAAAGTCAGTATTCACAAGTACTTCGATATTTGGGACACGTCAAGAAAGACAAAATAAAGAAGCGGATAATGGTAAGATGTTAAATACATGAGCGGTATACAAATCTTTATTATGTATTGTCTTAAAATAATAGGAAAAGACGTTCAAATGATATCACCAGCTTCGTTTTATTTAGTATCGGTATGAAGAAGTTCAGTACCCCTACAGTATTGTCGAATCTTTCTATACATTGTTTTAGTAAGCCAGATTTTTTTTTTATTTTATTTGGGAGTAATTGCCAGACACATAATATTAATTCATCTATTCATTAGACTAGTCTTTTACTCGTCAAGGAAATGCCTACTTTTTCGACTTCAACAGTGAATATTATTTTTTATATCGCTTAAGCTGTGATTGATTGTAGGTTTAAAGCGACTATCTATAATAACAACTTCTATGATAACAAATAACAATGAACTTCGTTGTCTTTCTGGGGAAAGGATCAACATTAAAATTAGTCGCATGAAAGTGATTTCGGCGCCATAGACGTCTAGAAGAATGTAACCAGCATGCCAAAAAGGGTTGCAAATTTACTCTTATCTGGACTCGCTTCACTGATAGGTATCAGTGCTCAAAGTACTGACCTGTCAAATTTGCGCCAAATAATAAAAAAAAACGATTACTGGATAATTGCTATTTCCCCCTTTCTTCGGATTTTTAAATAAATGGTTCAACAATGTTTCAACAATGAATAGGTTAATAAGGTTTTTATGAAATGTTCTTTTTTAAATCGTTAATGGTCTGGGCTCTATCAATTCTGTAGTACCAATTGGAATATTAAAAGTGAATATTGTCACCAGGAGTTTCAACTGCCAGTAAATTAGTATCAACAATGGACTCAAACACTGAAGATAACAGCGGTAAGGCAAAAAAATATCGTAGTGTTTATTAAATTTCCCACTCGTAATATTGAGACTTATTTCAACACTAGCCGTCCCCGCAGTTTCACGTGCATTTATAGTCACTGTTCCGCTCCTATTGGTCGTAGCGTGATTATATATAGCCTATAGCCTTACTCGATAAATGGGCTATCTAACACTGAAAGAATTTTTCAAATCGGACCAGCAGTTCCTTAGATTAGCGCGTTCAAGCAAACAAACAAACAAACAAGCTCTTCAGCTTTATATATTAAATATAGATAGACTTGAGAATTAACAAATCTTAGTAATAATTTCAAGATAACCTGCAGTATACCCTGTAATTGCTATTGTAATTTCTGTATTAGTCTCTCATCTGGTAAAAACAATTACAGAAAAAGAAGGAATGATGGCATGCGCGACATCTACTTCGGTCACAAATTTAGACCCATGTTCCAAAGACAACGTAAGCACCAAGTCTACTTCAGTGTTGGGGTTGAACACCATGCTGGAAGCAGGTAATGCTGTTATAACTGCGTTACAACATTAACCAAATGACAAAAACAGTTATTGACTTTCTGAATACATCTATTTTGTTTGACTATCTTAAGAATATGTGTATGTTATGTACGTATTTTATTAACTGTAATATGCGCTGATACATGATATTATTAGGTTTATATGAATATTAGGTACGTAGGTATTATAATGTTAACAAACTTTAGGTAAAGTTAGTAAAAATATGAGCGCTTTGGTATTTACTGTAGGCTTGTATTGTTCCTTGTGATAAATAAATAGTAAATTTCTTAAAAAGAAAGTTATTTCATCACTACTTGACGATTGACGTACATAATGCAATTAATATAGTCGTGTATTACGTAGAGTACGTGACCACTTTTTCAGTAATATACTGGTAGCAAGAATATTGTCTGACTTCTGACTTCTGCCAAGAAGTGTAAATGGGGAGACATAAATGAGGGATCATTTGTTTTATTTTCCAAGCAAGGAATAGAAAAACATATCGCATTAACGCATACAGCAAACGTATTAACGCATACAGCTTTCTCTGTAACATTCTTTAACGTGCGGATACGTGCCCTATTGGACTACCAGTGTCTGAGCAGGATCTGTGCTCTTATTCCAAAATTTGATGATGATGTGATGTTGAGATGTATTTTGGTAGACGTACCTTTAATGCCTAAATGTGGTTGCAGAAATCTTACTAAGCAACTTAATAAAGAAAGCGTTGATTGACGTTGATACACAAGCTTCGCGCTTCATGGACTTCCGGGAAAGTATCAGTAAGCGATTATTTTTGTTATAAGTATCTAGTACATGGCATATATTGCAAATTTCCTTGACAATAAGGAGAAATGTGAATGTGTGCAATTCTTAATTGCAACCATGCTGATCAAAAATGTTTTCCAAAACCTACAATAACTGTAGAATGTTTTAATTTTATACGATGTTTTCGATGTACGGGTATATTACAAAACACGAATACACAAACATGATTTTTGTGTTATGTCTGTGTTATATGACATTTTCCAACTAAAACGACTTAAAAAGGCTTGTTAGGAGAAATGATTAAATGAAAAACAATGTTGATGATAGAAAGCGACATGATTCAATTCACCTCAGACGTTACTTTTTAACGTTGGAACACAGGTTTTCATAGGCTATTAATTTTTTTCAGAAACTTATCCTACATTCGCTACTAAGAGTACCTACACTTGCGTGGGACTTGATTCCAAATCGATCTGGGTTAATTCATCTAAGGTAGCTAAACTGTGTATAGACACTTGCGTGCAAGCCGAAGAGTCATCAAACAAAATGATTGAGACGAACATAAAAGAAGGTATGCCATATCGATGTATATAATTTATTGTCATATTCCATAATTCCGAAGGCAGGAGAACATTGAATGACAGGTCCGAAAGCGTTAGGGTGGAACGTCTCCCACAATGGGCCGACGACCTATTCAGTAACATGTAGCCACTGAATTGATATGAGAACCTGCAGTTTTAGATTCAATCCCATGAAAAAATGTAATTTAATAAAATTCAAATCTTTCTTTCCTTTTTTGGTATACTCCCCGTATAACAAACATATATATCTATAATTCACATTATATTAAATTGAAGGCATATTCTGTGGGTTTACTTGCATTCAAAATAAAGTCAAATTCGTATAAGTTCACAACACATCATTCACCGGAACATACTGAAAGACAAAAGTAACTAAATCTCATCGTTTACTTCAAAAGCGTCCATTCAACAATTGCGCTTAATGGTTCGGAAACGTCGATATTCCTGTATAAAATGTTTTAGGGCTTTTACATCCATATATTCACGCCTTTTGCTTCTGTTCTTCATACTTCATAAGCTTATTCTACAGCTATTTGACCTTTCATACACCTGTTTTGGGTGCTCCTGACCTCTCCCTTTTATCATTGGTTTTTAATTAATTTGAATCATATTAATTTAGTTTCATTATGAAATCATTTTATTTATATAGAAGTAATGCTTGCAGCACATTGCCACAACAGTGTTTCATGTATGACGTTATACTATGGTCAAACGGAATCGGTACAAACGACTTTACTTGAAAAGGAATCTGAAAAATGTGGTTCGTATTTTATTAATTTTTTTAGCGGGTTTATGGAGAAGTAGAAGTGTCAAAATTAGAACCCGTTTGTTTTTTATATTCAGTTTAAATCTTCCTGGAATTTGAAGCGTTTTACATTTAAAGTACAGAAAATAAATTATTTGCATTTGTCTTGTCATTGTCGGTAAAAACAAACGAGTAACAAATACAAGCAAACTATAGCATGCATTTATTAAGGTTACTAAGGATGGCTAGTCTTACAACCAACATATAATGTCAGATTTATATACCTACATAAGTATACATGAGCCGCAACATACTAATATATTCAACGCATGTTTCAGGTAAAAATATTTGCGCCTGTGTTGCTCCCAGCTCTCAAGATTGCGACACAAATACAGAAAACATATCCAGTAAGTAACCAGTTCAAAACTGAAATGTAGATGGTGCCATGAAGCTGTTTTGAGTTAAATTTAATCAGAAATAATTACAGCATAACAGATTCTAGACAAGCTTTTAATAATAATGTTGTATTTACTTAAGTTTACGGATCAGGAATTAAAAAGGCTATTAAAAAAAGGAACTTGCAAAGAAACCATCATACTTATATTTAAAAATACTATTTCTAATCAAAAGATAAAAGTTCTAAGTAAAGATAAAAAGCTGGTAGACGTATAAGGATTCCGGCAGCCTCATGTATGTACTGGCTAGAGCATCAATGCGCATTGTAATGACAATGTAAGTAATATAAATCCATCAAGCACACTTCCAAGTATTTCTAAAAACCAACACGACAGTTGGTACGGCCGTTTGTTTTTGTAAATTAAATAAGTGTACGATTTTACAAACAGATATGACGCAATCCGTGCAACCTTCTATTTTGCAAGTTCAGAAGAGCGTTGAAGTGTCCAACAACCCCTTCACCAACTCGCTCACTTCCAAATCTCAACTGAAATCCAGTAAGATACTTTTCATTCTAATATATTTGTTGGTTATCTATCCTTCTACAAATTGGTAAACAATCTCCTTGCCAGACCATGTCTACAGTTATGAAAGAATCCACAGCTTAGCTTTGTCACGGTCTCTCCAGTGTTCTGATGCCTCATTTTTAAACCTCCGTCGGAAAAAGAGGGGTGTTATAAGTTTGACGTGTCTGCGTGTCTGTGTGTCTGTCTGTGGCATCGTAGCTCCCAAACGAATAGACCGATTTAAGTGCTTTTTTTTTGTTTTAAAGGTGACTTAATCGAGAGTGTTCTTTAATATAATTCAATAAAATCTGTCCAGCCGTTCGAAGATCATCAGCTCTTTTCTAATCATTGGAATTTTCGAGTCGGGGGTATTTTAAATTTATGATTATTACAGTTTGCATTTACTAAAAGAGATGTCCAATCTCCCATAATATATTTTAGTCAGCCACCGTTTTGCACGAGTGTCTCTGTCAGCAAATGAATGGGGTTATACTAGTTGCAGAATTTTAACCAAAATCAGCAACGGCTTCTCTAAAAAACCAAACGTAATAAATTTACCTACACGAGAAGATTTTCTGGTCAAACATGCTTTACTTTGATGTCCAAATAAACGTCAGTCACTTGATTAAGGTTTACTTTCATGTTTTTGAAGTCTATTTTCATGGTTTTAACTATTACGCAGGTTATAAAAAATGTAGCTATTGCTCAGGAATAACTACGTTTAATATTCTTTACAGATATCAATAACCAACTAATTTCACTTTCACGACTAATCGGTACAAGAAGGAAAGCAAGTTCCTTCATTGACAACTATGCTCCTACTGCGGTACTTTCTAGCAATCTCGATGCCGATAAATGGATGAGAGCCTGCACGTCCATGCAGAAAGATGCTTACGGTAATCATCAGACCATTATACTCGTAATATATTATTTAGAAATTTACTTTTATCTTATACGTTTAAAAGAAGTCAAAAGAAATAATTCCACAAAGTGGTTTGGCATAAATTTAGTTTTTGTAAAAGTAATATCAAAAACTTATAATCGCGATTGAGAATTTTGTGACATATCCAAAAGTAAACTCGCGTCGCAGTTTAGGTGACATAGAAGTAACTTGTTTTTTGTATAAAGCATTATTTTGTTTTATATTATTTATTATTTAGGTGGCAAATATGCATACAGCCTCTAAATGGTAAGCGCACTTGGCGTACGAGTGATGCCTGTTATATACAATACACCAAGAGAATTATTTAAATTTTTTAATTGTTAAATTTTAAAAAGAAAACCAAACTTTGAGCAAAGGCCGCACTACGACGTGCTGTATAAAGTAGTATTTAGTTTCTATATTATGGATAACAAGAGGAATATTATCATTAATTTCAGCATACCAGTCATATATAAGACCAGAGAAAGAGTTTGAAAGCTCACCACTTCCTATCAAGTCCTCAACATCTGCTATCTTCAGTTTTTTGGGAGAGAAAAATTCGACTGGTATGTTCTTTAAAATTACAATTTTTAAATTTATCGTAAAACACAAACTTGGTGTTGTTAAAAATCGTACCTCGTGCAAAATGTAAAATATTCTGAAATATGATATAGCGGTATCCAGAGTAAAGGCGACCAATGGTATCGTTAGAGTAGGTAGGATATCATTTAACGAGGTAATAGTGAAATACTTTCATTTTATAACATACTATTGTGTTCCTAATGTTAGACCAAAAGGCTTGATATACAAGAGCGGCACGTTGTCAACCGCAGAGGGAACTGCAGCCGTCGACAAACGTCTGCGGCAGCCGTCGACATGACAGGATCAACTGACAATGTTTCTAAAGGTCTACGGGCAGATGCCGACGCGTAGACGCCTGTCACCAACGGCTGTCAACAAGTACCGGCTGCCTCTGCCGTTGATGACGTGCCGCTCGTGTATATGAAGTGACGATTACATTGACAGTGCGGAAGTTCTGATATTGCAATAGTTTATATACATCTTCAATCGCTTACCATCAGACTGGCCGTGTGTACATTTGCCACCTCACTCTTTTAAGATGTGTACGTAGTTGTACTAAATTTATAATTATTATTAATTAAGATACCTCGTTGTCAATAAAAGTTGTTAATTATCACACAGACATTCAATATGAATTAGATGATTACGAAATAAATGAAAACCTTCAAATAAAAACAGACCTAAATTTTTACATATTCTATGGAATATTATTTTATGAATATGTACGGAATGAGAATCTCGTAACAATTTGAAAGACCTTAAGCTTTAAAGCTTAATAAAAATGTACTGTCATTTTTTAAAACTAATTAATTTACTGCAGTGCCATCTGAAGTAAAGAACCTAGTGTTAAATGATAGTCTCGCCGACGTACTACCAACATGTAGCCCAAACTATGATAAACACCAACAGCCAGAACCCACGTACCGTACGTTAATGGTGGACGCAGTTACATCAGGTACACGAGATAATAAACACTTGTTTTTCTTATAATTAATTTCCAAACATACCAATTAAAATACCTTTTCCAGATCAGGTTCTAAGAAGTAACAAGCATGAGTTTGAGCATCAAGCCGTCCCAACCGTTCACGAAACAGGAATAGGTATGCTAACCAATTTGTGATTACAATCTTAAAAAAAAAGAACAATAAGAAATAATAATAATACATTTTATGAACAATAATAAACATGGTTTTATAGAACAACAGAATCCATAGAGAAAAAGAACTTGTGATGGATGGATGGATGGATAGATGTTTGTTACTCTTTCACGCAAAAACCACTGAACCGATTGCGATGAAACTTGATGTAGATAGTTGGAGACCTGGATTAACGCATAGGCTACTTTTTATCCTGATATTCCCACGGGATCGGGACTTACGCGGGTGAAACCGCGGGGCGCTGCTAGTAAGGAATAATGGGTAGGAAGAGGCACCTAGGGTAAGGGATACCGCAAGTCGGATGGGGAACGGAATTGAGACTGCAGTAGCTCGCGGAGGCCGGAATCACGTTTCCGAATGTCCTGTATTTTCTGTGACCGGAGAGGCCATTAAGATTAGCTGGCTTGATTTAGATAAACAACATGCAATATTTGAATTAATCCTACTAATATTATAAACGTGTAAGTTTGTGAGAATGTATGGATGTATAGATTTTTGTTACTCTTTCACGCCAAAAGTACTGAACAGATTAAGATGAAACTTGGTATGTAGATAGCTGGAGATCTGGATTAACATATAGGCTACTTTTTACCCCGATATTCTTACGGGATCGGGACTTACGCGGGTGAAACCGCGGGGCGCTGCTGGTATAATTTAATTCAGTATAGCGATATACAACAGCATTAAACAAATAACTAAATAATTTTGGACGTTCCATCGCAAACAATTATATTTTATATGGAGAAAACTTCGACAAGAACAACCTAAATAAATTTAAAGCCCGGTAAACGATTAAACATGTTTGTCAAATTTTAGAATTTTGTTTATAGATAAATTATTATTTTGCGTAGAACTTCAAATTAGTTCAACAAACATGGTCTTAGTTATGACGCAGTATTTGGTTTTCTAACAATTTTAATTCTTTGCTATACCATAGCATATAGGCTTATAATTATCTTCATGTCCAACATTTTCTTAATGCCTTTCTTTTCATTTTATCTATGTATAGTTTGGATTTTCTTTTCATGGGTTTCCTGGGGTGTGGCAAATCTCTGTATCAAGATCTCTTGATACAGAGATTTGCCATAAATTCATTAAAAGTCTCTCTCAAACACGTCGAACGCATAGATTGTTCTGTAAGTACATTAAACAAAGCCGTACAGTATCAAATAATTAAATAAGCACCCAATTTAAACTGGTCAAATATTTGTGAAATCTTTTGTTCGTTTACGGGACCCTTGTCCCTCGTGTCACCTACTAAACAGGCTCAATAAAAAGTGGCTAATAAAAATAGCAATCTCTAAAGTTATGCGGCATATGTACAGTCTAGTGCAGTCGAAACTATATCGACCAATTTTATTGTTCTTACTTCAATTTTATATACTGTTCTTTGATTTTTTTTCTTTCAATTGACTCTCTTCTTGGGGTTTTTTATCTCAAGGAACAGGAGTCACTATCTCATCAAATTTGGGTGGGATTAATAAAAAAATATATTTATTTGTAGCGTTACCATTATTTTGTAGTGTGTCCGTCAGTGTTCGGATCAAATTCGCTTATTTCCAACATATGCTGTATACATTTCTTTGTACATTTACAATCGCTTTCAATTCTTTATTTATACCAAATTATTAAGACGTGTGACTTTTCTAGGTACAAATTCGGATCCAATATGTCAACATAGATCGGCGAGTGTTCTGACTTCAAAATGTATCCTTCCGACGTGTACGACATGTAATTATGTTCTGAATTCCGGAAAATCACCTCATACACGTAAGTTTTTCACCTAATAATATCTACCTTTGTAGATTTTCTTCGTAGATTCCCTTATTCGACTTCTGGATAGCCTTCATCTGTAACTTAGATATGATTAAACATAGTAAATTGTCATGGACCCACATTAGAGGCTACGAGGAGATTACGTTACCTACTCACATATTTCTCTTGATACACTTAAGGTGGTATTTATCTAAATAATTCCAGGAATATCTTTCGTGACAATTACGTACATACAGGTCGCATGACGTAACTCGAGGTTTGCTAAATTTTATGCTTGTCTAATTTAAAGGATTTGTTTTATTAAGGAATTGTATTTACCAATCCATTCCAAATGTACAGCTAACAAAATTTTCAACAAAATAAGGCTTGGGGTTATTGACTTGGCGTAGGTGTTGTAAACCTTTTTTGACTATAGTATTTTTATATAAATCGTAGTTATTGGATATACTTAATATATCGGATATTCTATAGCCCCAGTGTTTTAGAACATCTTGCACTACAAAATCGCTAACCATTCATTGTGCAGCATTATATGTGCGTTTATGTTCTCCTAACCTTGATACCATGCAAAGTTTATGTAAAACGTTTATACCTTCTCCCCAGAAGATTTTTAAGTAGATATATTTTGAAGATTTAATCGTAACCGCAGTGTGTGTATTTGTAAATTCAAGTCTAAAACTTGAAAAAAAATAATCGTCGTCTTTAATACATTTATAAAATATTTAATTATAATTTGTATCCCAGCTTGCAAATTCGTGTATGGAAATCCTACATGTGTGGTGCACAAGCAGTCCTCCAATGTCGAAGTACAAACTACAGGAGCACCACGTGAGTCTTAATCCAGAAACATACTACTAAAACCAGACGCCACGCGACGCGTGTTGAGTCGAATCAAATCCTATCATTTTCTATGAGTAGAAACACTGTACAGCCGACGCGACGCGACATCGGGATTTGATTGGACCAACACGCGTCGCATGTCGTCGGGTGACATCGGGCTAAATAGTATGTGTCTGGCTTTAATATATAATATATTACACCTCTTTTTACGACAACTTAGTAATGGGGCAATTGTTTAATTTGTATGTTTATACAGAACATATTATGTTGTATATTAATGAATATTAGCATTTACTATATTTATCGCCGAAAAAGAGAGTTAATAGAACTGAAAATAATCAAGCTATTTGTGTCTCGTTAAATACAGGACACCTAAGGCCATAACTTATTTTTATTACATAGATATAAATAATGATGAAAGTACAGGGTTATTGTATATTCTAACAAATAACTATATTATTAACAGTTTTAGTCCTTTGGCCCTAATCCTACACGTCACTGCGATCATTCTCATGTGTATCCATATGGTAACAAACAATTAGCGATAATTGCGACATATCAACAACACTGACATTCAGAAATAGCCAATCTTTTCAACTAACGACGCGTAAAAAGACACGGGAAAGTTACGTCAATTACGTTTGGTTACTTGAATACTTTGGCGACTTACGTGACAAAGCCGCAGTGCATACGACTTTAACGTCAGCTGTCGTGGGATCCATTGCCGCTCAGTAAAAATATTTGCATGTCAAGTTAGCATTGTTTAGTCATATCAGTTTAAGCAATTGTCTTGGTGTTTTTGTTTATAATATGTATGTATTTCCAAAGTAAGAAAAAGTATTTAAATATTTTTATCTGTGTTCTAGAACCCATAGTGTGCTTAATTTGGATCTAGATAGTGCTGTAATATTTCTCAGAATAGGAAAGTACTCTAACCTTTAACAAGGGGCGGTCTCCCTTCATGAGTCAATCAGTCAACAGAAGGTAGGACGCCCCCCAGCCAGGTGGACTGACAACCTGAGGAAGGTAGCTGCGATAGATTGAATGCGGAAGGCTGAGGACCGGGTGCTATAACGCACGTTGGGAGAAGCTTTGAACCTTTAAGATTGAAGATTGGAACCTTTAACATACATTTCTCTTAATCTTAACAACGAACATAAAATCGTTGAAATGTTATTATTTCAGGAGTGGGTATGGTGCAAGCAGAGACGTTAGTGGAACGCTCCGATGTTGGAGTATTGACCCCTTTCTTCGGTATGTTACCCATTCCGGAGCATTTCAGTAAGAAAAAGTCTAGCGTTATAGGAACTGTTTTGACACCGAAAGGTAAACATTATTTTATATTTATGTTTATCTTTTCACTTCATAAATGTATTTTGAAACCCGTAGGTACATTAATACAATTGTATTCAATTCCTTGTTTGTTGATGACAATGCATTTAATCATTAAATTCTACACGATATACAACAGTTTACGCAGTATTCAAATATGCACGTTTCCTACCGTCACTTTCACGCAAGTCATTTTTATTAATTTGTTCGCAAAGATAATTTATCTTTGTAACGACCTAAATACTTCCTCATCTATAACTGACTGGAATTCCTGTACCGGTTGGAGTGTCGAACGTTTGGCATTCGGATTCGCGTGCTAAACGAAATAGGCCCGTACTTGTCATACAGTGCAGTGTAAGATCTTACTCTACATGCTCCTTCGGTTAATCTCATTCTATTGTAAACCAACCCCATCCATAACGCCCAGACTTGTCTCTTGCGATCTTTAAAAATCATATTGGCGCCAACTAACTGCTGTCCTACATCCTCTTTTATGTGTGACTTGATAGGTCAGTTCTGCCTTAACTTATATATGACTCCATCATCATCCATTCCACGTTTATTCTTACAGCAGATTCGGACATGGGACAATGGGAACTTAACAGTAATTAAGTTTCTTTGTCGGCTTTGCTGCTGCTGCAAGTTGTCCTGACCACCTTGTATTATATTTTAAAAAAAAATATATATATATATATATAGTTATTCTCGTCCCATATAGTACTCTCCTTAGACACACAATTCCTTAGAACGAATTCTTGTATATATGTAAATATATAATCTGAATCTAGGAAACGGCGCCAACGATTTTGATACAGATAGACTTTTGTATTTTAAGTTCAACTGTATAGTTGTATTTTCTGTAAAAATGCAATTTTACAAAAAAAAATACGATTTTACAAAAAGCTACCGAGCAAAGCTCGGTCTCCAAGGTACTTAATTTAATACAAACAAGTATTACACAAAAGTCTTTCTTGCTTAGAACTTGCTTAACCCTTTATTAACCATATCTAAGTCGGCAATATGTTTATTTTACATAATGCAATTTTGTTTTCTAATGTTGCGTGAACAAATTATCACCCATGTAATTTCTTTGACAAGAAACAATCCCAAATTTATCTCATTATATCTATTAATATGGGTTGGTTGGTGGCAAAATGAGTACCAAAACTGTATGTTATTTGCTCTTTGTCATTCGGTACAGTAATCCCAGATACGCCCCCTCATACTTAACCGTTGATTTATGAACGACATTTGGAAGAAAGCCGCATCATTGGCAACGAATCAATGACTTTGTGTTTTCACGTCATACTGAATGTTCCTTATATATATTTCCGATAAATATTTACTCGTTACTACTTTTTTTCGTGGGAGAGCCATGCTTAGGCACGTATGGGCCGGCTCGACCGGCGTCATACCACGGGCTCACAGAAAACCGGCAGTGAAGCAATGCTTCCATTACTTTTCGCCGCGTGAGTGAGATTACCGGAGGCGCTAACCCTTCCTTCTCCCCTTTTCCATTTCCCCCCCCCCCTCTTCCCCTACTCCCACCTTAAAGGGCGGCAACGGACTTGTGACTCTTGAGTTGCAGGTGCCCATGGGCGGCGGTAGTCATTTACCATCACGTGACCCGTCTGCTCGTTTACCCCCTATACCATAAAAAAACTCACTAAGATCTTACACTTTTTCAACATCTTAACTAATAATATTACAAATACGAAAGTGAGGTTTTTCGTTTGTTACGCTTTCACACCTTAACTACTAAACCAATCATCATAAAATTTGCAAATATATTTAAAAAAAAAACGTGAGCTGTCTTTGGGACACCCGGTTAGAACGAAGTCGTTATATATATTATACAGCGTGTAAGTTTGAGCTACGTGAAAAACTTACAAAAACCTCTTTCTGTTTATACTTATCACAATACGAAAGTCAGTTCATCATAAAAATGCGAGATTAAGGATTTATAGTACGCGGTATTCTTTTTGTGCGGTACGGTGACCTTAAACGTACGGAGCCGTCGAAGCAGCTGATTGCATAAATATTGTTTAATTGATTACATTGCAGTTTTTGGCCGTATATGGTATATTTTCGGTAAAATGTTCTCGTTACTCATTGTGATATTGAATTGTGTAGTAAACTATAAAAAAAAAAAAAAATGCCAGCAGAATGATGGTCTGAATACACTATTTCAATATTCGGTACGGTGTTTCTTACACCCTGTATATTTGATGGATTGAATAAACTGTATCAAAATATAGTTAATATAGTAAAAACACGAATACAAGACATTACAGTAGTATCGCGCAGAATCCATAGATAGCGTAAAAATAAAATAAATCAATGGTGCCGATTCTATTATAACCCTCACCAAACCAAAACCTGACTTAATTTCTTCGTATGAAACCAACCCTGTCTTCTTTGCAACAAGGTCTATTTGTTACTGGCATCTATTTCTCAGCGCCACTAAATTTCACTAAAACCTGTCAACGTATACTCCACTTTATTTCCACGCAGTGAGAGTAATTACCGTATACAAACTTGTTCAAAACGAACTAACATGACGTTATTTTACTCGACACCTACGAAGACGCATACTAAAAACACAGAGCAAAAGAGATGGCATTCAACGGATAGCGGCTCTCGCTACGTGGTATTAAAGTTTATTTAAGCGTGTCAGACTTTAGTTGACAAATAAATTGCTTATTTCGATAGCGACATATGTTACCTACTTGTTTAAATTTGAAATAAGACCTTGTTTCAAAGTGCACAAGGTTTACATCTTGTATTAAGAAAATTTAGTTAATTATAGTCAAGAGAGTAATACAACAGAATTCACACCAATGTCTGCAATTTTCGTTGCGCTAACACTTTTTTCCGGCTAGCCGGCCGGGCGTGGAGCGTCGAGAGTCTGAAATGTAACGTGCGATAAGGAATTTCATTCCAATACTCTACTGTTACAATTATTCGAGCGAAGCCGCGGGAATAAGCTAGTGTTTAATAACCTATGTAGAAATATGAAAGAACTCTCTATTGAACCATAAAAATGTTTACGTTCCGTGTAACCCTTGGGTTCGTTAAAATTGGGTAAATCTTGTACCTATATATTTTTTCGCTAAAGTTGTTTGAGCAAAATACTCGTGTAGATTATAACTTTTATAGGGATTTAAGACTTACCCTCGGGGCGAGACTGTAACACGTATTAACTTGTTAATAAAACTCAAATACCAATGTTCGTAGGCACCTTATATACACTTATTTATCTTTATTTTAATTAATTGTTGCCTGAGGTATCTCCGGTCCGATTCGACCTTCAAACTCTCTAAAAAAGAGCGAAGGTAGTCCTACCTCAAACGCCGACAACGCGCTTCTGACTGTGGTCACTTGCCGTCAAGTGACCCGTCTGCTCGTTTGCCCCCTATGTCGTAAAAAAAATGCTAATTATGAATTTGTAATTTATTTATGTATACCTAGTCGTTTTCTGCATTATATCACTTATGTTTATGGTCACTGCTCCGCTCCTAAAGACTGTAACGTGTTGATAGATAACCTATACCCTTCCTTAAGAATTAGGCTAAAATATCCAAAAAGATGTTTTTTATTCAGACATTTAAGTCATGAGATCATAGAGCGTTTAACCAAAAACAAACTCCTCAGGTTATGATGTTCATGTTAAGATAGGATATCATTTTGATATAGTAGAATTTTATAGTCATTAGTAATTGCAGATAAATAATAAGTAATTGTAGATATTTCTTCATTTATATATAAGTATATTTTTAAAAGTTCATGTTCTAAATAACCATGAAACTACTTGACAGATATTTTTCTTTAGTATACAAAGCGCTGTACGACACTACTAAAATGATAGTCAATGAAGATACTAACGAACAGCCTGTGAGAGATTCCTCTACAGCACCCGCACCTGCTGCAGCTGTTTCTAACAGAAATACACCACCAGAAAAAAGTTCATCTCCGAGTTCCGTGCCAGATAAAGGTTAATATGCATGTGCCTGTTAAGACAAATATGTTTTTTAACAAGCGTTGGTATGTTGAATTTTGTAAAAACATATAAAATGTCATGGTCAAATAAATATCTGAATAATTCCATAAGAGCCTGGTTTGGTTATAAAGTAGATATACACTTTTACCAGACAATGTAGATGACTGTTATTTTTTAGCGATAATATAGTTATCATTAAAAAATGTATAATTAAAGATATAACAAAGAAGCAAAACCATTAAATACATTAGTAAGAAAGGGTGATTTACAAGTATGTATGTATTGCTATTAACGTGTACGTATTTGTAGCACGGGTTATGTTTCTCATGTTGCATAAGGTTAAATTCAGAATCATTCAATTCGTTGTCTAATTTGTATAGCTTTCTTCTAGGATTTACATAAAACCCAAGTTTGTGAGTTTTTGGGTTTTGAAACAAAATTTCAATTCTAAAACACAATAGAGAGCATAATTATTTTCACAGTTATCCACTAAAACTATGTAAACAATGATTATCTTACCAAAAATCTTGATTTTTTTAAACTGGGATATATGAAGAAGAACGTAACACATTGCATTTTCCTGTCTATCCCACTAATTCCATTGATCTAGTCCATCGATTTTCAATCCGCCACATTATGTTATCTGCCACTGTACTAGTGTCCAGAAACTAAATAAAATTTCAATAATGATATCTATTTTCCCTAGGCATTCATCATGAGCATACCATTAAGTGCACGAAAACAGAAATCGCTACTACGGCTCAGACTTCATCGAACGTGCTCCGGACACAGACAATTAATGTTCCGCTAGAAGGTAAAGCGACAGGAGACTTTATTAAGATTTATAAAAGAGACAGTCGGAAAAAAGGTATTGACCAAAACAGTAGCCAAAATACATACGAATTTATTAAAGTCATAGAAGTACACGGGAGCCAAATAGAAGATATACAGAAGCAAAAGAATTTTCAAACTAATGAAAGTCAAAAAAAATCTCCAAATAATGACGAGAAAGAAAAGTATGGGGTAGAAAGAGAAAAACTGGAAGACGTTCCCAATACGGAAGACCCCAAGTCAAGACAAGAATGTAGAGCACAAGATAGTAGAGAAAAAGATGGCCAAGAGGACACTAAACGATTAGAAGCCGTTAGCCCCGTAAAAGAAGGTATAATACCGCGTAAAGATCATGTACTTAATGACGCTGTTCTTCTTTACTCTTCTCTTGATATCATATTGTTATAGTATGTAGTCAGCATACCGTCCTTTCACTTGCTTTAAGCTTGATATGGAATTTATGATTTGTTTCAGATTAACAGATTACGTAGCCTGTAATAGTTGTCATAAAAGTTTATTATTTGTAGCAGGCGTAATGTAGCTTCCCCACTACGCCACACTGAGTGTTGTGGGTTCGATTCCTACACGTTAGAAAAATTTGTGTGATCCACAAATAGTTGTGCCGAGTTTGGATGTTCTTCGTTTTTAAAAACCCCTGCGGCACAGGAATATTTCCTAGTGCACTCGCAGTTTTTTTTTTAAAATCATTCCAACTTTTCTGGGTACATAACATCTCAAGTTGCATATCTTATCAAATAATTTGAATCATAAAATATTTGGATTTGTTTATTTTTAATTTAATTTAGCTGTTGGACTCGAAAGGTAACCAACCATTCTTTACGATATGCTCATGACCGGTACCAGGGTAGATATGGATAAGAATCATGGTTCCCTTCAATAGGTTATTGTTTTAGAGCTCATAGCTACTTCGACCATTTCTGGTCTGTACCGCACTTTTGCTTTATAGTTTATTCAACCAAACTAGCTACTATACTTTATCTGCAACCTTCCCTATTCCAAGTCAGCTAGTAACGCAACTCAACGCTACTAGAGGGTAAGATGGGATCATGATCATAGCGTGATATACCACTGATACCTAACTACTTGTCCTATCAACACTCACTACTATGACTCCTGTATATATGCCAGGAAATCGTAGAGTAAAAGACGATGGAGAAGGTTAATTTTTTTTTAAATACAATCAATGATATAGGTACTAACTTATCATTACATCATTGTAGGAGAATCTGAAGACCATCTAAAGACAAATTTAGTGACGTCATGTCGCTACTACAGTACCTTACTCGGTAAGCAGTTGGGAAAAGTAAAAGACAATTGTAAGTAGTTTATTTATATTGTTATGGTTTTCCATCTAGCAGAGGGAATACTAAAGATAAATTAATTGGCAAAACAGTTTACTCCACTATTTGTAATAATAAATATTTTTATTATAATAAAAAGGTTTGAAGTATTGTACATTATCAAAAATAATTTACAAATTCAACATTGCGGTCCGGAAGGTAGCTAACGACATTATTCGCTAACAGATATTTTTAAATTTTTCGATAAGCAGTCTACAAAAAATATAAAGTTTTAATCTCCAGAAAAAATATCGAAATGAAGTTAGCGTGTTTGCTTATTAAGCCATCGTAAAAGATGTTCTGTATGCCATACTCTAGGCTGCGAATAGATTGAGTAGACCGCTGAAGCCACGGTGTGGCGGTGTTGGAATTTTGAGAACAAAACAAAGAAAAAATGTTGATGTTTCCTGGAACGCTATTTCAAAGTCATCACGTAAATCCTTCTACATTCTAAAATCTTACTGCCCTGGGATCTTTCAATCTGCCGTTTGATCATTTCACTTATCGATTGTTTTCCAACTTACCGACTTACTTCCAAATTTAACAACTTCATGTTATGCCATTATGTTCATCAATAGGTAAATAAGAACATTTATACTTCATATAAATAAAAAATATTAGTGACTTCACAGTGACGAAGCATCTAACAATGTCTCCAGACGAGGTCCAAGTATGTGGTAATCAAGATCCCCGTTTTTCCATATGTACTATGAAGCCAAGCGGTCGAGAAAACCTGGCCTGCCAGACAGTCAAAAGAACAGTTCATGAGAACGGAGGAAGTCATCTTTGCGTGTTGTCACCAGCAACTTGTTTAACAGATATTTGTAAAAACGATAAGGATCATCTCAAGTCCGTCTACACTATTCTTTCGGCTATCGAGGGTCGTATGCGTAGACTTAATATAGATAGTCCAAAGTCATTGAGCCGGGAAGATAGATGGCTCTAGTTGCTGTCAATTGTAATATTATGTGTTCCGAAATCATCTCGAGCCTGCTAGATAGATGGCTCTGGTTTACTTTAACTGTTGTTGGTAGTTTTGTAATTATTTTTTTTTAAGAAGGCCTATCTCATGTTCCAAGATTTTTTTATTTACTTACTACAATGTACGTTTCTACAGTTTTTAGCTTTACGAACAGATATCAACAGATTTTAGATTGAGATATACCTTTTGTTTGTTTAACGGTTTGTGATATTAGAACTGTTGTAAACAATGTGTTTTACTTGAACTTAGCAAATTGTTTCGATGTGATGATAACTAATAAAAGAAACGATTTCGGAATTAGTATTTTGACAGGGCAATAAAAAATAATAAATGTTATTTTCTTTTATTTGACAGGATAAAAACTTTGTAGCAAAAGGTTTCATAATATAATTTATAGCCAATTAACATTAAATTATCGACTCCATTCCGAATATATTTTAATTTGTTTGCTGCTAATCAGTTATAAATTAAATTAACAATGTTCCTATAATTCTTACACATACATATGTTGACAAAGTATAGCAAATAACGTTGCCAAATCCATTAACATTTTTTGTCTAGTGTAGTAATTGTCTTCGGGCGGGTCTGGAATCCAGTGAACGCTGGACCTGAACCCGTCTGTCTTGATATTTCGAAATTTCCATTTACAACTAATATTATGTAAGACGCCATCTACCGGAAGGTTTAGAAATTACTGGACATAATTACAGAACTATTGTATGTGTGATGGCGCTTGTCAAATTATGCGATAGGTTTGGGAAACATTGCAAATGCGAACTTATTGTTTTCTAACCAATGAAATTCCAAGGAAAATGGATATGCTTGCAATTGCAATTTTAACAGATAGGGTGTCCAAACATGAGGTGTGCAGTGCAATTGGTTGATTCTTATGAGGAAAATCGTGTAGAAAGTTTAGCTCGAGGCTAGGAGATTCTAATGTCTATGGTAGATGCCGAACCACTATAGTAAAATGATTGACTCGCTGCAGGACTCGGCGGGATAAACATATTACGCGCTCGCTCCCATTTATGGGTAGCTTATGGCCCTTTCGTGTCAGCGTCGGGATGTGAATTACTGCATATACAAAAAGTCGATAAATGCTTTCGATCTAAATGACATTAAATTTTGTTGTGACAGTGAAATAAATCGTGGAAATAAAATATTAAACTAGGTAAGATTCATCGTCACTGTCCTCTTACAACTTCTCAGATACCGAGCTAGCATCCGCACCGCTTTCGGACTTAACACCGGTCATTAATGAAACTCGGCGAGCGAATAATCCTACTATAAGTGGATTTAGTACGTCAAAACTTAATACTCTGTGTTATATCGGAACAGGGTTATTCGCATAATTCATTACAACATCACAATTTATATACAAACAAAAGCTAGCTACAATATACAAAGGTTAATTCTGCAGCATATATGAAAATTTTATATATACAAAACGAAATATTTACATTAGGAAACAATAGCTCCGACCACAGCTAATCTATTATCACGTGACTGCAAACACCAACCGTATCATTACGTCATTAACCTATAGACAAGCCGACAGCTGTCAGTTGGTATCATAATATTAACTACAGATATACTACTCTATGGAGCAGCCAGTTTATCGGTTAGTTAGTCAAACTCGTGTTGCGGATGCTAGTGGTTTAGCGGGAATTATTTATTATATAATTTTATATTAAAACTTCCCGATAAAACACTCGCATCGCATTTGATTACGTCACTAACCGATTAACTGACAGTTCTCCAAAGAGTAGTATAAGTAAAAATGTAGTTAAAAGTATGATACCAACTGACAGCTGTCAGCTTGGTCATCGGTTACTGACGTATTGGATCTGGTTGGCATTTGCTATCATGTGTTAATGGTTACTATTTTAGCCACTTTCAATCAATTTTAATAAATATATTTTAGCTTTTTAAATTAAAATGTGGTTAAAAGTTTTAAAACATCACAATTAATCATTTAGTTATAACACAACATATTTGTGTTTACATCCCTATTATTTCATACAAAGAACCTGTTGGTCTAGTGTGACATAATAGATTTTAAATCAGTCTGCTGGTACTTTATTCAGTAATTAAATATGTTTTAGGGACAAAAATTCAGTACATTAATAATCTTTGACTTTGACTGGCCTGTTGGCCTAGTCATTAGTGACCCTGACTGCTGTGCCATAGGTCGTGGGTTCGATTCCCACCCGAATCTGGTTGTTATTTGTGTCCGTTGTTGGTAGATTTATAAAGTCCCCCGCGACACAGGAGTCATTCCGGGGACACAGGGAGTTGTCTTTAAAAAAAAAAAGAATAAAAAAAAGGTACTGTCATAGTTGTGCAACAAGTTTGTTTTAAGCTAGAATGGATCTATTTTATAAAATATTTAAATATATTAAACTATTTATAACCTACAAGTTGATATACATATTTAATACTAAATAGTATTTATTCATGTAAAACTGAAGCTATAATACATTTCACTAAAAAGTCGTATCGCTCTAATATACACTTATAACATTAAGAATAAACTTATATATAACATAAAAAGAATGTTTAAACATAACATAAACGGAATGTAAGTACAAACAAATATAATCTTTAACACCTTTCCGTAAAGTCTAAAATAAAATGAACATTGAATTGAGGCCCATTTAGAATAGTTTTGAAAATACAATATAGGTGACTAGATATCATAATTTATCGTATACCAATATAAAGTACCTATAGATCAAACAATCGAAAAATATCTAAATGAGCTTTTGTTTACAATATAATGTGCAAAAATCAGCCATGCAATTCAAAAATTTAATATTCCATTATTATAATAAATAATTACAAGCATTTATTTTAGTTTTAAATTTTAGTATTGGTCTTGGTGTATCACAAATACATAGATGTCATAGACATATAAGAGTAGACCGCGGAAGGGGGGGCCTGATATGCCATAGATGAATAAAAAGAGAACCCTGCCATACGTGGTTCCTCAGTCTCTTTTTAGGTTTGACAATTGCGCATTAACATACACACAGACAAGGTTAGAGGGACCACATATAGGTGTGTTCTCTTCTTATCGAGCTATCGCATCCACTTACACGATAGTCTCATTACTAGCGCGGTCTGTTCTTATATGTTCAATAGTTAAAGGTTCTAATAAAAAAATATTGCTTAGAAGAACATTGTTTGAAGGAATGTCGTCAGTATTAGATGGATGTGTGGCATATTTTTTTAACTTTTATTTAATATGTCTATGGTCCTATGTACAGTTGTCGATTGACCTACAAAGTCTTTAAGTCATTTGGTCTAGTGCAGTGACAGCTGAGTGATTGGTATCTCACTACGACTGAGAGTTCGCTCTTCGCATTCTATAAACTTTTCGAAGTTGAGAGTAAAAAAGTTATCGTGTACTCCAAGGTTTGCGAAGTCTGTGAAGTGGCATTGACTAACGACTGACTGATTTGACTGAGACTGGTTTGGGACTATGGTCGAACCTCTTTTAAACTGATAGAAGCCGATATCCAGTATTGGAGGCTGATATAGGTGTCAACATTTACTCTTAAGTCTCGTATGTTATTACATGTATTTTTATGTCATGTTACTCTTTATGATAGTGACAGAGTTAAAGGGATCCTGCATATACAAGTTTGGATATTTTTTTTTTATGCCATAGAGGGCAAACTAGCAGACGGGTCATCTGATGGTCAGTGACTACCGTTACCTATGGACACCTGCAACTCGAGAGTCACAGGTGCGTTGCCGACCTTTAAAGTGGGAGTGGGGGGTAGTTTTATTTTTTGATACACCTTAACCAACCAGATAACTATACCTATGATTACATTTAACATACAGTAATTTACATTCACCATATTCCCTGTTAACACCATTACCTGCACCGACACGCTCCAAGCGATAATGACCCTGATGCCTTTTGCAATAAACACTATTGTGATTTGGCACGATAGTTCCACTCGCACAGCTTGATTTAAATCACAGACGATCCAGAGAATCCTGTAAAGAAAAGTAACAATGTAACCCGCTGTAGTTCTTAGTGTAATGAATGCGATTATTATTGAAGACCTAGGTCTAAATAATTAAGAATAATAACTCTTTATTATTCTTAATTAGTTAGAGATAGCAGTAATGTTATAAGTAGAATTATGTAGATAGGTTTTATTAAGTTTTAACTTCACTCAGTGTGTCATATTGGTTACAACATCTTACCTATAGACCGTACAAAGACTGAGAGCAAGTGAAGGGTTACTAACACAAAATGTTTTAGTATGTATATGTATGGCCTATGTAGTCTGATACAAATGATAATAATTATTGATGATATGATTTGTGTATGTTACATTATAATTAGTATTGTAATGATGATAATAGTTGTTGAATAACATTTCTAAATAGGGATGTTGCGGATGCAGAATTTTTAGGCTCGCATTTGCGGATGCGGATGCGATACAGAATAACAAACGCGTCGGAGCTTGTCACCGAAATCTTCGCTCCTATTGCTCAATCAGCACGTGTTTACGGTACACGCCAGTTGCTGGCGCTGGCGCGACTTGCACTACATCTGCATATGCATGAACATTCGCATTGATTATTGCGGCTGCGGATGCGGATACAGATGTCAAAATCGATGCGGAAGCTGCGCGATTGCGGATACGGATGTTAATATCCGCAACATCCCTGTTTCTAAATTTTTATTCTATTTATGCCTTTTTTACTAAATATGACCTTTTTTGCAATGAACAAAAAGGGTTTCGAAAAAACACAACTATAAATATGGCTATTTATGATTTATTATCTGATGTTATCAAATGTGTAGACAAAAAAACTCCCATTTGCGCAATATACACGGACATGACGAAGGCATTCGACTACGTGGATCACAAAATTTTGCTGGATAAATTATATGGTTATGGTATACGAGGAACTGCACACAAACTTTTGAAATCATATTTGAGTAACAGGACACAATGTACTGAAATTAATAGGATTTGCCTTAAAACTAAAATGGAAAAAAAATACGTGTCAAAGCCGCGACGCGTCCAATATGGCGTTCCTCAGGGAAGCGTACTAGGACCGTTACTTTTCCTAATCTATATTAATGATTTACCAAAATGTACAGAACAACAAATGGTCCTCTTCGCTGATGAAAGCACATGTGTCATCAAATGCTCGAACTTAAACACATATAAAATTGACATTGATAATACATTACATAACATAATAAATTGGCTTGACAAAAATAATTTGAAAATAAATTTAAGCAAAACAAAAATCATGCATTTCAATCAAAGGTGTGAAATAACTGATTTTGATTTGATTTATAAAAATTGCGAAATTGAAAAAGTAAATGAGGCCAAGTTCTTGGGTATAACAGTCGATCGTCAACTCAATTGGAAAGCTCATGTTGAACAAGTGTGTAAACGGCTTAGTAAATCTGCTTATGCAACTATCACAGCTGTCGAAGAAAGTTAATAATGAAGTGTTGTTAACTGCGTATCATGGAATGATAGCTTCAATTTTAAGATTTGGTGTTATCTTTTGGGACTATACAACGCAGCGAGAGCTAGTTTTTAAAATGCAAAAAAAGTGTATTAGAGCTATTTGTGGATTAAAGTCAACAGACAGTTGTGTACCATATTTTAAATCGCTAAAAATATTGACATTTCCTTCTTTATATATATTCGAGACTATTGCGTTTGTTAAAAGTAATATACAGTTATTTGAAAAACTATCAAACATTCGAAGAGGTCCTGTGCGTGCTCAATATACTAATAAATTATGTCAAATAAAATGTAGGACAGCACTTATGCAAAAAAGTTTTTATGGTATGGCCCCAAAAATTTTCAATAAATTACCTAACCGTCTGAAAAACTTAGACTTGATCCAATTAAAGAAAGCACTACATGAACTACTCATTAATAAATGCTATTATAATTTAAATGACTTTTTAAATGACAGATTATTGTAATTGTTAATTATTATTAATTATTTAATTTTTGACTTTTGCTTATTTTCATATTATTATTATTTTAACTCTAATATAATTTATTTATTTAAAAAATGATATGTTCCTAATACATCATTCAATGTAATAATTGACAATAATAATAATAATAATAAGACAATAATAAGACAATAATAAAATTATAATTATTTCCATTGTAACATTTAATAAATTAATTAACAATATTTGTATGTCTTGATGGCAAAATATAGCGCAATAAGACCTATTTATAAGACCACGTTGATTGTATCTACCTACGTTTTACAAATAAATGATTTGATTTGATTAAAAGCCTGATTTTTTATTGCTTGGATCTTTTCTCACTTCTTTCTCCTATTGTGTTGGTAACCTGCACTAAAATAAATGTAACTTCTTTCATTCATATTATTATGAGAAAGATAAATAAATATACAAATTTTACATATCATTCGCCGTGATGTAAACGCTGCACTTGAAGTGCATGTGACGTAATCGCAGTAATATGTTGTAAAGAAAATACTAACTTTAACGATTAAGTCTCAAGCGAGCGATCTAGGAGTGAACACGTGGACGAGTGAGTCCCAGCCGCAGTCCGCAATCTGGTGCGGCCTCAGCGCGTTCCAGTCCAGGCCGTACGTGAACTCCGAGTGGTGACGGATGGTCTCCAGGGGCTCGCACCCACGCTTCAAGTCCCAAATCCTGGAACACAGTTTAGGTTTTAGTACTCAGAAGTTTAGCCTACGTGACATATAGCTGTCGCTAGTGTTTTATATAGATATGAAAGAGATGTTTACATTTTTGATTATTATCCGTTTTGTCACATTAGGTGTTAATCGACAATTAATCACTTTAGTACTTATATGGTATAGAATAGGTATTTATCTGATACGTTTTATTTATAAAATTGAAGTCTCTCAACGTACAAAATTATACTGAGAAACTCTTTTTTATTGTGTGGAAATGGTCACTTTACCGGGGCTTACGGTTAAGTGGTATGTCGGATTCACCGACTAAAACTACACTGATGTTTTAAGCAAAGAACTCGGGTATACCCGGGGAAGGAAGTCCGCGAGAACCCCAGCAGACCCAGGCAACCAACCATCAAGAGTTCAACGAAACTTTTTTAAGTCGTTATATTAATAGTAGGGTTATAGAAATGGTTTTTACCTGGTAGTGAAATCATACGACCCCGCAGCTATGATTGAAGGAGCGTGCGGAGAGAACTGAACCCTTCTCACAGCACATTCACAGCCTGAAACAGATACATTGTAAGTAAATAATTTCTATAGAGTTAGTAGTAATAGTAAGAACCTCACTCAATTTTTTTTGTTTGTGTTATAGGGGGCAAACGAGCAGACGGGTCACCTGATGGTAAGTGACTACTACCGCCCATGGACACCTGCAACTCAAGAGTCACAAGTGCGTTGCCGGCCTTTGAGATGGGAGTACGCTCTTTTCTTGAAGGTTTGAAGGTCGTATCGGTCGGAAATACCGCAGGCGATAATTTGTTCTAGAGATCGGTTGTGCGAGGTAAAAAATTTCTGGAGAACCACACAGTGGTGGATTGCCAATTATCCAGGTGATGGGGATGAAAGTTTTTAAACATTGTTACCATTTATTAATTTGAATCAAAATTTAAGCACAAAACTTAATGGTCTGAGTGCAAAAAAAAATAGTTTTAAATTAATTAATTAACCTATAAACAGATGGTAAGAAAAATGAGTCTGGTTACCATAGTACGCTTTGCCTAGTTTGGGATCAGACGGCCGTGTGTGAGATGTGTCTAATTAGTTTAATTTGTTATTACATTTATTAAAACCGCTACAATTGGTTATATGAATTGGTATGAAACGAAAGCGTATATTTATAAAACTAGTATCTAAATGCCTTATCAATCATTTTAGTAAATAAGATATCAAATACTTTATACTGCAATATTTTTATAAATTTTCTCCAAATTTCAATATTAGGGAAATAGCTAAGAAACCCCAAAACAGGGATCGATCAGATCATTATGTATTAAGGAATAAGTGGCCACGTAATATACCTTTAAGCGTAAACATAGGTGAAGTGAGCCTGCGAAGGTCCCAGCCCCGCACGAGCCCGTCCGAGCCCGCGGTGGCGAGCGCGTGCGTCTCCGTTCGACTCCAGTCACATGACAGCACCTGGAATATTCAAAGAGTTATAGTTGATGGGAAATTTATCATAAAGAGTCTTTCTGAATTATGGATCTACCTTCAACCAATAGAAGATCATATATTACCAACACAACTAGTATGATATTATTTTTCTGAAGGCAATTGGGGGTCGCCAGTTTCATAGCGAAGATGGATAAAAAAAACTACTAGTAACGCATCACGCCGTCATTAATATACCTACGTATTAAACTCTAAAAATAAGTTATTATGAATTTGAACTCTATGCCAACCACATAAAAATGAAATTACCTCAGCATCATGAGCTTTGACGACAGCAGCTGGTCTCGATGGTTCCGTACACGTCCACAGTTTCAAATGGCCATCACCAGATACCGACGCAAATGTAGCGGGCGAGTGAGGTGAGAAAGCAGCTGTATAAACCAGCTGAGAGTGGCCCACGAATGTGCTGAGGCATGCTTCGGACTCGGGGTCCCACTGGAATGGACAAGATTCAATTGGAATTGCCGTCTCCAAGCTACCACACATAATCTAAGTACCTATCATATCGAATAACAATCTACCCCTTATAAAAAAATATAACTATCGGCTTTTTTCAAAACTAGCTCAGCTTTGAAACAACCCTGATATAGATCAGAAGCTTCAGTTCACTGCTGGCCCTATGCTTATATTGAAAGAGGTTAGACCATAGTCAACCACCTGATTTGGCCACTGCTAGTTTAATGCGGTTTGCCAGACTTCACTCACTTTGAAAACATTTCGTCACGATTCTTTCTTTACCGTTTAAGCAAGGGATAATTAATTTCTAATGTGCACGTGAATTTCGAATACTACGAGTCACTCCACTGGGGATCAAATGCGACGAAACTTTTAAAAGTATTTTTGTCGAATAAAAACGAATTAGCAATATTATAAAAAATATCGATCTTCAGATTACATTTTTTATTAATTTCCAACATAAAAAGAATATGTCGCCATTACTAGCTTACTGGGCTTCGCTGCTTGGCTTGACATCCCTAAATAATTCCAAATGTATTTTTTTTACGATATTCCAATTATTGGTATAATTTGATAGAACTATTCTCATAATGTTGCTACTTACAATGCCGATTAAAATATTAGTAGGCAAAACCGAAACGATTCTCCATGCCATTTACCGTATTCTATTCCTGAATGTGAGGCGACACTTTCGTTACTTTGCACTAGATGGAGTTACATGTTACACTTATGCTAACGTTTGCCGATAGGTGGAGTTTTTTTAAAAAAGGCTACCCAGGCTTATTAATACCTATCCAAATATTTAAATCCTTACTAATATTACAAATGCGAATGTAAGATTTTTGTTTGTTACACTTTTTTGAGTAGTTAAGGAGCCTTAACTACTCAACCAATCGTCATTAACTTTTGCATACACATTGAGGAGTACAGAAAATGATATAAAGTACCTTTACTCAGAAAACAAGCACCTACTGTTTCCGAGGGATACAAAATAACTTTCACGCGAGCGAAACCGCGGACAAGAGTTAAATAAAAATGAAATGTACGTTGATAAGCGCATTACTTGGGAACGGCTGTACCAATTTGACTAATTCTTTGTTTCAGTTGTAGATAATAGTCCGAATGAGGTTGGAAGTGAAAGAAGAATTGGAAAAGTTTCGAGGAAAGAAGCTGGAAGTGCTGTGATCAGCTGGTTAATAAAAGAACTGACGTGTAACAACACAGCAAAATAGTTGATTTTTAGCTAAAGCTCCATCTGCCATGTAATAAATAAAGCCTCCTTACATATCTTGTTTAAAGATGGCACTTCCTGTCATAAACCCTATTTATTGGAAGTGTAATGATCACTGATGATCAATTTCTGTGAAATGAAATCAACACCTTTTTATAATGGCACTCTTTCAATTTCATATAAATTATTTAACATATCTATATGCATATATATATGTATATGATACACTTTATTTTAGCCATAATAAACTATGCAATATTAATCCTTTCTGACATTGAGATGCCTGCTTAAGTGGATAATAAAAAATATATGTACCAAATAGAGATATGACATTTATTGGTCCAAGAATATTTGATAATAGTATATATCTAAACATACATTATGTATATACTAGAGATCGCGTGGTGGTCGAATTTCGACCATGGTTCTTTCAGTGGCCAGTGTAACTTGAGCTGTCATTATATAGACTTACTTACCATGACAGGCATCTAATCACATAATTATACTGGACGCGTGTAATTGCATTAAGCCGTTTTCACGTATTTTTTAAAGTTGTAAGACATATTGTTTAATTTTTTAGCTTTTTGCGCTTTTTCTATATGTATATATTACGTACATATACGTGAAGCGAAAACTTTGGATCCCTTTTTAGGAAAATTGGGCGGACGGAGGAATATGAAATATCGCACGCTTATAGTTTATACAGAGAAGTGACGAATGCTAAAATTTTAGAACAATATTTGCTTCAAAGTTAAAAAAAATGCAAAAACGGGTACATACAACTATGAGTATTCAGTATATATTTTGACCTGTCATGGTACAAAAGTCTATACAATGACAGGTCAAGTAATATTGGCCAATGAAATAAACCATGGTCGAAATTCGACCACCACGCGATCTCTAGTAAACTGTAAATATTCCAAAATTTACGTTTTTCGAAATTTTCTTAAAAAGGAGTACAAAGAATTATCTTCACGTATTTAATATAAGTATGTGTATAATAAAACGAAGAAACGGGAGTCTGTACAATCCATTGAAAGAAAAGTAATAAAAAAAAGTGAAAGAGTGACTAAAGAAGAGTAATAGAACACAAATCGGCTATTTTTAGAATTCTCTTTGTCTGTCTGTCTACGTAGCGCACATCTCCGAAACTACGGAAAGGATTTTCATGTAATTTTTATAGGTGGGCAGTGTATAATTGGAAGTAGAATATAGCCTTAGTTTCAGTGAAATCTGATATCGGAAAAAAGTTACTTGTTTGTTGACTTTGAAAGTATTCATGTCGGAGAGCCATGCTTCGGCACGTATGGGCCGGCTCGACTTCGCTCGTTACCACGACCTCACAGAAAACCGGCCGTGAAGCAATGCTTGCATTGCATTTCACCGCCTGAGTGAGGTTACCGGAGGCCCTAACCCTTCCCTCTCCCTTATTACCGTCCTTCCCTCTCCCCCCTCTTCCCACTCTTCCCCCCTCCCCCTCTTCTCCTACTCCCACCTTAAAGGGCGACAACGCACTTGTGACTCTCGAGTTGCAGGTGCTCATGGGCGGCGGTAGTCATTTACCATCAGGTGACCCGTCTGCTCGTTTGCCCCCTATATCATAAAAAAAAAAAGAACCTTATTCATATACATGTTACACTTATGCTAACGTTTGCCGATAGGTGGAGTTTTTTTAAAAAAGGCTACCCAGGCTTATTAATACCTATCCAAATATTTAAATCCTTACTAATATTACAAATGCGAATGTAAGATTTTTGTTTGTTACACTTTTTTGAGTAGTTAAGGAGCCTTAACTACTCAACCAATCGTCATTAACTTTTGCATACACATTGAGGAGTACAGAAAATGATATAAAGTACCTTTACTCAGAAAACAAGCACCTACTGTTTCCGAGGGATACAAAATAACTTTCACGCGAGCGAAACCGCGGACAAGAGTTAAATAAAAATGAAATGTACGTTGATAAGCGCATTACTTGGGAACGGCTGTACCAATTTGACTAATTCTTTGTTTCAGTTGTAGATAATAGTCCGAATGAGGTTGGAAGTGAAAGAAGAATTGGAAAAGTTTCGAGGAAAGAAGCTGGAAGTGCTGTGATCAGCTGGTTAATAAAAGAACTGACGTGTAACAACACAGCAAAATAGTTGATTTTTAGCTAAAGCTCCATCTGCCATGTAATAAATAAAGCCTCCTTACATATCTTGTTTAAAGATGGCACTTCCTGTCATAAACCCTATTTATTGGAAGTGTAATGATCACTGATGATCAATTTCTGTGAAATGAAATCAACACCTTTTTATAATGGCACTCTTTCAATTTCATATAAATTATTTAACATATCTATATGCATATATATATGTATATGATACACTTTATTTTAGCCATAATAAACTATGCAATATTAATCCTTTCTGACATTGAGATGCCTGCTTAAGTGGATAATAAAAAATATATGTACCAAATAGAGATATGACATTTATTGGTCCAAGAATATTTGATAATAGTATATATCTAAACATACATTATGTATATACTAGAGATCGCGTGGTGGTCGAATTTCGACCATGGTTCTTTCAGTGGCCAGTGTAACTTGAGCTGTCATTATATAGACTTACTTACCATGACAGGCATCTAATCACATAATTATACTGGACGCGTGTAATTGCATTAAGCCGTTTTCACGTATTTTTTAAAGTTGTAAGACATATTGTTTAATTTTTTAGCTTTTTGCGCTTTTTCTATATGTATATATTACGTACATATACGTGAAGCGAAAACTTTGGATCCCTTTTTAGGAAAATTGGGCGGACGGAGGAATATGAAATATCGCACGCTTATAGTTTATACAGAGAAGTGACGAATGCTAAAATTTTAGAACAATATTTGCTTCAAAGTTAAAAAAAATGCAAAAACGGGTACATACAACTATGAGTATTCAGTATATATTTTGACCTGTCATGGTACAAAAGTCTATACAATGACAGGTCAAGTAATATTGGCCAATGAAATAAACCATGGTCGAAATTCGACCACCACGCGATCTCTAGTAAACTGTAAATATTCCAAAATTTACGTTTTTCGAAATTTTCTTAAAAAGGAGTACAAAGAATTATCTTCACGTATTTAATATAAGTATGTGTATAATAAAACGAAGAAACGGGAGTCTGTACAATCCATTGAAAGAAAAGTAATAAAAAAAAGTGAAAGAGTGACTAAAGAAGAGTAATAGAACACAAATCGGCTATTTTTAGAATTCTCTTTGTCTGTCTGTCTACGTAGCGCACATCTCCGAAACTACGGAAAGGATTTTCATGTAATTTTTATAGGTGGGCAGTGTATAATTGGAAGTAGAATATAGCCTTAGTTTCAGTGAAATCTGATATCGGAAAAAAGTTACTTGTTTGTTGACTTTGAAAGTATTCATGTCGGAGAGCCATGCTTCGGCACGTATGGGCCGGCTCGACTTCGCTCGTTACCACGACCTCACAGAAAACCGGCCGTGAAGCAATGCTTGCATTGCATTTCACCGCCTGAGTGAGGTATCTATAGTATGGGGAGTAAACGAGCAGACGGGTCACCTGATGGTAAGTGACTACCGCCACCCATGGGCACCTGCTACTCGAGTCACAAGTGCTTTGCGGGCCTTTAAGGTGGTAGGGAGGGAAGAGGGGGAGAGGGTTTAAGTAGGGGAGGGGGGGAGGTCGGAAGAGGGGGAGAGGGAAAGGTTAAAGCTTCCGGTAACCTCAATCACGCGGCGAAACACAACACAATCATTGCTTTACTGCCGGTTTTTTGTGAGGCAGTGGTATCACTCCGGTCGTGCCGGCCCATACGTGCCGAAACGTGGCTCTCCAACTAACACTAGAATATTTTCTACCATGGAAGTTAACTTACCAGTTTAACAGTTGTATCCCAGCTGGCACTGAGCAGGTGTGTCCTGGGCCAGTCAACAGAGCACACCTCACTTGTATGAGCCCTCAATACCCTGAGAGGAGCTGCACAACCCACTCTCCAGACTATAACAGCGCCGTCACCTGCTCCGCAAGCTGCTGCACTCTCTGTTGTGCCTGACCACGTCTGTGCAACAATTATTAAAGTAATGAGTACATTATAGTTGTGATGATTACAATTTATATTTCACTAGTGACATACAGTGACTTCCATCCAGGGATGTATGTATAAAGTTATACCAGTTTCGGATACGGTTACGGAGATCAAATTGTTTCGGATTATCCGATAGTTTCGGATATTTTCGGTTAAGGTTATTAGATTTTTAAAGAATTAACAATAATAATGATCATTTATTTCAGGCTGCATAGGCCCAAATCAAAATATACATACTAAAAATTGTGTTAATAAAAATATTAAAACAGGAAAATACAGATAGGTAATGATTTGGCATTATTTCTAGGTTATCGTTTGGTAGTGAAATCACTTGTACACCCAATATGTATTTGCATCTTGATGTATTATAGTAAAATAAATTATTTAGACTCTACCTCTCTCCGAAATTTGAAACATTATTTCGGTTCCGGTTACGGCTTCGGATAGGTTTTTATTTCGGATATCCGATGATAACGGTTACGGAGTTCCATAACATCCCTACTTCCATCCCAACTTATATTCTAAATGCGAAAGTGAGTTTTTTTCTTTGTTAAGCTTTCACAACTTAACTACGTAATCAATCATTATGAAATTTTGCATTCACGTTGGGGGCCATCCATAAATTACGTTAAGGGGGGGGGGGGGGGAGTCAACGAAGTGTGACATTGTGTGACAAGGGGTGGGGAGGGTCGTAAGCTTCGTAACGTCGACATGTCGAAATCTAAAGTATTAAACACAAAACATTACCTAACTTCACAGTTCGTTTACACGAAAAACTAGACACGTTACTACACTTTTAATTAAAAAAAATTAGAACTGCTCTTTTCAGTTCTGGGTGTAAAATTGAAAAACATGTGACGTCACCCCAGGGAAGAGGGTGGTATCCCACAAATGTGACCACAAATGACAAGAACGGGGGGGGTCCAAAAATTCGTGTGATGTAATTTATAGATGGCCCCTTGTCAGGGGTCCAGGAAAGGATATACAAAGAATCATAAAATTGATATTAAAAAGAGTAAACCCCAGTCAAAAGTTGTTTTGAAATATTTAGTACCTACTTAATATTTTAAAGTATACATTTAGATAAAGACATCACACATTTTGCTGTCTGATGGTTTGCCAAAAGTATAAATTAACAAAACTTTTTGTATTTCGATATTAGTAAAAGTCATATGTTTGCGTAAAAAAGGAGCTGTAGATAGTAATTAACTAGGAAACATTTAAATCAGTTGCATAGATTTCTAAAAAAAAACACTTAAAAAAAACAAATATAAATAAAGTACAGTGTGTGGAACTTGAAAACAGTTTGTTTAGAATTTGTTGTATAAAAATGTTTGCTATACTTATAGAAAGTATTATAGTCTATAATACTCTCTATAAGTACAGTAAACATTGATATCTAAAGATGAAATCTATGTCCTTATAAAAAATTAGGATGTCCCATAAACTAAACATTATGTGTTCTGTAGGATGCACTATGATCAATTATTATTATTATTAATAATAAATGATTTATTTTATGTTAATTACTAAATCAAATAGTTCTCATTATATTAAATGTAATTAATATTGATGTAAGCTCAAATATTTGTGTAATTAATTTGTGTTTGTTACTGTCAAACCTAACCTACTAATTTACATTGACGAATTGTAAATAAAGAATACTGAATACGATGAATAAGTCTAATGGATGGATGGATCTAATTATCAAGTATGTAGTTTATAAATCAATAAACTGTTTTAAAACACATCTAAATAGAACAAACAAACAACATACAATTCAGGTAGAATGTGGCAGAAGTGCTAGCAACACCATACCCTCAAGGGTACTTTGAGAAATCAATAGTGGATTCCTGGCAAACCTTTTTGGTATCCATCAGGAATACAGCACTATGCCCCTATAAACCTCCTGAAAAACTAATGACTTAACAATTAACTCAAAACATTATTCTTAGAAAACCCAAACACCATAACCCTTGCAATTAAAAAAAACCAAGCTGTATTGAGATTATATTTATCACATAACAACATCAGCATACAGTTTAAATTGAGGTAAACTATGTTTAATGTTAACCCTATCAAATTATGTGTTATAAAAAAATACTTCATTCATATAAACTTGATGATTGGCTTATCAGGCAACTGACAATAATGTCTTAGGTTTATCTGAAAAGATATGAATTCTAAAGCAAGTTTTTTTTTTTTTTAAACGACAACTCCCGCATTAGGAATTACTCCTGTGTCGAGAGGGACTTTACAAACATACAAACAACGGACACAAAGAGCACCCAGACTCGGGTGGGAATCGAACCCACGACCTATGGCATAGCAGTCAGGGTCACTAACGACTAGGCCAACAGGCCAGTCAAAGTCAAAGATTATTTTATTATTATTAAATGTACTGAATTTTTGTCCTTAAAACATATTTAATTACTGAATAAAGTACCAGGAGACTGATTTAAAATCTATTATGTCTTTTAAATGCTTTTCTTCTTTTCACAATTTGCCAAAGTCAAAGGAGGACTTGCTCTCCACATTTAAGACTTCTTTCTTCAAAGTTGCCTGTTCAGTATGTTACAGGGCCTAGTTTGTTGGCCTTGTGTTTAATATTATTGGTGACCAAGCTGATCAACAATAATATTAAACACAAAAACATATTTCAAATCAGAGTAAGTATATGAATGTTAAAGATTGCTCTTAATTTAAATTTGGAATCTTTATGCTTTCTGCCATTTTGCATGGCATGAGAAGATACTCATGTTCAGAAGTTAGAAAGTACTTAATAATTGCATATGAGCTTCATATTTGTTCAGTCCAATATTGCAGATTTTTTTTTTATTAACCCAAGACACTTAGTCATGAAGCTAGTTGCCTGTTCCAATATGTAGATTGTATGTTGACAAACAGGCAAAAAACTACAAGGACACTCTTTTTAAACATGTTTTTACAAATGAAATGTGAGGACAGTGTAACATACTGTTCTAAACTATAAACAATGGCGCAAATTACTACTACATTTATATAGCAGTCCGGAGATGATAATTATGTTACAATTCAACATCCTTACGAAAGATAACAACCTAAGCTAATATTTACACATGTGTCAATAAATCCTACAAAACAAATTAACCAGGAAATTAATCAATTGCCTTTAAACAGAGTAGGTAATGCCAACGAAAGCAGGTAAGCCAATTATATGATGATGCAAATTCATACTGGCTATAGAAACACATCAAGTATAGATGTGTTGTAAGGCTTCATAGAGTGAATACTAAGAAGCCATTATATCACTATAAACAATTTGTATGATATCTTTAATAATATATTATCTGTGGTCTATAACTTTTTCAAAATATTTAAAAGAGGTTTACATATCTATTTAATTTAGATACAATAACTACAGGGATGTGAAACTTAATGTGCTGATAGTCAATTAAGAGCAACTAGCATAATAAATGCATAAGATTGTACTAATGGAATCAATTACTTTTCACATAAACACTGTACCAACCATGTATGAAGTATTTATTCATTCTTATAAGAACCTAAGAGAACCATATGTAATGTAAATACTTATATTATGATTTCAATGTAAAAAGACCAAATAAAACCTTTATACCTACTATAATGATGGGCCTGACATTGTATCTTTTGAAAACGTTTACCTACTTTTGTTTGGAATAAAAATAAATGTTATTTAAGTAGACGAATGTCTCACATTTCTTCTATTTCATAAAATTTTACTAGATACTGAAACCAATTATGATTCTTACCACATCAAACAGTCCATCACTCCACTCCAACTTCTGAACTTCTAATAAAGTACTGCCATCTGGAGCTAGCTCTAAGAAGAATAGAGTTCCACCACCAGCGAGTCCGTAATACTGGCTTGTGGCCACGGCCAGAGTATCAGGCCTTGTCCGCGAAAACCTGACGCTGTAGCCATGCCGGCCTGGCGTCAAGAATGTAGGCATACTGATCGTGTAGCTACAATAATAAAAAAAAATATTATTAAAACATCTAAAAAATTGCCCAAAATTTTGTGTGTAAACTACTCACAATTTAAGTCCTACATCACATAAACTTGCCTATAGTCATAATCACACTAATTCTACTGTTATCAATTATCTGTAGTAATTAGAATCTTCTTAGTTTTTGCTATAGAATTATCAGCTTCATCGTCAAATTACGCTTCATAACCTTCTCAAATTGCCAAAAACAAACGTCACCTTTGACGTTTGGATAAACGCAATGATTTCTTACAAGCTTAGTGAAGGGACATGAAATCGATTCAAACAAGTATGCGTCATACGACTCAAATCTTATTAGCACGCCTACGAACGAAATCCTATTAAGTAGCTAACGTATTCTGCAGGAAACCTCACATGTTACCCTTATATATAGCTGAAACTTCTTGCTAGAAATCATTTCTGGTGAACACCTCAATCTCAATCTATCTAATCTACCTTTAACAAATCAACTCGAATAGTGACTTAATTTCTAACTCCCTGAAATAGTTGATTCCTTTTCCAACAAGATGTTGGACTACTTTTCTTTGGCTTTTGTCGTTGCTGTAAAAGTATTTAAGAAAACTACTCCAAATGGCAAAGTCACGGTTTACCTTGGCAAACGCGACTTCATTGATCATATGGATTATTGCGATCCTGTTGACGGAGTAGTAGTTGTGGACACCGAATATCTGAAAGGAAGAAAAGTTTACAGTCAGGTAAAAAGTGCAGTGCTTAGTGCAGTTATATCAAGTGATGAAGTGCTACTGAAATTAGTGTAACAAGTTAATAGTGATGATTTAATATTATGTACTTATATCTTTTTACCATGTGCTGTTTATTCTTGTTTAGCTGGTGACCACTTACCGCTATGGTAGGGAGGAAGATGAAGTAATGGGATTGAAGTTCTCCAAGGAAATGGTCATTGGTCAAGATCAAGTTGTGCCTATGGTCAATTCTAAGATGGAACTGACACCCGTGCAAGAGAAGCTGCTGAAGAAACTTGGTCCGAATGCCTTTCCTTTTACTTTCAACTTCCCTGATTTGGCACCCAGCTCGGTAAAGTTTTAAATATTGTGTTTCTTATACATAAAATAGATGAATATCTATTAACAATGTTCAAAAACAGGTGACCCTGCAACCCGCCGAAGAAGATCAAGGCAAACCTATGGGTGTGGAATACTCCGTAAGAACTTATGTTGCTGAGCAAGAAGACCAAAAAAGTCACAAGAGGAGCTCAGTGACCCTAGCTATTAAGAAGGTAGTTAATTTTATAGTCAACTATATGTAGATATTACAGACATTTGCGAGCGACCATAGTTACAAATATTATACCTAACCATAACATTACTTAATTTATTGCAGCTGCAACATGCACCAGCTTCTCGTGGTCGTCGTCTCCCAAGCTCCCTTGTTAGCAAAGGTTTCACCTTCAGTAACGGAAAGATCAGCCTAGAAGTGACTTTGGACAGAGAAATTTACTATCATGGAGAAAAGCTGGCTGCTAACGTCATCGTTTCTAACAACTCCAGGAAATCTGTTCGCAACATTCGCTGCATGGTCGTGCAACATGTTGAAATCACCATGATCAACTCTCAATTCAGCCGACATGTAGCTTCTCTTGAAAGTCGCGAAGGCTGCCCTATTACTCCTGGAGCAAGCTTGTCTAAGACATTCTACTTGGTTCCCCTGGCTCGTAGCAATAAAGACATTCGTGGTGGGTATAGTCATTTTCATAGTATTACAAAAAAGTGTAATGATATACAATATAATATAAAATATGTAATGATAGACTTGTAAAGAAGACCCCGTTAATTAAATGAAAATTTGTTTTAAAACTGAAACTGTGAATTTGATAATCAACCGATGAAGCTAATACTCCGTAAGAGAGAAGGCTGATATGAATTTAAGTACGACTAATTAATACCAAATATAAATTTTTCCCAACTCAAGAATTTTCTCGATTGACTGACTCAGCTGTTTATCAGTTATAGACAAAATACTAAAATATAACTGAATCTTTCTGTGATATATTGTGGATTACAATATTTTTGGATTCAGATCATATTTTACTAACACCACTCTAATCATAGGTGTCGCTCTGGACGGACATCTGAAGGAGGACGACGTGAATTTGGCCAGCTCAACTTTGATTCCTGATGGCAAATGCCCAACTGATGCTATTGGTATCGTGGTGTCGTACTCCGTTAGAGTCAAGTTGAACTGTGGCACTTTGGGTGGAGAACTTGTAACTGACGTTCCGTTCAAACTGTTGCACCCAGCTGAAGGTATATTTTTTTTTCCTTTGGGTTTACCAACTAGATTTAGTTAGACAACCTAACTAAGGTTTAATTTTCAGGTACCGTTGAACGTCAACGTTTCAATGCCATGAAGAAGATGCAATCTATCGAGAGACATCGTTATGAGAATTCTCTGTACACTAATGAAGAAGAAGACAACATTGTGTTTGAAGACTTTGCCCGTCTCAGGATGAACGAGCCGGAATAAAATGGAAAATCATTAAAAAAAAAAAAGAAAAAAGAGAAAAATAGAAAAAAAAAATCATAACAAAGCAAGTGTAGGAACCAAGACGCATCATGGAATGTTGTTAACGTCAGTATCAGTAACAAAGGACGAAATTAAATATCGAATCGATACATCACGATTTCTAGTAACACTTTAATATCAAAACATCATGTCATTCCAGATGTGTAATCAAAAACATTAAATATATTTAAAGTATTATTATCTCAATATACCTAGATGATTTATTATAATTTAAGTAGAAATCATTGTACTCTTGTGTCTAAAATTTAAAGTTAAAATGTATATTTACGTACCCTTCTGTATCCTCTATATTTGAAAATAAATTTCACCAGAAATAAAATTTTATTTTTATTTGCACTTTAAAACACTATATTTATACAGATTGTAAGAAGTATCTACGAGCAGGCCTTATACTCTACTGACACCACACGAGTAACAATCTAAGTTATGTGCTCTTTAAAATTCTATTGTCCACTGATTAAAAAGGGTTTTGATTTCCCCGCCCTATTGGCATGCACCCCATGCATGTCAGTGTTAACAACGATTATGCAAAGGCGTTGTAGGCTTACAGCCAAGTGGTGGTGGCCAGTCTATCCAGTCACGTGTCGAAGTTATACATGCACATTTTAAAGTAAAAATAAGTCCTGAATTGGCAGTATGGGATACAGTTTATATTGTCTTAATTAAGAAGCGCTAACTGCGTTCGACCATATGAGTGACTGAAAAAAAAATGGATTTTTGGATTTTGCAAAATGTTTTTGCTGGTGTTGGCGCACATTTCTAATCAACTTATTATTAATTTTCATGTCAATTTCAATTTATTAAATATTTATTTTTTTATGCGGACATTTTCGGACCTAATCAAGATATTCCATCAACACCCTTGGTATTAAATACCTAAAGTGTTATTCCGGTCAGCCCACTTTTTTACGAATATAACTATGTATAGCTTTATCTGTCAATTTACAAGTTCAATTCATTTGATAAAAAAACCTTATTTTGAAACTGACATTTCAAAATAAGTTTTCTGTAATATAAATGACGAATTTTCCTTAACTTGTTGGTGTTTTGCTTCATCCAGCTTAAAAAAAAGGTTACCTATAGTGTTTTTTAAAAAATAAAGTGCATTTATTTTTAGATAAGTAAATGCATGTAAATGTAAATTATTGAGTTTACAAAGTTTCAGATGAATATATATTTTAGCTACTTAGAATTAGAAGAAATCGTATAAAAAGGTAATAGATAAATGCCAGTTGATATGACAAGGATAGTGGTGAAACAATGTGTAAATTACTTATAAATATAGGGTATTAGAGAAAGGTAGTCATATTTTAGGGTCGTATGTTAGACCCCGTGAATAACGTAAAGTGCTACAAAAACAAAGCGCACAATTTTAAGAAAATTTGTGATTTTTATTTTGAAACTGCAAAATTATACTTGAAAATTTACCGATAAAGCTAATGTTACGTATGAGAGAGGGCTGACATGAATGAAACTATATAAAATTCATAAAGTCTTATTAGAAATGTGCACCTACATTAGGAAGGGCATTTCCTAAAAAAAATCATTTTTTTTAATCCATTTTTTCAACCTAAATTAAGTGTTTGTAGGCTACACATAACGCTCCTAAAATTTGACCACACCTTTCTGTAACATTCTGTATATGTACAAAATGGTTTTGTACAAGTAATGCAGCAGCAGGTATTAAGCTTCAGCGAGGCTCTTAGTTTATTTTAGTTTTTGTTGATGGAATTATGTTAACAGAGTGTGGAGATTCTTATATTTATGTTCAATACATTGCGATTGTACAGTTTTCATTTATTGCCTCTATGACTAGCAATAACTTTTTAACGCATTTTTTGGCGATTTTTGTAACAGGCCTTTTTAAAATAATTTTTAATTAAACTGAAATGTCAAATTGATAACAGTATACCTAAACAGAAAAAAATATAAAAATGAATACATACTTAGATCTATACTAACATTTAAACTTTCGAGTTCCATGATATAATTATGTACCTACGTGTATTTACACGCGAATTAACGCCATCACAAAATAGGTAAGTATTATATACCTCTGAATTGCCTGACGTTTCGACCAGGTTGCACTAGCCGTGGTCACAGGCTGACTCATATACCTACTTAGATAATAAAAGACAAACGGTTCGTAATAACAGAACCACAGATAGTTAATATACTAAGTAATAATAAAAATAATTAATTACCAACTATTACTTGCCATTCTAAAAGTGCAAAAGCTGTCCAACTGGTTTTGGACAATGGACTAGGAAGACAGCAGTGTCCTTGCATCTTTAATTGCGAAAAGGGTTCGTCCAAAAACCAGTTTGACCACTTCCCAGTGTGGGAAAGGACAGCGTAGAATGACCCTTTATTTACATGTAGAGTTGCTTCTTCTGTGTTATGTGACACACGGATGTGTAGTTCATTGAGCAAATTTTTGTTCTTATTAACACGTTTTTATTAGCTTCAGTTGAACTAGCTACCTATGTAAACAAATCTTGGAAATAAATTTTAAACTTCTTCTAATTGTCGTATCGAACTGATACTTTTATGTAAGTATATGTAGTTTGGAGAACAATATATGTTTATACACTATAATTTGGCATCTTTGAGCTGATCTGAAGATAGAGTCATAGGGTGGATGATGGAACTCTTCAGTGGATACTAGTAAACCCTTAAATCTCATAAACATGAGATGAAGCCAGGAGGTGGGTAGTAGAATTCCTTTTTTACTTTTTAATTCGGCTTGCCAATAAGGCGTGTTTTTTTAGACTTACGAAGCTAGGAATAAATCATTATTTTTAGCGTTAAAACAATACTAAATTCAAGATTACATACTATACCGTTTGTCAAACAAAACATCCATTTTAAACCAATTTATCTAACAATCCATCAGCATTTTTTACCACACCTTGTCCCTATCTGACAAAGGAAGGACATTTCATTATACGCTTCACCCTTCAAGCGGTAACAAGTGCAAGGGACAAGCAAGACAATAACACCTTTTTATAATCGTTCCGTCCTTTAGGCTCACTTACTCACCGTAATATTTGCATAGAAGTGGACAATGATTCCCACGTTTTAACTGGTCAAACAGGTTTATCTTGCCCTAAAGGTTGGACACCCTTTGACCGTCTTGAGAAAAGATAGCTATTTTATTGTAAGTTCGTGACAACGGTTATTTTGCAAGGATTAGTTGGTGGGAATGTTTGGTAGCCGTTAGTTTCATGTGTCAGGTAAAGACAATATCACTTTATAAAATAATATTCTGATTCACAAAAAAAGCATTATTAATTATCTACAGAAACTTGATTGATACCTAATGCTCATGATATACTTTCTTACTGGTTCGGAAACTTGCAAGTACTTAATACGATTGACGATTATGTAAGTTTAACAGAACTTGCACCGCATAAAATAAACCACTTGTTAAGGTGGTGTAGTTGATGGAAAGTGGTGATCAACTCAACACAACATATAGACACCAGCAATAGCAATCCATAGATAAAACTATGACAGGATTATATCTCGAAAGTCTGCCGGAGGAAATTCTTGTTTAAACCATAAAGCATACGAGTTAAGCAGTTGCCTTTTTAAAGTTTTTAAATTTAGAACAGGAAATATTTTTTTAGTCAATAATTAAGTGTTTGGTTATCCTCGTGTTGATTGATGAATGATGAAAAATTTAATGAAGAATTTTACCCGCCAATTGAAAATAACGTTTTATATTTATATTGAAAGAATAGCATGTGTAGGTTCGTCATTTTAAAAAAATAAACATGAAAGCAATCTCATTAATTCTTCGGGAACTTTAAATAATGTAAGTTAGTTTTCTTAATTTGTGGTAAATAAAATGTTCTTGTTTTCTTTCCTTGTTAGTCTTCTTAAATAAAAGATAAGTTGTAATACCTAATAAATATTCTATTAACTTCTTTCTTCTTTAACACAAGATATTGTTATAAGTATATCATCCAAGTATCAACATCACAATAAACCTTTTACCTACTATTCAGCATCCACTATTTTCAAAAACTATTCTAGAGGTGACGAAATATGAAATTTCATCCTAACATCACACGAAGATACAAAAGATCGCACTAGGGTCCAAGAGAAGGGATAGCAGCAGCCCTCTGGTTTTCTTTAAGTTTTTTTTATCTCAACACACGTGCGCGCTTTGCATTTCAATAGAGAAAGATCTGGGATGTTTTGTTTTCCTCGGTCCATGTATAAAAAACAACCTGTTTGATATACTTACAGTATAATCGTTGCTTGTAAATGAATATTCAAATACTAATAAAGTTAGGGGAGTATCTATTCACATTTGTCATCTGCTATAAAATTTAGAGCCTGTCAATATGAAATACCTAGACAACATGTTGATTTCCTTTATTCTACACGATATTATTGAACGTAAAGTTATTATATCTATACTTGAAAGGTTTAAATAGGTACTTTACTTAAAAGAATGGCCGTGAGTTTATTTGCCCGATTTCTTTTCACAAGGCTCAACCATTTGGAAACGGGCGGTTATAGATCGAACAGGTAGATATATTATGTTATCCATTTTTTTTCTTTAATAATTTTACATTTGACGAAGCAAACTATTGTTGCGGTGACTCTGTGTGTGTTGATCTATATTTTTTAATTATAATAATTATTTATTAAATCGACGATTTCGAATAATTGATGGTCAATTTTATGAAATAAAGATATTGAATTTGACTTATATATAGGAAGATAATGAAACGTATTTACGTGACTCATGGGCGCTAAACCTTTTTTCATAAAACATATTTTTCTGCCATCAAATAAAATTTCAAAATTGTTTATTCAATAAACTGTAGTGATCAAAGAATTTGCATCTTATAATAATGTTTATAAAGGATACCATACAAAACTCAAACCTTTCTATAAAACCAACCTATAATACAGAATAGAATAAATTCATTATATTTATTTAAAGAAACGAAAGAAAACATCATTTAAATTAAGTTATTATTTAGTTATGTATCTAAACATTTCGAGTAGGTATGGTCTTACTGCACAATGGCAAATCTTAGTGGGGCAGGGTGTCAACATAGCGCAACGGTGACAAAGGTAGCACACTAAACATAGATAGATAATTAATGTGTGCAAGTATATGTAATCACCCAGGTTTTTACCCGTTCGTGGGTTTTATTTAACCCGGGACTACCCATCTTTATAGATTATCCCCACACTTAGGTATTTAGAGACCACAGATAATAAATTCAATATCCTCTGTTCTTAAATCCTTACTGTGAAATGACACATACCCGCATTTACCAATGTTAAAGAGCCGTTATAAACTGAAACAATATGGATTGTTATCTTTTACCAAACCTGTTACCAGTGACATGGGAACCGAATCGTTACCTTTCGTTAATAAAACCCAGGGTTGACCCCTGGTATAAGGGTCCATTGTAGAAAGCGAACACATTTTGAATGTATCAAATGAAATATACAGGTACAAGACGTCTCTTCGTTCTGTAATTGGACTTATTTTGCGATACTTACGAGTGTCTATTCGAAGTTATCCGACTGAGAAAGGCCGTCTATTTCCTGTTGGATTCCTTGTTTTGTTCCTGATTCGAGTTTCAGTTGTTCCAATTCGTAAAATATCATTTTTATTTACATTTATTTATTTATTTTTGTGTTTTTTTGCTTATATAGTATTGTCAGCCAGTTTTGGGGTTTGTAAGTTAAGTTTCAAGTTTTTAACTTATAAGAAACCAAGTTTAAAATTGATTACGAAACTTTTTCCGAACAGACAATCAATAAAAAACAAATGAGCCAGAAACTCATTTAATATTAACACGGTAGAAAACTGACTTCGATAGGTATTTATGTCCAGAAAGTGTAAAAAAAAATATAATAGAGTATTAACTGTGTGATTTATAACAAAAAAAATATTAAGAGTAAAGCAAAATTGCTAAGAATTTTCCAAAGAACATTGCAATTTGTTTTCGTCTTGGTCGATTTGGAATTAAAATAATAAAATAAAAACACTATGTCTTTAACGCTTACTGTAAGAAAGTTGCGACAAAAAACAAGTTTAGTGTTCACGTAATTGTACAGAGGCAGCTGTAAGTTTCTATTTAAGATTTACCTGTCATCTGTCACTTGCAAAATCCTATTCCTAGTTTCATTAACCGCAAAGTAATTCGGATAAATGTGGGGTCAAATATATCGTAAGTCAACTCAAATAGCTGATCTCCGGACAATTTCATTAACAAAGAGAGTCGTATCCTCGAAGAGGTAGAGAAGTATTACACCAACATTACGCCAGGTACATTATTTAAATCAATATTTACAGCACCATCAGTGTTTGTCCAAACCTATTTTTTTCCTCATTTTGAACAAGAATGTTGTACAAAAGTGCAACACGAATCTTGAAGTAATAAAAAAAATCTTATTTTGAATTATTCTCTATACATATATTTATTTAAAAATTCTTTTAACTTATACCATAAACTACAATTTCCCAGAGTATTATTAGGTGTAAAGTGAATCTGTTGGCTTTCCTGTCTACTTGTTTAACTAGTTAGGAATTTACTTTCGAGTACAGTAAAGATAATAATTTGTAAACCTGTACAGATTAGTTCAACCGTTTGCTAACGGTTGCTAGGCGGTCTTTGGCGTAGTAAGAATCTATATGGAGAGGTGAGATGCATGGCTAAAAATTATGATTTCATTGAACCCTGAACGACGCAAGTGTTGTAACAATCTTCGTAATGTAGGTACTTAGGTAAAGAAAAGAAAAACTGTCACTCGTAGGACTGCACATCAGAAGTGAAAACACATCCACGCATGTCATCAGTATATATGTCATCTGAGCGTGACGGTCAAGCGAGTTCAGTGCTTTTTCCCATACCAAAACTGCTCAACGTGCCTAAAGAAATTTTCACTTCAAAAACTTGAAATAGTATATAATAGGAATTAAGTAACACGGTTCTGTGAGTCTTAGGGCTGGGTTCGAGGACACCCATAAGTCGAAAAAGTGTAATCAGCTAGTAGTAGCGATAAAATGCCACAGGCCTGCGTTAGTGTCTGCGAGTAGTCCAGCAGTAGTGTACAGGTTTTGGGGTAGGCAACCAATAGGACGGCGGGTGCAAGCGGCAGCGTTGCTGGACCGGGTATGGAGGGTCTGTAGCCTGATGGATGAACCCTGAAATTATTCTCATCCAACCATTTTGTGAACAGTCCGGTCATATAGTTTCACTGTGACATCACGAGACCGCGAGCCACTACACACACAAAGCAAGTAGCGTCAGATCAACGCCTCTTTTCCTTGTCTTCGCGGTAAACATTGCAGTGAGCGCCTAGTATTCTGTTGAGGCGGAAATGCCTGAAAGCGGGTGGCGCAGGGAAGAAACGGCAAGGGCAACAACCGACTGTTTGGCTGTCTCTGTATTATTATTAGGAATACTGGAATGAATCTGTGTAGACAGCCGTTAGTCCCAAATCGTAACCCATACCGGTCTGGTCTGGTGCAGTACGCTAGTTTATAAATTTTGAAACGAAGTTCTATATTTAACTTCTTATCGCTTTTTTATAAAAGCGTTTCTATAAATGACGATTTTCGAAATTGCTAGAAATCAGTTATTGTTAGCTATCTATACCTATTTTTGTCTATTGTGTAACATCTTTTATTTAATTAATTATATGCCTTACAAAAGTTAAAAAGATTAATTCTATATACAACTTAAACATTAAAACTAATAAAAAAAAGAAAAAGAAATGTATATGGGCTATTTACATGCATGCGTCATAAAATTCCTCCACATCGTCGCCTACTGGCAGTGTTCCCAGAAGGCTGGCAGCATTGCCACGTTGAATGGCAATGCTAATTCTCTGTGCAAGAAAAAGGCCCGCCTTCTGGTCACGAGAAGTGTCGATCAGTCGCTTAGCTAATTCTTTATAAACGGAACGAGCACTCGGACCCCATGACCCAAGCGTCTCGACCCCAAACGGCTCAAAAACATAGTTACCAACTAAATTATTGTATTTACACCGTTTGAGGCTTTCTGCTGATGCAGCAGCAGTGCCAGCACAATCAGCTGTACTTGGAAGATGTGATGGCGCGAGGGTGTCAACGCAGGTTGCGTCCCACACCAAAGGCCTACCCATCTTCCATGGCAGTAACGACATACCATCTGGTCTCTTCCCATCGTCTCGTACCAGACCAATAGGTTCACGTACGGCTGGCACGCCGGCGGTGACAAGAGCACGACGGATTATGTCATTAAGATTGGCATGTCGAGATATACGGCCTGCGCTTCTGCTACAAGAAAGGCCATGGTGTCCGAGACTGTCGACAGCTTCTCCACAGTGACAAAGATGCGGAGAAACACAAGGAGCTCCTAAACGAAGGCAAGTGGCAAGGCGGAATGTGTTATCGTCCAACAAGGTGCCTATGTTGGGCGATGGAAGTGCCTGAATCCATAGGCCTGATTCCCATTCTCCCACAGCCAACAAGCGAGCGCGCTCTGCAACATTGGATGCGGTGTCAATTAAATAATTCCTTCTTAAAGTGCATAACGGCGCGTCCCATTGCCTCTGAGAGAATGGATTAACAGGTAAAAGAGTATTGGGACAAGCTATCTGCCAAGCATTTATGGCATCGGTCTTGCAGGACACTTCAGAATTAACCAGTGTGTTTGTTAGAATTTTCCTGGTTCCTCTTCTGTGCCATGGACCGAAGACAAAAATGCTGGAAGGCTGACATCTGAAATTTTGCGAACGCCAAGACCACCCAAACGAACCGGTAAGGATGCTTGGAGCCAGCCTCGGTCGTTCAAAGCCACATTTAAAATTTTGCTAAGGGTGTTTTGAATAATTTTGTCAATTTTTTCTAAAAGTGTTAAATGTTTCCAAAGTTGCGATGATCGAAGGGCATGAGTAAATTTTGGTACGAAAAGACAAAAACGGAGTATAGTAAAAGCCGAATGGACATTAATTTTAAGTAAACGATCCGAAAAATCACCAAAATTTTTAATTTTGTCTTCTATGAAAGATTGAAAACCATCTTCCAAGACCGGGGACCCAAGAAGGCGAAGAGACGTTTTTTCTAAAACTTTAATGTTAGGTGCCAATGAATTGAATTTCTGTACAGTCGAGTGTCTGTCTGTTTTGTCACAAATAAAAATTTCGCATTTGTCAGAGTTTAGTTCTAAGCCTATGGATTTAAATTTATTTTTAATGAAAGTTAAATCTTGTAAAACTGTCTCTACTTCCCCTCCTAGGGTTCCGTCATCAAGGTACCAAATGTTGAATTTTGACTTTATCTCCTTAATAATGGGGTGTATCGCTAAACTGAAGATAACTGGTCCCAGAGGGTCACCCTGCTGACATCCAACGGCCGATTTCAAAAGATTGTCCTTGTATACTAATTTTGTAGGATATCTATAACATTGCCAAAGAAATTTATAAATTTTAGGGGTTTCCAATTTTGCTTGGGTCAACAGAGTGTCCCTATTTACAGAATTGAAGGCATTTCTCAGGTCAACCTTCAAGATTACCTCCTCTTCGTTACTGCCAAGGTACGTGGAAAGGGCGTGTATGGCAGCCTCACAACCACCTTTTGAACCAAAGCCAAGTTGCACTGGCTTTTGCTGCAAGTTCAGCGCTGTAATATTTGCAGCAAATTTTGGCCACCATACGCCGCCAGGTACACCCTACGGCAATCGGACGAATGCCACCATCGGTCTTACGTAGAGCACATAAGTTGGCTCCATATAAGACGTCAATGATGCCATCATCCACATTGCCGGAGAGCATAAGATTTACCAAAGCCGTCAGCTCCTTCAAGAGAGCATCACCAGCCTCCCCGGCGCTTGAACTCATTAAATCTTTAAGATGTTGCGGTGTCAAGCCGTCGAGGCCGCCGGCAGATCCACTCTGAAAGGAACAAACGGCTGTAAACACGTCTTTGGTAGTAATATTTAGATATTCAGTGTCGGTGGTAGGTGCATCAGGGAAAGAGAGGTCATCCTGAGGCGTGGGATGTTTACTCTTCAAACCCGTGATTGTATCGGGCGAGTAAGGTGCTACCACATCGCTGCTAAAAAGCAACCTAGCTGCCCCTCTTATGTCACCTTCCCTCAGTTTTGTTTCCACGAAAGTAAAATTGTTGCTTTTATAATTACAAGAAAATGATAATTTTGGATCGAAATAAGTCGTAGTATTAAGGCAGTTCTCTTTAATTTGGGTTGTCAAAGATTTTTGGGTACTATTATGTTTTTTTATGTGTAAAACTCTATAAGGGAAGGTAAGCAAATGTTCCCAGGCCGATAGCGAATTCTCCCGGACAACAAGACCTACACAATGGGCTAAATGATGAGCAACAGTAGGCCTTGCACCCCGGGGAACTCTTTTAAGAATAGGAACGGAATTTTTTAAATGTGTTAACTTTTGCCAAAAGGGGATTTGGGATGTGTTTGGTGAAATTTCACTAGCTGATGGAGGAACAGTGGGACATGAAAGTACATTTTGGGACCTGTGAATTTTTCCGAAATGCACCTATATTATATATATATACTATATATATATATTATATATATATATATATTATATCTATACCTATATTTGTAAATCTATTATAATACGAACACAAAACGTACAAAATCGATCGGTTTTGATATCATACGCCTCCCACCTAGGCCTGCCATCACTTAAATTGCCGACACCGGACAAAAACTTAAAAAACTCCGGACACATGGGTGAAACCGAGATTCTTTCCCGGACACCTTAAAAAAAATGCCGATTCCATTTAAATTTTTAGCTTGTTAACGATTCATCTAACAATTATAATTATCCCCTGACACAGAGTGTCCGGGTTTTGCCCGGACACTTTTTGAAATCCCCGCCCGGACGCTCCCCGGACGCCCTCTAAACTAGTACAAATCCGGAGAAACCCGGACGGATGGCAGCCCTACTCCCACCCTACCACCTATCACCCAGAAATAGAAAATATCCCCAAATATTTTGTGTGTGAGCGAGCAATGACCTGTGACAAAAAAAACCTATGATCATGTTAAAAAATTGAACAAGAATACTTGAAATACTTCGACCTGGAATTTGCAGTTCACAATTAATTTGCAAGATGATTCCGATAATAGCAAATCGGAATTTGAATGTTTATCTGATGGTAATTAAAAATGTTGTATTGCCCATTTGTTTTGTTTAAACTCTGTAGTACCTAAATATATAAATTTAGGTAATTACCTACATTTATTTGCTTTATTTCTATTTTTTATGTTTTGTTGCTAATAATTTATTTTTTCATGTTGAAACTTGATAATATAATATTTAACGTGCATAAGATTTCTTTACTAACGCTCCCACGTTTGCACACACAAGCGCATTTATCGGTACATGCCACTACTACAACCAGAGCCAAACGGACTTCGTGAAATAGAATATCTGTCGTAATACTGTTAATAGGTTTTTTACTATTTTTGGCACCAGACCAGACCGGTATGGGTTACGATGTGGGTCTAATGGCGGTCTACACAGATCAATTCCACTGTTCTCAATAATACAGAGACTGCGAACCAGTCCGTTGCCCGTGCCGTTTCTCCCCTGCATCACCTTCTTGTCACCCCAAAATTTTGACTCTTCGCGCCTAAACAGCATGTTTACTCTTGTTACTTTAGTACTGATTGTAAAACACAACTAGTGACTTTCATAATACCACATTAATAACTTGTGTAAGAGTATTGTAAGCATTTTATTATTAGTTTCCACTACACAATCATGTATGTCACCCCAATATCATTTCCTTATATCATTATTTATTTTTAATATGTTTACTACTTAGTCAGTGAAATGTCTGTTCCATGTGTGTATGTACTAACACGAAAAGTATTAAAAGAGTATTAAATAGATACTGAACACGCCACCACAGTAGTTTCACTATAACCTGTTTATTTTTTTCTTTTAAACAAATCTTTATTAAAATCATGCATACTTATTTTGTGTCTTACGGTACCCCTAACGTTGCTACTGAAAAAAAAAACCGCGAGCCAGCAACAGATTTTCATGACCAATTTTTCTCTCGGGCGAAACCTCGTTAAATGCGTCAGAAAGTTGTATCATGAAGCCTCGTGAACGTCAGCTGCAGTTCCCCCGGGGGTTGAGGAGCAGCAGCCTCCCGCGCACGTAGAATTGAGAATTGTATCAAATTATAGTTAACCCAATATCTTGAAGAAAAAAGAAGACTTTTCTTTGACATATCTTTGACATATGACTTATAAACGCGTCATTAAAGTAAACGTAACTTGAAACGATAAAAATATAAAAAAATATTTGTATTAAAATATCATGGGCGGCGGTAGTCATTTACCATCAGATGACCCGTCTGCTCGATTGCCCCCTGTATCATAAAAGAAAAAAAAAGAAAAGAATTACATTTCTTTACATTCGTGTCTTTTAAAACAACTGAATTTAGTCTATTATAGTTGGCTGAGATGTTTAACTAATACTTTAGGATTTTAACAGGATTTTGTGGATCAGAGTGTAAAAAAAATACAACGCTGTTAAGTACGATTGCCACCAAAAGGGCCGCGCCGGAGCGCGTCGGACCGAATCTAAACGAGCGCGCGCGCATGCCGCGGTAGCCGTCCACATTCGCCGGCCGTTCCAAAACGCGCTCCGGCAGGCCTGTCACTCGATGTACTTGCGCGCGCTAAATACCTAACGGCTGCTCGTCCTCAGGCGGACCTTATACGCAGTCTCGCGCAGTGAGTTGCCGACAGGGCGACAGCTGCATCGCGCGCACACGCTTTTATTTTTGATTCACTGTCAGAGCTATCTACCAAAGAAAATACGCAAATACAATGATTTTTTTAAGCATGCATGTTCAAGTAACATAATAGATATGATTGAAATAAAATGAAAATGTTATCTTTTTCGGGCCGAATAGATATTTGATCAATCGGTGTTGATAACTGAGTTCCAGTAAACCATATGAATTCTATATCTAATATCTGTTGTCGATTTCTACCCAGCCATGGTCTGAAGGTTCATTTAATAAGTGGTTGGGACTTTAAGGTGTGCATGAGACCAAATTTACGCTATGTAACAAGATCCTGAGACGATAAAGAATATTGTTTTAATCGAAACATTATACAATAAAATTATATCTTTCAGTTAGTGTTTGGAGCATAATGTCGAATAAATTTAGATACGTCATATCCTCCCAGATGAAAATTCGTAAGCTGGCTTGTAAGTATGATCTTGTAAGTTACATAAAAACAGCTGGCAGTATGCCGAGGGAAAACTCGTCAGCTGGTGCATCTAAATAAGCGACAGATACTCCCATCTGGATCCTGCGTTACACCTTTCAGGGTATCAGCTGACAATCTTTCCACCGGAATACAGCCAGCTGCCATTTGTATTTATTCGCAATAGCATATAAACTGTCATTTTATAAATGTTCAATTGAGAAGAAATCACTGAACGTATAAGTACATATTTTTCTGACGTATAATCCACCACTCTATAGTCAGCTGACTTTTGTTTTTCTACGGGCGCGAGAGGCAGCTGCTCCTCAACCCCCCGACCGAACCGCAGCTGACGTTCACGAGACTTCATGATACAACTTTCGAAGCATTTCATGAATTATCGCCCGAGAGGAAATGACTGACGAAATTTGTACCTCGCTCGTGGAGTACTACTATTTTGTGCTCGGCGTCAAAGTGTTTTAAAGTTGTTTTCAAATCAACTTTCAGATGTATAGATAGTTCTACATCTGAAAGATTTCTTTAAACAGTTGATTTTAATTTCGAACACCATTTGATGTTTTTGCGATATACCTACTTTATGGCTTTGGTAGTTTACTCTTTTTATAAAAACATGCATTCACATAACTTGATGATTTAAATAATGCGTCTACAGTACAATAAAAAATTAAGATAATAGAAAAGTTATCGAGAACTCGGTTCAGAGAAAAAGAGCTCTTTAGTAAAAGCATATAAATTACGTTTTTTCTATGAGCTATAGCTCACTCAGCACCCTTTTTTTCTTTTTGAACGAAATATATACTGCAGGTGTTAAATTCTGCATACCTTCCTAATCCCTCTGAATATTTGATTGTACCTACTTTGAAGGCTATGGAATGATGGCAATAAAACTATGAAATAATCAGAAACATTTTTTGTTCGGACAAACTTTGACTGGCATGCAATGAAGCATAATAATTTTAAAAGTAACCAAAAAAGGTAGCGAGTTCAAACTAGGCACCCTATATTTTAACTCTCGACCGTATTAGGCCGCATAGTAGCGTAGTATAGCCACTTTACTAAACGGTAGGTACAGAGTATCATGCAAGTTGATTTCATATAGGTTCAACTAAGGTTGGCAAACTATTATCTGGCTCCCCCTTTGGTAAACTATTTCTGGTGTTTTAAACATTTGCAACACTGATGGCTTAGTTTCAAACCTCACCATCTGAAAAAGAGCACTATACCAGTTATGCTTAACGGCAGTGTTCATTAGGACTGAGGTACTACTCTAGTTGGATAGTATAATTCGATTAAATATCTGTAATACCATACCTTCTTGACTAACGGTTTTTACACTGTCTGAAACGGGTATTCTGTAAGGATTTAAATTAATAATGCAAAATACAAGAACAAGTCTTTTTAATTATAAAAATAAATAACTTTACCAAACTATGTTACTGATCTACTTATTAGTTAAACTTTCTAATTGTAATTTTTAGGTGCTACAATGGGTTGTAAAACGTAGGCTTGCCCAGTAGCTCTGTCGACTACATGTCCTGTTGACGGTTCCAAGAACAACCTTGGAACTGTCGTGGTTGCACTTATTTCTGGCTGCTGATACTGTCTAACTCCAGCTCCACTTTCATAAGGTACATATTGTGGACGTTCAGGTTGGGAATTCGGAGCGTATTGAGATAGATCTGATTGCTTCTTTGGAACATATTGGGATGGTTCAGGTTGTCTGGTTGAATATTGAGGTTGCAAATGTTGTTTCTGTTTTTGTGAATCATCCTTCTGACTTACAACCAAAACAAATTGTTTTTTTTCTTTTGGTTGTTGGTGACTTGTTTGATGTTGATTTTCATCTTGCTTTCTGTGATGTTTACGCTTAGGTTTTTCATAGATTTCATCCTTTTCTTCTTCTTCTTCTTGTTCTTCTTCTTCGGCATCCTCTGAGTAATCTTCATCTGTTTCTCTCGCAGCAGCTTGCAATTCTTCTTTATTTTTACGTTTTTGTTTCAAAGGCTTCGCTTCTTCTTCGTACGTTTCAGTTTGTTTGTGATGTTTTCTTTCTACTTTTATTTTTGGATGTGCCCTTTTAGCCCGCCCATTTTCTTCGTAGCTTGATTTCTCTAGATCATAATCATCATTTTTGTATTGAGGTGAATTCTCACTTGGTTCATCGTAAGGGTCACTGTTGCTTGATTCATGGTAAGGACTATCATGGCCGTCATATCCGTCATTTCCGTTATCACCAGAATGACCAGCGTGGTTTAAATCCCAGTAATGTTCACCATACCCACCTTTTTTATCACCCCATCGTACCTGTAGTAAAATTACGTAATTTCTTTAATTATATATAAACATAAACAAATAAATAAAGTTATTAAGGTTCGGTAGTTTTAGACCCACTAATGGAAGCGTAGATTTTTAATGCGCAATAGATTGTTAAAAAATCATGGAAATGAAAGTTAGCTTACAAGAAAGATTGTTAAAGACAATAATATAAAAATAGAAAATGGAACATTATATAGTGAAAGAATACATAAATGTAGTATAGTATAATAATATTAGTTATGCAGATACTTTCTTATATTTACTTTTTTAAATAAATTACTTTAACCACTCATAAAACTTCATTCTATTTTTAAAGACATATCTGTAGAAAATATTTGCATAAAAGTTAGTAAAAAGCATACTTTAGCAGAGAACAATCCTTCTGAAGGCTTCGCCCTCTCATGCCTCTCTGTGAAGTGACGTAAGCTGCCCAATCGGTGTCCCTGATTAAACTCCTCCGTGGTCGGAAAGTGTCTATACCTTCAGCCAAGCGAAGCGAAGCGGAAAGAGAAAGAAATACAGAAACAGTTAGAGACAGAGCGAGATAAATCATGTTTTACTTTTCCCATGTCCCTGTGGTTTTTAAAGTCTTTCTTCTCATAGCGTTGCTCCCAAGTATCAGGGTCCTCACAGACGTGGCCAAATTCCATCTTGTACGGACTCAACTGTACTGAGAAAAAATCCCTATAAAGCAAAGTATGTCAAACCTTACTTATATTTATTAATAAGGTAAGTCATTTATTTTTAAGTGAAATGAAGTAACTAGCCATTGTTTTAGTCGACTTGACTTCAATATTACTTTTTTGTCCTCATTGAATGGTACGTACACGAGGTGCGACGTTGAAAAAAAAAAACTAGGGTATAGGAGAAAGGACCTTCATCCTATAGAAGAAGGCATTTCACCAGCATTGTGTATTATTTCTGTTAGTAAATGAGGTCACGATTTTTGGTAGGTACTAATATTGCGACTGATTACAAAATTCCACTAACTCCACATGCTAAAATGTAGACTACGAGAAAGAAGTAGGTGTTCCTACTTAACAATAATCCAACTTACTTAATATCATCGACAGAAGATAAATAATCCTGGACTCAGTTCAGTTCACATTACCCTGATGGTTTAAGTACATTAGCATTATGGGGTGTTGATGTACAAATCGAACTGGCATGATAACCATCTTTCATTCTAATTGGCTTGAAATTGTCAAAGTGAAATGACTGAAGAACGTGTCCATCTAGTCCGTGTGGTTTGGCAAATCTCCGAACAAGAAGTACAAAAACATTTATAAACCTTGATATATATTATTGTTGGAGTTGGTGCGGCGGTAGTGTATGCGACTACCATGACGGGGTCTCTGTGTTCAATTCCCACAATGTTTATTTGTATGAGTCTAGGTGATGCTATGTAAAATATGTATATATTTACATTTATTTTATTACTATGTATGTTTATCTGTATAATATCTAGTGATGATGTCGCCTCCCGGCAAAAAAGTGTCATAATACAAAAACAGCTATTTCGAGAAGACACGACTTTTATGCCTGTGAATTGAATAAAACAGCTCAGTGAAAATGTAATAACGATATTTTTACAGCTGACCAAATGCAACATTTGCTTTTCAATGCTATAAAAATGTTAAAGGTACCTAACATGTGATATGACACTTTTTTTTGTGATATGACACTTTTTTTGCCGGGAGGCGATGTATTTAGAAATATATAAATATGTTTATCAGCAGTCTGGTTACCATAGTACAAGCTCGGCTTAGTTTGGCTTTAGAAAGCGATGTGTGATATCTCCCAGGGTATCAAAAGAATGCATGTCAAGCTATATTCAACTTAAATGAGATTAAATGGGATTATAATATCTGACATAACATGCATAACTGGAATTAGATTTCGTTGATTGTTCTTCATGGTTTCGAATTTCAAAAAAGGAACATTACAAGTGTCAATTCAGAAAACCACAAATATCTGAAGCTGTTGTTGTGTTACATTATTACACGCTGTCGTCAGACCCCTTTCTCTAATAACTATAGTATAACTATGTCACTGTTTGGTTATGCTGAAACGTGTTTACATGTGTCAACAATGGATTCTAATTTAAACGAAGGTGAAACAAAATTAAAATATTAAATGAGGTCGCTTTCCAAAAGTAATGAAAAGAATTTACACTATGATAATTTTAGCTCAAGGATGAAGATTTCTTAATTCAAACTTGACAAATAATTAAAAAATACAGAATAAATGATTATATAATCTATTAATATAAAAATGAATCCCTATTTCCCTTGGTCAAGGCATCACGCGTGAACGGCTGGACCGATTTCGCTAATTCTTTTTTTTGTTATTGTTATTGTTGGAGAAGGTTCTTATGAAAGAAAAAATGAAGAAAGTTGCTCGAAAAATTAGAAAATTTAAGAAAACTTAACGACCATATTAACTTTTCTAATGTAACCTTAGCGCTTTTGACATAACTGTTAGCTAGTTAAATATAGTTATCTTGTTTGAGCTATAGAGCTGTAAGTAGATACAGTCGCTGTATGAAAATACATTTTAACTGAATATAATATTTTTCATGCGTATCGATACTCTAATTTTTTTCTACTCTTATATATCTTCATCTATACTAACATTATAAAGCTGAAGAGTTTGTTTGTTTGTTTGCTTGAACGCGCTAATCTCAGGAACTATATATTATTTTAGTGTTGGATAGCCCATTTATCGCGAAAGGCTATAGGCTATAAAACATCACGCTACGACCAATAGGAGCGGAGCAGTGACCATAAACACAGGTGAAACTGCGGGGATGGCTAGTTTACTATATATATTAATAATTAAATTATCACTTGAGGGTTCTTTGTAATGTACTCGAAGGTTTTGGAAGCTTGCCAATCCCCACAACACTAGCATGGTGGACGATGCCCTAATCTCTTAATGAAAGGGGCTCCCTCTTTCCCTATAGCAGGACAGAAAGTCATCGCAACTTGTTATCATTATTTGTAGTTATCTCCATTTGGTAAAAGAGATTTCTACTATTGGTACTAAATAACAGTTTTTATCAACTCCGTTGTGCCCCAAAATTAATGATTCCTTGCCGTTTGCATGCATGTAAATAATAATAATAACTTGACACATCTCACACATGGCCGTCTGATCCCGAACTAGGCAGAGCCTGTACTATGGTAACCAGACTGCTGATAATCATACTTATATATTTCTAAACACATCATCACTACGTATTATAAAGCAAAGTACCCCGCCGCATCTGTTTGTTCACGATAAACTCAAAAACTACTGAACGGATTTTCATGTGGTTTTCACCAGTAGATAGAGCGATTTATGAGAAAGATTTATATATATAATTTGTTTAGGTTTTGTGTAAACTGCTGGAAATATGATGATTATTGTTGGAGATGTCTCTGCTACCCGTGCGAAGTCGGGGCGGGTTGCTAGTACATATTATAGATAAATAACACCCAGACACAGACCGTATGATCATGCTCATCACAATTATTTGTCCTGGGTGGGAATCGAACCCATGACCTCTGGCTCAGCAGTCAGGATCACTAACCACTAGACCAACAGGCTAGTCAAATGTAAAGGAGTTTCGTTATTAGAAAAATTATTTGAACTGTATTTCTTATAAGCTGTTACTAAATTATGTAAATTATCAGTACATTATTATAAAACAAAGTCCCCCGCTGCGTCTGTCTGTCTGTTCGCGATAAACTGAAAAACTACTGAACAGATTTTGGTGCGGATTTCTCCGCAAAGACCGTGGAGACTGAGTGATTCATGAGGAAGGTTTAGGTGTATAATTTGTTAACGTTTTGTTTAAGTTGGTTGAAATATGATAATGATTGTTGAAGATGTCTCCACTACCCCTGCAAACCCGTAATGGGTTGCTAGTATTCAAATAAGAATAACTTTACAAGTTCGTACAGTCATCATAATGATCTCAATTGGCCACAATAAATCATAAATTTATTCAAGTTATACAAAATCTCTGAATTATACATTTCTATATATATCACTAATAACATTTTTATTCGGGACATATTGGATGAAATTACAACTCGGCAAATTTTCAAAACGGCAAATACTAATAGGAACTTTTAGTCACTATAAGACTGAATTAAAAAAAAAAGTAAGAACCTCACAAGCTTATACTTACTGGAAAAACTTTGCCTGTGCTTCAACCGTAGATGGATTTCCCGGAGGAGTTCTTGTGACTGATTGCGCAAGTCCCCATATCGAACCTGCATGTAAAGCTAGCAGGCACCAAAGCCATTTCTGAAAAAGGAAAGAGTATTCTAGAAAAAAAATCTTATTCATTAATATGAAATCATTCCATGATGTAAAATAACTGGCAGGAATAAAACATAAATTTTCATCCGGCCAGTACTAACAAAAAGAATTTGGAATTCGGAACAGTATTCACTATCACAAACACAATTTCACTTTCACTTTCTAAGTAAAGAACTCGATAAAAAAAATAACTATTATTTTTAAATGATTTGGTCAAAACAAAATTTAAATTATTGCAGTACCGTATTGTCAAGAAGACGTTGTGACATCTTGGCTGTTTGATTGAGGGTCTGTGTCTAACAACGCCGGTATAACATTTATAGACAACATTGATACATTTCATTCTAACCAGAGGTTGGCAACCATTGACCGATTTATTTCTACATTGTGATTGATTTGTATATATTTTAGCTAGTCATATTATAATAATAAAGATATTACTTTGACACTTTTATTTTATTACCAATCATCAGAAAGTTTATCGTTTTAATCGAATATTCATTAGACGTTCTGAACATTATAGTTTTAAAACACAAAAAGAGAATAAACAGGTGTTTTGACACATAACATCTGATTATTTAACAATCGTAGAATGTCTTCCTCGTTGGTTTTGGTGCCTAATGCTACTTCGACCATTTCTGGTCTTCCTTTTGGTCAGTAGAAAAGTCAAAAAGCTGTTGACTTGATAAGTCACCGTTCGAGCAAATAAGAAGTAGATTAAAGCTGCTAAAGGAGTCCTAAAGCTGGCAACAGGCTAACGAAAATGAAGCAATCAAGGTCAAAATCCAATTGTGGAGTAAATTAAGATGCAATTTGAATTGACGACCTTAAAACTAATTAAGAATATTAGTTAGTAAGTTTGGTTTCTTTAGTGTCAGTGTAATTGTCTATTAAAAATACAATAATACGCTTTAATCAATTACCTTTACTCTGAGATTGTAAATTGCAATTATTTTTACGTCACAACCTAATTATCAAAAGGTCATTTCAGTTATAATAACTGTTATAATACTATTGTACTAAAACATACTTAGGTACTTACTTAAACAAACAGATTTATATACCTACTTCGAAATTAACTATTTAAACTTCTACTATTTTGTTTTACGCCTTTAAGTAATTGCTCAAGTCGAATCCTGGATAAGATGAAAATGTAATCGGAAAAAGATGGATAAATTGTCGTTAAAATCTTTTATCTTTTTTATAAAAATACAGTAAGTTCAAAGAATAACAAATTTTGTCAATGTTCAAAATCCAAATATGTCTGGACACAATAATATCCTTTACATAAGCTATTTTTACTGTCAAAATGTTCTGCTTCTCTGAATTAAACTCAGATGAACCCATCACGAATCGTGCCGCGTCATTGACGGCGAAGTTTATTTTGATTTCCGCCAATTGTGAAAACGCCGTTCTCCAGATTATCTTCTATCTGTACAAAAAGAAAGACAGTCAATCTGAAACTTGTAAGTGGGATCTTTGTTAATACTAGCCAACATAATACTAGTAAAGTAAATGATGAGTGAGGCTAACACATTACTCAAAAACAAATTGACAAGAAAAGAAACAGGCATGCACCCAGTGGTGGGTGTAATCGGGCTGAGAAATGAAGATGAATGACTCGATATACATGAATCCAGTTTCTATGAATGAGATATTTACACATTAGTATCCTTTTTAATGGATTAAAAAGAACTTGCATTAATTAAATTCGATTACTTTTCATTTGTCCATGAGTACAGATATAATACAAGAATTATTTTGCGTTGCCTACAATAACATCTTTAAGCAACTCATGGGACACTACTGTAGCGCTTCCGCTATGTTCTTCAACGCGCGAGTTCCTTTGAAGTCATCCAGAAAAATCGGATCGTACAATTCATGTCTAGAGTTGACCGATGTAAGAATATTATTATGAGAAGTCTGTCAGAAAGGATACTTACGTCATGCATATACAAGCACTGGATCAAAATGACAGCCTAATTGTGTATTTTGTATTTTTGGTTTGTGTATTTTGTTGTTTCGATTGCCTTTTATGTAATACCCTTGTATATGTATATATATATGTATGTATGTAATAATAATCTTGTGTTCGAAATAAAGATTTTTTATTATTATTTCTAGGTCCCCTGCACCCATTTAAGTACTTAAGCCAGGCATAGGTATGCCTGGCTTAAGTACTTAAATGGGTACTGGATGTATCGTATTCAGATTGAGATAAAAGTGTAGAAATTTATTTTCTATTTTATTGATTTTATCTAGCTGTGATAATGGCTTTGTGTAATGGAATCATATAATTAAGTATCTTTAAAAAAAGTATTACCGACTTCAATGCACCTAAATTACTGTAAATCCAAATAAGCCACATTCTTCATACCTTAAATTTCCACCCTTCGAGGGGGATTATTTTCTTTAGATTTAAATGGTACCGAATTTAGCCAATTCAAATAAAACCGTATTATCGAAATTGGTTCACATTGTCGAAGACATCTTAGTCATAGTTATAACATTCACACAAAAAAAATTGTCGAATTGAGGACCTAGTCGTTTTTTAACCGACTTCAAAAAACGAGGAGGTTCTCTATTCAACTGTATTTTTTTATGTTTGTTACCTCAGAACTTTCGGCTGGGTGGACCGATTTTGATGATTCTTTTTTTATTTGAAAGCTGGTGCTTCCCGTGTGGTCCCCTTTCAATTTGGCCTTGGACTTTTTTTTTTCTTTAAGTCGGTTTTTTGTTGAAAGAATTATTTTCAAGTCTGTCTAAAAACTTAATACTCAGCCAGTGTACAGCCTGACATTATACAAGCACGATAACCTCACCATAATATAAGCATTATACGGTCCATTAAACTCGTCCTAGCTTGTGTAATTTAGAGGAAACGAATCATTTGTTGTAATTTGTAATAAATATCCAAACCACGTATTGCTCAAATTCCATAAATTAATCAGGCATTCAGATATGTATCCAACTTGTACATTGTACAAAACATCCTTATTTATCAAGTCAGTCTAATTAAGATTAACAAGGGAATTACCAAGGGACAAAATAAATTCTTTTATACTAGTTAAGATATAGGTCCATTTGGAAAGTCTGTTCTATCCTTGGACTAAGACCACGTTCAGATGACGGGCGATGGACGCGCGTTTTGCTACCGCGCGTTGACGCGCGTCAAGAAGGACACGCACTTTGTTCAAGTCGTTTATATGCTAACGCGCGTTTTGATCCGACGCTTGCTTGACGCTTGTTTTGAGATCATTGTTTTTCATACGAGCGCGCATTTTCAACGTGTCAATACCTGATCGCAATAAAAGTATTCGGCCATTTAAATAAAAGTCCGTATACCATTTTTTACAAAGCATGAGTTCGGTGACACTTAATTTTATGCAGTTTATGTTAAAATAAAAATATAACATGTAAGAAATGCCAAAAGCATACTACTACTTGTTTTTATTCTTATTACACATCAACATTTCCAATTCACTACATATATTATAAAACAAAGTTCCCCGCCGCGTCTGTCTGTCTGTTCGCGATAAACTGAAAAACTACTGAACGGATTTTCATGCTGTGAACTACAAAAACCCAACGTGCGTTTGACGCGCAGCCACCACCCGTCATCTGAACACACTCTTATAACATAAATAAAAAAATTAAAATACCCTCTATTCAAAAATCCCATTAACGAATAGAAAAGAACTGATGACCTTCGAACGGCTGAACAGATTTTCTTGAATTATAGCTAAGAACACTCTCAAATAAGCTAAATCAAGATCGGTCCATCCGTTTAAGAGCTACGATGCCACAGACAGACACACAAGTACACAGATACACATGTTAAACTTATAACACCCCTCGTTTTTACGTCGGGGGCTAATAATAAAAATAAGTACAAAAATGTCCTTTGCAGCTTGACCTTTGGGACTAGGGATGCTACGAACCTTCGAATTCGGTTCCGAAAGGTCGGAACTTCCGATTGATTTTATACTTCCGATTCCGACTTCGGTTCCTAAAATTTGAATCGGAGTTATAACAAAGGTCGAAAATCAAAACAATATGTACCTATACTGAATCGTGAAGGACTTTTAATGCGTTTTACATGTAATACCAAAAACAATATATTTTATGTAGTAACAGCATACAGATAAATCCGTTTTCCTGTCAAAATTATCGATCAAAGTACTACTAAGGAGGATAGTGAAAAATCTGGACATATGGCGTCCCGATCAAGGATATATCGGGACGTGTCACCAGACCCCTGAAAATCGGAACACCTGGCTGCGTTAGGTATAGTTACTGCATTAAAGGCTTAACGTATTACCGAATACGACGAATTAATTAAGTTCAGTTGTCACTGAGAATAAAAACAGTACACGACATCAACTCCACATAACGAGGCCAAATGACAAATGTCTCTGAACAACTCAATAAAATTTAAAACTAATAAATTACCTATGGTAGCGTACTTATGTACGTTATATGTGATACCTAATATTATTTGAATTACCTATTGCATTCTGATTAAAGATACTAATTACTGTATTATGATAATGTATTTATTATTTTATTACGTTTACCCTTAACGTTGGCGACTGTTCCGACTTGGCCTCCGATTCCGACTCCGATTCCGATAAGTGAAAGTTAAAAACTCCGGTTCCGACTCTAGTTCCGATAAACTCACCTCTGTTACATCCCTATTTGGGACCGTTTTCGTCGCCTTAATTACTCATTTGCGAATGAACCTACCTATCATTTAATGCTCTCCGGGTATTGTTAAATGTATAGCGAATAGCCAATTTCGAAACAGTTAACATTGCGAATCTCCGCATAATTGTAAAACAAGCGATCGTTGCACGGCATTATCTCTTCTTCTTATTCTGCCGGCTGAGGCCCTTTTGAATAAATCCAATAAGAATATTTATATACCTAAATCTGTTTAGAACTCTCGTATTGCTAAACAGACATGTTACAAATAATGTTGTGTCTCAAACTAAATATATCAATTATATTCTGTTAGAATATATTTTAAAAAGTTACGTAAATGATTTTTACAATAAAGTCTATAATAGCGAAACGAAATGGACCCATCATTTCGTTTCGCAGTAGCGTAGTGAGTATTAATGAAATAGGTAGCGAGCAAAGGAAATTGTAACCTTTTTAACGCCTCACAGTAATGTGTAGCCAGTTTTCTGTTTTCGAATTTAAAAACATAAAATTTTAGGTTCGCAATGAAAACAGAAATATATATAACATATAGTGCGATAAGGATCCTCTGGCTCTTACCTAGCATACGGAGAATTACAGCGGCCATATTGTAAAACGTCACTTCTGGATTGCCATGCCCACCGTTTTGTGACTTTTTACTTACATTATACCACATTTTAACGGTAAAGTCAAGAACATATAGCGCGAATTCCACATATTTTGCATAAGAATAAAAAGATAATTATCATTTTCTCCAACTAAAAATTAGAGAATTAAAAGTAAGGCGACTTCATTAACTGGTAACTGTTACGTCACACTTGTGTCACCTGTCAATGTCATTTATGTGCCATTGTTAATTCAAAAATCATAAAGCAAGGACTTCGATATGCCGTCCTGCAGCAGAGGTGACCAATTATGTATCAGAGTTCTTTGTAATTCATCAATTAATTTCATTGTCAAAGTTGAAACCTAACATGTTACACTCATGAGGAGTTTACACCACATGTCAAATAAGATTGTTTTCGGTCAATAAAATTTAACTATTACTAATAAATCATCCATGAACTAAAGACTTTCAACATCTCATAGCACGCTTAGCTTCACCAACATTTTACGGCCGTAACAGTATTCATAAAAAGTAAACTATTGCGATGATAGGTCAGCTGTTACGATTCAATCAGAACAAATAAACAATTAAGACAAAGTAGAGGCGAGGGCCGTATAATGAAGCAGATTTTTACGTAACCGCTAAGCCGGTAAAGTGGTAATTATTAGTACGGCATCTGTCTTAGGGTGGTGGCACAACTAGGGCTGGACCTGAAGTCGGTAGTGCAAATCATTGGGTAATATTATTATCGGTATACCTGAAAGTGTTACATGTTAAAAACAATTAGATTTTTAGTCATTCCCTATCTTTCAGTTCCGTGTCACCAGGCGGGTACAAGTTATTAATATTTTATGTAGACAAAACCTTCTTTGTCAAATGAGCTACAAGATACGCGTAAGCCCCACTCGAGGTACTCGGGCGACGGTGGTATCTATCACAAATAGCAGATCCAGATTTTTATAGTTTCGAAAGCATTTTGGATGTGTATTTTACGTATACATTTACTGCTGCTTACGATGTATACATTTACTGCGTCTGTCATTTGCGGGAATTTATTGCAGTGCATTGCAGTTGCAGGTATGCAAATACATTCAAAAATCGTATTAGGTACATAAGTAGTAGTGTTAATAATAAAATTGTAGTATGGTATCTCAAGCTGAATCTAGTTCTACATCTGAATTAATTTTAAACAAACAAAGAATAGAAAATAGGCGGCTAACGATGAGCGGCACCGGTTCCGACTGACAATATGGAGCTCTGCCAGCCGTTACCACCAGAAGAAAATCTCTCCAATAGTTTACCGCGGTTTATTGAAAGTACTTTAAATCCCATACTTAGAGTATCTATTTTAGGGATCAGTCATTCATCGGGTTAGTCATTAAATGAAGAAGGTTCTTATAAAAAAAAAATTAAGAAAGTTGATCGGCAAATTAGAAAATTTAAGAAAACTTAACGGTCATATTAACTTTTCTAATGTATCCTTAGCGCTTTTGACCTAACTGTCAGTCGTTTGACAGTTGGCGCGATTGACATAGTTAAGACAGGACGTCTGTCGGGTCAGCTAGTTGAACAATATAAAATAGAACCTAATCTTCTTTGATTAGGTTGCTATTATAAATTAACTGGTATTTACTATTTGTAAAAGAGGTAGAAACGGACCCCAAATGAAATTAATTGGTGATCCCGATCCCTGATCTATAGGATCTAAACTTGCCAGAATTGTCGAAATTGTTTGTTTTTTTTTTACATTTTTCATTGTTGTTATTACCTTGGCAAGATACATAGTGCGTGCTTGTTATTTAGGTAATGTGGGTTTGAGAATTAGCTATTTGCTACGTTCCAGCTCTAAATTTTTGTTTAAAATTCGAACAGGCACAGGCGACTTCCTTTTTTTTACATATTTTTAGCAGTGGTTGTAAATCCCGTGGCCATTCCTTTCCACTTATGTTTATTCCCGGGCCGGATAAATTATTTCTGTAAGGAAATTTGCAGTAACCGTGCGAAGTCCGAACAAGTGCCAGGTAGATGTCAAAAGGTTTGTTGAAATATCATTGAGGATACATTACATGCATTATCTACTGTCGAAATTTTTCTCAAAACAATGATTTATCCTTATGTAAGTATTTTATAATCATAGTTATAAATGACTATGGTAATATGACACTCTGTTCCTAGTAAAGCCAATTTTATTGTGAATTGTGCGAATGGTGCGAATATATTTTCAAAATACACACTATTAACACTAATGTCAACAACGAAATTGCTATTGAAATTCTAACAAGTTAGCTCATTATAACGCGTAAAAATCTCAAGCGTTGGCTCACAAAAAAGGTGGGTTCAGTTATCTAGAAATTCTCATAAAATTTATTGATAACTTCATAGGAAAGTTCATTAAGGTTCATTCCTTAACATAATATACATGGTGGAAGGAACACCGTACCGGATTGGAAAATTCATCCTTTTTTTAATTTCCTTTTTTTTGGTTAAAAGTGATATCACAATAAGCAAACATTTTACTGAAGAAAAAAACACGTAGGACTGCACGTCAGAAGTGAAAACATAACTTCACAATGTATTTGCATATACATATACACACACACACATCTGTATATATATAATTAGGTTAAAAATAAAAAGTAGGTAATAACATATCTAAATGTATACATAGGGTACACTGGAAATTCTGCGCTCCTGGCCGCTCATAAATGTTTAAATTTCGAATGTTATATTTTTTTAAATTTAAGAAACTCGGCTCCGTCTTACGAATTTTCGATCAGGTCACGTGTCCTGACGCGAGTTTAACATTTTTTACCTATCCCAAAAAGTGCATATGCAATCAGTTGGTCTCGACGGCGCTGAACGTTGAAGGTCATTCACTGTACCGCACTAACCTTACATTGCGTAGCGTCAAATGAAACGAATGCCTATAAACCCTTAATCTCACATTTTTATGATGACCTAATTTTTGTACTATGATAAATATCCACAGAAAGACGTTTTTGTAATTTTTTCGCGTAGCTCAAACTTACACGCTGTATATTATACCTCTATCAAAAACTTACACTTGATGTTCGGCCCCTGCCAGTAGATCGTACTAATATATAATGCCGAGAAATTATATGAAATCAAATTCCATTATGCAAAACCACTGCTGTCAATCCACCAATCTACATAGTAAAACATTTGAGGCCTTATAAACAAGCAATGTTGAGCTTTAATAATTAAATTATTTAATAATGTGGTTTGTTAGACCGCAGCCATGCTTTCTTTTAATTTGTCTGGATATTACCCATCTTGCTTAATAAAAGTCATTGTATTCACTTTTACACGTTAATCTACTATACTAACTTTATACACGAGTTAACCTTCATAGAGATTTATTTTTCGTGCGCGAAACCCTAAAGGTTCTTCATCAATTGTATTTTACGAAACAATCCACTGTTTCGTATCTCCCAATTCTCCGAATTTCACATTTTATATAATAATGGTCATTATTATTAAAGCGAGAAATAAAGTGTGTTCAAAAACCTACTTTTTAGTGTCATTAAAAAAATTGACGACTGATATTATAACCCATGTTAGGCTAAGTCCACTCCGCAGTGTAGGTATAAAGCTACAATTACACGGGGCAGGGTCGACTAATCGTGCCAAAATTCAGTGGGAAGCCGCGCACCGGCCGGGAGACACGTTATTTCGATGCTCACTCACATCATTCTTCGTCATTATTTCGTATCAAGACTATCGTTATTAGTACCTAGCCTAGGTTTATTTCTTTACAATAATAGAGTAATAGGCACATAACTTACTTTTAATTAAATATTCATAGGATTATTTCTTTAAAAAAAAGACAACCCTAACGTCACAGCGCCGTCAGAACAGATAAGAATATATTTATACTGTGTAAGAGTTAAGCGATAGAAACACAGACAAGTTCTAGGTGAATATAACTATAGGTAATTAGCACCGTGCGACCTGAATTGCGACTTTATCGTGTCGGAACAAGTGTCGCTATTTATTTTATTTAAATGAAATGGTGGACTTCTGTACTTGTACTATTATGTATTCTGTGCCCATGTCAAAATGTTGCTTTTAGTACAGACACTTTTAGACAGACTTACTACTTTGAGCCGTATGACTCTGTTGTTTGAGATAATAATAATAATAATAACTTGACACATCTCACATACGGCATAATAATGATTTCACATAAAGCCACGTTGCTCTATTAAAGCATATTCTGAGACCATTCACGGTTAGGTACTAAGGTATAAAATAGGTACACGGATTGAAGCCTCGGCAATGTTGAATGTCCCAAACGTGTGTTTGATTGTTGGTTTCAATATGTGTCAGTTATGTAACTGACACATATCGAAACTCCAAAAGAGATGTAAGCTTGATAAGGACTTGTCAATTAGCCCAGTTTTAGTGTACCACTTTTAGGGCACCTATTACTTACCCTGTCTACCTTTTACTAGTAACATCACTGTTTACGGTGTGTCACTACCTTATAGGAGTATTGTCACAGTTATAAGTGGGTGAACTTGCGGAAATGCGGCAGCTTGCGCCCGCGCACACCGAGTAAAAACTAATCGTGGTCATTACGCAGATTCATTGTTGCGTAATTCGTTCAACTTTCACACCGATACCTAATTAGGTAATGTGGAGCACAGAGATTGTATGTTGTATGAGTTTTCTATCTAGATTTAATAAGGTCTATTATGTAGCGTATGTAATAAATGCCTTGCTTCATACTTCATCATGCGTACCGCTGAAGAGTTCGTCTCTTTCCCACAGTGTATTTCAAGATTATAAAATTCTTATGATATAATGTCGTGAACCTGAGTAAACTTTAACAGGTAACACGCAAGCCTCCTTGGACGATTAAGCGAAAAACATAATTTATTGGTAACTTGTATTACCAATAAATTATGTTTTTCGCTTAATCGTCTTCTGCACTTTACTTATTTGAACAGAAATTTGAACAAAAATCTGTTGAGACCTAAATAGGACTTAGGTCTCAACAGATTTTTGTTCAAATTTCAGAAAAAAGTTTAATAGTTACAATTGATAAATTATTACTATTGTATTACGGTGATTCTATTTTTAGATTTATTGTACTTTTTCGAACGCTTACCAAACCTGAGCAAGTAATTTGAAGGATATTCGATGAAAAAAATATATGAAAACTATGTATAACTTATAGTAAATGCATCAAACAAATCAAACATATTACAGTTTTTCTTAACCGTTTTCTGGATAATTTATGAGTGTATTAAGTATTTTATTTGTGAAAATGAAACGAAAAATATGTTAATTTAATAAGTTAATTAAAAAATTAAGGTTCATAAGTGTTACGTTACAAAGTAACAGTTCTATTTGCATTTATTATCACGACAAAAGAACCTAGTCGCCGTTCAATGGCCATCATAATTATATTGTTTCTAGATAATAAAACATGCTACAACGAAACATAGACGAATACCAGAAGAACAGTAGGGCAGCACAAAGATTAACGCACACGCACATACAAATTAAAGAAAGTTTTCTAAATAAAACTTACGATTTAAAAATAATCTAAAGAAATAAATTCTTAAAAGATGGGCCTAACGTGTTTAGTCTGCCACAGAAAACCTAACAATATGTAGCAATCGGGAGCAAGCATTTCCTTTCCACATAAAACTACGAGTACTTTACTTTAAAAGCCAATTTTGTAAACCACGCTATTTGATTTGAAATTCGAAGAATAGAATAACATGACCGAGTTAAAACTTTAAAATGTCAATTTGTCCGAATCTCAAATAGGTTAGAACTCAGAGATTGTGAAACATGGTCGTCAGATGAAAGTATGTCAGCTTACGATTTCCGATCGTACTCACATAGGCTGTGATCACGATCGCTACACAAATAATAAACAATACGATTGGTTCAAGATGTAAGCGATTTACATTTGAAAATACATGTACCCTAGTATTTGTCCGCGGATTCTGAATCTCTGTCGCCATTGCGTCGTGGGCACGACGAAGTCATTAAGTCGAGAGTCAAACCGATTTCTGGTCCATCTCTCTTTAGAAACGCTTGCTATTATTGCATTTTTATTTTCTTCTTTTAGGCTTCCTTTTTGTTATACCGAATTACTTGCTTAAATAGTTTTAAATTATCGAATACTTTGTACGTATACGTGTCTTTAAACGCTATCTTAATTCACCACTTATGAAAGACGCCACTAGATATGCGAGTGTTTGTAGGACCTCAGGTGGGGTGTACACTTATATGCACAAATTTTTACTAATAAAGTATAACAAACATATGAACTATTCGTTCCCATGTTGTGATATTTTGGATATAGAATCCAGATTAGATAACAATATCACACGATGGTTGTGAAATTATTTCTATTTGCAATAATACCAAGTGTAATAGTTAATGTTTATGATCCATCTTATTAGAAACTTCTAACACGATACTGACACAGTTTAAGTGAAATGAGCAACGATAAGGATGCATGTGAAAAATGCATCCTTATCGGTAACCATGAACCAAAGATATGGTTAATACATAAACGGAATCGCCTATAATTTACACCATCTAAAACCGATTTATTTAAGTACTGTAACAAATTTAAACTGATCCCTCATCTAGGCCAATTGGTACAGGCATTGAATACAATGTTTCACACGCAGATGTCTTACAATAATGGTTAACATGACTTCAGTTCCTGGCACGATCTTTTAGATCATGGTAAAGCCGTGAACTTTAAAATGTTTACAAGAATGTAGGTTTTTTATTGAAAAAAACACGATAAAGCACAATTTCAAGGTGAGAGTTACACGACTTTCATACTATTCGTGATTGAAGAATTTGTTTTATTGAAAGCCAGTTGTATGCACATTGGATGTGTGAAACTGGATTTAATCGCGGTAATATTGAAAAACTTCGATTCCTTTTTAATTACCCAACGTTTCAATCAAATTGTCCTAAATATAGAAACGTGTTCATAGCTAAATGCATGAAATTGGTCTACTTTAATTCACACGCTATGAGTTATTTACGAGCTTCTTTTCGTGAGAACCCTGTACTTTGGCACTCGGATTGATTCATACATATATGTACACTTATAACTCAAACGAGAGTAAAAGAGAGAGAGACTAGTTGACTGTCAACTACTCTAAACACAGTCACTGTCAAAACAATTGAATCTGTACTGTGACGTCTTACTGTTGCCAATTCATTTGATTTTAGTTTTTGGTTTGTTGAAATCAATATAAAAGCAAAAAAAATGGTTTCGAAATCTTTTACAATACTTACTTAAATTGTACAGTTAGATAATTTTACTAAGAAAACAATAAAATAGAATAATTTAAAGAAGGAAATTAACCTTTTACCACATTTATTTATATGAAATAAAACATCTGCCTCTGAGAAATACGAACACTTATAAAACGTAAAAAGAAAACAATGAGAGGTAAAGTGAATAATTGCCGCATCGCTGTACCTACACAATTGAATAAAATAAAAGTATGTATTTACAGCCATTGCAAAATCGTCTTCCAAAATTAAGACATTAAGTCTAAGTAACCTCTCATTTGGCATTGGCGCATTAAACATTTTTTGATCTTGCTCAACCCATTGTAACTGTTAAAACTCAAAATTACACAGTATTTACGCACATAAATAATAAAACCGCTTGTTTCACATTAGTACAGATTAATTGATAACTTGTGTCTTGCAACATTAAAAATACGTTTATAGATAATAGGATTATATAAATTCAGTATTTACTTCATTTTCTATCTTTCGAGGTGGTTGTTCATCTGGAAAGTAATTACAACACATATTTTTTCACTTTGTAACCCAGAAGGAAAGGGCTATTTGGCCCTGAATTGACACCTATTCACAGATAGTCCTCTATGCAGACCTTGGATCCTTGCGGGTGCGTGGTATATAACCCTGTGAAAGCCCCAGGCTTCTGTGCTTCTGGAAAGAGCTAGACTGGCTCAAAAATCCTCGGAGCCTTTTCCCAACAAGTTGGGGTCGGCTTTCAGTCTGACTAAGAAACGGCCGAACTTCAATATTTTACGTGAAGCGACCGCCACCACCCAAGTCAAGGCGATATCGAAGTTCTGTAGTCCCACAAACTGTGTCGGGCTTTTTATAGGGCTCCAACTACTCTTAACTCATGCCACAGATGTTCGTATGGTAACCGGGACCGATGGCTTAACGTGCTCTCCGAAGCACGGAGGGGTCTCAATGTGTTAAGAATGGTCACCCATCCTAGGACTGACCTGGCTAGTATTACTAAACCTTGCATGTGCGTTAGCACTCGTGACTAGTGACTCGTGGCTAAGCGGTAACCGAGTAGGTTACTACTTGGTTACCACTTAGCCATGAGTCACTTAGGCTGGCTCAACTAACCAGCTATATCTAAACGCGCAATAGGCCGACTATTAGTCTAAATACGGAAACAGAGCCCTATACCAATACCAATAACCCCGATGGAATAAACTTATATACTGCTAAATACGAACGGAGACGGATCTATATTTGTGGGTGGTTAAATACCCTATTAAATAAAATGATACTATTCTTTATCAGTTAGATGATATTGGTTATAAAACAATAGTTCAATACACTATCTTATAATATAGGCACCAATGTACCCGAATATCCACTTATACAGACAGACGACCACTTTGCACGTGACTGCTATTGACAAATTTTAATATTGTCTGGATGATTTTTAAACAAAACTAAGATAAATTTTAAATACAGAAAAGACATTATGCAAAGTTAAAGTAACAAAGCCATGCAGAATATACAGAAAACCAAATAACAAATGATGTCACCCTTGTAACAGTAAAGATGACTTGGGTAAGGCTTTTTTTTAAAGAAAAAATTACTCTCATTAGATAACTTTCCGGTACATTACAAGCGTAACGGCTGCTATATTATTTTCTAAATAATCCCTAACAGCTATGAAATTAATTGTTATATAACTATTTTAATTGCGCAATATTGTCACCAAAACCCAATATCTTGTAAAATGACTTATTTGTTTTATTTCGATCAATTACGTCTAGATATGCATAGTATTGGAGAAGTTCGCCGTTCTTGGAAGTTCATTCTTCACCCGATTTGACCGCCTCGCCTCAGGTGCCACCAACCGTAAAACCGTCTTTAGAAAGTGTTTTAAATTCGTTTTCTTTCTTACTTATAAGAAGGTGATTGACTATACCAACGCCATTACTATCCAGAACAGTATCATTACTAGTACTTTTAGAAATGGATTCAAGAATTTTGGTAAGTTTGATATTGGTTTCTCTAATTATGAGTTGTTAATTCTATTGAAGTTAGACGTAACTAACTAATAAATAAACCAGATTAGTTAAAAATTATATAAATATATCATTAATGGGGTCCGAGTGCTCGTTCAGTTTATAAGGAATTAGCTAAGAGCTGATCGACACTTCTCGTGACCAGAAGGCGGGCCTTTTTCTTGCACAGAGAATTAGCATTGCAATTCAACGTGGCAATGCTGCCAGCCTTCTGGGGACATTGCCAGTAGGCAACGATGCGGAGGAATTTTATGATGCATGTATGGAAATAGCCCGTATATATATTATTATTATTTATTTTTTTAATTACTTTTAATGTAAGTTGTATATTGAATATAATACCCCATTGTAAATTCATTAATGTAATCATAAATATCATCATAAATGTAAAATAGAAAACATAGGTGTATTTAATCAAAAACTAAAAAACATATTGATTCACAAGGTTTTCACTTTTACACTTAGAATGAATGTATCATTATTATTTTAATTAAATTTATTTCGTAGTGACATAATTAATTCACATAACTTAAGCATTTAATTAATTTATTTATTTCTTGTTTGTTGACTGTGTTTTAATTTTGACATTATTATTTCTTTTTCGTATTGAAAAATTTATCTTATTGAATATAAGGGCAAGAAATTGTTGACTGCATGACACATGACATACTAATGACTTGAATACCGTGATAGGTGCAAGGTGCAAGGTGCAGAATCTTTGCATAGATAATTGTAGCACCGTTATACCTACTCAATTTCATAAATTAAGAAATTAAATTATAATAATAAATTCACACATCTCACACACGGCCGTCTGATCCCAAACTAGGCAAAGCCTGTACTGTGGTAACCAGGCCGCTGATAAACATACTTATTTATTACTAAATACATATTATCGATAAATTACTCCCAGATACAGAACAAAAAGAAATTATCGTGCTCATCACACAATTATTTGTTCTGGGTGGGAATCGAACCCACGACTTCTGGCTCGGCAATCAGGGTCACTAACCAACAGACCAATTGAATTATTGTTGATACGAATAGCTTAGCATAGCATAGCTTCTACTACGGATTCTAGAACACGGATAAACATACTTAGATACCTAGTTTTTTGTTGTAAATACAAATAAATTTTCTATATATATAAAAAACTAGCAGCGCCCCGCGGTTTTACCCACGTAAGTCCCGAACCCGTAAGAATATCGGGATAGAAATATCTATCTATCTACATACCAAGTTTCATCGCAATCGGTTCAGTGGTTTTTGCGTGAAAGAGTAACAAACATCCATCCATCCATCCATCCAAACTTTCACATTTATAATATTAGTGGGATGAATCCCTATTTCTCTTGGTCACAGTATCACGCGTGAACGGCTAGATCGATTTCGCTAATTCTTTTTTTTGTTTGTTATTGTCAGGAGAAGGTTTTTATGAAAGAAAAAAATTAAGAAAGTTGCGCGGAAAATTTGAAAATTTAAGAAAACTTAACGACCATATTAACTTTTCTAATGTAACCTTAACGCTTTTGACATAACTTTCAGTAGTTTGACAGTCGGCGCGATTGACAGAATGTGCGCTATTCGAATTCAATGTTCATAGATAAGACAGGACAATGTCTATCGGCTCATCTGGTTATATAAAGAAACAAGCTCAGTGCAAATAGGCATTAGACATAGCGGGAATTGAACCCATGACCTCTGAAGAATGTTTACTACCGCCATAGAGGTCGCTTTTAACTTGTAGTCTACAAATTAATACGTGAAGAGAATTCTTTGTAACCCCCGACGCAAAAAGAGGGGTGTTATAAGTTTGACATGTCTGTGTGTCTGTCTGTGGCAGCGTAGCTCCCAAACGAATTTACAGATTTAAGTGCGTTTTTTTTAATGTTCCTAGATAACATTCAAGCCGTTCAGCCGTTCGAAGATCATCAGATCTTTTCTAATCGTTGAAGGGATTTTCGAGTGGGGAGTATTTTAAATTTAAATAATTCAAAATATTTTGCGAACGCATTAACGTGAAATTTCTAATACTTACAGTACATAGCAGAAGTACAGAAAACTGCAATTTTTAAAGAATATGTCTTACAAATTTAAAAATTACGTGAAAACGCCTACATAAAGTTACAAGCGTCCAATATATGTGATGACCTGTCATGATACGTAAGTCTATACAATGACAGATCAAGTTATACTGGCCATTGAAATAAAACATGGTCCAAATTCGACCCCCAGACGATCTCTAATTATAATTAACGTAGGTGAATACTTCAAGAAACTAGTACTAAAGCAGTCTTATTTACTTTTCTTAATATTAAGTGTTTATGTAATAGCATAGATTTATAATTTTTTAGTTCAATTTTGTTAATTTTTTTTAGGGTTCCGTTCCTCAAAAGATAAAAAAGAAACCCTTATAAGATCACGTTGTTATCCGCCTGTCTGTCTGTCTGTCAAGACTCCTTTTATTCCTCAAGTCAAGTCCCTTGAAGCTGTAAAAAAATCAAGCTTCTAAGTCGACGTAATCAAAAGATATGGCTTTTTAAACCTTAGATTTGACCCAATTTGAACTTTTTGCAGGTAAATCAAAACCTATAGGGTACTTCCTATTGACCTAGAATCATAAAATTTGGTAAGAAGCAAAGTCTCACCGCACAAGTAAAGGAAAAAATCCGAAAGTTGTTTATTTGTTGTTATATCTGTGGGTCTGTCAAGACCCTTTTACTCAGAAACCCGTGGAGGCATCAAGTTTCAATTAACATCAAATGCTTAAGTCAGCGGTCCCTTGAAGCTGTAAAAAAATTAAGATTCTAAGTCAACGCAATCAGAAGATACGGCCATTAAGCCTTAGATTTTAACAAATTTGGACACATCACATGTAACCTATATGGTACTTCCCATTGACCTAGAATCATGAAATTTGGTAACAAGCGAGGTCTGACAGCACAAGTAAAAGAAAAAATCCGAAAGTAGTTAATTTGTTGTTATATCATAAAAAAAAAAGTGTTTTTGTTATTACAAATTGATATTTTGCGGTTGGAAAGTTGACTATGTCCTACATCGATGTATGGGAGAGTAGTTTTAGAACCGCAAAGTTAAGTTTGTCTTTCAGAAAAGACGGGCAAAATCTTTGAGAATTGATTCCTTAGATGGACGTACTATCTACATACAAGTTTGTTTGCTTACAGAACCCTCGGTGCGCGAGTCAGACTCGCACTTGCCCGGTTTTTTTTTTATTAAGATCTACTAACATGTATTTAATTTAAATATTAGATTCGTTATATGATAATAAATGCATCTATGTAGGTGAGCACTCATTTCTTTAAACTGGTTTTTTCAGTATTCAAAACTTCTTCGTCTTACGTCATGATGAATCGGTTTCGTTAGAAAATGAACATAAAAAAATTTGTACGTAAATGTTTCCATAACCACATTTTGTTTCAGCTTTATTTGAATTTTGAATATGTATATAAATATTTCGTGTCACGTTGTTCTCCACGATGAAATCCTAAAATAATCAACAGATTTTCACAGGAAAGCGTGGCCGGTAGCTATTTCCGCGTTATCCGCGTTTATAAATTTGCCAACTTTTTGCAACATTTTTCATCTATGCTCCGCTCCTATTGGTCCTCGATAAATGGGCTATCCAACACTAAAATAAGTTTTCAGTTCGAACCATTAGTTTCTGAGATTAGCGCGTTCAACCAAACAAACAAACTCTTCAGCTTTACAATATTAGTATAGATTTATATTTTATAATTGCTTAAGTAGTGCTTCGTTTGTATATCATCTACAATCATATAATTTTAAGGGCTGTTGAGATATATTCATGAAACATGGGCAATCAAAAAATAAATAGACTAAAAATATAAAAAATACGTCTGTCACGATCGTACAAGAAATGAATTAACTTATTCGTTTTGCATAACAAACTTCACCCAGCATCATTCAACATCTGATATAAGTACTTAGAAAGTAAAACATTATCTGAATAGAAATTCACCACAATCGATAAAGGCATTCCCTAGAAAGCAATTACCTAGTTCTAGATTGTGTACAAGAACTTGTTTAGAAGTATTGGATTAAATTCAGATGTTATTTTATAGCATACTACCTATGGAATGGTACATACCTGTCTATGGAAAGTTCAGCAACAAATATTGCTGATACCTAAGACGTGGGAAAAAATGATTTTGCAGGAATACATACAGTCCCCTGTACAGTACACATACGTGAAGTAGTTGTTCAAATATGAGTGTAATGTTGTCACATCTACGTCGTTAATTTATTAGCGGTACAAAAAAACTGTCAATCGTAGGAATTCACGTCAGATGTGAAAATATAACTTACATATATCTGTAACATCCGGTATATATATATATACACATACACACATCTCTCTATATGTATCTGAGCATGACGGTCACGCGAGTTCAGTGCTTTTTCCCATTACCATAAGTGCCCAACGTGCCTAAAGAAGTTTTTTCTTTAAAAATACTGTTCCCGAGGGACTCCTGAATTAGTTTGCGATCGAAGCAGCAGGGATAATGAAGTTGGACATAGTTTCAAACACTAGGACTGTAACTCAACATAACTAAACATTCATTAGCTGAACCTAATACCGTGCCAGCCGAGATTGAAACTGAGATTTCTGGTACGTATATAAATACTTTTTGAATTTTTAGAAGTGTGTGAAAACTTCTTTAGGCATGTTGGGCACTTTTGTTATGGGGAAAAAACACTGAACTCGCGTAACCGTCAAGTTGAGATACATATATATATATATATATATATATATATATATATATATATATATATATATAGACTAGCAGCGCCCCCGGTTTCACCCGTGTAAGTCCCGATCCCGTGGGAATATCGGGATAAAAATTAGCCAATGCGTTAATCCAGGTCTCCAGCTATCTACATACCAAGTTTAATCGCAATCGGTTCAGTGGTTTTTGCGTGAAAGACTAACTAACAAACATCCATCCATCCATACATCCATCCATCCATCCATCCAAACTTTCACATTTATAATATTAGTGGGATGTGTGTGTGTTTTCACTTCTGACGTGCAGTCCTACGACTGTTTTCTAGATAAAAGGTACCCCGTGTCCTTTTCTGTACCTACCCTTGAAAACGTGTACGTCTAATTTCATAATGATCAGTTGAGAAGTTAAGGCGTGAAATACGTAAAATATAAAAACGTACATATAACAATAAATCAATTTCTACAATTCTGTCTGTTTGATCCGGCTAATTTCAGGAACGGTTGGCCCGATTTCTTTCACTGGCAGATAGCTGGTGTTATAACGAGTAACTTTGGCTACTTTCATTTTTAAATAAAAAAGAAATAGGGTTCGCGCAATATATATAAAATATAAAACATGTAAATGCGAGGGAAGCCCCGTGGGGATCAGCTAGTCTATAATATTAGCTGAGATATGCAGCCACCGCCACCTATTACAGTGGACCTCAAGAACGTTGGCTAATGTGTTTCTAGACTCCTGGCTCGCGGGAAAAATAAATTTATTCTTTTCTTTTTATGGTATAGGGGGCAAACGAGCAGATGGGTCACCTGATGGTAAATGACTACCGCCGCCCATGGGCACTTGCAACCCAAGAGTCACAAGTGCGGTGCTGGCCTTTAAGGTGGGAGTAAGTTAAGAGGGGGATTCTGACACACCGCCCCGCCGAAAACCCCGGTGGGGTGCCGGCCCGAGGGGGTTTCCACACGCACAAAAAAAAAAAAAACAAAAAAAAAAAAAGGTTAAGAGGGGGAGGGGGGGGAGCATTAAGGCCTTCGGTAACCTCACTCACTCGGCGAAAAGCAATGCAATCATTGCTTCCCTGCCGGTTTTCTATGAGGCCGTGGTATCACTCCGGTCGAGCCGGCCCATACGTGCCGAAGCATGGCTCAAATATTTATAGCTTGGTTTTTATTTCCAGTTCGTTTTAGCCTGCATAATTGCAATGACGTCATCGTGGTCACTTCCTTACCCCTCAGCTCCCAGAGCGCCGATGAGATTCACGAGATTCGCTCCTCCACACCATCTACGGCCACATTTACATGCCAATCCACATACACATCATAAAGTTCCAGGTGAGTGTTTACCATTTAATTATACACCAGTTTTTGCTAACGGCTTTGCTTGCGTGAATTTGAACTTTAGATTTAGATTCTATAATTTAGACTTTTTTTATTTCAGTTCCAATTGAAACGTCAGAGATAGAAGAAGACCCACAGCATCGACCAAAACGTGGTCATGACGATTATGACCACGAGGGCCACGACCACGACGGCCACGACCACGGCTACCAGTCTGGCAACAGCCACAGAGGCACCAGCGGTGTCACAGGCCCCGTCCACACCTTCGTCAAGACCGACAAGAATGCCAACTACAAGTGGGGGGTCAGACACCATGTTGGTGATAAATACGCCTAGATGGCAAACCTTTAAGGAGTTTTCTTATGTTATTTATTTAATTGTACTTTTAGATGTTATTGTAGTATTACTTAATTAGATTTTTAAGATTTCAAGGGTTTTTTTTTACTATTTTACCCCAGGATTAAGTGACAAGGTTAACTGCCACCATATTTGATGTACAGCCAGGGTCATAATGGGATGTTTTCTTACTCTAATAAAAGAAGAGAAAAGAACACAACTAAATTAGCAAATAATATTACAAACCGTTTTTGGGTTCTCTACAAGCGTGGAGTTTCGAAAACTATCAGGCAGGCCATATACTTGTTTGACACCGACGTTGTTACCTAAACTACCACTAACTGTTAAACTCGCGTTAGGACACGTGACCTGATGTCCGAATGTCTTCTGTCCGAATATCCTATCCTCCTATCCCCATCAAAAATTCGTACGACGGAGCCGAGTTTCTTATATTTACATGTACAGCGTCAGAGAGACATGGAGAGGGAGGGAGGGACAGGGACAGGGATATATATAGATAAAACGTTAGCTCTGTACCTAAATTATAAAAAAAAACTGTAAGATCGACAAATAAATTCCATTTCTTAATGTTAGTCTAATAAGTTAACTTTAATTGTTAGTCTTGCAATAAAAAAAAACTGTCAGTCGTAGGACTGCACGTCAGAAGTGAAAACATAACTAACACTGATGTAAGATGAGACATAAGAAACACTTCTGTCATCTGAGCGTGACGGTAACGTGAGTTCAGTGCTTTTTCCCCATATTAGAAGTGCCCAATGTGCAATGTGCAAGAAGTTTTCACTTCAAAAATTGGTAATAAGTAATTGTGAGTTGCCGATCAGAAGTGCTAATTTTTGAAGAAAGTGATGCCATCTACTAGTGACATCCATCAACCTGACAACGTTCGGACAAAATTTTAAATAAAGGTTTTCGCTATTGAGCACTATAAAATTTCACCTTAATTATAATTATGTCATTGTTTATTTTACCATATGAATTGCGCACACAATAAGTACTTTATTGAACTGAGCTGATAGAACTCAATGTTTCGTTCGATTAGAGCCCTCCAGTGGATCTATATATGTACTATTAGTGTGACGGTGCGAGTTCAGTGCTTTTTCCCAATAGCAATAGTGCACAGCGCGCTTAAAGTAGTTTTCACTTCAAAAACATGATACATTATGGACTAGCCTGTGGAGCATATAGAGATATTATATAATATTCAGGATTTTAAGCAATTTTATTGGTAGTATCTCTAAATGCGTGACTTTTACTGTTTATTAGACTGCATCATCCAAAAATATTTTTTATCTTTTGAATTAACCTCAAAATTATTTAAACATCAAGCTCTTTCAAAATTATTAGAACCCACCATTTTTTTAAACACAAAAAAAAAATCGACGTAACACCGAAACTAAATGCTAAAAGATTTGTTATTATATTGTAGCTGTAGATTTATACTTTGTTTCTTTTATCTTTATTCTAGAATGCTACAGTCTGTGCTACAGTATAATACCAAGTGTTTAATGGTTACAAAAATATAATGGATACCTTTTCTTATAAAATGTAACTAAATTTATAAAGCATAAAAAAATTTAAAGTACCTATTGGAAGAAATATTGCTAAAATACAGCGCAGGCATTATAGATAATAGAGTTCTTTCACATCGCTATTTTCTAGAAACGTATGGTAGATAAAAACTAGGTTTTTGGATACATTAAACTTCCATCAAAGTTTGTTTTAAGTATAGTTTTTTCGTCCAGTAACTAAGTATTGTGCTTTTTCAAAGAGTCACCTTTGAATACCTTGTTTGAAAAAGGAAAGTAAAAGAAATAAAATAAAGTATTAACATGTCTCTGATACTCTCTGATACAGTTGTCACATCAAAAGAACATTACAGTCCAAACTCATGTAAAAACTACAGCATCAATAACTATAAAGATATAGATCAATGTAAAGTGATAAAGGTCAGATTCAAGTCAAAATGCAAATTAACATTAATGCTCATACATACTCCAGTTAAATTCAATCAGAAAGTTGAAAGTCCAGGAAATGTTACTGTAACTTCAATTACTTTAAAATGCAATTTAAGTAAATTAATTACACAACATTGAGTTACCTTACATTAAGTTTTAACGATACCATTTGTAGTTCAAAATTGTCGTTCGGATTTCCGAACGTCGATTGCCAATTAGGCCACTTTATATTTATGATTCTGGTGATTCGATTATGTAAAGATGAGGAATCTTGATAAGAAAATAGAGAGTTAAAAATATTTCACAATCGTACGTTTTCTTACTTAGGTTTTATGCAAGCGGATATTGTTAATTGCGGTGAAATATATCATCATGTTAGTTAGGACACTGATTATAAACAAACATACAACAAATTAGAAGTGGACGAGACATGCTTCGGCACGTATGGGCCGGCTCGACCGGAGTGATACCACGGCCTCACTGAAAACCGGCGTAAAGAAATGCTTAGGTTGTGTTTTGCCGAGCGACTGAGGTTACCGGAGGCCCTAACCCCTATCCCCCCTTCCCCTACTCCTACGGGCCGGCTCCTAAAGGCCGGCAACGCACTTCTGATTCTTGAGTTGCAGGTGCCCATTAGCGACGGGAGTCTCTTACCTTCAGGTGACCCGTCTGCTCGTTTGCCACCTACCGCATAAAAAATAACAAGCTCACACCTTCCTCCCTTCAGGGCAGTCAGAGATAACAGCTCGCCACTTGCTTCTATCCTGAAATACCTCACGTGCAGCTTCTTTTCTTTCTTCTTTCTTCAAAACATCGCTAGTTTGAGCAGGGTATGTTCCCATACCGGCCAACTCACTAACGTTCGCCCTTTATCCTTGTTTTATCAAACCAACTCAATATATACTTTTAAGTTTCGTCTACTGCGTCCTCTTTCAAGCCACACTACTCCCGTTGTCCCGAATTCAAACATTCCTAAATAAATATATACACTGATTAGTCGTCTGAATATGCTAAACTTGCAATACGGATCTACAGTTTTCTCTAAATATCCATGAGGATCTATAGTTAAATCTAGATATAGATATTCTAGATTTATATATATACCACCATTTCTACGTACATATAAAATTTAGATAATTATTTAGTTTGTTGTTTGGCGCCGACTCAAAATTAGTTTATATAAAACCAGCAACCCGCCCCGGCATCGTACGGGTAGCAGAGACATCTTCAACAATCATCAACATATTTCAATAAATTTACACAAAATCTTAACAAATTATACACCTAAACCTCCCTCATGAATCACTCAGTCTATTAGTGAAAATCGCTTGAAAATCCGTAAAGTAGTTTTTCAGTTTATCGCGAACAGACAGACAGAGAGAAGCGGCGGGGGACTTTGTTTTATAATATGTAGTGATTTGATAGTTTATGTAAATAAGCTCAATACTCAAGACTTAAAAGGTTTATATATTTTTTGCTTTTTAGTTCTTTTTCGTCGGTTGAATTTTTTGCTAAAAATTTAAAGTAAGTCATTAACTTCACTTGTAACTCTTACACTATCTATGTACACAAATATTGGAAATAAATTTTAACTGTCTTATATTGTCGTATCGAAATGACAATACTATAATTTGGCATCTTGGAGCTGATCTGATAATAGAGCCACGAGGTGAAGCTCTTCAGTGGCTACTAGTAAACCCCTTGAGTTTGGATTCATACGATTAGTTTTAACGAGTCCAACATATTGGGCTTGGTAATGATGGTCTGATGATGAAGCCAGGAGGTTGATAGTGGAAATCTTTTTTTTACTTTTTAATTCGGTTCGCTATTAAAACGTGTTATTTTAGTTTTACCAAACTATAATAACGACTGACACAGTTTAATGCTGCTATAAAATCAAGTGCCATGTTATCTAATACGGCGCTTGATCGCTCTTGTAATTTAGCTTATTAAAATGTAGGTCACGGAACAGAGGGTGGTAGCATTGATAGTATATAATTAAATCATACAACCATAATCCAATCTGACATTTGATCTAAATTGCATTCGTGTGACTTTTGCTACAGTAAAGCAATCGTGATGGAATGTCTGATAAAAGTATCAATAGATATCGTGATCGGGTTGAGGACAATTTTAGTTTCAGACCAATCACTTCTATGAAAGTTCCTATGTAAGTTAAGCAGCGGTAGAGTAATGGCGAAGGCGTTGGACTTGCGACCAAGTGGTTGCGGGGTCAAACCCCACCCAGTGCACTACCGACGTGAACCCAGTCCGTTTTTTTTAGTGCCGGCATTCCACCGGGGTTTTCGGTGGGGCAGTGTGTCAGAATCGAACCGGTAAAAACCACACGGTGTGCCCTAATTCCCTATAGGAGGGATTTAGGAATAGCTTTCATTAAGACATCCGGACCACTCCTAGCGCCTGCCCGCAAAAGCGCGGGCACCACCTTCGGGTAAAAATCATCTCAATTAGACGACGTCCAGGCACACGAACGTCGCGTGAACCCACATTTAGCATTTTAATATTTTATTTGTTTTCTGTCTATATTTAACTTTACAACTCAACATTACAATGCATAAATTTGTCCCACACTTTTTTAGTAATGAATTACTCGTAAATAGACACTTCGGTAGTACGTTTCTACTTCATGCTTTCACTACAACCGTTGCGTGTATTTAGTAATTGATTCCGTATATTGTCAGTAATGTATCTTTTGTTACAATCTATTGTGCGATATTATACCACGGCCTCACAGAAAACCGGCCGTGAAGCAATGCTTGCATTGCATTTCGCCGCGTGAGTGAGGTTACCGGAGGCCCTAACCCTTCCCTCTCCCTTATTCCCGTCCTTCTCCTCTCCCCCTCTTTCCCCCTCTCCCCCCCCCCACCCCGTCTTCTCCTACTCCCACCTTAAAGGGTGGCAACGCACTTATGATTCTCGAGTTGCAGGTGCTCATGGGCGGCGGTAGTCATTTACCATCAGGTGACCCATCTGCTCGTTTGCCCCCTATATCATAAAAAAAAAAAATTTGATCCAGTATTATGTAGGTATCGTTTAGAAATTTCAGGACAAATAGATCAAAGTGAAATCCTTTACGTTCTACCCTTTTATGTAAATTATATAATTATATGCGTTATGTAAACTGGTATCGGGAGTGAAGCATGCAGACCTCTTCAGGCAGCTGAATCGCTTTTCACTTAAGTTTAAATTTCAAAAGTGTGATAGGTAAGGAAAATCAAAAGAGAGAAGACTTTGATGTTTTCCCTGCCGCCCGGTGTGGCCAGCAAAACACTATTTACCTGAAGTAAACCCTCTCTTGAAGCCAAGGGACATAGTGCACAGCAAGCGCTATCGTACCAACTCCTGACCTACCGACGGTTGCAACCAAAATAACTTATTGCTTCGTTCGAACGAAGTTACTTATAGCACGTTACACTTCAGACGCTGTCCGATAAATGTGAACAGCGCCATACTTAATCATAGGCGAGCGAGATCCGACACGTTTTTTTCCGGACGTAGAGGGCTGGCATAACACCCGACCTTTCTTGTCGGCGCGAAACAAAATCGATTTCCGATAAGGTGAATAGCTTCATATAAAATGCTCTGCTACTGGAACATGCGATTAATATACCGATCCGACACCCGACAAGTGGGAACGAGCTGTCACGCGTTTTTTACTTAGTAAAATTACTTTCTCTATAAAATGGACTTATTAGCGCACGCTGATGGCTAAGTCGCTAACAAACATCAACACAGCAACACGTTATTCTTAATATTCTTATGGTAAGAATACTAAGAAAAGTTATTCCAAAATAATACATAATATTCTTACTGATTCAATTTGCACAATCAATGTGAAGAGATGATGTCCCTTCATCACCAAGCATCAGTTGAAATCAACTTCAAAGTTCTTCAAGTTGGTTCCAAGTATTTAGTTCATCTTCTTGTTATGTTACAAACATATTCACAACACTGATATCTTACTGAGTCTAAAGATTTCGAATTACGTGTCGCTATAAATGGCGGCCACGTTTTCTTATTACATATTAGAAAATTCATTGTCTATGAACTTCGATATAGGTACCAGTATTTAAGGCTTTACGTAATAAATTTACTAGAGGGGCTCGTGGCTAAGTGGTAACCGAGTAGGTTAGCAGATTACAAAATTAAGTAATGCTAGCCAGGTCAATCTAGACCATTCTAAACATATTGAGACCCTTCCGTAACTCGAAGAGCACGTTAAACCGTCGGTCCCAGGTGCCGTACGAACATCTGTTGCATTCGTTACGGGTAGTTGGAGCCCTAAAAAGTCTGAGAACCTATTCTAACTACAGAACTTCGATATCGCTTATTACTTGGATTGTGGAGATCTGATGGCAGTCGATTCACGTAAACTATCAAAGTTTGGGCGTATCGTAGTTAGACTGAATGCCGACCCCAACTTAGTTGGGAAAAGGCACGGAGGATGATGAGGATGACGTAATAAATTTACTAATGAGAATTATTATTATATAATTACGACAATTTAAACGATTAATGGTTTGTTAAAGTCATTAATGAAGACAGAGTTGCCGATAACTCTTAATGTGTTAAAATTAAGCCGTGAACCCACTCCTAACACAAGCATTTAGCTTAGCTGGAGGGGTTAACAAGAATACTAGTGATGTGTGACTAGGGTTGCCAACTATACTGTTAAAAACAGTATTATACTATTTTTCACTGTATTATACTTTTTTACTGCTGAACAAAAATAAAGTATCCAAAATACTGTTTTCTTTTGACTTTGAGTCAGAGCGAATATCAATTTGATAAAAAATGAGCTCCTCATTTATTTTAATTTCAATTATAATTGTGGTGAGGTATATGAGATTTTCCAAAAAGACTCTAAATTAATAAGTTCTGCGAGAAGTTCAATGTTCAACTGTTAACTATCCTTCTCAGACCTAAATATACTTTATTTCTTGAAAAAAAAGTTGGCAACCCTATGTGTGACCCACGTTACTAGCACTCCTTTAAAAAAAAAATGATTACTTGTCATTAAAACAATCGCATTTTCTATGTGTTTTGGCTTTTCATCATACATTTCGAAATGATTGAATCTTAAGACATACTTCTCCTTGTCACGTGTAAAATGAACATAAATAAATATATTACCTTAATTATTCTAATCTAATCTTATACTCTTTTCCAATTAAGTTAAATGATTTTAGAAGTAGTGGGTTCACGTTCTTTTTGTACTGGTTGACGTTAGAAAGAATATTAACGTTCGATTCGACTACCAAATTCTTGATTTAAAGGTCATCACACACTATTCCGTCACGGTAACGGCACGGCTCCAACCCAGCAATTAAGTTATCATTCAAATCTGAGCATTAAAACGTGGTCGTATAATATATTTCATAATGTCAATATCAAAAAGCAGACGGCGGGCAGTAAGCGCGCTTGCTTCAACCATACAACTCCACTCGCAGTCGGCGCGCTGTAAGCTAGCGGGCAGCTCGCTTACAGCGCGTGTTCCGCGTGCTTACAGCGCGCCGACTGCGAGCCGCTAGCGAAAAAACTTCGCGTCGTGTCGCACATGAAGACGATGAAAGTCGTAGTGGTAGTCATTTATCACCAGGTGACCCGTCTGCTCGTTTGCCCCATATAGCATAAAAAAACCATATTATGATGACGATAATATCGTTAGGTCGTATTAAATTATCGTTAAAAATTAATTATTAAATATTATTTAAGTATTAATTCTTTTAATACAATTCCGAGGTCATCACTGATTTTTTTATTATTTTACAAAAAAAAAAAACAGTATATAAAAGTTAAACTGCCGGCAACAGTAGTTGCGAATAAATGTTTCTCATAATCATATCACACGAATTAATATACACCTACACGACGCATAAAAGTTAAAACACACACTCGTATCAAAGCTCCGGCGACGCCCAACGTTTTCAACATTAAGCACTTATATCAACTAAGTCCGGGTGGATTTAGGGCATACTGATACAGCCGCGGAGCCTAGCCGTTCCGCAAGTGAATGGCGACCGGTTATCAGTTACATATATGATAAAAAGTCGGTCGGTCATGCGCAAGCGCCATGTAACAGTTGCGATAACTAATCGCACGTGGGTTGCTCGAGCGAGACGTTGGTAACAGATGAGAGGTACACTTGACACATGTAGAGGGATATGGTGACACTAGAGTCGAAAATCCGGTCAATTTAAAATTCAAAGAATTGTGTTAAATAGTAATCATATACATTACTTTAAATAAATCGCAATGTACAGGCAAAATGCTGAGGAGACCGTAACCGTTGGAGAATTAAGATTCTCTGGTAGCACCACCTAATTTATAGCCAAGTATGGGAAAGCCCTCCACTAGATGGAGTGACGACTTTGTCAAAGTAAGGGGATTGAGGAACTTTCAAAATAGTGGTCTCCCGCCAGAACGCTCAGCGAATGGGAGAAGTTATTAGGAGAGGTTGTTGCACAGCAGTGGAAGTTGTATGGGTGATACATCACCCATACAACTTCCACTGCTTGTCGACCGTTATTTTATAAACATTAGTATCACTTTTTTAAGCTTACGGTTGATTTATAATCAATTACACCGCCGTGGTCACAGGCTGACAATGCAATCTGGTCGAAACATCGCCGTCGTCGGGCAATTCATTACGTGGTTTGCGTTGTAATTGCCGAAAACATAATTTTAAGAAAAACAAAATGAAAGTTTAAAAGTTAGTATAGCTTACGGTGAAACCTTAAGTACGTTATAATATGACAATTACGTACCTAGTATTATAAATAATCAGTTTATTGTCACATATGGTTTTTTCTCCAAGCACCTGCCGTATTCTGAACCATCCAAAGGTTGACTGGTTGATTATGCCATGTGGCATTACGTCCGCCCTGTGCAATGGCAATTGCAGGTCTTAAAAATAAAAATAAATAATATATATAAGTATATGAGAATAAGAATGACTATGGGTAAAAAACTATGAAATTATAAATGCAACGGTACATCAGTAGCTAAAACTTTTTACTCATATACCTACATACATTGAATGCATCAGGCCCTGAAATTAATTGAAGACTCCTAAGCTGTGTCACTTATAACTACAATTTGTAAAAATTTTGAACATAAACTAGTTTCCTACGTGAACTCCAGTTCTGTCTTTTCTCTTTTATTCTGGCAGGACACTGATATATAATAATAATAACTTGACACATCTCACACACGGCTGTTTGATCCTAAACTGGCCAGAGCCTGTACTACGGTAACCAGACTGCTGATAAACATACTTACATATTTCTAAATACGTACATGTTATAGATAAATTACACCCAGACACAGAACAAATGAATATGTACATCACACAATTATTTGTCCTGGGTGGGAATCGAATCATCGACCTCTGGGTTAGCTGTCAGGATCAGTAACCATATATATATTTACCATATAAAAGTGGCGGTCCACACTGCGGCGAGTGGGATCGACGGCCCGCCTATCACCTGCCCCTATAAATCCTGTAATCATCATCATCATCATCAGCCCCTCATTATCCACTGCTGGACATAGGCCTCTCCTAATGAACGCTACTGAGCTCGATCGTCAGGTCTCCTTATCCAGTTTTTTCCCGCCGTTTTGTGCAGATCGTCATTCCACCTGGCCGCAGGGCGTCCTACAGCTTAAAAATGGAAAAGCCCCGGGTGAAGACGGTATTACTTCAGAGTTACTGACGGCAGGGGGTAAATCTTGTAATGTTATTACAAATTGTATTGCTCCACGTAGAGATATTCATAAATAATTCAGACAATAAATCGTTATTCTCTTTGTTAGGTAATACATATAATAGCTATTATATGAATAACATAATTGCAAACAGCTGTGCGTGTGACCTCAGTGTTGCATTGACGTAAGCGAATAACTTCATTTTTTGTTTTAATAGACAGCCAACAAATTACATATTTTTATTATCAATTTTGGATTAGTAAGTACTTAACAGTCAACTGTTTTTGTATGTTTAGTAGTTGCGCGCCACAATCTGCTCATTACTAACTTATAAACTTTCGCGTTTCATGATATAATTATGTATTTAAACGGGAAATAAGGCGATCACGAAAAGATATTACATACCTCTGATTATTACAGTATTTTATCTATATTACGCGCTTATGCTATTATATAAAATACTGTAATAATCAGAGGTATGTAATACCTTTTCTTGATCGCGTTAATTCCATTTTAAATACATAATTATAATCTGCTCATTATCTAAACATAAATAATATCCGCTATGAAAACTACAAGGTATTTTTACTTTTACCTTTTTATTTTATTTGTCACTAGCAACCCGCCCCGGCTTTGCACGGGTACAAAATATATACCAAAACCTTCCTCATGAATCACTCTGTCTACGCCGCGACAACGTGACGCTTTTGTCGCAAGTCTGCAGTCAAGCGACTGCAGACTGCGCTCACTTAAATATTGTGTGGCGTATGCGCAGCGATCAAAGGCCTACGCAGGACAAACGCTAGTGTGCAGGGAGCCTAAGAACCAGTTGACACATGTTTTGTGTTCTAAGTAAACATGTATACATGTATCTGATCGTGACGGTCAGGCGAGTTCAGTGCTTTTTCCCCATACCAGAAGTGCCCAACGTGCCTAAAGAAGTTTCCACTACAAAAATCTTCACTTGTATATTCTTTATAACTATTCTTTAAAAGTTTATTATGTTTAAAACTAACTGTTAACGAGAATTAGGACCTTATAAGGCATCATACTTTTTTGAAGTGAAAACTTTTTTAGCCACGTTGGGCCACTTTTGGTATGGGGAAAAAGCATTGAACTCGCGAGACCATCACGCTCACATGACATATATACAGATGTGAGTACATATGTATATATACATATGTGTGTGTATGTGTTTTCACTTCTGACGTGCAGTTCTAGGACTGACAGTTTTTTTTTAAAAAGACAACTCCCGCATTTGGAATATTCATGTGGGCTTCACAAACATTTAAACAGTCTATTGTTCACGTCCATACAAAGAACACCCAGACTCGGGATAACTATAATTTGTGGATCACACAAACTATTATCCCGTGTGGGATTTGAACCCACAACACTCGATGCAGCGTAGTGGCGAGGGGACCATATAAACCATTGCGCATTGCTCCATCCATGCAGTCAAAAACTATTACATATTTCCTTACACATAAAATATTTTAGTAAAATCAAGATGTCTAGGTCGACCAGATCGATGCGTTAATTACTCTTCGTAGGCGTAAGAATAAGAACTTAAGAAGAACAAAAAATCTTTAAGACCACTGCTTCCAGTCTTTTGCTTGAACTTTATTATTTTGCTATAAAAAATAAGTACTTACCTACAAGTAAAGTTTCGACACAACACAGTCAATTTATTAACCAAGATCACTGAGAATACTGTTAAAACAATAAAACTGTCTGACCTTTGCGAAACTAAAATCGAGCGTGGAACATGTATTGATATCAACATTGACTGTGATCTGAAAAGCAATCCTTAAAATAAACTAGGTACTAAGAGCCGTTCCGCGCAGTTTCACCTACGTTTATGGCCACTGCTGCGTTCCTCAGGGTCGTAGCGTGATGTTACAGCCCATAACCTTCCTCAATTAATACTCTATCCAATATAAAAAGAATTATTCAAATCTGACAGATAGTTTTAGAGATTAGGACATTTTTTATGGTGTGGGGGTCAAACAAGCAGACGGGTCACCTGATGGTAATTGACTACCGCCACCCATGGGCACCCGCAACTCAAAAGTCACAAGTGCGTTGCCGGTCTTTAGGGTGGGAGTAGGGGAAGGGGGAATAGGGGCAGAGAGAGTGAGTAGGGGGGCAGAGGGAAGTGTTAAGGCCTCCGGTAGCCTCACCCACTCGGTGAAAAACATTGCAATCATTGCTTTACTGCCGGTTTTCTGTGAGGCCGTGGTATCACTCCGGTCGAGCCGGCCTATACCTGCCGAAGCAAGGCTCTCCCAGGATAAAAACAAACAAACAAGTTATACTGTACTGTACAGTTTGTTTTTTGGTTAAACACTTCAACTTTAAAAATTTCAAGAAATAATCTAATTTGATAAAAAATTTGAAAAATGGGACCACACGGGAAGCACCAGCTTTCAAATAAAAAAAGAATCATCAAAATCGGTTTACCCAGTCGAAAGTTCTGATGTAAAAAACATAAAAAAAAACATACAGTTGAGTTGAGAACCTCCTCCTTTTTTGAAGTCGGTTAAAAAATACAAATAGCCCTATTCTTAGGAAGGTTTCAAGCTATTTAACGCTTAAGAGCGCTACAGTAAACATAAACGGATATATCACAGATAAGAAAATAGTTACTTCGTAAGCTAATTCCTAGTTACATGATAAACTTTATTTTATTTTGACAAAAAACAGTTACAAGATATATAAATCCACACAAAAAAAAATTATATTTGTTTGGTTTCTTTAATATAAAACCCACATCATTGTCCACAAGTTAACATTGAATTAGATTAAATTTAATAAGAGCGAGAAGCGGACGTTATCCGTTATGATAAAAATATATTATTTCGTACAATTAAATGCATATAATATATAAAGATAAGTTTTCATATTTAACTTTGATGACAATGGTTACCAAGCAAAGCAAAAGCATTGTTTTTATGTAAAGTGAGATTCAAGAAAATGTCAATTATGGCAAAAGATGTAATTTAAACGTATAAAAAAACATTATCTATTAAAACTACAATAACCCTGCATCAACTATCATTGGAGAAAATAGCATAGCTCCATGTGTTCTGCACTTTAGAGTAAATAATTATAGCTCTCAATGCTAAAGATTCTCGTAGCGATGGAAGCCACAGATAATCTGGTTATACAAATGTCAAGGTGCTTTGATCCTCCTTGTGTTTTATTTGTTTAGCGATTTAAAGCAATGGTTGGAGCGACAATTTATGAAGATAAATGAAGAACTGCGACATATAAATTGAATAACACACACCAAGTAGGTGAACTTTAAACTTCAAATCGAACCCATGATTTTTTTAGAAAACCTAACATGTAATATGTCGGTGTAATGTTCTAATATTGTCATCGATAGACTATTAAAAATCGGTATGAGTTCCACTAATCATAATAATAAGATTGCAAATCGATATTAAATTACTGCCCTATTGACTGCACAGATGGCGAAATGGTTTAAGTGCCATGCGCCACACGGGACAAAGATTTGTGTGATCCACAAGTAGTTGTATAGATTCTGAGTGTTCTTTGTGACCGTTGTTTGAATGTTCGTGAAGTCCCCCGCGACACAGGGATATTCCTAATGCAGGAGTTGTCTTTTATTAAGAAAAAAATAAGAAATATTTTACGTCATTACGTTTGATTCCATTATGTACAACTTCCTCATGATGTTCTTCTCACCTCTGTGTGAGGTTAGGGAAACTATTGCGATCGCTGGGCTCTTTTTCGCTCACCACTGTGGACCGAGGCCTCGAGGCTAGTCCGCCGGATGACCCTCCGAAAAGGGATCCAGCGACATTAGTTTCCTGTACCATTATTTCAGGAAGGATATATTTCGACTATAATAATATATGTATAAATATTTTAGAGTGTATTTAAAAACCAAATCATCAACTTAATTATATTTTTTTAAATATACCTATGTATGTTTATTCGTGTTCTAGAACCAACAGTACAGGCTCTGCTTAGTTTGGGCACAGAATACATAATAGTAGAGGTACAGAAGTCCCACTCCGCCAAATCATTTAAATAAATAGCGACTCTTATTCCGACACAATAAAGTCGCATTTCAGGTGGCACAGCGCTAAGTGAGCATCGCACTAACGAGGAGCTCGGCCGGTACGCGGCAGCCCACTGAATTTTGGCCCGATTCGTCGATAGTATTTGTAGCGTTATACCTACACTGCGGTGTGGCCTAATTTGGGTCTAGATAACGAAGTTTAATATGTACCCGGATATTATTATACATAAGAAGGGAAACCTTTAATCACGTTTGATCTAATGTCATATCTAAAACACGGATGTTTATGAAATATGCAACAAGGAGCATGATGCGAATAACATTATTTTATTAGTAACAATAATAAAGTATAAGGTCTACAATAGACGGTCAGCTTTAAACATTATGTCTATTGTCTTTAATAAACCATTCTTTAAAAACTGTTATATCTCCTACTCGCGAATGTGTTTAAGTACACAAAATGGTACTTATAGAAGTTAGAAATAAAATCTTTAAGAAGAAAAGCAATACAGCACATAATATAAATCTGCATACATTTAAACAAATAGCAAGTTTTATACGTATTAAATAAAGTGCAAATTAGCTCGCACATAATACAGCCCTGAATTATATCAAATATAAGTAAAATCTTTGCATATGATAGCCTACTTTGCTTTAACGCAGGCCTGGTATCACGAGTTTGAAGTTGCCATTAGATTTTAGTACATATAGTTAGTCTTACAAGAGGCAGGACAAAAACTCGCCAACTGGGAAGTGAGAACTGGTCTTTTATATGTTCATCTACCTCGTCTACGCAGCTTTTACAGTGCATTCATCTGTTACTTTCCATACGCTAACGACTAGCGCTCGTAGCGTAATACCAGATGTTCTACAAAGATTGGAGCACTGTACTCGTTTTACTCCATAAGTTTGGAATGATATCGGTTAAAGCCCGAAGCGAGGGAGCTATCAGGTTTAAACAGTGGTTTTGTTTTATTTATTGTAATTTTCAAGCGAATAATAGCACAAAAACAAGTTTTGATGCACTAGTGGATTGGGCAGGTATATACATACATTCCCGTTGATATATTTACTAGGTATAATGTCACTTGCGTGGTCCACTTTGTTTATTCATCAATAATAATACCAGTACATGTGTTTCAATTTCATTTCCGTATTATCCCTTCAACATTATGTTTTCCAAATTTTTTTTTCAACTTTCATTTACGCTTTGCCTTTTCCAAATTACTCTTTCCATAGAATACAATCTTCTTTATTGTACACCGTACAAAAATAACAATGGTTCTTAAATTTGTTACTAAAATTAGGAACAATGGGCGGTCTTATCCCTCAAAGCGATTTCTAAAAGACAACCTTTGAATGGAATTAGTGACAAGAGCGAATGGTTGCTGATGGTGTACTACATATAATAATACATACTAGAGATCGCGTGGTGGTCGAATTTCGACCATGGTTTATTTCATTGGCCAATATTACTTGACCTGTCATTGTATAGACTTATGTACCATGACAGGTCGAAATATATACTGGACACTCATAGCTGTATGTACCCCTTTTTGCATTTTTTTTTAGCTTTGTAGCAAATATTGCTCAAAAATTGTAGCATTCGTCACTTCTTCTCTGTATAAACTATAAGTGTGCGAAATTTCATACTCCTCCGTCCGGCCAATTTTCGTAAAAAGGGTCCAAAATTTTCGCTTCACGTATTAATATATAGATAACTAAACTGAATAAAACAAAACTAAAATACATATGAGGTCGGGGAAAAAGTTTCTTCGTATTTTATGTACAAATTCAAGACATTTTTTTTCAAAGTTTAATTACATTTAATTATAATATACATTATTTGGAGTAGTCTTGTTATTCATTATATTTTGGTTCAAGTAAATTTTCACGGCTTCAATCATCTTCAATTAATTAATTACCATAACAATACGCAACCCTGATGAAATATCAGATATCAGATCAATTTAACCAATAAAAATTCCGGTTAATCAGACTAATCTAACCACCACTCTGAATACGGGTACCTGTTAATAAGCAGCACAGTAAAATTAATTCTGTTAACTTCAAAAACTTAAACTATGTTATAATGTTTGGTACAGTAAAGGGTGAGCTGAAGCAAGAGTAGTGGAAACAGTATGTAATACATCGCTATGTTCCTTTTAGGGAGCCCTTTCTTTTGGCTAATGTACACAGGTCCTACCTACTAGAAAAAAGCATACCGTAACACATACATGACTGGCCTCTTGGTCTAATGGTTAGTGACCCTTACTGCTGAGAAAGAGGTCGTGGGTTCGATTCCCACCCAGGACAAATAATTGTGGGATGAGCATGATCATTAGAAGAACAAATTTTGTTCTGTGTCTGGATGTAATTTATCTATAATATGTATCTATTTAGAAATATATAAGCATGTTTATCAACAGTCTGGTTACCATAGTTCAGGCTCTGCCTAGTTTGGGATCAGATAGCCGTGTGTGGCATGTGTCAAGTTATTATTACTAGACACCATATACCCAAACACTAATGTTTGAAGTCGGTTAAAAATTATTATAAGCGTAAAAAAATTACTGGAAAGAAAGAATGGAAAACAAGCTTTAGGTGTCATTGTAACTAATGTATGTGGGATGATTAAACAAAAGTGAATGCCATATTGAGCAATTGATTCCGACCAACGAAGAGTGCATTGGCATTAAACGAATGAACAAGGCCAGACCTAGAATATAGCACACCTAAATATAGTTTAATATGATATTTTATAGTGCATATCAAACCGGTTGTAAAGGCAAGGCAAGTAGCAGCGTTGTAATGAGTTAATAACTAAGACGAAGGGCTTACAAATAAAAAAGTGTGGGTGTGTGCAATTCACACACAATAATTTACTAATGTTATTAATTTAATTTTAGATAATTTATTATATTAAAACTTATTGGTCAAATTAACAGATGTGTTAAATAATTAACATAAATTAATAACCCACGAATTTTTAATACGCAAATGCACAAAAATTACACCACGTTGACTTTGACATATTTTCTGAAGGCTTGGTAGTAAGCAGGCGCAAAGACAAAGATTATAGGAAACACTGTAAACTTGTATTCTATCTCATTCTCTCGCAGGCTATATCATATTTATCAATATGTTTTTTCTGTATCGTGACGCTTTTTCATTTCATCGAATTTCAAATCACAACGATTCTAAAGAAGTTTCACTTCAAAAAGGTTCATGTTTAAATAACTCTCAGAATGGTTTTAATCGTCGTTCGTCACATTACGTATTTTATCGCTACAACCGACATTGACAAGGATTTATTCATCCTAATATTCAAAGGCGTTCAGCTTAGTCCGAAGGCTTCTTTTGGCTTAACCGGCTTTAAAAGGTTCTCAAATCGATAACCATTTAATTACTCCCCTAGTTTAGAAGTAGTCTCATTAAAATGTGGTCACAACTGAATGATGGAATTCATAAGCAAATCATTAAGCTCTAGAAAGCGGGACGACATTTCTGCCGTGGTAATCGAAATAGTAGGAAGTCAGGAACAGTCTTCTGTGTTACTGCTGTCTCGATTACAACTACGAGTTCTAGTTTGTTAGACACTAACGCCTACTTTGCTATCAAATGCTCGTAGTACCACAGATTACTACGTAGTTAGTAGTACTACCGAAACCCCTAGGTTACAACTACAACGCTGTGGTGCGACATTGTGCCGCATATCAACCAGTACTAGTTCGCTGCAGTAATAATAATTAATACGTCATTCATGTAACACAATGTACATTCAAAATTCAGCAATGACATTGTCCTGTTCAGTTAATAGCGTTATCACGCGATTATCACTCTTGAACGTAATAAAGTATGTAGAAGCACGAAAACCCGGGACAAACTGAACTTCCATACCTTTCTAAATATATACATAAATTATCTTTTTTTTTACGCTCAGAGCTACAACTTATTCTCATCTTGTTTCCTGCAAAGGTTGTCTCTGCCAGACAACATGGATCCACATGGCTTCTAGTAAGTCCGCCAGTAGTTCGATTATCGTTACGTGGTAGCCTAACGATATATTAAAAACATTCTTTATAAAATAGCATACGATAAAGAACATTCTATCCATCTACAGTTAAACAATCTCCATCTGTAGGGAAACGAGAAGATTAGCTGTTAGTCTTAAGAAAAAAGTAAACTTTCGGACTTTGGACTTTAATGCTCTTGAGACCACTATTAACTCCAATTTATGTGTCCGTACGCTTTAGGTAGATGCGTAAATGTTAATACTATGTTAACTGATTGAGTTAACCTATTCCATGAAAGTCACAACAATTTGTTCCTAAGCACTGAAGATCGAGAACTTTCTTTTTAATTCGCTCATATAAACAAAGTGGCAAATAAGCCTATTGACCTGCCTAATGAAAGCGGTTACCGCGTCTATAGACGTATTCACATATAGGGCCGTCATGTACGCGTTGTGGAGCTTGCAAGCATTTATACTCTTGCCAATTTAAAAAAAACGTGTGCGGTGTCTTTGGGACACCCGGTTGGAACGAAGTTATATTTTTAATGGTTTGAATAAATTGTATTAAAATATTGTAAAAACTCGAAATTAACATTGCGCCATCCGTGAAAGATGCCCTAAGTAATATATGGATAATTAGTTTTAAAGATACTACAGTTGTAGCATGCAGAGTCCACAGATGGCGTAAAATGATATAAATCAACTCGCAGTCAGTATTTTTCATTGTTCCAACACTTTTTTCCGTCTAGCCGGCGGCTGGCCGTCGAGCGTCTGAAGTGTAACGTCCAATAAGTAAACCAGGGAGGGCACACGTTCACATGCTGAGCGTTCGCACAAGGACCCAATATACTACCTATTTTACCTACATCATAACAATTCCTGTGTACTTAGAAGTTCAGAGGAACCTAAAACCAGTTTTCATCGTGGCGGCTCGTATTCATATCATTCGTTCGGATTTACTGAAAGGCACAATTTTCACACTTCATAATCAGTTTATATAAAATTTAATAAAAATATTTACGTTTTAATCATCATTTATATAACAGTTATAATCGTAATTTATTGATGTAATAGTGTTACCAAATTAAAATTACTGTATAATAAGAAACTGATTAAATCATTACAGTATAAACGTTTCCACACATACCTACTGCACTATTTATTGAAAGTAATTTACGTCTAGACCGGATCTCATAATTTGTTCTAAATAACTTCTCCGTATTTGAATAGGAATGTATTTTGAAACTCCTAGACAGATTCGTGAAAAGAATTATTTACTTCTACTTGCAGTAGGCACATATTTGTGCTGACAAGAAACAAAAAAACTGGACAAGTGCGAGTCTGACTTGCGCATCGAGGGTTCCGTAAGCAAACTTGTATACGTCCATCTCTGGAATCAATTCTCGAAGACTTTTGCCCGTCTTTTTTGAAAGACAAAATTAACTTTGCGGTTGCGATGTACGACAAAGTCAATAATCCGCATCCGCATGCAACCGCAAAATATAAGTGTGTAATCACAAAAACTTTTTTTATTTGTGATATAACAACAAATTATCGACTTTCGGATTTTTTCCTCTACTTGTGCTGTTAGACCTTGCTTCTTACCAAACTTTATGATTCTAGGTAAATGGGAAGTACTCTATAGGTTTTGATTTACCTGCAAATTGAAATTTGATGAAATCTAAGGCTTAAATGGCTGTATCTTTTGATGGCGTTGACTTAGAAGCTTGATTTTTTTACAGATTCAAGAGACCGCAGAGTTTTATGTATTTGGTATTAATTTCAACCAGATTCTTCCATGGGTTCCTTAGAAGAAGGTCTTGACAGACAGACAGACAGACAGACAACAAAGTGATCCTATAAGGGTTCCTTTTTTTCCTTTTAAGGAACAGAACCCTAAAAATAAACTATAATCTTAATTCTAGGCCTTAATCCTTCCCTCCCTCCCCTACTCCCACCTTGAAGGGCGGCAACGCGCTTGTGACTCTTGAGCTCCAGGCGCCCATGGGCGGCGATAGTCACTTACCATCAGGTGACCCGTCTGCTCGTTTGCTATCTATCCCGTAATACATTAAACTTTTAAATATATTAGAACTATGTAACGTGTATGTGTTCGCTCAAAACCCAGGTCAATGTAATAGTATTCCCAATTGCGTACTACGGTACTATCATGTATTCTGTACTACCTAATTTTCTAGACATCATGCGCCACCTGACCTCGATGGTTGGTAGTTTTCACAATCAGTTTGTTGATGAACATCTTTGTTTCAGAATAGAAAATCTGTGAATAACCTTGACTGCAAAATGAGTGCAGTAGTTTCATTGTTTGACAGGATGATAGAATAATACGAAAGATTAAATAAAAAAAAATAACCTTAGCTTTTATGGTAGTATAAAGATAACATAAAAAATACGATTTTCAAATGAATTAAAAAGTTCTTAAATTGATATCAGCTGCTCGCAATCACCAAGTATCTTTTGGCATCTTTATAGACAAGGAAACAGCTATCATCCATCATCCATATATATAAAAATCAATGCCACTTTTCGTTGTAATTTTATAACTCAAGAACGGGCTCACCTATCCAAACCAAATGTTTAGGCTTTGTTCGGACTATTTAGTAGATGGTTTACGTGAAGTTTGCACAAAAAAGAAACTTAACGAGGGACTTACGCGGGTGAAACCGCGGGGCGCAGCTAGTCATTTTAATAATTGTGTAAGGAAATAGAAAAGGAGTATCACCTCTATTTATTTTTTTACTATGATGCACTGATCGCTTAGAAAAATATATACTTGTGTTTATATTTATAAGTGGCAACCTAATAGATAAGTATCTTATAATATTTTTTTCTTTCTTTGATAAAAAACTTTAAAAAGTAATTACACTATTAATATTGTAAAATATTCTTAGGATTTTCTATAATAGACTAAAAATATTTTACATGCACCTAGACTAAAAATAAATGATTAATAACCAAATATTTTGCTTGTCGATAGGTACATATAGTTTTGATACATTTTTTTACATTATCTTTCGTGTAGAAGAAGTGGAAATGTGTAAAACAATTATGTTTTAGCTTTTTAGGGAGTCCGAAACCGTATAAAAATCCAGAGCACTATAAAACTGTATTATACAGATGTTATCTTAAGAGGCCGTATATGAAATTTTGTCAATTTTACGTGACTTTACAATTATAGCTATAAGTTTTTATGAACAACATAAACGATCATTTCAATTTAGATCTAATGTATGAGCCACTTTTTTCCTTTTATTGTACCTGTACTTTTTGCAGTTAAATGAAAAACACAACACGACAAAACAATACGCTGGAATGGAGAACAATATTAATAGATTCCAATATCAATATGATCAGCTGACTGATACGCACATACAAAGTCGATATTGATCTATATACGATAGGTATACGACACATGAATATATCGAGAGTGAGAGAGATTATTTATAAATTAAAAGCCTCTGCTCTGCTCCCAGTGTCACATTGGTTTGTTTGCTTGCTTTTTTGTTAGCTGATTTATTTGTATTAAATTAAAAGCCTTTACGCCCTTGGCTGTTTTTTTTTTTTTTGTTTTTTTAAAGACAACTCCCGCATTAGGAATTACTCCTGTGTCGCGGGGGACTTTACAAACATAGAAACAACGGTCACAAAGAACACCCAGACTCAGGTGGGAATCGAACCCACGACCTATAAGCATAGCGGTCAGGGTCACTAACCACTAGACCAACAGGCCAGTTATTCTGGATTATCTGCTTGCTTTATATTAAACTTATTGTGTATCGGTCTAACCGAGAAAAAAGCCGACATTTGAGTACAAAAAGCGGACACGGGTCAGATAAAGCGGACATGTCTGCTTAAAAGCGGACAGCGGACGTCTGATAACCTTAAGTGGAAGTATTATTCAGACTGCAACCTGAAAACGAAAGTTTTCAAAAGTAGGAGATTTACTAAGTTACAGAATGTGTTTTATATGTGTAAGATGAACATTAAATGACGGAAATCTTAAGTGGAAGTCTATTAACGCATTAGTTGTTAGCTTGTCAATATAAACAGTTAATAATACTATAAAAATAAAAATATATTACCAGCTACATGGCCTCGCGTTGCTGTGGCTAGGTAATTTGCAAAAAAAAAAAGAAAAGAAACTATCCTATCTCACAAGTTGGACCACACTGCACACATTCTGCATAATTGCATTAAAATCGATTCATTAGTGTCTAGATGACTATGTTCAACGTGACACGAATAGGCAAGAAGATAAATGAATACTGAATTACTGCAATATTATATAGGTACACTTACCTTTGTCAAATTCAAATCCTAGATATTAACCTTTATTTTTTTATTCTTCCTTTTTTCCTTTTTTTTATTTCTTTTTTAGCACACACGCCAAGAACGAAAGGCGATACTATACGCCAAAAACAGATGCTCTAATTTAATTTTCGAACACACACTGGCACGTGGTTTTACTCCCGCCTTCACCACCTACGAGCTAGAAGGGGTGTCCCTATATATAGTGAGAGTATACACGCACCTCAACCATACGTTAGTACGTCGCGAGTGTGCTGTGGCCTTTTAAATATTTTTTTGTGAGTGCAACATGTTACGTCATTGTGTCACGTTGGCAGTATTGGGGTGTGTTTTGGCGGTACCCGTGCCTCAACATCAGTACCAACAACAACAAGTTAGTCTCTAGCTTTTTTTCATCAGTACCTCCTAGAGATATGTTATCAATAGTGAGTAGGAAGGTATCAATGTCTTGAAGTTATTGACATAAATTATTTTTAATTTTATTTTTTTGTATTTTAACCTGTTCAAAAAATGTATAATATTTATGTATATCTAGCTTTAAAAGTTTATTATCAAAATGTACTTACTTTAATTTGGTTTCCGTTTAAACGTTTTAAGTAAGTATATAAGTATGTTTCCGCACTATCGTCCGCTACAATTTTCAATGAAAGAAAGTGTAAGTTTTTCAATTACTATGTTGTTATATAAGCATTTACGGGGTATAAAGGCGACAATTTAAAAATACTCTCTGCTACTTAGAAAATGAATTCACGGGATTCATTCATTATTCGTAAGCATTAAACCTTTAACAGTCGATACCCTGAGAGGTTCAGACCTATTGTTCGTTAGATTACATTATTGTACAGCTCGAGACTAAGCCGTCAGTGAAGAATTAACTATAAGAGTTATTTGGGTGACACTTGTATTTCGTAGGTCACTTAAAGATCTGTGAATGTAGGTCGTATTTCTGTGTGTATTAGTCAATTAGCCTGTTCATTCCAACTGAAGTAAATCCGCAAGGATTTACTTCGCCATCACCAGCGGTTATTCACGGTTGAATGAGATTTAAACGTTTATATCCGCAGTGTAAAACGTAAAACAAATTAATAACGACATAACAAAAAATACACAAATGACCAGAATTGATCATTTAAACGGACATATAATTTTAAAATTGCAAATTAGTTTAACCCGAAACAGCTTTCCTATTCGATAAAAAAAAATACTATTCTTTAATTTGTAAGAATTGACGTTCGTTGAATTCTAACTTCTACTCCAAAAAAGACTTATTATACAAATTAGCTTATCCCACCAATATTATAAATGTGAAAGTTTGGATGGATGGATGGATGGATGTTTGTTACTCTTTCACGCAAAAACTACTAAACCGATTGCGATGAAACTTGGTATGTAGATAGCCGGAGACATCCGTCCATCCATCCAAACTTTCACATTTATAATATTAGTGGGATTGTAGTCATTTCTCTCTAGTACTCTCTCTATTCAATTTTTTACTGTGAATTTGTTCATAATTCCTTTTTTCCGAAATAGGTTCTCGGGTGGGTCTTTTTTTACCCTGATGCATCTAATGACCCATTAGGGGAAAAGCCAAGAATCTTAAGTAGTCATCAAACGAAAATAAAATATTTATTTGCAGTAGAGATTTTTGAATTTATGAATCAGATGTAGGTCCATAATACATACGGAAATTCTTACTTATAGTCGTGTCGTCGTCTCACTTATAGACGTCACGTCTTTTATTTAGATATTTTTTTCATCCGAGTAAAATCCGTTTCATTTTTTTGTTGAAACTTGATTAACTATAACAATTAATGAAGAAAGTGCATTACCGTTACTTAGCCGTATCACATTTAATAAAAACGCTTAATTTTTTTTTTGTTTATAATGAAGTTTTAAATCAAACGCCTTCTTTCAAAATGTGGACTAACAAAAGAAGATTAAGTACCGACTTATTGTTTTTGGAATGGTTTGAACATAAATTCTTAGACCTCATTTTGTAATGTTAATAAGGTGGAAAGTATTTAAAATTGTTTGAGATACATCAGTAACAATTTTAAAGGAAGAATGTGTGACGCTGGTTCCGCAATATTGAGCATTTTTTTCCAAAAATAAAGGTGCCAAATGAAAGCCATGCCAAGACTTAGAGTAATGGACTGTTATACAAACACATGTATGTGAAAATTTTTGCCTTTCTTGCAATATGTAGGTATACCTACCTAAATTATACTTTGTTAATCCTCATTATTCAATTCTAAGTCATGTTTGACGATATCCAAGAATATTTTCCTGTTACAAAACTTTCTAAGGTCCTTAAACTTATCAAACTAATTATTAGGTGAAAATCTAACGACACGGGAAGTGAAAGCTACCGCTGTAGATAATTTAATCCTCCAGTCCACCACTTAACTACTGTTACATAAAATAACATTATCAGCACTGTTTATAAGCTACCCCGAATGATTGACATGGGTATACTAACTTTTAAACTTTCGCGTTCCATGATATAATTATGTATTTAAAACGTCAAACGTTGAAACGTCAGGCAATTCAGAGGTATGTTAAACCTTTTCGTGATCGCATTAATTCCCGTTTAAATACATAATTATTTATGACATGGTTATTTTCTCAGAATGAGAAATGCTATAGTTCACCTCGCTTCAATTCTGGTAGTAATCACTGTTTGAATAATTATATTGAAAAGTTATATTTTAAGCTTAATTGAAGTATAACTTGAATTGAGATAAAAAAAAATTGCTTTAAAAATGGAATCCTTTGGTTGCCATACCACTGCCTGTAGGCACAAAGAAGCTACTAAAGAGCAGCTTCTCCCATCCGTTACCAATTCGATTTATACTTTGGGAAATACAAAGGTTTGTGTTTAACCATTTCCACAACTCCGAAAGAATCCAGAGACAACAAACAAGCCCGCTTGGTTGCCTTTAGAAAAAAAAATAGTTTAGGTAATTGCGATCTACATAAAAGGTGTCTAATTAAATGAAATATTAACTTTTCGTCAACTTGTAAGTACTTAAAAGAAATTTAGTCGAAACCTTCAAGTTTTCTTTTACATGAAATATTAATTATGCTTAAAAGCAGAAGATTGGCCGCATAGGCTAATCTTCGTCGCATAATACAACAAATTGCTTAACCAAACAATGTAATAGACTATAAATAGACCGCAAAACAAAAGAAATGTCGTTATTTGCACAACACGCATGAGACTTTTTGAAACCCTTGACAAATCGGGCGTATACTGTGACGTAAGAATGTTACACTTTAACAGTATGTCGTTTCGTAATGTCAGTGGCTCGTTTCCGAACGAAATGTAACCAGATATAATTGGATCAACGTTATGTAATTTATCGCACTGATTATTGGCGGCTTCTTGTAGCTAATGACCGTATGCAGTGCCGTGAAATTAGGCTCACATTCTTTGAAGTTAATTGGTCGATAATAATTTGTTACTAGTTTTTAATTTATAAGTACAATATCAGTACTTTTTTATACTTAGCATATAAGTGGTTTTTGGGTTAGCTTATACACGATATTTTTTCTTTTAATAATAAGTGGCATGTTTCTTGATAATCCTATTAAACCATGCATGGAACTGATTGATTTTTTTATGAATAGGTTTGTACCTACTCAGTAAATAGGATGGAATCGAACTCATTACCTTTAGATTACAATTAGATACGATGCGTCGGCTATACTTAAGCGTGTTCACGTTATACAAATTAAAACTTTATTTTGTTATAATATTCTTCAGCACTTCTATAAGTATCAGTAAATTCAAATAGTTTTCTAGAAATAAATGAAAAAGATAATCTATAATTAAACGAAGGCACGAATAAACTTCTTTCTTATAAACAGATTTCATTAAATTGTTAATAAAATAGGCTTCCTTTTTTTTTAATAAAATAAGCTTTCACTTTTTTCACCCTCTCGTTCGCAAAATGGGCGTCATTAAAAAGGCACAAATCAATCAAAGTAGGTGTTTTATTAGTAGTTCTGGTGTTGTAGTGTCTGTATTAAGGCTGATCAGATAATTTATATGTAAATAATTTAAAGGGATTTCGGTATAGCATAGATTGGTAGTTCACAAATTACCAACATACACGGATCTCATAACTCTTAGTTTAATCAGCATCATCCTATACTAACATCAAGTAACATCCAGACCTACGTACATAAAGTCAACAATTTCTTTCACTCAGCAGGCAGCTGGCATTCCTCCACACCTACTGAGACAGTACCTCGCTGACCAACAGAACGCGGCACCTGCACAGACACAAGTCATACCAAGAGTACAACACGTTCCAGCTCCCAGACCAGTAAGGATAACATACATATTTGTCATTACACTTAACTAACATTTACTCATAATTGTGCAGTCAGTTAGCGCCTGTACAGCAGCCTACTAGTTACTATGTATAACAGAATGTGCTCGATATTGAACTGTTTGCAGTATCTACTGAATAATTAAAAAAAAGATCCGCCCATAAACACAAACGAAAAAATAATGTGAATTCTAGAAACAGAATGAGACAAAAAAAAATGTATTATATGAAACCCGTTTTAAGATTTACCCATGAGCTACTTTTATTTAAAGTTTACTATAATCATCAGTTTCTCAAGACTTCCGTGTCAAATAAAAATGTGGCCATTTTCTCAATTTTCTAACGATACCTATAAATTGATAAACAGTCATTTGTTTAATTATTTAAAAAAAAAACCAACGCTCAGAATGTGACATATACATAAATACAACATATTATAACATTGGACTCAACATATATTATATGAAGATTACAACAAGTCAACGTGGATCCGAGAGCATAGGTATTGGTTTAGTATAATTGGTAGATCTATAAGTGTCTACTACGTAGGTACTCCAGATACCTATCACACCTCATTAAGCAAAAGTAGAATAAAGCAGCTCTCGTAACTTACCAACCCCAAACTTATTGTTAATAGATATCGCTAAACACAATTCCTTCCAAAAGGTCAACGTTTTTTTAAACTGAAATATTGAGTACAATTTTATGCATTTCAAAACTGGACCAGCCGCGACACTAAAGTTGTATTCGCGCCAATTTTGTTAAGATATTCAACACATTAAGCATTCTTAAAATTGCCGAGGTCATCTAATGCAACACTAACAAACGACTGAAATATGACTTACATGCAAAATAGTTTCAGCGTTATTTGGGATAACTCAATTCAAATTAGTAAAGAAAAAAAAAATTAACTTGCCATTATTCTTGTTACTACAGGCACCTCAACAACTGTACAACGTACAAAATGAGGCTCAATATCAGCCCCAGCAGTACCAGCCCCAGCCGAAATACGTACAGCAGTACCAACCACAGAGGCCTCAGGAACAACGCGAACCTGAAGACTATGACGTAAGCAAAAAAATGGCACCTATAGAAATACTTATTTATATCACAAACACGTGCACGATAATGACACTATTAAATTATAGTATCTTACATAGCATGATTAGAATTAATTTTTAACATTTTTGCACATATAATACGGTCTATTTTACTTCTGAAATCTTGGTATTAAAACCAGTATCTCGTATTCAAAGATTTGAAAAAAGAGGATTTTCATAGACTTCTTTACTGTTTTTCATTGGATATTAACAGTTCCATATTTGAAATTCTTTGAAATATACAGTAACCCTGGACCGGAATTAAAGGCATACGTTTGCTTGTACATACGGTATGCCTATTTGTACTGTATAAATAAATTAAAGATTTAACCGTAGCAGCAGTACAGGCAACAATACCAACCCCAGAGGCCACAAGTGCAGGCTGCCCAACCTGAAAAGGAAGAATATGATGTAAGTTGTAACATAATAATTGACAAAAAAAAAGTTGACAAAGCAGTTTTGTATTCAGAAAATGAATAGACCATAGACGAATAAACCACAAAGAAGCATGAATTCGCATGTTAGTAGGTAAGTAGTTTATATATTTTGTACGCACATTATCTGTAAAGACAATGAAATTAATTACCATGAAATACATAGTTATATAGCACATTTTTTTAAATAATGTTCAGATTTATTTAACTTGGCATTGGCACTATACGATGCTATTGTTAAGTATTTTTTTTAATAATTCAACACTTTCTTTTGTTTATTAAAATTCTAATCTACAAAACAATTTATTTAATCAATTAACCGTTAATGCAAAATGGCCGACAAATCTCTGAAGTTTTCAGCGATTTTTTAATGAGTAAATGCACCTTTTAATACCAATAGTTGTAATAAGTCTTTACATTATTGATTTTTGTCCATTATTCCCCGATTCTTTTCTTTCCGTTGGTAAATTGCATCTTCCAATTTTATTTCAAAACTCTCAATACAAAATGTAAATAACCAAACCTGTCCCACAATTATGCTGTTACTTTATAATCCGGAATTATTCCAACCTAGTTGGCTACACTTCCTCGTAACCAACAATGTCCAAGCACCAATGTGCCACGAACACGGATGGATTGAATGAACCAGCCGGCGGCAACGCTGGCGCAACTTTCACTTAGAACTCGCTCGCACCGCTATTAAAGATAAAGCGATAGATCAGTTTACGATAGGCATAGGAATATTACTTTCTTTGATATTGCATTGCCATTAGTGTCCCATACCTAAATAATGAATTAAAATTTTATTTAGTTTATTGGCAAATTTTCAGTTTTCTTCTTTCTACGCTGATTTAAGATCAGACTAAGTTAGAATGTGGAACGAAGTTACATCATTAAAGTTTGCGTCTACAAGTAAACTATTTCAATCATAGTTAATAAAAGGCGGACTGTGAATTCAAACTAGGAACTTTCTCACTTTTGTAGAAAATTTACATCAAAATAAGATGATATTTTAGTTTTTACCGTAGTAGAAAAATAGGTTCTCAATTCAGATGAAAGATTATTTTTATGATTGTTACTTGATCTTTCCACTACGAAAATTTGGAAATAAAAATACTCACCGTAAATTCGGAACGTGTAGCTAATAAAAGTAAGCAAGTGCATAAAAATCGCTTTAATTTTTTGAAGAATTAATTGTGAGTGTGACCGATACCTCTGGTTTTGTTCGCGTAATTATTATTAGCTGAATCAAAACATTATGCAAATTGTTTGGATTCAGTTTGCTATAGGATGCTCCCTAAGTCTAGAAGCTTCTAACTTTTAGTAAATTTGATAATCCTGGTAGAATGCATATTTAAATAAGTGCGTGCCTGAAGCTGAAATGATTGATATTTTTCATTATCAACTCTATTATCTCATCTGTATTCTTCCAGCCTCATCCATCCTACCAGTTCGGCTTTGACGTGAACGATGACCAATACACCAACTACCAGAACCGCAAGGAGCAGAGAGACGGTGACGTCATCAAGGGGTCCTACTCCGTGGTTGACAGTGATGGATTCATTAGAACTGTCACTTACACTGCTGACCCTAAAGAGGGTTTCAAGGCCGAGGTGAGCTACTTACACCATGCTGACGATATTATCTATACCAAGCCTGACTTCCCTGAATGATTACCACTCAGCAGATCACTTAACGTGACATGTGGCGTTCGTACACTTAAAGCCCATAGCGCATCGCGAGAACTACCGGACGATGGCGATCCCTATACGAAGCATTCATAGGCGAACTGTTCGATAGGTTGCGTATCAAATGGAAAGTTAACAATTGTTCTAAGATATTCCTCCGAACTCATCTTATCTGGCCTAATACGTGGACTATCTATTGTTTTGTGAATGGCTAAATTATGCCTGAAATGAACGTGGGCACCATTGTGTGTACAAAGTCTACTAAACTGACTAGACTGACCTGTTGGCCTAGTGGTTAGTGACCCCGACTGCTACGCCATAGGTCGTGGGTTCGATTCCCACCTGAGTCTGGGTGTTCTTTGTGTCCGTTGTTTGTATGTTTGTAAAGTCCCCCGCGACACCGGAGTAATTCCTAATGCGGGAGTTGTCTCTTTTTAAGAACAAAAAAAAAAGAACTAAAACTTTTTTTTTAACTATGAAGGACATAAAGTTATACAGAATAGAATTAGATTAGAATATTGTAAAACTTTTAAGGTTAATAAATGAGAAATCATATTGTCTTTATACAATAAGGTTTTATGTAAATCAGAAACTCCTTACAAGGTTACGCGTTTTAAACTGGGTCGAGGATTTGGCACAATCCGTTACTAACATAGTTTGTAATAAATCGGTAAATCACACAATGTCTAAATGAATCACCTTCGTTATTATTTGAGATATATTTTATTGTAGGTTTGTTTATTCAAGTTAAAATAACAAAGGGTAATTAATATTATAAAATTATACATAATACATTAATTAGTATAATTCTGATAAATAGTAATACCAGAGGCTCTTGATATCACTGATTCAATAACCCAACAAATACCTATCTAATCTTATTGAGCCCTTTAGTAATCATTATCAAAATTTCCATTCCACAGGTCTCCAGACAGCCCACAGACATTGTAGTCAAGATCCCAACCCCAAAACCCCAAACGCTTCAGTACCAGCCCCAGCCTGTTGCCCACGCCGGCCACGCTGCACACGCACAACCACAACCTCGGCCACAGCCCCAGCAACAACAACAACAGCCCACCCCTCAGCAGTACTACCGCTACGAACAATAAACTAACACATAAGAAAAGTCTACCACTACTTACTGAAAATTGGGAAACGATTACAACAATATTTTTTAAAATCAATTTTTTTACCCAGAAGCTAAGGCTTAGGCCAAGCTAAGAATCATGTTTGCTTTTGCCTACTTTCATATAAAAGAAAAAATATAAAAAGATACAGATAATAATAATTTTCATAGATAAAATAGAATAGTAGCATCTTGAAATTTCAAAGTTATAGCGCCAAATTGATGTTTCCCATGGGTTTGATATTATCAAGTCATAATTTAGTCAATCAAACCATTATTTTATATAATAGTAGACGTTCATTTTGTAGTTAGGATGTATTTTAATTGTGTTTAGATACTCTGTGCCTCGTTATTTAAGTTATAGATGTCAATGAGATTTATGTTTTGTCTTTATTTTTTAATAAGGACAGATAATATGTAAAATGTAGTTGATAGGTAGTGTTAACTTTATTTTAGAATTATTTATATTTTGATTTTGTACTCAATTTACTATGGATGACATAAACCCCTGTTATACAAAACCGTATCATCCATGTTTATTTTTAAATCATTTTTGACATACCTAATTATTGTCTTTGCAGTTTTCACATTGCCTTCAAAGTTCAATTTTCTTATATTAAAATAAAATGTTAATGAAAAAAACAACAAAATAAATAAAATTGTGATTGTGTCGAGAATGTGTATGAGTTGGAAACTAGCTTTGTGTTAATAAAGTTACAAGTAAATGTTTTACTTTTATTACTTTCCATTACAAAATACTTTACTTACTTTTTATCATGTTTTTTTTATGGTATAGGGGGCAAACGAGCAGATGGGTCACCTGATGGTAAATGACTACCGCCGCCCATGGGCATCTGTAACTCAAAAGTCACAAGTGCGTTGCCGCTGAGGCGAAAAGCAATGCAATCATTGCTTCACTGCCGGTTTTCTGTGAGGCCGTGGTATCGAGCGGAGTCAAGCCGGCCTAAACGTGCCAAAACATGGCTCTCCCACGTTAAAAACTCACAGTCATAAAACTCAGCAAGTAAAAAAATCGACAATAGTAATCAATTTGTGACTTGAAATTGTAATGATAATGTGTAATTACATATTGTCTAACACCTAATCGGCGGACGGTAACGGAGCGTGTGCTTTGAGGTTTAAACACCACTAGAAACCAGTTGCAACCTTGTTGGTGTTTAAACCTCCAAGCAAAATCCTCCGCCACAAATACTCAAAGCCTACAAAATAAACTGTTATTTTAAAAGTGACCTTCTGCAGGGTTCCCATCTTATCCAGCAATAGTAACAAACCACCGTTGCTTCAACACCGCTTACCGTTGATACAAAGTGGTGTTGTTGTCTTTTTCGCTTTTATTGGGTACTAGCGACCCGCCCCGGCTTCGCACGGGTGCAATGATGATACTAAATATACTACAGAATGTCTTTATATATAACGTTCACAGCTTTTTTGTCATTAGACAATAAAAACATGTTTTCTTCAGAGGTTACTCTTGAAAGAGCGACATATAACCTTCTGGCTGGTATCGCCGCAACCGTTATGTCCCTGCATTTTAAATCTGTAATATCTTCGAAAATATTCATTGAAATTACATACTGTATAGGGCCATTTTGATCTATAAATATTAAATGCACAATGTGTTAAAGGTACTTAATAGGATAAGGATTAATGCTGTATTGCTTAAAATCGCTTCGTAAATAAGCAATTATTTCTCTTAAAAAGTAAAGGATAAAAATGGTTATTGTGGGTTATCCCTAAGAGATAGACATATAAGGTGTACAATACTGTGGTACACTATTTTGACCTATCTCGTAGGGTTCAGCCAGCGTTTGCAATGTAAACGCAAAAAAAAATGTGTTTATTTAAGACATCTTATTAGAAACCTCTAAAGTTATCAGTGTTTCTCTACTATATTATGCGTGTATTATACATATAAGCCTTCCTCTTGAATCACTCTATCTATTAAAAAACCGCAAACCCGCAGCAAATTCCGTTGAGTACTTTTAAAAATCTAAGCATACATAGGGACAGACGGACAGCAGGAAGCGACTTTGTTTTATACTATGTAGTGATGAATATCAATTATCACTTGCCTTAAAATAAAATCAGAACCCCTAAAAAAAAAAAAGATACCGCGTCCGTGCGGGGTTTTTAAAAAAGTGTCCAGGTAAAACCCGGACCCGGACTCTGTGCCAAGGGACAATTATAATTGTTAGATGAATCGTTAACAAGCTAAAAATTTAAAAGGAATAGGCGTTTTTAAATATGTCATCGTAATAATCTCGATTTGATCCATATGTCCGGATTTTGTAAAGTTTTTGTCCGGCGTCGGCAATTTAAGTGATGGCAGGCTTGTAGTATGGGGCAAACCGAAAAGAATTTCCAGCAGAAAGCAGTAAAAGTTCAGAAACCAGCCGGAATGGCGTTAGTAGAGGCAAAGGGCATGAACTTAGCAGTTTTGAACGGAGTGAAGTGCGCTGAGTTGAAATATACAATTTTTTAGATACCAGAGCAGCTGATGAAGTTATAAATAACGAATGATTATAAATTTAAAACACCCGCGACCCGAAAATCCCTTCAACGATTAGATAAGAGCTGATAATCTTCGAACGGCAAAACAGAACAGATTTTCTTGAATTATATCTAAGAACACTCTCGATCAAGTCACCTTGATCGAAAGTGTTCTTAGATATTTACATGTGGGAGAGCCATGCTTCGGCACGTATGGGCCGGCTCGACTCCGCTCGTTACCACGAACTCACAGAAAACCGGCCGTGGAGCAATGCTTGCATTGCATTTCGCCGCGTGAGTGAGGTTACCGGAGGCCCTAACCCTTCCCTCTCCCTTATACCCGTTCTTTCCATCTCTCCCCTCTTCCCCCCCCCTCCCCCTCTTCTCCTACTCCCACCTTAAAGGGCGGCAACGCACTTGTGACTCTCGAGTTGCAGGTGCCCATGGGCGGCGGTAGTCATTTACCATTAGGTGACCCGTCTGCTCGTTTGCCCCATATACCATAGAAAAAAAAAAAAAAAAATCAAACAAAAAAAACGCACTTAAATCGGTCCATTCGTTTGGGAGCTACGATGACACAGACACGTCAAACTTATAACACCCGTCATTTTCATCAGGGTTTAAAAAAAACTTGTTGAATATAATAATTATTAATTACTAGCTGCGCCGGTTTCAGCCGCGTAAGTCCCGATCCCGTAGGAATATCGGGATAAAAAGTAGCGTATTTGTTAATCCAGGTCTCCGGCTATCGACATACTCGTACCAAGTTTCATCATTCATTTTAGTAGTTTTACGTGAACAAGCAACAAACATCCATACATCCGTACATCCTCACAAACTTTCACGTTTATAAGATTAGTAGGATAATTATTGTATTCGACAAGAATTTATTTAATATTTATTTTGAAAAGTACGCGGACACATGGCGGAACTATCTCCTTCCTATAGTATATAGTTACTACACCCTCTGGCTACGGTAGCGCCACCTAAATACAAAGTTTTGACGAACATGTTTTATACACTGAGATCGTCCTCCTTACCTTTCATAATTATATAGGTAAGCCGTATCCTTATTGTTTGTGTAAATGAAAGGTGAAAAGAAAAAATATTTTCTAATAAAATTTATTTAAATCTTTGCTACATTCGTTGTTCGTAATTTAACATAACATACAATTTGTCATAAATTAATCAATACGATAAATTATTCACAATAATTAGTTTTTTCGTACAATCTATATTTGATAAATACATGCCGCAAAATAACTTTACATAAAATATCTAAAATAAATTAACCAAAAATAATATTCAGTCTGTTTAATAAATTAACCGTTAATGCAAAATGGCCGACAAATTGCTTTCAATTTTTCGGCGATTTTACAGTGAGTAAATGCACCCTTTAATACCAATAGTTGTGATAAGTCTTTACTTTATGTTAATATTAAAAATACATGTTACTTAAGTACAAAAGTGTAGTAATCTAAAATAAATGCATCAATAATACATGTTTATTTGGAAGAAAAATATAGATAGGTAATCATATCTCATGAAGAAAATTCTTAACTTCACTTACAAGTGAGTCATTTTGTAGGGAATTTTAAAATTAGAAGCCTTCTAAGAGAAATTCCTTTTCAAATGCTTTTCCTACAGATATTTTTGTTTTCTCCCCATTTTTTAAAACTTACAGTTGACATTTCAAATTAAAATGGCGGTAAAATCGCCATTTTGTTTTTTTTTCAAGACAGATTGTTTTTTCTTTATACAAGAGGTCTATGAACTAAGAAAACAGTCTATGACGCCGGGTCTGGTCTACAGACGCACCCAGACTCCACTAGAACGTAGTCTTGACCAGTGAGAGTGACCGGACCCAGAGGAAGCACCAAGAATAAATAAGGTACGTAGGTCTGCGAACATGTGCCTCTGACTACCGAGCATTCACTTGATCTGAAACAAGAAACAAGCATTTCTAGTAAGTACGATAGTATGACAGCACAAATTTTCTTGTAAGTTACAGGCAAAGAAGAACACAATTTACTTAACGGTAAATTAAAAAACAAATATTATGGACAAAAGCAACACAAAACATATTATTATATAGATATACAATACAAAAGTATAGACTTATGAGATTGATTACATAAATTGTCTGAGATCGTATGTAGAATTAAAGTTAAGCGTGGTTCGTTCTTTTCTTTTTTCTTTTTTTTTTCTTTTTAAAAAAGACAACTCCCGCATTAGGAATTACTCCTTTGTCGCGGGAGACTTTACAAACATACAAACAACGGACACAAAGAACACCCAGACTCGGGTGGGATTCGAACCCACGACCTATGGGAATAGATAATAAAAATAGATAAATAAGAAGATAGAAAAATAACAAGTGATTTTCAGTAGAATTCTTCGAAATTGTTTAAAACAAAATTCATCAACATATCTTTATATCATAACGTGTCTAAATTATGTCTGACCCTGTTGAATCATGCATGGTAAAAAAACTAACAGTTTATCGGTCCAACCAATAAAAATGTAAAGTATCGTATCACAATGCAGGTCTTACAATCGATTTCATTCACCATGCGGTGAAATCGATTGTCTCTGGTTGATCTACTGTGAGCCTACCTATAAAATAATACTTAGATAAGTATCTAAATTTTACAGCAAACACAAATATACCAGTGTCTTATTTTATTTCCGTGTTGTTCTGATCCTTTGTTATAAGGTATTCAACTATATTATGATGTTATTTATTGATAGTTTGGTCACCGACTACTCAAACCGTACTCAAGTAAAATATTTCATGAAGTTACGATTAGATCTCACAAGTTTTTGCGGTAGAAGAATTGTGATGTGACTTGCGAGATTTGTCGTTTTTAAATGTTATGTTTTTGTCATATTAGGGATGTTCTTATCGAGAGTCAAACTTAGCTCAGCTTGTATTATGGATTCTAGAACACGGATAATCAGTCTTTACTTTTTTTTTAATGCGATGCAAATAGAAATATTAATTCATACAAATATTTGCACTAATCGGGTTTTTTTATGATATAGTGGTGAACGAGCAGACGGGTCACGTAATGGTCACTACCGTCAGCGTCGCCCAAGAGTCACAAGTCGCTGGTTTGCGAGAATAGCGACATAACTAAAAATGATTGATTTTAGAAAATGGTAATATTTTGTGATTTCCGCTAGAGTATTTTGTTCTAAATATATAATAAACTTGTCGCTTTCTAACGAACGTTAGCACGGAATCGGCGTTGCATCTCTGTTCACCATAATATATCAAAGATTTATGATCGTTTGGCATACTTAGGTCAATTCAACTGAATTTAGAATTATGTCGAAATTCTCGCAAACCAGCGATTAGTGCCGCTTGCCGGCCTTTGAGGTACGCTCTTTTCTTGAAGGTTTATTATTATTGCGGTCGAAAGCATGCAAGCAGCAAGCGTGTGTGTTTTGCTATAAAGTCAGTGTTAAGCAATTGAAATGTTTTTTTATAGAATGCCTAATCCTAATAAAAAAATAAACACCATTTTAAGTATATTTTACACGCATAGGCGTAATTTAGATTGTTTTGAAATCCGACTTTTTTCAAAGCTAGTGTCGAGACTAATGACCTGTTATAAATATTTGTGTCAAATTTCAAACTAGGAGCGCGCTTTAAACATGTAAATTTGAACAGTATGTCCATTTACAAGTAGGTATCCATGGGTTTGGAGCTTGCCATAACGAAGCCGCTTTGGGAATTAGTACTTGATTAAGTTTGTTACTCACTCGCAAACCTCGAACACGACTTGCTGTAGTAGATCGGGAAACTTCTGTACAATAGTGACGGGCTGTCCCGACGTGAGAGAGACTCCATACATAGGCGCCGTAGTGTTGTACCTCGTTCTGCATAATCGAGTACCACCGCAGGAGTTAGTTGAACCCGGAGTTAGGCCCGGCATGTTCGTGGCACGACCTGAAATATAGTTTTTAAACTTTTGGTTAGACGGTTTGACCCCAGACGGAGACTTGACATTTTTAACTCTGTATTTCATTATTGGCTTAGCCTATGATTAATTAACTGATGTATAATTCTAGAATTACCATATAATTTTTACTACCTACTATCAGGGGCGAGGGGAGGGGGGGCGATTCGGATAAGATTTGTCGCTTACCATTCCATTGATATATTCCAACACAGTCCAAATAAAAAAAATAATTAAAAAATAAATAAATTTCCGTATGTTTGTTAGCTATCCCCAGGATATGGAATAAATATATTAAAAGTGTAGGTCACAAGATTGTTGGGTTATTAAATTGTTGGGTCCAACATTTTGCCTTTTTACTGTGGGGGGCGGCCACCCCTTTGCCTCCCCCCCCCCCTCTTTGGATCCACGCCTGCCTACTTTGACACGTCACCCACACCGCTAAATGAAACTGATAGATACTAACATATCTATTGTTGGATGTGCCGTATATGTCAATGTTCGAGGCGCTTTTATTCACTAAAGCTCGTTTCATCGAACAAATAATTTGTTGGGAACCTATTTTGAATATGAAAAACGAAAAAGTCAGTAAGTCTATACATAGATAAATACATTAAATACCTACCTACCTACAACTTATTATTCCTCTTTTATAGAATTCGATTCCTGACAATCAATTTAAACAAATACAATTATGATCACGCCATATTTTCACAGCCATGTAAAGTCCACTAAAAAGAATAAATTTATTTTACAAAAGCAACGTCACGTTACAATAAAACTTTTTCTCACCTGTTCTATTCCCTACTGCTTGCACTTGCGCGCCCTCTGAATATCCTGCATGAGCATCCAATAAAGCTCGCCTCATGATGTTAGGGTCTACTGCAGTGCGAACTCCTCTGCCTTGCCTTGACGAACCCCATGGGCCTGACTTAATAGCTCTATTCACTAGGTGCCTGGAATTCAATAAATATAATTATTAAGTTCTCGTGCTACTTGAGTGTATGGGAAATAATAACTAAAATACTTTTATAAGATAAGTCCTAAATAATAAATGTTTGTTTGGTAACGTAGAACACTTAGATTATATATAGGTCCAGATGCCTAATCCGTGCCTCAAAACTGAAGCCAAAAAATACAAGCGTCTAATATAAATATAAGCGTCTCACTCGTCACACGCGAGCGAACGTTCGCCGCTGAAGTACGTCTCGAGTCGCTACTTATAATATTTAAAAATGCCTGCTTGTGCTGTCACATTCTGTAAAAATTATACAAAAAAAAAATCTTAAGTGTCCGAACATCACATTTCATATGTAAGTATTCTATTTCCTAATGTATTTATAAACAATAGAACAAAATTTCAAATTATTAAAATTACGACGCCATTACTAGAGATGTTGCCAGGACGTGAATTTCATTTACCCATAACGCATTCTAGCAGTATATATATTTTTCTTTGCCAAACTTGTTATTTATAGAAAGACGAGAAATATGCTTAACGTTAATGTTCGCGAAACTGGAATCCTTCAAATATTCTTAATTTCTAAACTCTAGCACCCGGAGTTCAATGTGTCCGTCAAACGATACTTTAGCTGTGGGATTGTACTCGTATTATAACTTATTATTACTACTCCTAACGAACACAGCTATAGAGCACTTAGGACTTGTAAAATTTTGCTAGTTTCTTGATACTTTATAAAAATATATATATATATATATCCAAGTCCTACAAAACAAGGCAAAACATTTACTTTATTTTATCAAAATACCTTTTGTTACTCTGTTCCTGTGAATAAAGTTGCATTTAATTTTATTACTCAAAAGAGCTTTTATGTTACATTTACCATAAAAAAAAATTACTCTTATTCTCATATTTTTTTCATTCGGCCTTATATGAAAAACGATTCTTAAGGAGGAAACTCTAAAAAAAAATGTCTTGAAAACAAACCAAAAAATATTGTGATAAATAAATAGTTCCTACTAAGTAGTTTTATTTTACATTTTATTTTACATCAAAAAAAAAAAATGTTTAATAAAAAAGTCCCTAAATTTTGGGGTAACCTCTATGCACTGGTAGTAAAACCGTCAATGCACACAAACATAAACATTGTACGTAGACACTCGCGTTGGGCGGGGTTCACTCACACAGCACCAAAAAGTGGCTTCAAAGTAAACGGTGACTTTTGTACTAGTCACGGTATCTGGACCTATATATAATCTAAGGTAGAACATAATTATTTTCGCTGTACTTTGTATCATGCCATAACCAAATATTACTAAAGTATGACATCTACATTTAATTTTGCGAAGTAACTGAAAGTGGAACGTTGCCGCAAATCGAAGCTAGATGTCGCGAAAGTAAATTATAAACCATGTCACGTTCCGTTAGGCCCAGTAACAAAGAGTCGTAATAATCATTCTTCTTCAATTACAGTAAATGTGGCAAGTAATGAGTTATTCTGTAATAACTTACTGTGGAACAAAGGTAAAGTTCAATGGGAAAATTCTCACGAGGCAAACGCACTTACATTCAATTTAAGAGGACTGTGCTGAACTTACTACATTACCCGTAATTGCATTTTTTTTAATGATTGCGTTATTATTTTTTTCAACAATCTGTGTTAACGAGGTTAGGTTTTTGATCACCGATTGAGAAGTAATACTGTTTATTTATTTTTTTATATTCGTCAAAGCATAGGTATTTAAATAGCCGTTATGACCTAATTAATGTTTCTAAAAACTCGTTTAGCATCTACTTATAGTATTTAAACAACTATTATGTATATTGCATCTAATTTAATTGATAATATTTGGATAATAATTAAGATAATTACTTGGGATGACTTGACCGACACCCACAGGGCTTGATGGATTACATTATTACCAGACGATATAAATATCTACTAGTAGGTGGTACTGTATAGTCGGGGAGACGGAAAACGAGACAGAGCAGTAGTCGTATGCGGAGAGACGTGACGGCACAACATATTTCTAACTCGAATTGGAGGCGCCCGACGACGGGGATTCAGAAAAATTCAACAGCGATTATAAAAATACATAATATAGTAAATAGTAATAAAAAAGAAGTTTATAACAAACAATTCAAAGGTTTATTTCATCACCATTCATTGCTTCTTCACTCTCATCGATCATTTCCGATTCCATTTTTATGAAATTGCACGGAAGCATCAATGACTCTTCTAACTGCAACTGTTTTGGTGCTATTGGATCAGATTTTTCTCTATTTTCAAAAACCTTTATTAGATCTTGTTCCGTTATCAAATCATCAGATACAGTTTTTGTCATAAAAGACGTTACACCCTTCGAAGGCTTCTGCCCAAAGACCATTTCACAAGGAGTTTTGCATAAAACCTCATGAAATGTTGTGTTCAATTCATATTGAACGAACTTCACACCTTCCTGCCATTTAGTATTCTGAGATTTAACCAACCATTCGTTTAATTTTTTTAGTATATCCTCGTTCGACTTTCCTTTAAAATCATTATCCGTAAACACTTTTTCTGATGATAATACCTTTATTTCTGGGAATAAATTTGATATACGTCTACATATAGGTTTTATAAGATCTAAACCATTTTTAGATTGCAAAATATTCGGTGCTCCGAATGTCAAAAATATATCTAGTAATCCGTCTACTGCTTCCTCTACACTTAAGGCTCTCATCGCTTTCAAGATGATATATTTCGAAACAAAATATCTATACACCATCAAATATTTATATTCGTCTCCCGGCTCGTTAGTGACGCCTAGAATATCAACTTGACCTCGGGAATAAAGTTCTGGATACTTAAAAGTTGTAGTAGTAACATTTGTTAAATCTTCACCTTCAATTTCTAGTCTTGAGTCTGAACCCTCTGAAAAATGGCTGGCAGTTTCATTAAAAGTTTCGTCTAAAGTTTCATTATTTTTACTCGAAGTCCATTCGGATCTTCCACGTCTAACTAATTTCTTTTGACACGGTTCACACATTGACAAGTAAACCAATACACTTTCTGTGGTAATATTTTTATAATGACGCTTCAATTCAATCATCATACGACTCCGCCCGCCGTGGTTCAATTTAATATGATAATCGGCAATGATGTCGTACATTTCATCAATAGCTACCAACATTTGCCGTCTGTTATCTCCCGGCACTTGGGCTGCATACAATCTCTCTCCTTGCGGTGTGTCTACTACTTCATATTTTTTTAAACGACGATAATCAGCAGTTGATTTCTTCGTCGCTGTCTTTGCCGTTTTTATTTTGTCTATAAGCGAAAAATATTTCTCACGCGGTAACAGTAATGAGTTCGGCCCCTTCTTTTTATACAGTACTTGACTTAATGTCTGATAAAATTTTTCTTTGTCCACATCCATTCTAACCACTTTTACACTGATGTATGCACTTATTTTATAGACTCACTATCCGTAACTGAACTAACTAAATTTAGATGTTGTTGTTCTGGGTATTCTGAGAAAAATCCAATGAAAAAGTACGAATTCAACAAGAACACGCCATAGCCGTAATGAATGTTTTACTGTGTAAACTGACTGGGGAGGGCACGAAATGGCAACATGGCTATGCGTCAATGTCCGAGGTTGCCCGATTACAAGGCGGACGGAGCCGAACGCCGCAACGCGCTTGGCGTCCTCTTCTTGCAAAGCGACCAGAGGAAACGCTCATTACCCAATCAATTTAACCGGTTGTTGGCTGGCCAATGTTTGTTAGATTCACGATATTTTAATTATAATCTATTGTGAGACTATTGATTTTGAAAATTATATCCGCGCGTAGGTAATTTAAGGCTTGGTTTTGTCAATTTACCTAATTCTACGAAGTTAATTGCAATTAGGTTCAAAATAGTTACGAGTCCTTGTTTACCGTTTGTGATTGATTTATTGTTAGTAGGTAGCCGGTAAGTAAGATAGATATCACGTGTTGGGTGTTGTTATGGTGTAGGTATGTTTTGTCTTCATATAAGTTTGTTACTAATGTATTTTACTTCCTACATAATATTAATATAAGTACTAACTATTGTAGCTAATTTAAAAAGTCACTATCATTTAGATGTTTATTTGTAGGTATAATGAATTTTTTTATAGTTTATGCAAGTACCTATAGGTAATTAAAGCAAAAATTAATAACTTACGATTTCAGTCATTCTTAAATTGCATTTAGATTCATTTCAAAAGAAAAAATCAAACAAAACTTGAAGCTAAACATTTACAAAACTTATTTTTTAATAAGGCTCTTCGAAACACCAACTTCACGGTGATAAGAATAGATTTATTATATTAATCTATATTAGCTTAATGACAACAATAAAAGGGAGAAATAAAAAGAAAAAGACAAGCACCTAGGTACTGTATTGTATTTTATTGTTCCATTTGGTTTTGTTTATTTATTATTTATTTTTAACAAAACCATATTCATGTCATGTTCATATTGGTCATGATACCTTATATTATATGTCACTTTAAATATACTTAATACGTGGGTCACACTGAAAGTTTTTAGAATAGGTCAGTAAGAAAAGCAGCCGATGAAAAATTTATTAAATTTCGAATTAGGAACTCTTTGGGTATCTGTATACGTTTAATGATTTCATATGTCATTTGTTTTTACAAATTGGCGGCAATTTAAAAAGTGTCTGTCGTGCTGTCGTCGAAATGGATTTGACTAGAGAAAATTTTTGCTCAATGATTTATTACGGCTTTCGTTGCGGTCTTACTTAACAACAATGTAGGCTTCGATTGACCTTTCATTACGAAGCCCCATCTCGTGCCACTGTTTACAACTGGTTTAATGAGTTTAAACGTGGTCGAAGCAAACTGATGATTCTCGAGAAGGAGGTCCCTCTACGGCGACTACTGAAAATAACGTGAAAGCTGTGCTGCTAGTGATAGAAGCTGATAAAAGGGTGACATATCAACAGATTCGGGCAGTTTTAGGCATTGGTATGAGTCAAGTACAAAAAGTCTTACATAAACATTTAGACGTCAGAAAATGTTGTACTAGATGGACTCGTAATTTGATGGAAGATCAAAAACGACGTGGTTTGGATTGGTGCCGCTCAATGCTTGAAAAGTATGACGGAGGTGACTCGAATGCTATATTATGAAATCGAAATATATATGAATCGATATATTATGAACCCGAAACCAAAAGACAATCTGCACGATGGATGTTTCCATTCGAAGATTTTGCCGACAAAAGTAAAGAAGGGCAGAAGTCAAGGGAAAAAAATGATTGCCTCATTCTTTATAAAAAGAAAATAAACGAAAGGGCAGAGTATAGTCGTACAAAGATTGGACTTACTAATAGAGATTCCGAAGATCGTGCGAAGTGGAGAAGAAAAAGTAGGAAAGCGGACCCCGGGCACCGAAGCGGAAGCTTCAGTTGTAACCGGGATACGACGCGATGATGTTGATGATGATAGTCGTACAAAGATTAATTTAATTTAACTAAGTCTTTATTCCCTTGGTAAAAAAAGACCTTCATAACAACGCTCCTTAAAATGCGATCAAACAGTTAGAAAAATCACAAAAATAATAAATTAATTATTGAATAATTAATTGAATTTTTACATTGAATTATTTGAAATTGGAAAATTAGCAAGATTATTAATCTAAAGTTAAGTTCATAGTCGGAGATAGGAATAACAATAATCTTATTACTTTAAACGACCATGACCATAACGACCAACTTTAATGAAATTTTGTATACAGATGCAGTTTTGCATTTTAAGTTCAACTGTATAGTTGTATTTCTTGTAAAACGCAATTTTACAAAAAAAGATGAAAAACAAAAAATTACGATTTTACAAAAAGCTACCGAGCGAAGCTCTGTCTCCCAGGTACTAAATTCAGACTAGCGATAAATAAAGTATACAGTTATACACATTACAAATATCGAAGTTTAGTTATAGATAGATAGAATATTCTTTATTGTACTTATAACATACTATACCATACCTATAATGGGCGGTCTTATCGCTAAAAGCCATCTCTACCAGACAACCTTTAGATGGAGATAATAACACATACTAGTTGATGACGTACTATTAACATAAAATTAATAATTTAAAAAAAATGTTTAAACCAAAACTTTTATTGTGAATTGTCATGAGAACCAAACGTATGTGCCAAATTTCAGCACGATAGCTTCAGTGGAAATGGGTGAAATATTGATTGGTAAATTCCAGGACATACATATACATACACGTGAAGTTAAATAAAAACTTTTAAATACAGACAAGTATATAAATATATGTATAGCTATTATGGAGATAGTAATAATTATAACTTCACACATCTCACACACGGCCGTCTGATCCCAAACTAGGCAGAGCCTGTAACTATGGTAACGATATTTACACCCAGACACAGAACAAATGATCATGCTCATCACACAATTATTTGTCCTGGGTGGGAATCGAACCCACGACCTCTGGCTCAGCAGTCAGGGTCACTAACCACTATACCAACAAGCCAGTCAAATAGTATATACATAGTGGAGATTACATATTATAATATATACAAAAGCGCATAGTATATAGTTGGAACTTGACAGACGATTTTTGTAAATGTCATACCACTAATGTATCTACGAAGCGTATTATATACTAGCTGACCCGCGCAACTTCGTCGGTGTTTGAAAATTTTTCCCATGTTCGCAACGTTTATCATTGATGCTCCGCTCCTATTGGTCGTAGCGTAATGTTATATAGCCGATAGCCTTCCTCGATAAATTGGCTATTCAACACTAAAATAATTTTTCAATTCGAAATAGTAGTTCCTGAGATTAGCGCTTCCATGAAACAAACAAATTCTTCAGCTTAATAAGTACAGACATTTTTTTTTGCAAACTATCTTAAGTCCGGTGTCTTTTAAAGCCAAAAAAGAACATTATGTAACGGTACTAAAACCGTAAACGCGAAAAACCTATTGTAGCTGTCTAGTTAAGTAATTAATTATAATGTAAACATGTAGGTAGTATGGCAGGTAGGCTAATGTCCTCTTTCGCCTTATTCGATGACCCCCGAGTGACCCTGACTACGGTAAAACGTGTCAGTGTTAGTAAGAAACACAATAACACATGGTGTAAGAATCCCTCTCAAAAGATTGATTTTTAGGTAATTAAGAATACTTTTTAATAGAACGTTTTTTTTATAATAAAATGAGCAGCCTAGAGTCAAAAATCTGGTTTGTCTATTTGTTAATCGTTATTTTAATGAGTAATCTGAATATCAATGTGTTTTCATGTAAACAGTTTAGTCTCATATATGTATTTGATAGCATGATGTCCGTACCTATATTACTTGGCCTTAGCAGAATACCAGCGTCTCTTCGCTAATCGTGCGAAGTAGCATAATGCTGGGCTAAGGACCATTTTTGTCTCATGCAGGATGCAGCATTTTTATTTTTTTCCTGTGATATAAAAACCATGTACCTATCCTGTATGAGTCAGAATAAAAAATATTTCTTTCTTTCTTTCTAATATATATTCAAACTAGCAGTTCCCCGTGGTTTCACCCGCGTAAGTCTCGATCCCGTGTTAAAAAGTAGCCTACATGTTAATCCAGGTCTCCAGCTATCTATATACCAAGTTTCATCGCAATTGGTTCAGTAGTTTTGGCGTGAAAGAGTAACAAACATCCATCCATCCATCCTCACAAACTTTCACGTTTATAATATTAGTACAATGCTACATAATGTATCAATTTAATCAGGAAAGTCTCATGGCAAAAACGTTTCATACCACCATACAAGAGCCCAATACAGGGGCAGGAAATCTTGTATGGTGGTATGAAACGTTTAAATTTTAAAAAGATAACAAAAAACATAACAGCGTGATATTTTTTTAACGATATGCAACAGCATATAAAAATAGGTAAAAAAAAATATCTCAAAACATTTAAAAAATTAAATGTTGTTATTTTTTTAATCTTTTCACATGCAGGCCATTTTGTATTTCGAAAACAATATTCAACAGTATTTACTTCCAACGTGTAATCAATAAATTGATATATTGAACGTCTTAAAAATCAACCTCTGGTAATGTTGTCTAACCGGTGTCTTCCGTTTGTTCCTCAATCGTGAGTTTCCATTTTGAGAGGACAATAATATTGAAAAACAATGACATAAACTTAAGAATACCGTAAGTTTTCCCACGTTTACGCCTAGGCCCTAAAACTTATATCATTCCTATTCAATATGTACCGTTAACTTGCAAGCTATGTTTACACACCACCGGTATAACTACATAACGCTTCTTTTCGTCATTTAGGTTAACCAGTTAGGCCATTTTATGACTTTTGAAATTAGATACAGCTTTGTTTACAAAGATTATATGAGGAAGGATTTATGTATAACTAGCTGCGCCCCGCGGTTTCACTCACGTAAGTCCCGATGTCGTGGGAATATCGGGATAAAAATTATGTGCCTATGTGTTAATCCAGGTCTTCAGCTTTCTACATACCAAGTTTCGTCGCAATCGGTTCAGTAGTTTTTGTTAGTATCCATTCATCCAAACTTTCACATTTATAATATTAGTGGAATTGTGATAATGTAATTGTATGCATAGAAAGAAATGTGTGAATTTATGATCTTACCTTTTTTATGTACAATGATGATAGTCGTTGTTAATCTCGCGTGCCAAATCTTATTATACATATGTATAAGCAAAATACTCTTGACCCCCCCCCCTCCCAAATCTTAACTTTTTTCTTCGTAACAGCTCGCTTTCGCTTAAAAATTTTACCCCTTAAAACCCCGACACTGCTCTACTGGCACTGTCGTCGCACTGGCAACAGTGACGCTACCTTCTATACGAGATTATCAAATAAACACGTAAAATATAACATTTGCAGAAACTTGTTTGGTTTACCGACTTTATAACGGTGGAGATTCTCTATTAGGCATAATTTTTTTTGGTGTACATTGCGCTATAGTCAGGGCTGCCATCCGTCCGGATTTCCCCGGATTTATCCTAGTCTCCTAGTTTAGAGGGCGTCCGGGGAGCGTCCGGGCGGGGTTTTCAAAAAGTGTCCGAGTAACTCATGGGACACTGCGCCAGGGGACAATTATAATTGTTAGATGAATCGTTAACAAGCTAAAAATTTAAATGGAATCGGCATTTTTTCAGGTGTCCGGGAAAGAATCTCGATTTCACGCATGTGTACGGATTTTTTAAGTTTTTGTCCGGCGTCGGCAATTTAAGTGATGGCAGGCCTAGCTATAGTCAACTGACACTTTCACAAAGCTAACATATTTTAAAAGACATAAGATCTATGAAAACGTTACCGGGAACTTTAAAAACATATACGTAATCACTAAACACAACATACACACATAAATAGTACAACCATTACGAACCGTGAGCCATGAGAGAAAAAAAAAAAGTAGTACAACCATACAGGTGTATTTGAAAATAGAAGACTTACTTAAATCACTACACTGCACGTGATAGCAGTTGTAATTACTTAAACCACTGCGCCATCCGTGTAGGAAAATATTTGTGATATATGACTAAACTTAAATCAACCTACTTCCTTAAGTTATTAGGTTTATTTTGCTGTGGCTAACAGATTTAATCAAAAACTTAGACCAATACTTATAGCTTGTGGATCAATGTTATATTATATTATTTACTAGCTGAAGCCCGGAATTAAAACTTTTTACAAAAAATACAGAATTAACTTAAATGTTAAGGCTTATAAGGAATATGCAAAATTTACTATAGTGCTTCTTTATAAACAATATTGGGCGTATGTTTCCCATTTACTAGGATAATGCAAGGATGAATGAAAGAAAAGAATTATCAAAATCGGACTACCCTGTATAAAGTTATGGTCATAAAAAAATCTACAACCTGTTGACTTAAAAACCTCCTCCGTTTTTTCGTCGGTTAAAAACTATTCAACAAACGGAAAAAAATTACGAAGTAATTTTTTCAAATCGAACTTTAAATTATATCAATATACTATCTGAACAATAACCAAAGAAAAGCATTGCTGAATTTACGTGGGAGAGCCATGCTTCGGCACGTATGGGCCGGCTCGACTCCGCTAGATACCACGGCCTCACAGAAAACCGGCCGTGAAACAATGTAGTATTGCTTTTCGCCGCGTGAATGAGGTTACCGGAGGCCCTAACCCTGCCCTCTCCCCTATTCCCGTCCTTTGCCTCTCCCCCTCTCTAATCCCCCTCTCCTGTCTTCCCGCTCTTCCCCTATTCCCACCTTAAAGGGCGGCAACGCACTTGTGACTCTCGAGTTATAGGTGCCCCTGGGCGGCGGTAGTCATTTACCATCAGGTGACCCGTTTGCTCGTTTGCCCTCTATACCCTAAGAGAAAAAAAAAAACAGTTTTCTTGAAAATCTGTTCAGCCGTTCGAAGATCACCAGCTCTTTTCTAATCGTTGAAGGGATTTTCATGTATTTTAATTTTTATTTAATAAATATCTTAATTATTACTAAGTAACAATATCGTGATTAACACAACGTTTGTGAGACAGAACAAACAAATCCCACTAATATTATAAATGTGAAAGTTTGAATGGATGGATGGATGGATGTTTGTTACTCTTTCACGCAAAAACGAATGAGCCGATTGCGATGAAATTTGGTATGTAGATAGCTGGAGATAGCTGGATTAACGCATAGGCTACTATTTATCCCGATATTCCCACGGGATCGGGACTTAAGCAGGTGAATCGGCGGGGCGCTGCTAGTATAATATATATTTAAGACAAACCGTTCGGGCTCGGTCGTTCCGTTCTACGTGAATCATCTAATATGATGTTACATGGCTAGACCTTTCTAATCTAGGATGAGTAAGCTCAAGTTGGTGCTGCGGTCGAACCTGCTATTACCTACTTCATCGCAAATCCGAAAGCACAGCCATTAAGTTACCTTCGCACTAAGAATTTTTTTAGAATACAGTGCCTAAAAATACCTAACCTACCTACCTCGTATGGGACAAGGTAATTAATTATCATCTCAATCAGTCAATTGTCAAGTCAAATGAGTATCAAACGTACAGTTATTTCACTAGAAAGTTGTACGGATTGATAAAGAATGACGTCACACCGTACTTTATGTCGTCAGTAGGCAGGTAACTATACATATTTATTTCCTTTTGTATTGGAATAAAATTCGAGAACGAACTTTATGTTTCAGAGTAGTTTGGTATTTTGAAAACATTATATGCCTTCAAATTTTGTAGTCGGAGTATTTACAAGAACTAAATTTATTACATCGACGTTTTTACATAACAAAAGTTACCGTATATATTAAATGTTATTTAAATTAATATTACATAACGCTATTCCCTACTAGTGTATACATAAATACAATACAATATAAGACAATATTCTTTATTGTACACCATAAAACAATTAAATAATATTACAAACGGCGCGCGGCGGTCTTATCGCTCGTTGCGTTTTTAACCGACTTCAAAAAAGCAGGAGGTTCTCAATTCGACTGTTTTTTTTTTTTTGAGTTTACTCCTTAAGAATCGATTTTCATATAAGGCACTCGGTATGAAAAAAATATGAAGAGTAAAATTTAGTGATCGTAGGGCAGCGTAATGCTTTATCGCTTTGTTGTGCTTTATTGGAGTTTAAGAATTATCTTACAGACACCCTTACATTTATATGTTAAAAAAATCCTTTTTCCGAAGAGTACCCCTGCATTGGACTCACTCACATTGTGTTACGTTTTAATGTTAAAAAGATTACAAAAAAAAAACAAAATAAATAAAAAAACGAAAAAAAAGCAAATAATGGTACAAACGGCAGTCTTATTGCTAGTTGCGATTTCTTACAGACAATCTTACATACATGTATGTTACATATCTATTACCTATGTTACGAATAAGCAATACTTTTTGAAATAGCTTTTAGTAATTAGGCCGTCCAGTGTTCTGCTTCCATAGTCAAAATTAGGGATGTTACGAGTCAAAATCATAAGTTCATAAAATTCACATTATTACTAATATTATTAATCTGAAGTCAAGTTTCAATAATGAAATGTACTCTAGAAGCAATCGTCGGATTTCGAAAAGTTCCTTTGCTATTTGTTAAAGGCGGTTGCACTCATATTTTTAATGTGTGTTACGCTTACGGAGATGCCCATAGTTAGTTTTAGACGCAATATTTCGGACTCTTTATGAAGAAGGATGAAGCGATCTGTAGCATCAGTGTCAAACCGTGTATATTATCTTTAATAATACCAATCACGTGTAGTTCAATCCTAATCCTTTTCGCTTATTAAATAACCAGTTCGTAAAGGAAGGAGCACAAGAAAGTCCTAACAATTGAACAGAAATGGAATTGAAAAGTACAGCTTATAAACCAAAGCAAATAAATTGACCAATAAAATATTACCTAGGGTAGGGTGTCCCGTCAGGTCCCGGGCAGTCTGTTCCTTCCAATGCATCACCCCACGCGTATTTCAATCGTGGACCGCAATCTGCAACCACGTAGCAAGCTACCATAGCCTGGAATGGAAACATGTGCAAAAAATTTAACATTATAAGAAGTAAACTAGATCTAGTACTTGTTGTGGATTCGTATTTTGTTTTTAACCCCCGACGATAATTAACAAAAACGACGGGGTGTTATAAGTTTGACGTCGATGTCTGTGTGTGTGTGTGTCTGTCTGTGGCATCGTAGCTCTCAAACGGATGGACCAATTTAGATGCGGTTTTTTTCATTTGAAAGTCAGTTTAATTGCGGTGGTTATTAGCTATGTTTGGTTAATATCGGTCCAGCAGTGTAAGAGTATCAGCTCTTTTCCAAAATGATGTAAGGCATTTTGTAATCGTTAAAGGGATTTTCGAGTCGGGGGTGTTTTAAATTTTAAATTTATAGTTATATATAAATGTCTTACATTTCTGGATTTTTAAGACAATGTAGAGTACATTGTTTTAAAAATAAAACTGATAAGTACATAGTTCATTTAAACCTGAAATTGTAAACAAGTCTTTGACTCATGACCTGTTAAAATGTTCTGTTTGTGGAAAAACCATCAAGAAATGAGTGTTTACAGTTTAAGATAAAAATTGTCCAACTCCATACATTATTTTAAACAATCTCCGTATTCGGCACGGCCGCTGTCAGCCAATGGAATAGGTAGTTGAATACACCTATTGTAGACGTAAAGTTCCGTAAAAGCTCATACTAAGGGTGCCACCACAGACATCTAAATAATATTTAGATTTCTGTGGTTGCCACTTTGTAATAATAACTTCACATATCTCACAAACGGCCGTCTGATCCCAAACTAGACAGAGCCCGTACTATGGTACCCAGACTGCTAATAAACATACTTATTTGTTTTACACCCAGACACAGAACAAATGATCATGCTCATCACACAATTATTTGTCCTGCGTGGGAGTCAAACCCACGATCTCTGGCTTTGCAGTCAGGGTCGCTAACCACAAGACCAACAGGCCAGTCAAGAAGATATTGCGACTCTGCTAAAGAAAATAGTATATTATTTAATAGGTACTGTGTTAAAATTTGACAATTGGCAATTTTTCACTGTGTAGGAAAAACTGCAGGCAACAGAAGTGTATAGGTATACACAGTGTTGAGAGTAGTCATATGAAACCTACTCAAGTTACATTTATTAGGGACCTTACTTATCTTATCTGTGACTTTACTTAGTAAGACCGTTTTCTCGTCTCGTGGTAAGTCTCATCAAATTAATGGTATTATATGTATAAAAAACCGAACAAGTGCGGCCTGACTCGCACAATGTTCCGTACATACTTGTATGCAGATAGTTTTTCTTTTTCCATTTCGGGGATCGATCTTCAGGGATCGATATGCGCGTTTTTACTAAAAGAGAAACTTAGATTTGCCGTTCTAAAAATACTTGATTTATATAATACGTCACAGTCAATTTTCCAAGCGCAAAATACAAGTTTGTTATAACAAAAAAAATATATATATAGAAACAAATTAACGTACATATTTATACATATATTTTTTTTATTAATTTCACATAATTATCTCAACTAAGAGTAATTGTGCATCATTATACCACAATCGATTAACTATAATGTCTTTATATGGATGAACCTTTATATGGATTAAAAAGTCGGTAAGAGTATAAATAAAATATGATTGGTGATCGCACGAATTCATCGGTGGCGCGTGAGTTTCCGTCGTGGCAGTATGTATGTCGTGGCCGAATGACACAGATCCCGCTGCCTCAGACCATTGACAAACAAAAGCAGTCCTTTTTACTTGTCTATATCTATCGGATAGCGGGCACAGGAATTATACGATAGGCGTCTAAACTTTTGCATTTATAAATTTTCTGCTAGAGTTTGTATGCCTCTATGAACATTATTTTATTTGTATAGGTAGGTAGGTACGTATTTTGATTGATTTTGAATTAATTAATTCGGCTCTCCCCCGCCCCCTGAGTAAGTTAAGGAAAGAGTGGAGAAGTGACGTGGAGGTGGGAGGGATTTTTTTAAAGAGGTACATAATTATCGTCCGGCCAAGAGCTCTTTTCGACCCAAATTGTAAGCAGGGCGGAGAATTAAAAAATGGTAGAACTGACTTAGAAACCCATTAACATCTACAAGGTTATAAGTATACTTAGTACGAGCAGTTATTAGGATAATAGCACATGGGACTAAGATATTTCCTCCAAACAGTACAGAACCGAACACGCTCCGCCAAACTCTGAAGATTGCCATCCGACAGTTGGATAAAATCTTATTTGAACGTAATTGAAACATTTTACAAACTTAGGTACAAAAAGTTAAGAAAGCTTTTTAAAGATTAGATTTAATTTTCTTTATTATATTCATTTAAAGAATGTTAGATACAGAAAATGTACCTAACATTCTTCATTAATACACAGGGCAAATGAAAAATCAAAATGACGTCGGAGCACAAAATGATATGAAATGTTTTATTATATTAATTTTATATTGGTTTAAATTAATTTTATATTTATTATTTTTATATAGGTTACCATAAATTTTCATTATACCTAATATTTTGAAAGTTTAAAGCTACAAATTAGGTATTTCTACAAATAAATTACAACTTTACGTGTGTGTAATGTTTTATTACTTTCAATTATAATTAACTATATTAATAATATATAATTAACTAATAAATTGTGAGTACCGATTGCTTATTGAAATTCCGTATAAATCCAATCCAATCCGATCCAATCGAAAAAACTTATGTTTTGTGATTGTAACTGTTAACCTAGCTAAATTATAATAGAGACACGATTAAATTAATTATTATAAATAAAACTATAGTAGACCTAAAGTATTGTATGTAATTACTAAAACCTTAACTAACCTTAACCGCGACCTAACCCCTAACCCCCAACCTAAACCCTAACCTTAATTTGATTTATGATTGAACGGGTAAAATTTTGTATTTCGAATGTCAACAATATGTCACAACCATTTTACGTACGACGTACATTACATACATTGTCAAACGTCACATATAAAAACTTTAGTCACATAATATTGCTTAATGATTTTGTTGAATTCAAAGTGCAATATTGATATCCGGTGTAAATTTCATTTCATTGGAAATGAAAGGGTAACGTGGTGATGTGTGGTGAATCGAAAAGACCCTCAAGAAGAAAGTGTCAGCGTCAGATTTCTGGGTCATGTGTGAATAACATGTCATTGAACTCGCTTCATTTAACAAGTAAGTGCCAAGTGTATATTGTCTTGTACGTTACACGTTCCAAATTATAAACACAAAATATGTCATTTTGTTTTTTATTTCGTTTGTAATAATAATAATCAATCAAAATAAATATATTTTTTAAACTTTTAGAATTGGTGCCTTAAGCACTACTCTATGGAATAGAAATATACAAGTAAATCAGGAAGTAAGTAAATTAAATAGTTTAAATAATATTTTAATGAATTGACATACGTGCAGTAAATACTGCATAACACATAATATGATTGTTTCGCGCTTAAAGCTATGACGGCTATTTAAAATATTTCAAATAAAGAAAGAAAACCTCGTTCCAATTCTAAATTTGAACTCACTAGTCACACGATTGGAAGTCCATAGGTACCTTTCGAAATGCATTACATATTGCAACGTTCGAATTATTTTGTAATTTAAATAATGCAGGTTCCTTTGATGCAATACGGTGTGTGATAGGATTACAAATACGATTAAAATGATTCCGTATCACTGAAAGTCCCCGTGGACAAACATATAAAAGAAAAAGCAGAGAAAGTGTTTAGACGTCTCTTGGGTCTATTGTAATGGTCAACACGTTTTTGAACGGCATTATTTTCAAAGCTTGATTTCGAGTTGTTTACGTTGTAGTTCTGGCAACATTTACCTGAATAAGTATTACAACTTGAAGTAACAAGACATTCCGAAATTCCGATAGCTCGGGGTACAGTACACGTTCTAATAGTTTCACTATTTTGACAAGTATTTAGGCATGGTTTAATATTGACTAGACAAACGACTTTCTACGACCATGGCCATGGAGGTCTTTTCAAGAAAATGTATGCATCTGCTGTTCTTTTTAATCGTAGAATTCGTAGATTAGGCCGAACGCGTTTTGGAAGTTAGTTTAAAACAAATCATTTTACCCGGACCAAGAGCCCATCCAGAATAAGAATAAATGTTAAAAAAAACATATTTTTTTTGACATTTAGGCATTCCTTTATTTATTTATTAAGCTTAATACCATTTTTTGGCATGAAGGCAGCAAACTGGCATATTATTTTGCAATTTAAAATCTAAAAATTATGACAAGTACTCCACCTGGTCAGTCTGCCTGCCTGTGACCACGGCCAGTGCAACCTGGTCGAAACGTCAGGCAATACAGAGGTATGTAATACCTTTTCGTGATCGCGTTAATTCCCGTGTGAATACAGAATTATACTTACATTTTAGTTAAATGTAGAAACTAATTAAATGAAGGTATACCGATTGCTTATTGAAATGCCGTGTATTGGTAATGTTTGATAAAATATGACTATCAACCTACAATGTAGAATTACCTGGGTTTAATGGCTATGACAATTCTTGAACACGGATAAACATACATCGATACATTTTTTTTGTAAACAAATACATAAAAACACCCAAACCAATGCAAACATAATTACTGAGGATATAATAGATAAAAAATCCGGATTTTTTAAAGTTTGTAAAAAAATAAAAGAACAAAGACATTAAAATAGACATGAGCTTGGATATTAGAGGAACCTTAGACATTTCTACCAATAGACAACATTATTTAACATTGTACCTACCAAAACAAAACATTTGGATAAATTAATCGACGTCAAAATAAATGTACACACACAAAAATTATAGCCTTTATTTTATTTTAAATTGTGTAGCCATGTCTTTAGCTATATTAACCAATTTATGTTAAATAAATGGAAATAATTTAGATCTCACTAACAAAGAAAACCTACTGAATACGCCTCTCTGAACTGTATTAATATGATCATATTTCTAAATATCGATAAAGCGCAAGTAGGTAGTTACTTATACTTCGCCGATAAGCCATATTATTCTATTTATTCTTCCGCTATTATTTAATTCACTCCAATCTTGATTTTAGAAATCGTTGGAGACACAGATTAAAAATGACAGGACATTCTACCATTGGAAAAGATTGCCATTATGCGATAAGGCCTCGTATGTTATACCTAAGCTAAAGCCCTAGAATTGTTATATTGATCTTTTTTTTCTGTTCATGACTTGGCTTCGCACGGCTTGTGCTTTTACCATTCTATTGATCTTAATCTTACTTGATTGTTTGTGATGTACCTACGAGAACGAGGTATATTATTATCAATGAGATCAAGACAAGTTCGCTTATCGGCAGGTAGGTTAAGGTATATCCTATGCTTCGATTATAATTATGTTTAGACATATTTAGATACTGCGTCACGTTAGATTTATCTCCCCCAAATCTGACTCTTGACCAAATGCCACTCTGAACTTACGAAAAAACTAGTTCTGATTTTTATATTTAACAAAGTTGATTTAGCATAGATAAAAATATTCGTTTTTAATTAACAACCATCGTTATACGTATCGTCAACGTTTTTTTTTAAATATGTATAGTGTAACAAAATAAAATAAACAATTTTATCTTATTTAATGCCTAGGTTTTACATTGGTTTATTGCTTAGGGACTTCCATGGTTTATCATCATGCAACATAGAAAATAGTCGCGCCCGAAATACCTAGGTACTTACCTACTTAGAAAAATAATTGACAACCTTATAATATTTGTACTGTGCATATAATTATGTAAATAATAATCGATTATAAGATTATTTCAATAAATATTATGAAATTGAAAATCACCTATAACAGCATATTAATTATTAAGTATTGGACGGAATATTTTACTACATTACCTACAATGACCTGGATTTAAAAAAAAGAAAAACAACAAAACCACAGGGAATGCAGTTTTCATCCGGTGTTTTTCTTAGTCGTTAAAGCAAGTACCTAATAATTAGTTTCTAACATGCACGCAGTACAACCCCATCTTTTATCTTTTTATGGTTGTGCAGGATATACAATTATATATTAAGCTGCGACCATAAGAGGATAGAAGTTAGTAATAAACGTCAAGTCGTCAAGTTATCTGGGACAAGAAAGTATGAAAAGCGACGCCGACGAAGGGCTGGATCGCGGGAAACAACTTCTTTAAAATAAAGACAACATTGTCTTCAAGTATTATAAAGAGTGATTCTCCATTCCAAATACTTGTAAATTACATCAAAAGTTCGAAATTTAAAAAAAGCGGGAATTATATTTTGTACCTAGAGTAGGCTTCGATCACGGTATATTCGATCGAAGAGAGTAGGATGAATATAAGCGTCCACAATTCACCCATATGTTATCTGTGACAAATTAGTTCAGTTAACATCATATTATTATAAAATAAGTGTTTTAATATTTCTTTTCCCTTCATCAGCGGCCGCGTCATTTAGGTAATGTACGTAACTCATATTTCATGTATTTTACTGGACTCTTAGTTGAAATCCCATAATATGTGATATGAGTCCATCGTTTACGCAGCAGTTAACTTAAAAGACTATAACTATAGGGACTTCCTTTTGTGTATAAGTAATCACTGTGTCGCTTAGATCATAGAACAGTGACGTCGGTCAGCAACCTTCAACAGCTCTGCTAATGATACGTTAATGCGCTTGTCGGCGAATGGGTGCCGTGGATAACAGTAAACTAAAGATAAACTTCACCCACTGTTTTATGCTTTTTTACCTATCTCCTGAACGGCTCGTCCGCTCCAAATGCATAGCCAATGAGTCAGTCAACCATGTAGAATATGATTTAAATTGGTTTCCAACGTATAGAAGATTGTTTTAGTCTTTACTCTGAGTATTTATGTGTATCTACCTATATAATAAGGATTTAGATTTTAATAGTGAGATTATCAAGGATTAAGAGAACAAAGTACGTTTCTTATTTTTTTTATTTCATTAACCGTTTTGAATTAATAATTAAATTACTCATACTAGGAAACTAAAAATTAAAGAGATAGGTAATTAACAAAAACGGCAAATCAAAACGAATTATTTATTAGGTACCGGACAGAACCCATACTTTCAATTATAATTAGTTTTATCAAGATATTTTATTTATTTTAACTACCAAAAAAACCTCAAGAATGGACATTTAATCAAATAAAAAAAAATGAACACAATTTAAGTTGGTGTTTATTTTTTCTTTCCATGTAATTTAATTTAAAAGGTAAGTAAATAATTTTAATTTAAAGTTGTATTTTGGCACTTACCAAGTGAAGGTAAATACATAAACTTCTTGAACACATTTTTAATAAAACTGTATTTTTTTAACTATAAATAAATAATATTAAATTAGTGCGACACACTTTCATACGCGAATTATCGTCCGAATGTGAAGATAATGCATTCGCGTGAATCGAAGGGCGTGCGGTCGACGCACTGCCCGCGCAGACAACAAGTGGTGTTCAGTGTTCATTATAACGGGAGTTCCGCTAGGAGTCCTCAAGCGGGCACGGGCGCCTACTTTACCTCCCATAGCGGTAGCTCTCTCTATGAATATTTGGTATTAGCGCCATCTCTTCAGCATTATGCGAACTATGTTTACGTATGACTCTCGGTCTGCCTCCCTATTCTCATGCATATCGAATTTCTATCGTCGACATTTCGGAGGAACTCTCTTCTTGCCACATTTAAATTTATCGACGAACAATTCGCCTAAAAACTCGCTGATTTATCCGCACGCGCAACAATACGATCAACATGAACAACATGAACAATTTATTTCATAAACAATGCACATATTTACAAAAATAGGGAGTCTCCTTTTAAGTAAAAGAATACCTGTGCCAGGAGACTGCAACTTTTACAGTGTCATGTTTGTTGTATTTAGAAATAAATAAACTAACAAATATAGTACTACTACTAATCATGAATATAATAACAAGTTATATATGTTGACATACATTGGTTAAGATTTTGATTTACGTTTAAAGTATACCCTTTATCAGTACCTACTTATCAAATATTTTGTATATAAAATTATACTATCAGCCAGTCAGTCAGAACCAGTCACATAGAACGCTTTAGAAGCAATTCGATTTCTGTATAGTCTAAGACTGCAAGCCATTTAATTATGGTGTTTTTAAAATTCCTTAATGTGAGACTGTATATACTTAATAATTTGTTGGCATTATTATAGAAATGGCTAGCCTGGAAATTAAATTGACTTTGTGCAAAGGTTGATTTGCATCTATTTATTTTAGCAACAGCATAACTTCGACGAGTTTCATAGTTATTGGGGTTGAAAGGTAACATCTTGTGCTTTCTGAGAATATAATTCAAAATATAAAGCTTTCTAATACTTATTAGTTCAGACATAGAGTATAACTGTACAGTTGGATATTGAAATGATAGGAAATACATCACTTTTATTAGACAACGTTGGGCTCTTTCTAATTCAAGGGTTTTCGTTTTTGCAGTGCCATCCCATATCGGGATACAGTATATGGTGACAGATAGAACTAAGGCTAGGTAAATTTGTTTAAGAAGTAATTTTGAAGAAACGTGTCTTAATACATATTTTTAAAATTCGCATTAATTTCTTAACTCTATTTGTCATAAGTTCCATATGGTCAAACCATGATAGTGTACTATTTAACATTACGCTAAGTACTTAACGGATGACACTTTTGTTAATATGGGACCGTCACAATCGTGCTTAAAATCTGGTTTATTCCATCTATGGATTTAAATGTTAAAGTTTATGTTAGGTTGGGTCCTGTTATCTTGAGTAAAGAACACGTAGTTAGATTTTGTCCTATTTAAGGATAGCATATTCTTTTGAAGTGAAAACTTCTTTAGCGGCGTTGTGCACTTTTTGGGATCGGTAAAAAATGTTAAACTCGCGTCAGGACACGTGACCCTGATCGAAAATTTGTAAGACGGAGCCGAGTTTCTTACGTTTAAAAAAAATATAACATTCGAAATTCAAACATTTATGAGCGGCTAGGAGCGCAGAACTTCCAGTGTACCCTATGTATATATTTAGATGTTTGTGCACTTTTGCTAGAGGGCGCTACTCTAAATATTGAGTTCTGTCAGCTCCTTATTAATTAATGTCAGCAACATGCTAATGTGACGTTTTAAGTTTGTCGTTCGTTTAGGTTTTCACTTCTGTCAGCAGTCCCATGACTGCCTATTTTTTTAACCAGCAATCAACCCTAATGAGGCCCACCATAGCCTGTGAACCGAACGATCACGAAGACCCATTTATATATTCCTATATATTCAGTTACAGAGACCCATTTCAAATATGGATGACGTGCCACCCACTGCTACAGCTTTATGCCTATTTAATGTGTATCGACTCGCAAAAGAAAATAAGAATACATTAAAAATTTTAAAAACCAACACCGTTAAAAATATTAACTATTAAATATACTTATACCTACTTGTATATATTTGGGAATCATTTGCTAAAACTTATAGGGAGTAAAATTATTTAAAAATATACATTTTGGAGTAAAAAATTAGTGACACTCACGCAATGAAGATGAATCTATCATGTCATGTATCAAAATCGATTTAGCCGTTTAGTAGTTGCCAGGGAATATAGGGACATACATACATCTAGTCAAACTTATAACCCTCTTTTTGGGCTTCGCCGTAGTCGCTTAAATAGACGGCAACATCACGTTAATTTTATTTATATTCGAAACCTTTTTTCTTAATTATACGTGTGTGCCTACATAACTGTGTCATTAATGACTTTTTTATATTTATTGAACCGGTGTTTTGGACATATTATTGTCATGGTCACGCTCTGTCTGCTAAACTTCTATAAACATTAAAGTTATTAAGTTAATAATTCTTGTTCGTCCAACCTATCGCAAAAAAAATTAAACTATTGAATGTCTTGAATCCCTTGGGATAATATTCACGAGTCAACTGCATATCGAAGAATATTTAAACACCACCCCCAAATACATACCAATACTCCTTTGACTCGCGCCAAAAAGTCGACACCGAGATGAGAACGAGCGAATATTTGAGGCGAGTACCGAATACACCCGAATAAGTCGTTTACATACTCGTATTCGTGACTATTCGTCTTGTGAGGAAGAGCCATGCTTCGGCACGTATGGGCCGGCTCGACTTCGCTCGATAACACGGCCTTACAGAAAACTGGCGGTGAAACAATGCTTGCATTGCTTTTCGCCGCGTGAGTGATGTTTCCGGAGGCCCTAACCCTTCCCTCTCCCCTATTCCCGTCCTTCCCTTCTCCCCCCACTCCTCCCCTCTAATCCCCCTCTCCCGTCTTCCCGCTCTTCCCCCCTCTCACTCTCTTTCCCTATTCCCACCTTAAAGGGCGGCAACGCACTTGTGACTCTTGAGTTATAGGTGCCCATGGGCGGCGGTAGTCATTAACCATCAGGTGACCCGTCTGTTCGTTTGCCCCCTATACCATAAAAAGAAAGCGGCGAGTATACATACATAAGTAAGATAAGTAATTAAATATGTATTATAAAGGTTAGGTTCAGTTTTATTCTTAATTATTGAAAAGGGATTAACTTTAGATTAACTACAAATACGTATTTTTATGTCATTATTATAAGTTTTAAGGGATTTGATTATTTATGTGCTGTAAAATGTTTAAAATTTGTCTATGACCACTTTGTTTGAAACTATAAATGAAAAGTTTTCTCTGTCAGGCAGTGAAATTCTACTGAAACATTTGCATCAGCGAAACTTAACCCATTATGGAAAACGAATCTATCAAAAACCTTTTAATAAACGAATGGCCAAAAAGTTGAGGAATACACAGTCAAAATGATCTTAAAATATTGGTAACGTAGTTTTTCTCCCTAGTCTGGTAAAAATCTTATAATGAATTCTTTATTTGTATCGACGGCTAAAATTGGCTAAATTATTATAAGATTACTGGTATGTGTTTATCTATAATATATTAAATTATGTTCTTATTTGATTTTTGTAGTATCAGTATTAGTAGGAATACTTTAAAGGTTTGAGAGAAATGAAGTCCAGTTTATAACAATTTTATGACTTTTTATTGATTAGATTAATTGTTGTTGTGAGTTTTCAATGCCTGTGACATAATATCTATTCTGTGAGAATACAGTCCCGACGGGCCAATATGACATTTCATACAGTGTTATAGAAGAAAAGAAACAACACTAAAACATGGCCGCATGGCGCAGTGACAGCAACTCGTCGTTCTCTATTCAAACACAAAACTCTGTTAATCTGTTTACAGACCTTATTTCGAATAAGGATCAAAACAAAACAAAATTTACAGATGTTAGTAAAGACTTTGTTAATTTTGAAGTGGGTGTTTTGAATGGAAAATATCCTGAAAGTGGCGCAATAGCGAAAAACGAATTAACTGTCAAGGACATAAAAGAAAACATAGAAATTTCGGCGTAAGTTACACATTTAGATGTTTGTTTATCATCACTTTGAGTTCCAATAATTCTATTGTTGCGTATTATCAGTGCTTTCTTTACTCCAGTCAGCTGTTTGTCAATAGTATTCCGTCTCACTCGCACCTATGGAAATATAAATAAGTGGTATTTTACTGGATGTATCGTTTTTGGGCATTCTATTTTGGTATATTACCATCACGATGTGATGCGAATATCCTAATTTTGTACCACCAATGAGTACACTACTGAAAGGCGAGTGAGAGGTATGTCAATCCACAGTAATAGCTTGTATACTTCAGGTCTTTTAAAAATTTACTATATAAATCTCAAGCTAAATTTGCTCTAACCTTTCTTGAATTTGAAAATTATAAAACAAAACTAGTTACGATTACCCAATTAGTTTATAAAATAGGGTTTAAGAAGTTAAATGAAATATCTTAATGGGGATGTAACTTTATCATAATTGACTGCAAATCTTGAAATGTTTGTGCTAAGAATCACCACAAATATCTTAACACCCACGCAACACCTATGCTAACAACATGTTTTCATTCAACACAGTTTACAAGAGTTGTTTGAATTTAGAATACAAATGAATTTTTCTTTTTTTTTATTAGTCACAATGACACAGCATCAGATATGCCAAAGTCGAATGTTGAAACAAAGGCTAACATGGATAAGAACAAGAGAAAACAAGAGGACAACAGTGCGAGGTACAGATGTGAACATGAAGGGTGTGAACGCACATACAGCACGGTTGGAAACTTGCGCACACACATGAAAACACATAAGGGTGAGACTGCATTACCACACCATACAGTACCAAAGACTCTAGACCTGCTTAACTTTATGCCTATACTATATTTTGATGGTTCCTATGTACAAAGCAGTCCTTGAAATTCGGTCCACCACATATTTCAAAAGTTGTGGTTTCCAGGAAGTTGTGGTTTTAAAGTTTTAAACTAATCTAACATTAAAAAAAATGTACTAATACAAAATAGTTTTTATTTTTATTGCTGATATGTATTACCCAATGTAGGTAGTATGTAATAGTGTTACAGTTTTTTAAATATCTGTCATTTTCTCTAAAAAAATTGCCAGATGAACATTTATTTCACAAACGTAGGGGCCATCAATATACTTTGCCACACAACCGTTAGAGACCTACTAATTTTGGGCCTTGTCTCATCCTTTAATATAAATGATATTATTAAACCTGTGTGTAATCCGAAACTGATACAACTTAATATTTACTAGAGATCACCTGGCAGTCGAATTTCGACCGTTTTGAATTACTTGTTTTATTTCATTGACCAGTATAACTTGAACTGTCATTATAAAGGCTTTGGCACCATGACAGGTCAATTTAAATACTGGACCTCTTTAGCTTTATGTAGTAATTTTTACTTTATAGCACATATTATTTAAAATATTTAGCTTTCTGCCCGTCTTCTACATAGAATACTTAGAATATTTAAACTTTACTTTTAAGTATTCTTAAAAAATGTGTACAAACACTTCTCGTCACATATTACTATACAGGTAATGTTAATAGTTATATTTAGTAAAATCTGTTTACAATAAATGAATGAGTGCTAAAGTTAATTAGACAATATTAAATGTAATTAAATTACATAATTATAAAGTATAAGAAATTATTATTAGAAGTGATAGTGATATAAAAAAAATATTTATGCTACACTTGACTTCTGTCTTTGATATTTGTAGTCCTATCTCATGCAAAGTTTTTATCCTTTGTAATGTACATTAACATAATTATGATAAAAAAAATTTTAGGAAGTTGAAAAACAAGCTCAAAATAATCCAAAATGTGCAATGACACCTTTTTCTAGCCTATTGAACATGTTTGTGTGAAGGCAGCAGAAGGCCTTACATCATTACATATTTTAAAACAAAATCCCCCACCGCGTCTGACTGTCTGTCTGTTCGCCATAAACTGAAAAACTACCGAACGGATTTTCATGTGGTTTTCACTAATGGACAGAGTGATTCATGAGGTTTAGGTGTATAATTTGTACCCGTGCGAAGCCGGGGCGGATTGCTAGTAATTACATAGTTATTGTTTGAAGCTATTGAACTGTCTGTTCAAAATTTAGCGGCCTACCGTTAGATGTTGGGAAATTGTACGTATACTAATCGATGTGAGAACTTTCAATGCGTGATTGTTCTTATGTAGTTTGGCTTGTCTTCGCTAGATGAAATAGAAGTGTTTCGTTATATGTGGATGTCGCATCACACCACACACACACTTGCCTACTTGTCAAAACTACTTTTTTAAGGACTTTTAATGGCTTGATTGCAAAACCTTTGAGCCATGAACTTTGTTTTGTTATGGAAACATGTGACATCAGAACTTTTAATTCGCAATACTTAACGCAAGTAAAAGGTGAAAGCAAAGGACACAGAAAAGACACACCGTTTTGGTAACAAAATACTACACGTGACGTCTTGCTATAGGTTTAAATGGGAATGGGAGTAACTGAAGCTGACTAAATTGAATAGATTAGAAGTGACGCGGCGTATTTAAATATACAGAAACTTTTGTTATAAATAATAATAACTTGACACATCTCGGCACCAGTAGCGGCCCTAGCTACATTTTTAGGTGGTGCGAGCGAGACCTCAAAGTGGCGCCCCTATAAATTCAAAACCTCAGTTTTTTTAGACAAAAAATGTGGATCAAAATGTAATTAAAATGTTGTTTTGTTGCGCCCCCATTTCATTTCGGCGCCCCCCGTTTCACGGCGCCCGGTGCGGCCGCATCGCTCGCACCGCCCTAGAACCGCCCCCTGCTCTCTGTTCCCAAACTAGGCGAAGCTTGTACTATGGTAATCAGACTGCTGATAAACATACTTATATATTATTTGTAAATACATACATATTATAGGTAAATTACACCCAGACACAGAACAAAATAATGATCATTGCTCATCACAGAATTATTTGTCCTGGGTGAGAATCGAACCATTATTGCCTAACTAGCCTCCTAACCAAAAATGTAATGGAGAGATACTGCTAACAGAAGATAAAGGTGAGGTTGTGCATTAATAAATAAAATGAGAATGTCTACATGTTTAATTGAACGCATTTATATTTCAAAATATCATTTCGTACTCATATTCACAAATTTAATGTCAGTTTTTGACAACTCGGCGATGGTTTCGTGGCGAAAAAACAAATTGTGGTTTAAAAAAAAAACAGTCTTTAAAAAAAAATTGGACGTCAGAAGTGAAAACCCACACATTTGTATATTGGGATTTGAGCGTGACGGTCACGCGAGTTCAGTGCTTTTTCCCCCATACCAAAAGTGCACAACGTGCCTAAAGAAGTTTTCACTTAAAAAAATTATTAAATTATAAAAAATATATTTTGGGTGATATACTTCCTATGTATGATTACTGTCTCAAGCGGCGCGGCGTTGCGCTCATACCGTAACGGCCGCGCGGAGACCTATTTTCGGCATTGAATAAAAATTATAAATAATGGAGATAGAATTCCTGGCTTCCGATCTTTTTTATTGGAAATTTCCTCCTCTTTAAGGATCTTTTTAAATTTTTTTTTATTAATAGCTTTTGAGTTATTAACGAAAATTATAATTATAAGATGAAAAAAAAAGATATTCAGTTATATCTTTTTTTTTCATCTTATTTTGTTAGTCACAATTGCAATTTTTTATGTGCTAATAATTGCTAGATATACCTTTTTCTAGACGTCATTCCGAATCGAATGAGCTATCGCACATATTTTTAGGACCGGGAACAAGAATTAACACGTTTTTTAACTTGTTGACTGAACTTATTGTACTATATTACTATAATTGAAAGGTTTAGATACTTAAATAAAGGTAAACAGCAAAATGTACGTCACTCATGGACGCTAAATTTTTTTCATAAAAACAGCAGTTTTTCTGTTACCTATGTAATTTATTCAAACTGATTTTTAAAAATTTTGTAAAGGTTTATTACTAAAATTGACTTTGACCTCGGCTTTGACCTCAAAACTTCTTCTCTGTTAACTGTTATAAAAAAATATATGCAGACCTCTTAGTTATCGTATTAAAAAAAAACGTATTTAAAAAAATGCCTGAAAATATTTATTACAAAATTAAGAGGTAAATACTATGATACACAACTGAACGCCTCCAAAGGTTTGCGGAACCTGGCTTATTTACGGGTGATCCATCGCAACGCGTATTCTTAATCGATAAAAATAAATAAAATTTAAGTGTCTATTTGTAATGTCATAATAACAGCATTTTACGAAATGCATCTGAATGTTTACACGAATAATCTCCGGAAAGGGTGGACCGATTTCCACGGGACTTTCACTGGCTGGTGGTGTTTTAAAGAGTAACTTAGGCTACTTTTATTTTGGAAAAAGAATTAGAATTCCGCGAAAAATATACAATTATGCGGGCAACAGCTAGTACTATAATATTTGTGTTATTAATGACAGATATAAACTAAAAAAACAAGAAAACATCGTTTAAATTATAGAGGAATTCACTTTGTTAAATTTCGATCAAGATCGAACTTAAAAATACTTTGAAACGAGATTTTGCAAGCTAAAAGAGCTAGTTTATGATTTTTTTACATTTAGCTAGGTACTTATACCTTTCGAGCATAATGTATCGAAGTTAGAGGTGCGAGAGTGGTGATCGAATTCGATCCGCCGGTGTGCTAAGGGTTAGACCACTCTGTTATCACTACTTAAACTAAAAATAATACTTGACATTCATCTAATAAAGCTTAAATTTTGGAAAGTTTTTGAGTGACACCTGAAAATTGATCGTAATTTCCAAAATCATAAAATGTCAAAAATAGCCGAACACAGAACCTACTCCTTTTTTGAAGTTGATTAAAAACTAATCAAAATTTAGCTTACTTAGTAACGTTCATTCCGGTAGACCACCGGAATGAACGTTACTAAGTTATCAGAGGTATGTGTATAAATAGATATAGATCGGTATCTATTTATATCGCTACAACATGTAATTCTATATCTGTGATATATTACTTCTATGAAATATTTACTGAATTTGATATTCATTTGGTGGTTTATAGTCATAAGGAGTCTGGTTATAACATATTCTTACTATTAAACGTAAGAATGATGTCCATGACCGCACTGTGTAATACTGTTACTGTAGTTAGAAATACCTTTCGTTTTTGCGTTAAACTTTCATTTGTGGTGTCATATTATATGATATAGCGTGGTTTAATGCGTAATTTAATCGGCTTCAGTGACCTTTTATGTGCGCGTAGGGTTTATTTTACGGAAATATTGCGTGTTCTGTAATTCTATCAGTATAACAATAACTATTTGAAAATTTCTCCAAACTATCTTTGGATCAGATCTAAAAGTATAGGTACTGCTCTCATGTTATGCCAATTCTTAAATGTCATGCAGGTGCTAAATAGGTTTGTGCCGGTTCCGCAGTTTTCTTTTGCTGGTTGTTGCATAGCGTTGATTTTCCGCTGGTGATTACATAAGCCAGACCTTAATACAACTTAGAATTATACATATTATACCATTTCCAAATGTGTGTGAAGGAGAAATGGCACGACGGATTTCCCTCAACTCTAGACTACTATCTTAGTACTGTTTTACTTCTGGTAAATAAGATTATCTTCTCTTCTTCAAATTTAAGAGCTAGGCTCTTGTCGATGGAGCAATCGCCACTCCTGTCTATCCTCTGCTATCATTTTGACCTCTTCATAAGTTTCGACTCCCACTTTCTCCTTCACTTGTTGTATAAAACTTCTTCTAGGCCATCCACGTCTTCTTTTTTCCTCTATTTTTCCTTCCAATATTGTTTTGAAGAAGTTGTCGTGTCTTATCAAGTGGCCAACCATTTTCCCCCATAGACAACAGGTCTATAGTTTCCAACAATTCTCTCTCTTCATCTACCATTACTAGGACTTCCTCGTTGGTTCTTTTTTCCACATACCAAATGCTGCCAACCTATCTCTGTCTTTTTGGGTTAGAAATAAGATTACCAGAGCTTATTAAAAAAAATGACATAGATATACGAATTTTCTCACGTGTATCAGATGCTACACTACGAAACGGGTCGCTATACTCCTAAAACTGGTCGGATATTCCCGAAATACATACATTAGTACCGTACCATAACCGTACATAAATATGAACGCCAATCACAACAGTTTTTATTTAAAAAAATGATTACTTAATTTTGCAAACACGTTCAATATGTAGAAAATATTTCCTTATTTCAGGTGAATTCAGATTCAAATGCCCCATGCAAACATGTGAAAAAGCATTTTTAACCTCATACAGTTTGAAGATTCACATACGCGCGCACACAAAGGCCAAGCCTTTCTCCTGCAATATCAGTGGGTGCAGAAAAGCCTTTAATACATTGTATAGGTAAGTTTTTCAGGTACATATTTGTCATTAAAAAGAAAAAGAAACACAGTTCAACACTTTTAAATAAGTTATTACACTAAAAACTTACTTTTTATCAATCTTTTTGGAATTTAGAATCGCCTAGAAAGTAAACCTTTTTTAAACGCATGTAAAGTTTTGCAATTTCTACTTACTGACAGTCCATAACTTAAATTATGAATTGCCTGGATAGCCCTCTTCTTCGGCCTAAAGATGGTTTGAATGACGTCAGCATTTCAGCACAATAGAATACTGAGATTGATCCAAAAACTTAGCATCTATGGTTATATTTAAAACTTTTGTAGTAACTACGAGGTCCAAGCTATCATCACTATAGATATTGTGGTTTTTACTTCCTTCACGTTAGAAGTTATTAACACTTCGTTTTCGACTAATACAAAAGTAGATTGTAGATTCCTAACCTGCGAGATAGCAGTGTTTCTAGTCTTCTTAATCTAAATAAAAGTAACGTATACGTCAGCAAATAGTATTATCTGTTCTCTATCTTATAGATAGATCTGATAGGAATAAGAAGTCATTTACATAAATTAAAATCAAAACTGGTCTGAGAATTGAGCCATGCTGAAATCCCATTTTGACCACTGATCCTGGAGACAGCATTTTTACAGATTTTTTCTGAATTCTTATACTCAAGTAACATGTAGGAAAATTCATTGCAGTGTTCTTTATACTTTAATAGTTTATTTTCCTCATTGATGTCTTATAATCAAGGCAATCTAAAGTCACAACAAATCCCAAAAAAAAAAAAATCACTGAAGGCCCCAGCATCAGTAGAGCGCGACCCCGTATAACATTAAATTGTTTTGCCGTCCTTTAATGATCTGAAAGTTGACTCACAAAGAGAACGGATGATAGACGCCTGCACCTAGCTGAAATGAGAATGTTGAGATGGATGTGTGGTGTGACTAGGATGGACAAGGTGAGAAATGAATATATTAGAGGAAGCATGAAAGTAGCACCAGTGGATGAAAAGCTGAGGAGCAATAGTTTATCGTGGTATGGACATTTGATGCGGAGGGATGTGCGAAATGTGGTGGAAGGAGTTTTATGTATGGAAGTTGACGGGTACAACAGGAGAGGACTACCAAAGAAAAGATGGATGGAATTTGTGAAAGAAGATATGCCTAGAAAGGGAGTAAGCATTGAAATTACGAACGCTTCTAGCATTCGATGATAATGATGTATGTTGTAAATTTCCGAATCTTATGATATACAAATTTATTAACTGTTCCGAGTTTGGCTCGATGGCCTTAGGAGGTAACGAATAGTAGATTACTGCGCAAGTTAGGTTCTCCCGACAGGTGTAGTATCACGACCCAGAGATCATAAACTAGTAACGCTGACCAATCACAGTAGTGCTGCCCTTTAATGTCGTTGAGTAAGGTCACCAGATCTCTATAAGAGGGGTAAAAGCAACGACACACTAATCTATAAATAATATGGTGGATCAAATCTTACATCGAAATCAAATCCTCTCCCAATGAGATCTGTTTTTTTTTCGTAATAAGCTAAGAACTGACACAGCACCGATAATATTCAAAGATCCGAGTAATATAAAATGTGCCAAGAATTAAATTAATGCAGAGATCAAAGCAGTGTGCATGTAATAAATGCAAGGAAATTGCTACAATATGAATAAAGTAGTATTGAAGCGTGAAGTGCGGGTAGACAAATGCATTCAAAGTCCATGACCACAAGTACATTAGTATTTCCTTTGCTAATTTATTTTATCTTCTTCGACTCTTACTGTTTGGATATTGTCATAATTATTAAACAATAAATATGAAGAGTGTTTATCCCAATTTGAATGATTTTATTTTGTGTTTTCTGTTTTAAGTTATAACAATTTGCGGTTTCCTGATATATTCCGTAGAATACAGATCATAATTTGTATCTACTCAAATTAACGAAAAGGAGCAATACTTTATTTTTTTAAATCGAATACATATGAACATAATCAAATTGTGTTCAATCGTTGCAATAGCTGAATTAATAATATAATATACGTTATAAATTCAAGGTATTACATACATATGTAATACCTTGAACTTGACTTTGTGTTTAACACATTAAAAACAAATTTGATTCTAAATCTAAAAAAATGAAGGTGTTATGCAACCTAAAAACACACTGAAATGTTTATTAGACGTACGTGCACGTGGTGGCTGACATAAAACTGAAATTCTCTCACAGACAGTGCCAAACTTACATAATGTAGGAAATAAACATAATGTGATTCTGAAAATCGTTGTTTTTTACTATGGAGTCTTTAAGACTTGTTTCTTACGGATAACTTAGTGTCTGAACAATAAATCGTCCTAGGCTAAAAAATTCCTCGTAGTCGAAAATAATTTTCTAGGTAATAGAATTTTCTTTTTCTTGGGGAGAAGTGGCTGCTCTTTGGGACCATCTTTTTTTACTACGTGTACCACTTTGTAAAAAGAGGTACGGGATGGAGGCGAATTCGCGGTATCTGGATCTATATAAAAACGGTGAACACGCTTCCGTACACATCCCCGTTCGGCCAGTCTGTACCCCTGTTAGGGGTTCGTAGGAATCGGCAATTCTTATAAACTACCTCTTTCCGACAATCCTCCTTTTAGGAGTATTGTCGGAAAGATCATGTGTTTTTAAACAGTTTCTGCCAAAATATATTCGTACCTTGAGCAAAATACTAGCTATGCCTTCATCACCTTCCCTTGAAATTTTATTAAATACCATTAAATGTACTTTTCTCTACTATATTCAGTTTATCTTCCACTTCTTCGAATTTAATGATTCAGTAGTTAATCGATGGTTTTGCAAGTCTCTTGTCAATAATGTCAAAGTATGTGTTAAAATTATTATCCATTTATTGTTGTCTTACATAAACGAATTGAGAATTGTCCGCATCCGGTTTAAATGCAGTATTGTAAAAAGACAAGTCTGAAATTTATATATTTAACGACGTAGCACTATCTGCACCATTGACAAAACATTTATAGACTAGCCATTCCAGCCCTATTTCGAATAGGACGGTACTAAGATAAAGGTTAATTATTATAGGTATTGTAAGATTTTTCAGTTCCACAATTTATTCTGCCATTTGCCACGCTGAGCATTTGTAGATGACCGTGGCTTGATAAAAATGAAGAACGAAAACAACTAGTCAATCCATATTTCTGACTTGTACAGCTATAAATTATTACATTTCAAACAAGCTTGATGAATCAGAAAGTTAACGTAATTCATGTGTTTGGAACCTTGCCAATTATTCTCACAGTAATATCGCAATACTGTTTTCTTTTTCGCGATTATGTTCTTATTCATAGTTGTTATAGAATGTTCTCATGAATTATAGCACAACTGATAACTACCAATTAGTTACATCTATAGCTTTCTTGTCTATTAAACAATTTATAGGTTGCTCCGTTCTTTTGTAACTGATATTACAATAGATACCTATAATCTACATATTACACCGTTATACGTGTTAATATTTTATATATACATAAATCTCCTCCAGCAAAATCCGACTAAAACAAAACTAAACTTTTTATTAACTTTTAAAATGGAAGTGAATATTAATCAATAAACAAGCAAAAACCTGTATCAGATTTATTGCACTATTTCTTCTTTATCTTATTTTACAGCCAACTACATTGTTAGGACATATAGATGTTATGACCAGCATGACCTTCGATGATGTACCGTAATATGGGGAGAAAGTTTTGAGTTCTTCAATCAGTTTTTCCGATCATAACCATCAATTTAGTCACGTGTAAACGAGGGGTGTTCAATGTTTAAGTGTTCACTTTATTGTATAGGATAGGATAACTTTTCTTTTGTATAGATTAGACATGTTCGCCAAAATGATTATTTGATACTGAGTTTAGACTGTACCCAGGGTAATTAAAGCAAGTATTATTTTTTGTTTTCACCATCCCCAGTTTTCTGCCACTCGTTTTTAGTGGAAAAACGGTGAGTTGGACGGGTGCAGATTCTCTTTTTTTTCGGAGCGCAGAGCATGGGCTCTCTTTGCGCCAACGATTATGGAAGGACACGGAGGTTCGTCATTGTTGCGAGGACAGCCCCTTATCCAATTACCGGATCAGAATCTGAAGGTCGTAATAGATTGACTATTTGTTTTCGTTTTTTTAAATAGACTAACTGTCCTCAACGTTGAAGAAGTTTAAAAGTTTTCAAATATTTCTCTTCAGGTTGCGAGCACATCAACGTTTACACAGTGGGGACACGTTCAACTGCAGCACTGGCGGCTGCACAAAGTTTTTCACTACGCTTAGTGATCTGAAGAAACACATACGTACTCATACACAAGAAAGGCCTTATAAGTAAGTTGACCTTGATGGCGTAGTGCCCACGTCACAACATCGAATTATTTACCAATATATTTTTACTTTCATGTTGTGTAATTTTTAAATGAAAGTTATGGCTGTAAAATAGTTTAAGAAATATATTTTTTACACAAATGTTTGTTGAATATACTTTAACACAGTCACGTGCAATAAAATACTGAACAATATATTGTAGGTATTTCATATTAGTTTATTATGTAAGATGACTTTTTTTATAATATTTATAATAGGTACCTGTCTAAATCCTAGAAGGCCTTAACTTGGAAAAAATTCCACCGAACCACGTTGTTTGTTGCCAGTTGCATCGACCCACGCTAAGTGTTATGTTGACTCTGTCTTGACTTAAACGTAAATGATTTGTCCAAAGGATGTAAAAATCACAAGTTTTCCTTTAAATATTAATAAGTCTTTACGACCCTCAATTGTGACCTTTCTTGAACCAAGCGTAGGTGAAATCAACGACATAAACCGGTAGCAAATGTGCGGTAAACGTCTGTACGTTTGCTAAAAAAGACAATACAGTGGACCCTACAGGCTGGGAGTGCTTAAACCTCTGAAACAATTACCCAGCGACCGGTTGGATTTGCTTTCTTTGGATGCGTTCGGGACAAGCTTTAGTCTGTTCCACACTGATTATTATCATTATCAGCACATGAACTAAAAGCAAATTTCCATTTCTGTGAAATGTATGACTGTCATAGAATTTTACCTATGATCAAAACAAATGGAATAATTATCTCTTTTGTAGTTTCACTGCCAAATACCCCGTAGAAAGTGCTTTGGCATAAAGCCAGGCAGTTCTATATACTAGGGAAAACACGTATCTATTTCCTAGACATGTTGTTCTGAACTAGATTATGGAAATAAATGGGTTAATATGACTCTCTCAAGTTGCCAACAACATATTGTTCTTGTTCTTACACAGGAAATTTGCTAGAAATGGACTCTATTGGGAAAGCACTGTAGGCGCTTGGCTTATAGAAGACAGGCCTATTGTACCTCATACCCAGTGGCGGATTTACCAGCAGTCTGAGTAGGCTGAAGCCTAGGGCGGCAGATTGTAAAGGCGGCAAATTTGAGGGATTTTTTCATGACATGACAGAAATTAAAAGCATTCATGTTTATCCGGAAAAAATGTGGTGTAATTAGGACGATAGTGCACAAATTATAAACTTACAATTGCATTGCTAAAAAAATTGTTATTAATATGATCGTGAACTGGGGTATCGAATCATACTTGAGGTCGGTAGGGCGGCAAAATTTTAAATAGACTACTGGCGGCAAATTTGTAATTCCGCTACTGCTCATACCCTAGCGAAAGGTTACCAATACAACTAAGACTAATAATAATTTTTATTGGTAAAGTTTTTTTTAATACAGTGTACGTACATATTTTTTTTTTTTTAATACTGGAGTAATTTGTAAATTTACTGCAAAAAAAAAACAAATAGTGGTCCCGATTCTATTGTACACTCGACTAAACTAAAACCTGACTTAATTTCTTCATATGAAATCAACCCTATCTTCTTCGCAACAAGGTCTATTTGTTACTGGCATCTATTTCTCAGCGCCACTAAATTTCACTAAAACCTGTCAACATATACTCAACTTTATTTCCACGCAGCGAAAATCCCCATTTATTCAAATGCCGTATAATTGCCGCATAAAAACTTGTTCAAAACGAACTAAGATGACATTATTTTAAACGACACCTACGAAGACGCTTACTAAAAACACAGAACAAAAGAGATGGCATTCAACGGATAGCGGCTCTCGCTACGTGGTATTAAAGTTTATTTAAGCGTGTCAGACTTTAGTCGACAAATAAATTGCTTATTTCGATAGCGACATATGTTACCTACTTGTTTAAATTTGAAATAAGACCTTGTTTCAAAGTGTACAAGGTTTACATTTTGTATCAAGAAAATTTAGTCAATATAATTGACTAAATTAGTAAAAATTAAATAGTTAAGAGAGTAGTACGACAGAATTGACACCAGTATCTAGTATATAAAACTGAGTAAATCTTAAAAAAGAAATGGTTTCGTAATAGCCAATTACATAGAAATTGCCTCCACTGGACTCTCGATTCTTGAGACTTTTAAGATGCGGGTAGACGCAGAATAGATGCAAAGGCGGATTTGATATAAAAGTTGAATTTCTTTTGCAGTTCAATAGTTTAGAAACTTATACTTGAAACGATTGCTGTATTTATTCATTGTAAATAATAGACTGGTCCTGTTAGAAACCAAAAAAAGAAACAAAGGCAATTAAAAAAAAAACTGGACCCTTGATATTGATATGCACCAATATTTGTTTCCCAGATGTCGAACGGAAGGCTGCGGAAAGTCGTTCACAGCGTCGCACCACCTGAAAGCGCACGGGCGCACGCACTCGGGCGCGCGGCCGCACGCCTGCCCCGCGCCGGGCTGCGGCCGCCTGTTCTCCACGGCTACCAGTCTCAAGGCGCACGCTATGAAACATCAGGTAGAATACATCAATTAGCACTAATATTCACACTTTTATTAAACATAAAATTCAATTTAACACCATTTAGTATATTTTTCTCATCTAGTAAACACCTCTTTAATAATTGGCCGACGTGCCTGTTGGTCTAGACACAGATTCCTAAGTAATTACTACGTAAAAGATAAATCACTTCCTTCGAAAATATCGATACCTACAGTTTTAATTGCCTACTCTTTATATTTAAAATACACATTTTACGGCTACCTCTTCAATTAATTTTTCAAATCAACTTTAAAAAATTACAATTGTTATGCAGATAAATTGAGTAGGTACTTGGCGCTTATTTTCCATTGCCAATGTTTTAGTGTACAAAAATCCTACATGTGTTTTATTTTTTTGTAAAGATTAATAAACTTCTGTTCTAAAATCTCGATTATTAAACTGTATGGTGGAAAATATTCTAAATCTCACAAACAGTTTTAACAGGTTCATTTAAAAATTACATAAATAGCGCTGCCGGGCTTTCTTTTCTCTTACTTTATATATATTCTGTACATAAACAACCACGTCAATTTTCACCATGAATTTTACAGTATTTAAAGAATATATCAATACGATATCGAACGATATCGTTTTTGTACTTTAAAAAATATTCGCGTGTGCGCGATGCAGCCATCGACAACCCACTGCGCTAGACTGCGTATAAGGTCCGCCGGCGGATGGTAGGTATTTAGCGCGTGCAAGTACATCGAGTGACATAGGCCTTTTCTAATGATTAGTGACCCTGACTGCTGAACCAGATGTCGTAGGTTCGATTCCCACCCAGGACAAACAATTGTGTGATGAGCTCGATCGTTTGGTCTGTGTCTGTGTGTAATTTATTTATCTATACTTATAATAAAACTGTTACAGGTCCAATTCTGTTTTGGGGTGCTCTCTATGATCAATACTGAAGCCATAACTCTAATTTTTTAATTTTTGTCTGTCTGTCTGATCTGATATGATAGACAAATATATATATAATAGACCATACAAATATAATAGGAGTAAATGTTGAAGTAGTTCTTGTGGTAGATACAGCTGTATATACAAGACATTTTGACTGATAAAAGATCATGAATGAAATAATACGTATCTTCTGTCTCTAAACTCTCTAATATGCATTTAGTGATTGCAATTTCATTGTTCGCAGACAACATTATAGAAGAAATTTTAGAAATGTTGATGGTTGCCTTTTCAGAAAAGTAGTATTTTAGTCTCTTGAAAATTATTTATTGTATTTTTTGCAGATTGAAGTTGAACCTGTGACAAAAAAGGTAGCAGAAACCGTCCAAACTGAACCATCAACGTCACAACCAATGACAAAAGTTACCGAATTTATGAACTGGGACAGCCTCCTGGAATCCTTTGGCAGAATTACCACAGAATCCAATTCGACCGACGGCAGTTTAGAAGATATCACCCAAGTCAATACTGTGGACATAGCCGAATTATTTTTTCCAGATAACACTAACAATATTAAAAATATTGAATCCAACGATCTAACCGTAAACTACGATCTAGCTGGCCTAACTCTCTCACCTTTTGCTGTTGATAAAAATGACAAGAAAAGTCCTTCTGTTGATTCTTGGGTGGACGTCACTGAATTACAAGCCACAATGCCCTTGCAAGTATCTCCAATGGATATCGTTCCTAAGTTAGAAGTAAAATCGAAAGCTATGCAACTCGCTCTGGCCAACGAAATTGAAGACCAAGCGCCGTGGGTCGATGTTAGTGCTCTGGCGGCTTCAATATCAGAAACCCCAGTGTGTATTGAAGAAAAAACTCCAGAGAGTATATTTACACTGGCAACCTTCGTTCCTACTCACATGCAAAGTTATATAGACTTGAATATAGAAGTTGCGCCGACAGCCAATCTCATTACGCACGATTCCTTCAATTTAGACACACCCAATGTCTTGGACGTTGGCGATAAAGTTTTCAATGACAGCGAAATAGTCACAAACCTCGAGGACACAAAACTCTATAATAACGATTACAGCATATTTTTAGGATCTGAGGAAGACAGATCATTAAATACTCCACCACCTTCAAAAGTACAGCAAAACATTGAAATAAATCCAGCTAATTCTGTACTTTTCAATACCGATTTAGACTTGGAGGACACATTACTGTTTGACAATGAACCTGCATCCGACATGTATGTAGTGAGGACTGAGAATATATTCGGCAAGAAAAGTGCTTTAGAGCAGTTGACAGCCGATGCTGGTATATGTTCTTGTACAAACTGCAAGTGCGATCCGTTAGCTGGTGAATGCAGGAATTGTAGTAAACATGAAGTCCCTGCGTCACAGGGCTGTTGCAAAGAAGATACATGCTCTTGTGTCGATTGTAAATGTGACCATGCTGCCATGAAATGCGTAGTAGGGTGTGGTCAAGCAACCGATACGAACCACAACACATTCTTGCATTACCATAAGAGACATCAGAAGTACAGTTTGGAAGAATTGGGCATATACACAACACAATGTGATGAGGATGTGCTATCATCTGACATGATGCATCATTTAAGTTGTTCGTGCAGTTCAAAACCGTCTCATGGGTGTGATCAGTCTACCGACAGCAAAACATCGCGTGATGAGGTGAATAAGTGTTGTCCGGATAAAAAGTTGCCAGAAGAGAAAATACCCTCTTGTAGCAGCAAGAAGTCAGATAATGAAGAATGTTGCAAAGACAAAGCGTGCTGCATCACAATATGCTTCAGGAAAATTAATGCTCTCAAACAATTCTTGTCTAACAACGAAATTATTCAAGCGTTGAAATTGCACAACCTTGATGTAACAAGCTAATATTGGTAACTTTATAAATTGTTGCATTTAACTACGTACATAAGCATTGAGTTTCTTGCATTGCCATCCTTAGCTTTTAGTTTGCCCTTCGTGATATTTTATCAATGTCTTTATTAAATAACTATACGTTATTCAGTAATATACTGTATTGATGTTAGAGGGTAAAAAGAGTACGGATATTTATGGATATTTGTGTTATTAATCCATGCAGTCGTCTAAACGTTAACAACTGATAACCTGAGCTAATATGCGATTTAAATAAGAATAGGGCTGACCTTGCGCCATATTGTGACGTCATAGCTGTCAGTTCGAACAATTGAGGTAGGATAAGCAAAACATATTTTTGATCGAAATTTATTTAAAAAAAAATTTGGATCAATTTGTTTTCCTATTTAAATTATGTGAAAACGGTAAAGGTATCCATTATATCCAGTATATTATATGTTCACCTGTCATGTTAGGAAAGCCTATACAATGAAATGAACCAAAACATTATAACTTAATAAATTAGCCTCGAATATCGTTATTTTTTAAATTATGAAATTAATAGATTCGGTAATACTACAGCTAAAAAAGTAAAGTACAGAAAAATTAAGATTAGTTTTGTGTGCAAACCAAAATTTTGAAGTGACAGCTGACAGATTAAGGTCATTGACGTTCCTATTCTTATATACATTGTAGGCTAATTGACTAGTGCTCTATAACACATTGTAGGCTAAATGACCCAGTATTAGGGTATAATTTCACTTCTAACATCATTGGTGACACATATTTAATTTACTGTTGTATTAGTATTTGTTAGACATTGTTTTATACCTACAGAACTTGTGCAATAATTATATCTCAAATATTTAATTTAATTTATTGTTATTGATGTAGTAGAATATTTTTACTCGCATACTTTCAAGAGTTATTTAATTTTATTACATGAACAAAGATTCCAAAATAATGTATTTATAATCCAGTTTTAAGATATTGTTGTATTTATTGATAATTTGATAACTGGTCAATCTATTATAGTCTATAGATAAATTTCACTTTCGTTACATATTCTTTTAAAATTAAATATAATGTTAAAAAGTACATTATGCTTGTAGTATTTCAGGTTTAAAAATTACAAATGCCTATTTAAATTGTCACACAGACGTTCAATAGTATTCCTTATAATGGATTTTCTGAGTAAGTTTTTAATAGGGGGTAGATGAAGGGTCAAATCAGTATCTTTTAGTAAACGTCAAAATGGTAGATAACATGACGTCACACTGTACTGTTGACAAAACACTTTTAATTTGATGATTATGTAATAAAAACGTTAGAGTAAAAAGATAATTTTTACACAATTTTAAGTTATTTTATTGCCTAACTTGGCGAAATAATTTATTTTGATAAAGGCGTTACCCAATTACCCCATTAAGCACTTATATCTGTGACAGTAAGTGTATAAAATCGAAATTAAAACGAATATTCTAGTTGTTTGTGTAAGAAACGTAAATGTTTGGTGCTATTTATATTGTAAGTAAACCAGTGCCTTTAATGTTGTTGTACTTATATAATGCTTAAACTGTACAAATGTTGAATAATTTTATATGAGATTTTTATTCATTAGTTTTAATGGAAGCAATAATATTAATGCCATAAGTTTTCTAGTCCACATAACAAATAAAATGCTTTATAATATTTTAATTGTTTTATTCAATTAAACATTGAGATCCAGGTTTTACTAATCCAAAATATTACAATTATTTCGAATATAAAGTACCTAATTAATTATTTAAAAAATATAGTAGTAAAGAATTTAAAATCGAGCTCTTAATTTAAATTCAATAGGCGCACCATTTTGTTTGTCGGGGGTTGCGGAAGAATACAATGGCAATTCTCGATCCGCCGATCGTGGGTGGGCAGCGGAACACCGGGGTGGTTTTTAGTCGGTAAGAGTCCGACAGACCTCTTTAGCAACTTCCACCCTGTACCCCGTACCAAAAAAACACCTTTTTGTTCCTGAGACGTAGAGAAAGAGCGGCACTGCCGTTTTCGCATTTGAAACCACCCGGAAAACCCAACTTCAAACCACTTAACTTTGAATATGCGTATTGCACATATGTATTCACAAATATCAATTAAAAAGTTGACGCTTATTTACTAAGATATAGTATGAGAATCGTGTAATTCGGCAGGTACTTGGTCATAAAATTATTTCTCATAACATGGAACTTGCTAGCAAACATCTCCATGTTTGCTTTAACTAATTGTTGCTAACAATTCAACCGTTGCTGATTCTTGGGGGAGTTAGGGTGGTTCGAATAGTATTATTCCCTCTAACGCCAAATACGTGCTTCGACGTGGAGTTGCAGAAAACAGCATGTTGTTAACCCAACCTAATTGTTGCTAATTACTTAAAAAAGCCAGACAAGTGCGAGTCTGACTTGCGCACCGAGAATTCCGTAAGCAAACAAACTTGTTAGTAGATATGTACCTAGTACGTCCATCTCGGGAATCAATTGTCAAAGATTTTCGCCCGTTTTTTCCGAATGACAAACTTAACTGCTGTTCTAAAAATACTCTCCCATACATGGACATACGACACAGATTTTTTTATGTGATATAACAACAAATTAACGACTTTCGGATTTTTCCTATACTTGTACGGCGAGACAAAGCTTTTCACCAAATTTCATGATTCTAGGTCAATGGGAGTACCCAATAGGTTTTGATTTAGGTACCTTCCTTTCACATTTGTTAAAATGTAAAGCTTTAAAGGCCGTATCTTTTAATTGTGTAGACTTAGAAGCTTGATTTTTTTACAGCTTCAAGGGATCGCAGATGTAATTCATGTTAATTCCAACTTGATGCCTCCAAGGGCTCCTGAGGGAAAGGGTCTTCACAGACAGACATATATAACAAACTAACGACTTTCGTATTTTTTAGCAAACACGGAGCAGTAGATAGGCTTATAATTGTAAACTCACTGTTATACTTGTCTTAAGCCAGTCTACATCTTAACAGAAGTGTATGAAGGGCCATTTATTAATAGCGTAAGAGCCCTAAGAGGGTTTGGGTATTAAATCTCTCAATGACCTTATCTTGTAATAAGTCAGAATGTGTGGTTTCCAAGGAAGAGTGATGCTCATTTCAAAGAAAGCCAAGAGTAGAATAGCTAAATTAAGTATGAAATCTATTTAAAAAGAAATTCTAATTTAAATAATAATTATCTAGATTTATGTCTAATTATGAGTATTAGTGTACATCACATACACTAATACAGAAACTATTTAGAAAAAAAGAAGGGAGAGAGGAAGCCTGGAGAAATATTGTCCTTACATTATGGTAGGGTGGGGTAAAAATGACCAAAATCATCCTTACATAATTAATGAATGGCCCCTAAGAATATTATACCTACAATATAACATATAATTTCATATAAAAGATACTGAATATTATTAGATATTTAGTATAATCTCTAATCTAACGCCTCTTCTTTTTATCATGTCGTCGAGCACGAGACATGGCTGCTCGGTGGCCTGGTGATGATTGTTCAGAGCTGCATTCATCACTGTCGGTGTATGCCTGAAAATTACAAACACCCAATCAGTCGTATTTTAATTACTGGAAATCTGTTTGATTTTACACAGCTTTCAATACTTCGTAGACAAAGTAGTAATCACTACCTAATCACTGTCAAGTTTTATTTTACCCCATACTAATTACCCAACGAAATGCAAAAAAGAAAACGTTTTAATTTATTTAAGTTTATTCATATAGGAGTTAAAAAGGATATTAAAAGCTTCTTTAGATTGAAGGTTTAGCCAAAACAGATACATGTTGAATTAGAGGCTATATGTATGGATATAGTGTACTTAACCAGCACAAGTTGGATAGACACCCTAGTTTTCGGATTGATTATACACAAATGTCAGCAAAGCACCGTAATTTTTTTTTTTGACGTATTTCCGTAGTCTAACCTGATTTGCAAATCAGAACTAGTCAATATTGCTCCACATTTGAAATGCAGTTCTTAATACAAATATCTTCATTGAATTCATCGCTACAAAGATTAAAAATAAGGATGGACTTCAAAAACTACAAAATATGCACATAACTTATACCTTTTCGTAAGGGTGGGATTCACTTTGCTCGTCAGTTAAAGTAACACAAGCTAGCAAGCAGACTAGCTGGAAAGCTGCTCCAATGTACAGTCCATACCGAATAACTGTACTCATCAAATCTTCGGCGAAAATCTCACTGGGAATCATTTTAAACGAGCGGAACCACTGTTTTTTGGCAATGTTTGCAGAGTTCTAGCTGCGGTTACATAAATTTGGACACGGTGTTAAATAAAAAAGGAATTTTAATTAATGTTTCATAACTAATTGTGGTAAAGATAATTGCTAAAACAATCGAATCAATACCAGTTTTGTTGATACCTAATCTTAATTTCTTTATTTGATTTTGACGTCTCGTCAGTGCTGCCAACCCTTCAATTTGTTTCCCCTTAAACATCTTAATAAAATATATTGTATTGTCAAAAACCCTGTAAATAAATATTTTATATAATAAAGCGAATTACCCATTTTAAGGTCATTTTTATATTTATCGCATATCTGAAATTGATTTACCTCCAAATATCCCTAAAAAAATGTTTTCTTTAAAATGGAAGCACTGCAACTTGTATTTGTTGCAGTCAAAACTCCTAACCAGTTAAAAATACTTTTTACGGGAGCTGGTTAAAAGTAATAGTAGATTAAGTTAGATATTTTTATTTACATTCTAACTAGATAATCACTTGTACTTCACACTTATATTTCCACTAGTTTACTCGTATTATTCGTTGTTTCTCGCACTATCGCTCAACTAAAAATCCGTACCGCAATGCATGCGTCTTATATAAACGGAAAATTATTTCGTGGAGAGAACGTGATATTACCCGAAAACTCGAAACCATTCTGGAGTGTTCTAATATAATGTAGGACATTTTAAAAATAGATTACTAGTTCCGCTCAACATTCGGCATTCTAAAAAGATGGCGTGCATCTCGGTTTAGGTAATCGTAACTTTTTATAACGTCCTCTACTTGACAATAGATGGCGTCCGCGGGTTAGATGTTCGTAACAGTACTTTTGACAAATTGTTCAGTCAAAAGCACTTTAGACTGTTTTTTTTTCAGTTAAAAGTAGTTACTTTTGACCAATTAAGAGTTTTGACTGTAACATTAGAGATACCTACGATAATAGAGATATACGAGAAAAGGAAAAATGTTTAAATTTCCCGATACGTAAGCCATTTAAAAAAAAAAAAAATAACATTTGATAGTTTATATGTAAATAAACTCAATACTCAAGACTTAAAAGGTTTATTTCTTGCTTTTTAGTTCTTTTTCGTCAGATAAATTTTTTGTTAAAAGTTTTTTTACCTATTTTAGGAGTAGGTGCAGGAGTGAGGTATTATGTAACCTTTTTCTGTTTTTTTAAGCAATATATTTATCATGTAGGCTACGAACCTTACTCGCAGCAATCTACTACAGCGTTGAGGAACGAGTTACGCATTGGTCTGTTGCGGTTTTTTAAAAACAATGCTTTATTATTTGTAGATATTCGATTTTGTTATACGTCTGTATAACAAGCTTAAAACAGAGCGATAAGTTAACATTCAGAATTTTTGTAACTATCATTCGTATTTTTGTAAAAGACAAGATAAGAATCTAATAAAATTACGGGATAATAATTGAAAATTAGCTTTACTCAGCGCACGCATTTTGAATAATCAAGGGGAACGAATTATGTAGTCTCGTAGTCCATAAAACATTGTCGACAATCATACTTCTTCGTCATTGCAGCAAAAAATGCGATAACCGTCCGTAGACACTACTTCTACATGACTAAGTTAAATTAAAATCATGAGGCTCTATATTGTTTGTAAGTAATATTATAGCTTGATGGGTTTTGTATTTTTATAGTTATGAACTGTAAAAGACACCACATGCTTAGTGGAGTACGTACGTTATGAATTGGCAGTTATTTACTGTTGAGTGAGTTGAGAATGCTGTTAAGAAACGCTTTCTTTGATCTGCACTTGGATTACAATAAAACACAACCATAAGGACTTTTAACAGCACCTAATGTTGCCTGCACCTGTTGTTGGCTTTCAGTTCAGTTTCATAATGTAACCGTCGATTTGTGAAGTTAGAATCCTCAAATGCCCAAGGAAGGAAGTCCACTCCCTCAAACGAAGTCTTTACAAGGTTGCTGCCATAGCATTAGCCTCGAAAGATAACCTTTAAGTCACCGCTATCTAAACAACCTAGAAAGTCGATTTAACAATTTCTTTTGAAATCGAAGATTTCGTTTGAAGCCTTTGTTTCATATAGACGATTTCACTTGTTACGGAAAAATATATGTCAGCTAGAAATAAAAACATGTACCTAGTAGTCAAAAATAATGTTTGGCTGGTACCACCTTAAATTATGTATCTATACCGTTTTGCAGAGGGCAGGGCATATAAATCGATAATGACTACAACCGACGCACGTATCTTCAAGAGAGGTTTCAGAACGTATTCCCAATGAAATGAATAAAGGCACTCCCTGCAACTGTTTTGTTTTTGTTCTTCCGTTAACTGACTGAGGACGTTAATTGACCTCCCACTGAATGTGTAATATTCCTTGTTCCATTCCAATTTACAATATATATAACCTACCACGTTACCTCTTGCGCATTTACATCTGGCATGACGGCTAATGTACAATTATTTTGTTCAGAAGTAATTTGAAAAAAAATGTTCACTTTTCGATGTATAATAACTCATTATTATTTTTTACAGGCCTTGTCATGAATTTAGTAGTATGTAAAAAAAGAAATGATTATAACTCTGATAAGACGTCAGAATCCAGTAGCGTTGAAGAGCCAGAAGACATATCCGATGTTGAGACAGTATTAAATTTAAAAGGAAACATCAGGAAATTATTCGCTGTGGTATATGTACTCGTGTACTTAGGTCCTTCAAACACAAGGCTACGCCAATCTTTGATACTAATATTGTAAACTTACGTCGCGAACATCTTGTAGCGCGGTTCGTACACACGGCATTCAATCACAAGACGCGAGTTGTCTACTCGGCCACTATAGAGGTAGCGGCTCCACGGCATTCTGAAAATTCCTGAATTTACAGAATGTCTGACAGAAGTGGCGATGAAACTATAATTTTGGCTCACTGCCTTTACTTAAAGCAAAGAAATCGTCGTATCCATTAACGGCCTTTCCTAGTGCTACCCAAACTTTTTCTGTAATATCCTTTTAATTAGAATATTCTTTTAAATAATAATTATACAAACAAGGATTTGTCTCCACCTCAGAAACAAATTTAATATTTAATAATTGCTCCGCCATCTTGTAAATTGCAGTAACATTTGTAGCGACGATCTGGCCCGGCAGGTAGCGTGCGACATTTGTCGGCGACGGTCGGTCGGTGGAATATATACGTTTTAACTTGTTTATTTACTATAACATTATTAATTTGAACATTTGCTGCCGGCGTTTATTTTGCAAAAAAAATAAACTACATTCTCACTACACAGAATACATAGTTTCTGTTTCAGTACTTTTAGAATCCTGACAATCAGAATTTTTGAAACAGTTTTATCCCGAAAATAATAATCGTTTGAGTGTATTTTTTACATCATGTGTCATCATCACCTCACTGGGGCTAACGGCAAGCTGGTATGTCACATGGTTTTCTGTCAATGGGTCTTATAGCTGGGGTCTCAGGTTTACCCTCGAAAGGAAATCCCTGTAAACCTCGAATGACTTGTCCGCCTGTTGACACCACCGTGGAGTGAGGACAGCTTTGCCCTCTCTGGTTCAGAGAGGCGTGCGTGGAAAACGTCATGCCGCCGCGCCGTCTCGGGTTTGCTTCTGCTGGGGCGATAGGTAACCCCGCCCATCACCATTAGGCAAGCGCTCATGGATTTTCTACAGTTCTATTTCCCTTGGCCCCCACAAGCGGCGCCCTCTTTGACATACATCACTTTCTCGCTGTACAAGAAAGCTGAATCCCACGCGCTCTCGCGTTAGACCATGGGCATGGGCTGTTAGTGTGGTCATTTTATTCAAGCTTTTATTTTAAATATATTTTTTAGGAATTAGGATTACAGGCTCAAGGGGAAAACGTGATATGTTCACCAATATCAGCCATGATGCCCTTGGCCAAATTATTGCTTGGAGCCAGTAAGCAATCCAAATCTGAAGAAGAACTGTTAGCTGCTATAGGCTTGACGAATAAGAACCAGGTACAGCGTTTAAACATAATTTATTTCTGGATACAAGACTCCTTGCTTTTTAATGTGTTCACTGTTAACGAATTCAAATTCTTTGTTTACTTCCAAATAGGCCTTATATATAAATTTATATAAGTGGTTGCATAAATGTACATTAAAAATGAAAATATGGTGTCTCCACTAAAATTATGTTCGTTTTAGGCTATTTCTAGCAATGTAGTTCCGTACCTTCTGAACTAGTTGAGGCTGTATCTCAGGAGGTAAGTACATTAACTCTTATGCATCTATTCATCGTTTATCCAATTATAATAATTAAGGTTATCGTTTGGTTTTGTTGAACGCATTAACTTCTAAAAGTACGGGTCGGATATGAAAAAAAAATATTTTTGCACAATCAATATAAGTTATTTAACGCAACAGTGACCATAACTGTTGTGCAGGGAACGGCTAGTTTGTGTTGTTGTGTTTATAGTATGTATAGTTTAAGTTGTATGTATGTATAGTTTATACATCGCTAATATTAACACAACTTAGGCGTGTACGGTATCGAAATACGCAATTTGATTTAGCCGGGGAGGTCCAGCATAAAACACGCTCTATAATAGTTTCTATACAGTCAGAGTTTAATATCTGTTTGTGGTTAGATTAGTAACAAGTAAAAATTAAAATTTTAAAATACCCCCGCCCCCAAAATCCCTTTAACGATTAGAAAAGAGCTGATAATATACGAATGGTTAAACAGATTTTCTTGAAGTATAGCTAAAACACTCTCAATCAAGTAACATCTCAAGCAAAAACGAAATCAAAATCGGTGTATCCGTTTAGGATCTACGATGACACAGACACACTTAAAAGTGTTAAACAGACGTTAAATTTAAAACACCCTTCCTTTTGGCGTCTTGGGTTGAAAACTAGTGTCACTGGCGTAAGCCCAAGTGATCTTACTCGATTGGATGCCGACACTTTTTGGCAACTTCTAAGTACGGTGAAGATCTTTGCCACAACAAGTTTAAACAGGGTTTTGGAATAATTTTCAGGGTACCGTACAACAAAAAAATAAAAAAAGTGTACTAAAGTTAAGTGTAGTCTGGGAACTTATTTATTTATGCAAACAAATGTGGGGCCTAACTTGTCGTGGTAAGCTAGCTGCGGCTCCATCAGTTAATTTATCGTGAGAGAGCTATGATTCGGCACGTAAGGGCCGGCTCGACCGAAGTGGTATCACTTTTCCGTCAGGAAAACCGGCAGTGAAGCAATGATTGCATTGCTTTGCACCGAGTGAGTGAGGTTACCGGAGGCAATAACCCTTCCCTCTCCCTCTCTCCTCCCCCCTCTCCCCTACCAACTTTCCCCTACTCCTACCTTAAAGGTATGCAACGCACTTGTGATTCTTGAGTTGCAGGTGCTCATGGGCGGCGGTAGTCATTTACCAGCAAGTGACACGTCGGTTCATTTGCCCCCTATACAAAAAAAAAAAACAATCATAATCCATAATTCCAAAACTACTCAAACTGGTCTAGAATTACAACGCATACTTTGAAATATTTAACTAGTTCTAGATAAGATTGAGCTTATATCTAGAGATTATATCTACTTTTAAGAATTATAATTTTTCTTAGGCTAAAACTACCTTTAAACTTATTGCTTCGCAGTTAAGCAGCACATACAAGCAGATAATCAGTGAACTTAAATTCCTGGAAGGTGTGGAGATAAGCCTCGCTAGTAGAATATACCTCTCTGATAAATTTGAACTTCAAGAGAAATTTAAAAACAAAAGCAAAAGTATTTTTAGATCTGCGGTTCAATTAGTAGATACAAGTCGTCCAGAAGAAGTTGCTGTCAAAGTTAATCGTTGGGTAATTACATATTTTCATTATAATAGTACTAGTACATACAAATGTTAGAAGTTCGCAGAATCCAGCTTCGTTCGATCGCAGAATTAAGCTTAAAGAATTTAATAATTTCCTAATATAGGGTAGGTCGTATTTGCCTACCAGATTAAAACTAAAAGTTTAAGCAGATTTGGCAGTTCTGGACACAATAAGACAAGGTAATAAATTAACAGCACTAAACGATTAAAAATAAAAGCAGCTCATATGTAAGTTATGTAAACAGATTTCGCTAGTAATGGCGCAGAGTCGAGAGTCAATGGCAAGTTATGCATCTAAATCAATCAATCAAACGGACAATCAGTTGACATATCATCTTTTTTTTTTGCTGTACTCATGCAAAACTTCTTGACCATCCTGAGGTTACAACGAAGTGTTCTATCAGAATAGAGATAATAGACTGGTCCTGGTATTTCTAGTATTAACGTTTTTTTTTGGAGAAGGGCAAACGTGAACTAGAAAAGCTAAGGCTAAACGAGACATCCGGACGACGCCTTGAAGTGGACGAATATAGGTCAATGCATGCTCGGTGCGACCTTTGGTTCCTGTGGGTGGCACTCTTCCCTCTATCACACTTTAAGGCTGGTACGGAACAGCATTACAGGGCATGGCCATGGGCGCCTGCAACTCAAGAGTCACAAGTGCGTTGCCTACCTTTAAGGTTGGTGTTGGGGAAGGGAGGAAAAAGGGGGTGAGTGGGGGGGAAAGGACGGAAGAGGGAAGGGTCTCCGGTAACGTCACTCACTCGCGCGAAACACAACACAAGCATTGCTTCACTGCCAGTTTTCTGTGATGCCGTGGTATCACTCCGGTCGAGGTGGCCCATACGTGCCCAAGCATGGCTCTCCGGGAATTAAATGTATGTAAATAACAAATAGTTATTTATACCAGTGTGTGTATTTGTGTCTTACAGGTAGCTGCAAATACAAAAGATAAGATTCAAAACTTGATTTCTGGAAACGACATCGATGAGAGCACTTCTCTTATTTTGGTCAACGCTATATATTTTAAAGTAAGCTTAAAAACTGACCTGTTTTAAAAGTAATAGTGTGTAATGCTAAATAAGATATGAGACTCGTTGCCTCATGAAAGGCTTTTATTATTCTGATTGAATATAGTAGTGTAAATCTAGTAACTTTGCTACTCTATGTTTTTTTTAAGGGGTCTTGGCGAGAACCATTTCCTCCAGCCGTAGAAAACTTATTTCATTCTCCCACCGGTAATAAAAGAGTGCCCATGATGAGCAAAAAGGGCAAATTTAATTATGTTAGAAGCGATGAATTGAATGCACAGGTTTGGTCTTTTTTTACCTTTTATGTGTTATTTTTAAAAGCCTTAAGTGCCAGTTCCACCAACTTCGGCTTTGTAGAGCATGCGACCTTGTTGTTTATACTTGACCATTTTTGTACCCGCGTCTTGATTTCTGTCTAAAATATTTTCTTGTTTCGTACTTTTTGGATCACTTTTATTTTTCCGTATTCGGGTTACAGTTTTTAAAACTTAATTTTTTATTTTATACTTTTCCGCATTACCGTTTTTAGTATCGTTGAAATCATGCTTTTTATTGTATTATTATATATTGTAATAGGTACTATATGTACAGCCGCGCTGTATGTAAAGCGCAGTCTCAGTTTTGTTTGTTTATTAACAATTTAAACATATTTATTTACTTAGAAAATGTGATATATATATACATATTTGTAATGTGCTCATGAATACCTTTCTTTTGATATGAAACACGTTATGATTATCTCAATTAAATTAAGAGAGGATTAATCCGCCATATCAAATTTAGGGAGAATTTATATAGCACAATATGCTACCCAGACCATTATTACGAATCTATTGATAGCTCATTCACCAAAGTCAGTTCAGTAGCCGAGGTGCTACGGGTGGAACACACGTAAATACAAACATACTTACATACATTTATCCACTGCTGAAATCATAACCGTTCCCTTTGGCTTTGAAGAAGTCGGGTAATAAGGAATATGGGATCAGCTAAAATACTTTACCTTTTCCATATGATTTGAATTCTCAAAATTGGGTAAACATATTATCTTTAGTAAACCATTAGAACAATTCGGTTTCTGTTCCTGAAAATTCTCGCGTCAGAGATTTTTTTCTTTATAAGTTGTGAGGGCTTCAAATATTTACAATTAACTGATACTTAGTACACCCGCCCGAACAAATATCTATGAATAAATAGAATGTAATTAGAAATGCAGTTGGACACTGTATACATGATATATTATTATATATTAAACAACTAAAGGGGACTATAGTATTTATTACTAGCTTACATTGGGTTTCCATTTTTAGATTATAGAACTTCCATACAAAAGTGAGCAAGCAGCTATGATTATAGTACTACCATATGATAAAAAAGGTTTGCCAATATTGTTACATACGTTAAGGCTGTCTCAAGATCTACTCACTCAGGCATTAAAGGAAATGGTCATGTTAATGGTGGACGTTACAATACCCAAGTTCAAGATAGAAACGACTATAGATCTGAAGAGCTATTATGAAAAGGTAAGTGTACGAACTAGCTATATTAAAAACAAAATCGTATTTCATTCTGAAGGTGGTGACTCCAGTTGAATAGCTGCCGTTAGTGCCGGTACGTTGGTATACCACCCCTCCGGGAAATAAACTTAATGTCGAAGCACCAGTATGGTTTCAGTCGTGCTGTTTTTTTCTTGGCTTGGGGTGAAGTGGTATGTCAGAATCTAACCGACTAAAACCACACGGTGTTCTGACACAAAGGGGTCTATTGAAAGGGACTCGGGTATACCTTAGGAAGGTGGTCCCTGAGAACTCTGGCAGACCTTGACCTTAAATAATAGGCAGCCACACCAATGCGTACGGGGGGCCTCGCTCCCCCTCCATAAAAGGCGCGTGTGGAATACATCGCGCCACCATCGCAGGCCTGCTTCAGCTAGGGTAAGGGGCAGCCGTACCCGTTACCCCGTTACCCCCAGGCCAGCGCTCATGGAGGTCGGAGATGGTTTTGCAATTGCCCTCGCCTGGTGCTTCTTTTACGGGATGGGAGAGTACTAGCCCTCTCCCGTTCTCTTTCCGACGCCTCTTTAGTGGACATCACTTGTTCACAAAACGAGGCGGTAGAATCCTAAGCACTCTTACTTTGGATCATGGACAGAACCATGGCCTCTAGCGAGAGGTTTTCCACACCAATAGCAGTCGCAAGGTCGCGACGCTCACAGTGGGACGATTGTATGGAGAAAAGGGCGAAATTAATAACACAACAAATATTGAAAAAGGAATTGCTTTTAAATTTATAACAGTCACAATATTAAACTATCTTTATATAAAAAGTAGAATAACACATTATTTATAAATATTTTGAACATAAAAAAAAATAAAAGAACGAAAATTATTTTACATTATTCCTCCTGAGATTCTTCACTTTCAGTGTCGCTGAGATTTAACTGGGCAGGTAAATTAAAAGAGTAAGAGGTTTCTTCAGATTCTGACAATTGCAGATATTCCCTTATATCTAAGTTTTTATGCGTAAATTTATTTCTATTGATTTTCCTAAGGGTAGATATAAAGGGATCAGATGTAATGAGCATAACATTAATTAAATCTTTGTTACTATTTAATCGTGATGATTTTCTCGTATGAGAAAGGCGATTTTTCCGAAATTCTTTGTGTCTTGCTTCTAAAGCTTCTTCAGACAAGATTCCTATTGGCAAATCAAAAGATGATATTATATCTGGACCATGAATCAATAGTTTATGCATGCTACTTGGCATATAATACCACTCATAATTTTCTAGATAAAGTTGTTTTGTATTATTAATTAGAATTTTGAAATTTTCCATATTTATTTTTTCTCCACTAGCAATCACTCTCAAAATTATATTCAAATTATTTATTAAATTCTTATTAACCCCTGTTAAGTTTGATGATAAGTTGGCATTACTAAAAAAAGTTCGAGCGGTATTGCCATCGTTTGTTTTACCATAACCTGGCTTAGGAATATCAACATTCAACCCCATTTGGGACTTGAATGCCGCTTGGATAGCTCTTTTTCTTTCGAGAAATTCAGGTTTTTTTTCAGCCTTAATTTGCCACGTTTTAAAAGGAAGTCTGTAACTAACATTCAAGATACATTGAAAGCATCTGATCCACAAATGTAACGAGGAGAGACCAAACTTGTAATGGTCCGTATTTGATGGCCGCTGACTAACGGAAGGCAAATTCATCTCAGTTGGTTTTGAACCACATATGTAACAATTTTGGGCTGCATTAGCACGAGACAGTATATTAATTGCACTTCCATCTAACATGGTGAATAGCATTTCAAACTCAATTTTTATACTTAATCCAGTGGGTAAAATTGTAGTGTAATCTTCAAGTTCATTAATACTGGCGTTCATCCTAGCTTCTTCTGTTATAATCACATCTTTATTTTCTTTTATAAAATCTAATTTTACGGGCCTACAGAATAACGTTGAACCTGGTTTAGGATTTATCCAAACATCGTTTTTGGTGACTTTGTTAATCAGCTTCAAAGGTACCAAAGCAGTAGCAAACAAAAAACTATCAGTATTTCTTGCATCCTCGAATATTTGTTTGTAATTACTATGTCCACTACTCCCGTCAAAGCCCCATTTGCAAATTAAAGTGAACACTTCATTTTGGGTAAATATAACTGACTTATTCAATAATATATTTATAATACTTCGAGTAGTGTTATTTAAAAGCGACTGTAAGTTCGTTTCCATTGTAGTTTCTGTTATTATAATATTTTCAGGGACAAGGCCGTCTTTGTATTGTTTTAGTTTGTAGTAACTAGGAAAACAGTCTGGGTGCAGTGTGTTCACCACTGATCTTAATATACTATACCTCCTCTTTGATAAATCTAAGTCTAAATATAATGCCAGGGTTTGCTGAATAGTTAAAGATTTTTCCTGTTTTGCTGGGGATCCTGACAGGCGCATCGATAAATCAGTTGCGAAACGTAGTTCTTCTATACTTTTGCTCTGTACCAACTCATGAACGCGAAGTCTTTTTACTTTTCTACTACACTCTTCAAATTGTTTTTGAGGCCTACCCCTGCTGGTACTTGGGACACATGGTATAGCTATTGCAGATAAATAAGATTGTACGTCTTTAGGAAGACACAAGTTCTTTTGTAGCCACGCATCATTTCTCTTTTGAAATACTTCACGTTTCCGAGAACTTGCTTTCCATTTACAATCAATTCTCAAAGAATAAAATTCCGACAGTTTCAATATTTTTTGGCGAATATTGTCTGGACATTCGTTTATATGCAATAGTTCCTGTATTTTATTCGCCACTAAAACTTTTTTTTCTTTTTTAGGACTCAGAAGCCAAGTTTCGAAAAGGTCTTTATTTTTAATAGGTTGACTTGATCCTAAAAAATGCAAATAATTATCAGGTCTGCCAGTTTCCGCGGAAAAAATTACTGTTAAGTAACAGTAGACAAGTAACTGAACTCGAAATAATAACGTTTACAGAAAGGGTTTTTGATGTATTTTTTAAAACTCTCGTCAAAGTAGAAAAATTCGTTACATTAAGTATCTAAATTAACATCGTCTTTTACGAACTTCTAAATCGTGATATTATATTACTGTATATTACTTACGATCAGTTACGTCCTCCATAGTAAAATTCAAAGCTTAGAACAATACAGCTTACAATAAGAACTTCGTAGTTATTAGTTGTTAGATGCACTTATTAACGTAGCGAATGACAAGATATTTACACGACAAACTACACTGAGTGATAACTCATTAACCAGGAGGGTTACATCCATTATTTAATGTTATTTATAGAGGGTATTTATCTATGTTAACTTACCTATATTTTAAATCTACCTCCCTTTCTGTTGATTTTTTTATTTTTATGTATGGGACGTGCCACTCGCTGCCTCGCTCACGCTAAGCACCACTACAGTGCAGAGTCCTCATAACCGCCTCCGCAGACTTATTGGAGCAACTTTTAAAGTCGGATAAAATATCTTTATGAGGTTTTATGGGTTTTTTAAATAACATTAAAAATGCAAATGTTTGTATATATCCAGTAGTGAAAACTTTAGTGTATACATACCTATCGGAATAAATTAGCACAAACTAAGAAGACAATCGCAAGTCATTATCCAAATGATTTCAGATGGAAGTCAATAGTTCTCTGTCCTTTGAACAGTCGGGTCTCAGCAAAATAGTTAAACGTCAAATAGTATATATTGCAAGTGCAGTACAAAAGGCAGTTATAGAAGTCACTGAGGAAGGAACAGTAGCCGCCGCTGCTAGTTGTAAGCATAATTCTTATTTACACTGAACAAGAATTCGCTCCCTTAATATTTTTTTACTTTATGTAATATCGCCCTATATTTGCTACTTGCACTCTAGCAAAATAGGGGATGTACTGGTTTACAGAATATCAGTATAGGTATTGCATATGACAAGAGTTAATGATTATGACATTATCTTATACTTTTTACAAATTTGCCGTTCAAATACACACCCATCATGTCAAAAATTACGTCATCCAAAACATGATGGTGAAGAAAAATCGAAAAACGGTTATTGAAAAAACTCAATATTTCGTGGACCTTATAAAGAAGAAGGTACAGTACCAGATAAGGTGAAGGTAAGTTTTGACATGAAGTCATCAGCCAATTGCATATAGGACTGCTAAAGTAAAGTATTTAAGAGATAACAATTATGCAGCACGTATTTTTTAATTTGAAGAAAGTGAGTTTTAAAACTTCAAACTTCCTTACTTACTGATGCTGGCTGCACTCTGTTTAGACTATCTGACAGGGATTACCCCAAGGCAGTATAATAGTACCAGTGATTTTCAAGATCTGAATGACATCATTCGAAGATTCTATAGACATGCGACTTCAACTTCAAACTAAACGTAAAGTATATCGAAGATGTATATTGCATCATGAAGGAAAAAAAAGTTCTTAAGAGAAAAAGTCAACGGTGTGAAAACAGTCTTTGCTTCTGCTGGTGAATAAGAACCTTTGAATTTTGTGGGGGTGGGAGGCGTAATGATAGTAACAAAAAAGTGTATCGGTTACGAATGCCAGTGGAGTCCCTAATCAACCTTGTTCGGTGTCAAACCTATATAGAGCTCCTGAGACTAACTCAAAAGTCAAAAGCATACTGAACCAGTCCGGTGGATCCAAGTTCAGGAGAAATCTGCTGTTTCTACCCTCTCGAAACCAGTTCATCATATAACGTTTAAAGACCCTACCGATACTAGAATATTTCACAAACTTTTTTACTTAAGAAGGTTTTCGGGTTTCAGGAATACATAACCAGAGAAAAATATCGGTAGCATGCCATACACACGATGTCTCCAGCAACCTTTTTACTATAATTACTTACTAGGCTCTGACAGATTCTGGCTGTTTTTGGTGACCTCATTCAATAGGAGAGCTAATTTTAGCAAAAATTTTAATCTGGAACGCACTATTTGTCCTAATCACTGACTATAGTTATACTTAGTTCAGTTTAGAAACCATATATAAAATTCACTTAAAAATAATAAGTAATAAATACAGTACTTTTTCAAAATTAATCGTCAGTTCAACCTGTGTTAAACATTTTTAAGTACTACAAATCAACAACAGAAACAACAACATCAACAATTTTGTCACAGTAAAATATTTACTAATGTAAAAATATTATGATTCGTTACAGTAATTTTGGGGTACGGTTCCTCTTTGCAATCTCCAATAGAGTTCAACGCTGACCACCCCTTCTTGTTCTACGTCAGAGGTCATCGTGAACAATTATTTGCAGGAATCATTATTTCACCATAGTGTGTGTGTGCATGTATTAGTTAGATTCATTAACCTAAATAAAGTAATGATGAATACGACTGATATTGAGAAATGTAGTTTTAATCACAATCCAAGTTACCTAATAGTTTTTTAATGAAACCTAAGACCCAAAGGGTGGCACGAATAATCGCGCAACTGTGGTGTCTTTAGGCTGCCAAACTGAGACACCATGTACCATACTATACACCATAATAGCCACACTGCGTACAGACAATTAATATGGACTTCGAAAATTACTCACGCTGTATGTCAGAAGGGAAAGAAAGTTGAATAGAAAAAAATTGTGAGTGTACACCCTTACTAAGCCGATCGTCTCAAGAAAGGATAATTTTATCAATATATATAGGAAGATGCCAGTAATATTATGTGCACGCGTTCGAGGTCAAGGTCGCGGCGCCAAATTCATTTCGCCTTCAAACGGACGCCAGGAGAGATAAGTACTCTCTATAGAGTTGTATACATTTTGTTGGTTGCTCCACGAAGGCGTCTGGGTGAAATAGGGCTCTAATGATACCTTTTTAACCGTTGGTGGATAGGGCTATGGGTAGGGCCACATACAAGTCTATGCCAGAACCCATCACTACCGTCAAACTGATTCACAGTAACTGTGAATAGCTAGTAACTCTAGCAACTGTTGCTAGAGAGGGCAAATCCAGAACCTGATAATACTCTGTGTCCTTTTCCCGGATGCTCTTCCAACTGCAGTGAGAGGGACATATGAAGAAATAGAAGCCCAAAATAACTGTTGAATAGTAGCAGCTAAAGCGCTTCTTCTGATGAAAAATGAGAAGAGAAAAATATCGGTGTGTAAACAGGAAAATCTTTTTAACAAAACTAATGTAAAAATAACGAGCTATATTGTAAGCCATGGCAAAAACCTTTAAATTTAGCAGTCTGTCTGAATTCTCAAATTACCTTTGGAAGGGATATGAAGGTCTGCTGTATTCAGAAATGTTGGTGATGACCTGCAAGGGATTGGTCACACAATCGCCACGGCGCGGGTATTCGTCTTATCTTTAACAAGTTACACACAACAATCAAGTTACACAGTAGTAGTAGAGACATATGCTAAATAAAGTCAAAACATAAACAAATTTATATTTATAATGTCTACAACTTTGGTCTTCCTATTTTGTTTTCTGCTTACTCACCCGAAGACTTCAGTAATGAAATGGATTTTTAATATTTACAGTAGTTCAAATAGAGCAGAAAAATGCACTCCAAGAACAATTTAAAGCCAAGTGGCCGTTTTTATTCTACATCAGATCAATTCAAGAGCAGCTCTTCGCTGGTGTCGTATTTCAACCATAATTGTTTAATAATTTGAAATCAATAAATAATATTTTTATTCATGCCATGTAGTTTTATTTGCCTTAAATCTCCTCCTTCTCAGTCGTTCACTCTTGACAGAGTAAACACCTTCAATCTAACAAAGTATAAATTAAACCCAATATTAAACAGGGTTCTTTTAGTTTTCGACATGAACTTGAGCAAACCCTGTCATAAAGCATGCCCATCAACATTGACAAGACGAAGAAAAAAAAAATACCAATCGAATTGAGAACCTCCTCCTTTTTGAAGTCGGTTAAAAATTGGTTGTTAGAGAAAAGAAAGCTGTTTACTAAGTACCTTTGTGTGGATGTACTTCCGTCTTCCGTTTTGTAAATGATTACCTACGTATATGTAAAGTACCTTAAGTGAACCACGTAATAAAAGTACTCGAAACGCATCAGGCCCCGGGAGTCAACTTTTTTCACTAATTTAATACAAATCTGTTTTTGTTTCTTGCAGCAGTTCAAATGATCCCATTATCGTTACATTTAAATCGTATAGAATTCAAAGCCAACGGTCCTTTCCTGTTCTACATCAGCGCTAACCATGAGCAGCTATTTGCGGGTGTGGTCAATTCACCTTAGTTGTTTGCACCTTGGTTTGTAGGCCTAATATTAAAAATTAAATAAAGATGAAGATTCACAATTTGGCTTATATTTTTTTATTTATCTGTTATACCCGGAAATTGTTCGCTGTGTCGCAATCTTTTCTTGGGTTTCTCATCCTTTTTTGTTTTTTTTAGTATTGGGACAAACGAGCAGACGGGTCACCTGATGGTAAATGACCACCGCCGCCCATGGACACCTGCAACTCAAGAGGCACAAGTGCGTTACTAGCCTTTAAGGTAGGAGTAGGGGAAATGTGGAAGAGGGGGAGAGGGGGGGAGGGAAGGGTTAGGGCCTCCGGAAACCTCACTCACTCGGCGAAAAGCAATACAAGCATTGCTTCACTGCTGTTCTGTTTTTTTTGTTATTTTATCTATACAGGGTGTATATGACAATGGAATACCCACCTACTTAAATTAGTGAAAGGGCATGACTCTATAATAAAAATAGTTTTTGAAAAAAAAAAACCAACCGTTTAAAAGTTCCGATCGTTTTTATTTCCAGGTATTTTTTAAGTCCGTTTATAAAAGCTATGTGTAAAGTTAAATATTTTAAATCGAGCATATGCTTTTTATTTTAGAATTATTCATTCCGTTATTGAAAAATCGTGCAGAAAGCTAAAATTAAAAAAAAATATGTCTTACAAATTAAAAAAAGAAAACGACTACATCAAGTTACACGTATCCAATATATGTGTTGACCTGTCATGGTAAGTGAGTGTATACAATGACAGTTCAAGTTATACTGGCCAATGAAATAAACCATGGTTGAAATAATTCAACGCCCAGGTGATCTCTAGTTTTATTAAAAAGATAAGCACGTATCAAAATCCAATGTTGTGTCAAGTTTTCAAGTCAATCGATTGACTAATTTCTGCAAGCACAAACGTACGAAGACTGGATTTTTAAATTTACAGATTGGAAATACATGAATGTTTCATGGCTTGTGCCTGTCATACAGAAAGTTCATCCAAATAAGTCACAAGGGACAAGTCAGTCGATTTAAGGCCATTTTCGACCAAAAGGACTTAAGGTTTTGTCCAACCGTGCGTGTATTTACATTACAAAAGTATAATTGCACCATTAGATGTTAATCGCGATAATATTTAAAAGGTGCGATACCTCTTGGTTACCCAACGTTTTACACATCTCATATGTATCAAGGTCGCGAAAGTTTAAATACAATAATTGCACCAATACCAAAATCAGAAGCGCCAGGAGCTAACATACACATTCTAAAAGCTGTGAATACAGATTCTAAAAGCATTTGTATTCTTACGTGTTGAATTAATTTTGAAATTTTGCAGGCCATTGCCATGAATTTCCCTTTCCTATTTTATCATAAGGTCAGGAAACAGAATCTAGTACAAATGTACGTTTTTGAAAAATATAATTTTTGCTCGGATTAAAGAGGGCGATTGCGGTACCTACTGTGTTGCAGAAGTATTATTGTAGATAGTATTTATCACATATAGTATTCGGATTAATGAAAACATGTCAAGTAAAATGCAACTAAATCAGTATTTTTTTTAAATTTGATACACATATATGTAACAACCTCTATCTGTATCGATAATTGCTAAAAGGGGGACATAATTCAAACTCTAATTAACTATACGATGTACGATTTAAAATTTGATTTATCAATTCTTAATTTTTACAGAGATCTGTTTCCTTTATACCAAAATTGGTGTTTGTTCTGTGCTCAAAGTACTTACTGGTGAGTAGTGTGACTAGCATAGAGTGACTAGAGCTCTTTGGGGAGGGGTCCAGATTGAGTCGAGAACGTCTAAAGTACCTTAATCACCATTGTGTCGGACGTCCGTCGAAGCATGCACTTTGACGTACGTCCGCGTTATTTACGATTCACACGCACGATGTCACGGTGGTGGGGGTGCTCGCTGGATGCAAAACGGGTCGTGCAAGTCCAGCAAGCAATTAATAATAATTATGACGTACGTCAAGACTATTCACGATCGTTTTTCATCGTGGATCGTGTGTGACCTTGGCGGGACGTACGTCAGGCATGATGATGAGTAAGGTACTTAAGTGACAGCTTTGGTGTTTCAATTTTTTATAGTAACCGATAACTGCTTATCACCAGATGGGTTATGTGTTTCTCTGCAATTGTGTTAGTATAAAAAATTTAAGTGTTTATTTATTATACTTTATGTATTTGTCAGGTAATGACTTATAAAAACTATTAGCTACAAATACAATGATACGACATTTATTTATTTTGATCCAAAATCAAATGAAGGTTGATAGACGACACCTGCGAAGAGTTGCTCATGACCGGCTCTGATGTAGAACAAGAAAGGTTGATTCGCTCTGAACTCTATGGGTCCCATCTTCGCGATTAATTGAACTACTGTAACCATAAAGAAATACAAACATCAGTATTAGCCATAGGTAATTGTGCAATCTTCAGGATGGATCGCTCAGTTTTGCCTAAAGATAAAGATTTTGCTTACACAAGGTGTAAGAAACACCGTGCAGAATACTGAAATAGTGTATTCAGGTAATCATTCTGAGTCGAAAATCATTGGAATTTTCTGCCGAAAAATTCATTTTTTTTTTTAATTAACATTTTTTGGTTAAAATTATATCACAATGAGATTATAAACACAATATTTTACCGAAAAAATTTATAAATACTGCATAGGCCAAAAACTGCAATGTAATCAATCAAATAACATTTAAACATTTTAACGTTTAAGATCATTCACCGTTCTACACAAAAAGAATACCTACGTTTGTAACGTTTACATTGCATAGCCCAAAATGAAACTAATGACTATAAATCCTTAATCTCGCATTTTTATGATGAACCTACTTATGTATTGTGATAAGTATGCACAGAACAAGGTTTTTGTAAGTTTTTCGCGTAACTTACACGCTGTATACACCAGCGCATCTTTCACGCATTGCTAAGAACCCTGTTGTAGATGTAACCACGGTTTTCCTTAAAGAGCTGGTGCTGTTAGGTTGCATTTATCTAACAAAAGGGAGTTACTTCAATTGACTGGACTTATAAACTGATTTCACTCGGCTCCATGGTGCTCCAATTTACGTCATTTTCAACAATGTTTAATGTGAACTTCACGAGTCTTGTTGTATAACTCACAATATTTTATACCACCACACTAAAATCAGACGAGTTTTTTTGTTGAGAAATCGGTTTTTGATGAGCTGTCAGTCAGTCATCCCCGAAATGGATGATTTTTCATTTCTCGTAAATCATTAAAGTCGGAGTTTTCAAATGTGGCATCTAGTGTAGTTTAAAGGTCCTTACGGCGCATGCAATTTACATTTCAGTAGGTTTATCCAATTCTCAATCAGAGGGGGTCTGAAATTGGCTCGATATAGTTTGTGTAAATTCACTTGTATCTGGCTTGAAAACTGGTCTACGTACTCCCGTGCACCTAGATTCTGTTTAATAGGTACCAGTTATAGTAGTAGTATAGTAGTAGTAGTAATAGGTAGGTTCTGTTGAATAGATGGACTTAAGAAATTAAGAAGTCATTTAAATCAAAACTGAAATTCGATGTACATTTTTTAATAGTTTATTGAATTTTGATTAAAACTACTTGTTACAGTTACCTCTTTATTAATCTTCATAAACAATTGAAGGACAATTTACAATGCCACAAAATAACAGCTCATGCATAGCTCTGATGTAAAATAAGAAGGGATGATCAGCAATTAATCGGATACTAGAGTTCATACTAGAAGTCAGCACTATATTTATTGTAATAAATTTTATTATTTTAATCTTGTGCAGACAACGATAGATCACCGGTTTAAGCATTGGTATTGGATGTTAGCGGTTTGAGTTCAAACACGTGGTTACGTATTTATCACTTTTATTAAGAAAGTAACGTAGAGACGACCGATTGCGTTGTATGTTGATGTTGTATTATTTATTGAAAGCATTACACAAAAGGCATTATGGTCCTATACAAATGGATAACAAATATGATAATAACATAATTCTTATTAAGATAGGTTTACGGTAAGTGAATTGTATTTTTTGACAGTGCCATCTAGAAATGAATCACTGAACTGTAAAGCGTCCACAATGAGAGCAATTACCAATGCCAAAGAAGTCTCACTTAGCTTAGCCTAAATTAAATAACTTTTAGAAAGAATCATGACTACTGTGTTTCTGGGTTGTTTGTTGAAAATATACTGTAGATGACGTTTTAAATATATTTAAGATTTCTTTTGTTTCCATTAAGTTTTAAATTGGGATGTAGAATAGTACGTGTTTCTATCATTTCTACGTATTACTAGGAAATAGGTTTATTTGTTGACGACCCGTAAGTTTTGCGTCCGTTGTGCTTTTTTTATAATGTGTTTAATTACTTTTCTTATTCACTTGTTCACTAAAAAGGGAAGCGTTTTTAACTATTTTACCTACAAACTTTTAGCGGGTGGTCGAACACTCGAATAACTTTTCCACTTCAATTTTTTTTGGTTGCCACTTTCAAAAGCTTAGCTTAACCTGAAGTTACTAAAAGTAAATAATAAACTTAAAACATCGAAACCTAAAATAACTCTGATAATATGTTTGATGAATTTAGTGCAAATCATGGCTTACAAATGCCACAAAGCCTCATAATGGCTTCAACCAACAAGGAACAGCAAACCTCTTATGGAATCCGATTTTTACATAATGTACTAACCTAGTAAAAAAAAAAAAACAATATATAGATATTTCCATCGGTAAGTATATGTATAGAGTAACAGAGATTAAATACTTAGGCGTAATGGTTGACCAACGTCTTACCTGGCACGTTCATTCCGAAATGGTAATGGCTCGTATACGAAAGCTGATCTGGCTATTTAAGACTCTAAGACACGTCACTTCTAAGACCATGCTGACACAGATATATGTTTCCCTAGCCCAATCAATTCTTATATACTGTATACCCGTCTGGGGTGGAGCCACCAAGGTTAGGTTTCTTAATCTTGAGCGAGCACAGAGGTCCCTACTTAAAGTAATGCACTTTAAGCCCTATAGATACCCGACCAAGAGTCTATATCTAGACTGTGATCTTTTAACAGTAAGAAAGCTGTATATTTTACATGCCACGCTAAAATTACATAGAACTACCATATGATCCGCACATATTAAAAAAGAGACGTAAACATATGATATCTCATGTTAACTGTGTTAAAACCTCGTACGCTCAACGACAATTTACCTGGCTATCGTCCTTTTTATATAACCAATTAAATAAAATCTTAAATATTTATCCACTGACAAATCGGAACTGTAAAATATCTTTGACAGCTTGGCTTAAGAATCAGAGCTACGATGAGATTGAATCTCTACTGACACCCATCTCCTAAATGATCAAATTTAGTAAAAAGACATAAAAAAAGAAATAAGGATCTATATTATTTCTTTTTTTATGTCTTTTTACTAAATTTGATGAATTTAATATAAGTTATATTTGAATATATATGTATTTGTAAATGTGTGTATTTTGTTAGTATACATATACTATTGTATTTGAGATTATATATGGGCAAATACAAATTATAAACACTCCATGAAAACACAGTGGTCAGTTCCGAATTTTGCCGGGCTACCGATCCCAAGTATATTTACGTAGGGCTGGAGCTTAACAGCTACATTACACCAACCGCACACCACATTACACACACACCCAAACACAACACCTACACACACACACACCTAAACTTACAGACGTACACAAGGCATTAATAATTTGTTAGCCATATTATTAATAGGTTAGATACCTATTAAAATTATTAATTGTAATAAAGAAAAAAAAAAAATAATAAAATGTAATATAATTATAGAAGAACGGGGCCTCCTGACTCAAGTTTTTCCATACTTAAAAGGAGGCCTCAGCAATTTTGATATATGTCTAATAAGTTACTGAAATAAATATTTTCATTTTCATTTTCATGTATAAACAAAACAATTTGACATTCTTATCTATTTAATAAGTGTTATCGGCTATGGGAGGGATTTTAGTGATGGAAAAATGGGTGTACGATAAAGTTAGTTTGCTAAGGCCGATTTTGAATTCTGACAAGACTGTTACTTCATTGAGCTCATTATACTACCTTGTGGTACTTCATATCTGGTGCTAGGTTATCAATGATACACTCTTTAATTTTTACACAATTGTGTTACACAGTTTTTTTTCCAGTTTACATGTATTTTGTCTTTTATGATAAGATTTTTAATTTAATGGGGTAAAGTTAAAATAGTGTCAAAGGCCTTTGCAAAATCAAGAAAAATTGAAGCATTTATAATTGTGTATTTATTACCTTGATGTGGCCCAAGAACAACATGCGTCGAAGGATTTTGAGAGAGGACATTTGGCCAGCAGTGTTACAGATTAGGCTAAAAAAGTTCACCAAATTGTTTACTATAATGCAGTATCAATTTGGTAAGTAGAAGGTAATATCACTTTATCCACACCTTGTTTTTTTACCACTTCCAAGCATAATTTGAAGTAATTAATAAAATTTTGAAATTATTTATTAATTCGCATTAGTTCATGATCCTACTAATTGCTTTTAAATTCGTGGTTCGGCAAATTGGTGGGTAAATACATACTTTTAAATCAATTTCAATAATATTGTTTACCGTTAATTTGCACATAGACATTTGCGAACAAATTTGGACATTCCATCAATATTTCTAGATTCTTTATCCTTAGGTTTAATTAATATCAAAACTTTCCTTTAGGAAATATGAGTTGTGTTGGTAAATGTTGAAATAATAATTTTTTGTGCTTAAAATAATTGATTTAAAAAATAAATGTTTATTTTTCATTATTGACGGGGTCTAACATACGACGGATTCTAATATATGCTGTCTATACCTTTTTCACTAAGCTGGTGATTACGTGGTTATATGCATGTCCTCTATTATTATAATTAATGAATACACCTTTCTGTGTTTTTATTTCTCCAAAAATACAATCAAAATTTAATTGTTGCATATTGTAATAAAAACCATGCTTACCACTAACTGCTGCTGCTACCGTTCCCGTCTCAGTGACTTCTATAATTGCTCTTTGTACTGCATTTGAGATATGTACTTTATGACTTTTGACTATTTTGTCGATTCCTGATCGTTCTTGGACCAAAGAATGAAGGACGCCCATCTGTAATAATTTGGTTGATGAATTTGACTACTTCCTTGCTATCGCTAGGTTTAATGACATTGATATACGTAGGACGCTCCATAAGTTTTGTCGTATGCTAACTAGATATCATTATATTGTGATTTGGAGTCATATCCAAAAACTATAAGTAACATTTAAAAAACACATTCGTATAATTATTTTGTACAACTTTAACTTTAAGCGTGGCTTAACTAAACAAAATGAGAAAACGAATCGAGGAAATAAATAGCGCACGGAGGAAACTTATCCATCTCTATTGAATTCATTTGAGCAATCTTAACTTCGAGGATGATGCTAGGTCCGGCAGGCCGAGAGAAACGAAAAGAACGAATGGAGGGTACGAAAATTATTGAAGAAGGCCGATTTGTAATATATCAATACCCTCAAGGAAGAGATCGAGGAAACCCTCAAGTCAAGTGCACCAACTGTTAATGGGATTCTTCACAACTATTTGTAACTACGGAAACATTGTTAACTCTGGGTGCTTGATGACTGATCGTGTGTGACTGGGTCTCGTGATATGTAAAAAATATTTGGAGACGATCTAACTACGTGAACTCGATTGTTATATGTGATAAAACCTGGGTGTATTATTTAGACCTTCCTACTAAATCCCAGACTAAAGTGTGGGTATTTGAAAATTAACCACCACCGATTTCTGTGAAAATGTCCAAATCCATAAAGAAAATAATGGTTGCTGTATTTTTTACTAAGAGAGGAATATTGGCTATTGTTGTGCTTGATAAAGGGGAGACTGTTACTGCTAGATGGATGGATGGCTGGATGGATGGCTTATACAGAGGAATGTTTACCTCAAGTAAGAGTAAAGTTGCACATCGAGCTGGCAAAACTATAGACTATTTGCACTAAGTTGAAATGAAATTGCTAAGACACCTTTCTTATAGTCCGGATTTAGCGCCATGCGATTTTACACTATTCCCATATGAATGAACCGACTGAAGGGACGCAGGTTTTCGAGCGATGAGGATCTCATAGGAGATATGCAGCTGTGTTCTAGAGGGATACTGTAGCAATGTGTTCAGCACCTGGTTTACACGTATGAAAACCAGTGCTGTAACTGAAGAAACAGAACTTTGTTAACAGAAAGGTAGTGTCTTTTTCTTAGATAATTTATGTATAGCTTATAAATAGTTGAGTCAGTTTAAAATTGTTAGTAGCTGGGAACTTATCAGCGTCAAAGTCAAGTTCAAGACTGTTTTATTGTTTGTTGTTACTTTTCCAATACCTACTTATATCTACCTACTTATATATATTATGTTTTTAAACATCCATTTCTATTTTGCATTGTTTTTCTTTCTCCGAAACAAGTATTATACTTACCTTTCCATAATAACTTCTGAGGTCCATAGTCGTTTCTATCTTAAACTTAGGTATTGTCACGTCCACTTCTGCTGTTTTCATTTTCATTAATGCGGTATTCAGTAGTTCGTATGACACTTTTAACGTTCGTAACAAAATTGGTAAACCATTTTTTGCATTTGGCAGTACTATGATCATAGCTGATTCCTCTCCCTTGTATGGTAGCTCTATAACCTATAAATGTGCATGATGTTCGGTAAAGCTTATGACTTTGTATTATATTGCTTCAGTAACAGCGAAAGAATCCTGGATTTTATCAAAAGCTATTTGTACGTTTCATAGTAATCCAAAAAACGTAACAAATTTTGTACTTTTACTGATCTCTGCGACAACACTAGTTGATTAATTAATATAAAGAGAATAATAATTAAAGAAAAAAGAGAATGAAACTTTGTGGGATAAAGATATATTTTACTAAACCTGTGCATTTAAATTATCGCATTGAAAATAATTGAAACTTCCAGTTATGCTCATCATGGGAACACTGATAGCACCGCTTGGGGAATAAAATAAGCTGGGTCTGGCTGGACGAAATGGAACTTTCCAAGAACCCTAGAAAAAAATTGTTAATATTAACTTTATTATAATTATATCGTATGCTGATATGTATGTGATGTGTATCTGAAAATGGAGAACTTACTTAAATCATTGAAAGGGCTAATAATAATATAATATGACTCTAGCATGAGGTTACAAAAGATTTTTTGAAAAAAAACTATCCGTTTACAAGATATGACCGTTTGAATTTTCAGGTAACTTTACCTCCGTTTCCCATAAAAGCATGGAATGTGTTAAGTTAAAGATTTTAAATTGTACATATTTTTTTTATTTTGAAACTTTTCACTAAGAACTGAGAACATCCATAAAAACTGACTTAAAAAGTTTTCGGAGTTAGTTTCTATGGATTTTCTTAGTAACGGAATGAAAAATTCCGAAGTAAAAAATATGTACTATTTCACTCATAATTTTTTGCATTAATAATAATAGTGCTACTAACACACAAAAACAGTTAATCTATACTTTCATAATCAAATTTGTCACTTACTTACTTTGAAATATATAGCGTTGACCAAAAAAAGAGAAAGGGTCGGAGGTATATCATTTCTGTTCACCAATTTTTTAATCATATCATTCGTATGTTGTGCTACCTGTAACAAACCAATTGTAATTACTTAATAAGTATAAATAACTCTTTCTTGAACTTAGTAATAAGGGAACGTTAAATTGACGTCATACCTATAGCAGTGTAAAGCGGCAGTGAAAGATGATGTACACTGCTAACATCATCTTTCACTGCCGCTTTACACTGCTATAGGTATGACGTCAATTTAACGTTCCCTTTACGGTCTTATGCCACGCAAATTATCGGTCTATTTAAATTTATAAAACATTAGCTGCACCCCGCAGTTTCACCAGCGTAAGTCCCTCGTTAAGTTTTCTTAAATTTTCTAATTTTCAAGTCACAAATGTCTTTTTTTATTTACATATCTTTTCCTAATTATCTTCATCTGAATGATGAGTTGGAGTAATCTATATTTTTAATTTCTCAGGACGTTACCAAAATACGACAACTTTCTGCATAAAACTGTACTTACCCAATCATTAATTATATCAGCAACTTTATCTGGCTTTGTTACATCTATTAATTCAATTGCTGATCGAAATATATTTTCACTTTTTTTTTTGAATGTTGATAACAGCCTGAATCTCTTAGAAATGTAGATCCTACTAATGAGACTTATCTCGACACCTTTCAGAAATTCAATCTCGTTGAGTGTCTGCCTATAGGTGGTTGTTAACTGTGAAGAAATTATAAAATTGAATTCAATATAGTCTCTGCATCTTTCATACTAGTTGATCCGCGCAACTTCGTCTGCGTTTGTAAATTTTCCCCGTTTTTTTGTAACATTTTTCCTCCTTCTCCGCTTCTATTGATGTAGCGTGATATTATATAGCCTTTCTCTATAAATGGGCTATCCAATACTAAAATATTTTTTCAATTCAAACCAGTAGTTCCTGAGATTAGCGCGTTCAAACAAACAAACTCTTTAGCTTTATAATTTTAGTATAGATTTACATCAACTTTAGAGCTCCCCACCCGCCACCCATTATTGCTAACATTAACATTGATATGATTGTTCAGACATTTTGACATTCTCTATAATACCGAATGTTTACATATCGATTTCATTTTAAATTAGAAACTCAGTACACTATAAGGGTCCGTGTAAATTGGCCCTCACTTATTCATGTGAGGATACTATCCCACCAGATACTCTCACTCCGGTATAAGTGTATTTTTGGGAACACGCTTCCATGAATCTTTTTGTACTGGGTTAAAGGAAGGTATCATTCACGGTAGTTCGAAACTAGACGGTCTTTTCTCTAGTACTGGATTGCGATATACTAAATAATTTCATTAAAATATTACGTATTTATTCTGACTTGCCTCGTATGTATGCTTTAAACCAAGAGCAGCTAACAATTCCCTTCTCGATTCTGTTTTTTTACTGGCTCCAAGCAATAATTTGGCCAAGGGCATCATGGCTGAAATCGGTGAACATATCATATTTTGCTCTCCACTTCCTAATCCTAGTTCCTAAAACAATATGAAACATGTGTTTCTCAAATTAATATACCTCTAGTTGCATCCATCCTGTTGCAGAAATACTGTTTAAATGTTTATGAAGTTATTTATTTTAAATATATTTTACCTATTGCAAACTTAGGCAAGCTTCACCTAAACAACGCAAAATTGGATGGGACTTCTTTCAATGATGTTGTTAATGTATATTGTATAAAGGTTTATGATAAGGTAATGATGTACTTTAAGCAATGTGATTTTAGATTCCGTCTCAGTTGTAATTTACTATCTGATGTTGTATTAATTGAACTTAAATTTAGGGAGATAGGGCATAATATGTCCGTCTACCTACCTGAAGCAGTCTATCGACCACACAAAAGAACGCATTAAGAAACGCTACTAACATATTGAAGTTTTGTTCTACTAGTCGGTAAAGTCTAATAAGTTCAATTTGAGACGTTACGTTTGCCAAAGTCAGTGTGCCACCCAGTGATGTAAGCGATTATTTGGTATCCGCTTGCTATCACCCATCTTACTAGTTTTACCAAATATTATACGATGAGATATCGCAAAAACATATTAAAAAAAGCAGTTTGCTGAACTCAACCATTCCGTAGGAAGCCGACCACCGCGCGACATGGTAGCTCGCAGAGCTACCGGCGGCCGGCCAGCGCCCTCCCCCCTCAGGACCACCCGCCGTGCACATCATTAATGCGCGCGTGGTACCTGATCATTATTTTGTTGCGGATTTATTTTAAAACTATGATATCTCCTAAGATATTCATTGAAATCAAATGATGTCCAGGGTAATTTTGTTCAAAATTAAATATTTATGATGAATAACGTATTTATTTGGATAAGGAGTAATATAATGTTTATAAAAACACCTTCGCAAGTAATGCATTATTTTAGAACAAATTTGACTACCATAAAAAAGTTTATAGTGAGTGAACCTTAAAAAAAAAGTCCACGACAGCATGTGCATATAATTTTTCCCGTTTTTGTTGATGAACATGAACATTTTCATTGATGCTCCGTTCCTGTTTGTCGTAGGGTTAGGTTATATAACCTGCCTTCCTCGATACATGGACTATCTAACACAAAAATAATTTTTCTATTCAAACCAGTACATTCTGAGATCAGCGCGTTCAATCAAACAAACTCTTCAGCTTTATAATATATCAGTATAAAATAGTATAGATTACATGGTACTTAGAAAAGGAATAGATAGTGATGGGTGATAATTAGAACAATGATCAGTATAATTATATATATGTACACATACCACGGCAAATAATTTCCTGATGTTGCCTCTAAAGTCTAATGTGGTCTCAACATGGGTTATATAACTAGGATCTTCAGCACTACTACTATTGCTTAAATCCTCGTCAGAATCATAATCAAGTTTGTCACATCCTGCTAGAGTTATGAAAAGAACTGCAAACAAAAAACAAAATAAATAACATTTTCACCTTAGCCGCACGTATTAAAATCAATCATTTAGGTGCACCCTGGGCAACAGAATTAGCAACATCTCACTTTTTCTTCTATGAGGTTAATTTTGTTGCGATTGGACTGCTTAGTTCTCCGCATGTGCCTTTTATCAATGTAAAGTATAGTGAAGTTAATGTGATGAGGGCGTGTAGGGTTTCAGTTTATGGGGTCTTTTCGGAGGTCTACACGGCCTGGCACAGACTCCCTTTGCCAAACCCAGGCTAGAAGCAAGAAAAATATGAAGCAGCATCAATGAACAAGCTGTCTAATGAATAACGAATCCTACAAAATGACAATTCAACAAAATTCTATAAAATTCGGTTTAAGACAGTCGATGGGTTTCATCTGGTCAATCTCTCTCTTACGTCAACGAATGGTTTTTAACTGCGAGGAAGAACTCTTGAATAAATAAGGTAAAGGTTTGCTTGTTATCGGCATATTAGATTACAAAAGGCAACGAGTTTTCGTGTCGGATTTAATGATCCAGATGAACGAGAATGCCATTGCGTGACTTACGCTGAAGCTGAAGAAAATAAACATATTTTGATATTAAGAATATTACTTACAAATTATAGAAAGCCTCATAATTTTAATATACTAAAACCAAATCATCCGTATGCAGCGTTTACTAAACGGTAATTGAAAAGATAAAATAAATCTCTGTAATAACGAAGCAGCGACGAGCAGTGTCATCGATGACCTTTTATTGATTACGCGTTTTCATAATTCATTCGCCTTGGTTATTAAAAAGACATACGCGCGGTGGAACTAAATTGTAATCATTTTTTACCGTAGTTTTTAATCTTACATTTGGAAGACATGGATTTGTTAAAAGAAATTATCACGCTGTGGATTGAGTAGATGTGTACCCACAACGCTACACCAGATTTTGTTAAGATAATTTGTGCTAGTGTCCACCTAGCACATCTTTAGAAGTTAATAGTGTTGCATTTTACAGTCTAAAGAGGCAATATTTTTGGCTTTAGAAATGATACAGTTGCTCCCACCTAATTTGGGGGTTAGCAGGGTGAACATAACACGTAAGTGATACCCCCGTTTTTGTTGCTAAGACTCCAAATTAGTTATGATACGAAAATAGAAAGTATCGAAGGAGTTGTGACCAGACCAGCCACGTTTTACCAACTCTACCTTCTTCTACCAGGAGCAAAATATGACTATAAATAAGTAGTGTTTTTAGTAATTGAATAGAAAGAAAGTTACACATTACAACTTGTCAACAATGCCAAAATGCAAGGTCAATATTTTTTCATACCAAAGAGGTGTAAAGACAGACAGCTCTTAAGTCTGATGATAAGCTGTTACTGTGGCCAATAGACGTGCAACATTAGGAATGAAAGTCATGTCTGATTATACACAACACGATCACTCTCTTAACTAGCTTTCATCAGTTCCTTGGGAGTTCCATAGAAGAGGGGCTCGAATGGTGTTTCAAGTCATTATACCCATTGGAAAATGCATACCATTAAAAGTCGTATAAAAATCATCATCATCCCTTAATTTTCCACCCTTAGAGGTGAAATATTTTCTTCAAATTTAAATGGTGGTCCCAATCCAGCCCCTCTTCTATGGAACTCCCTTGAGTACAAACAATACAATTAAAAAAAGTGTTTTTAAAATCGTTTAACAAATGGCGATAGCGCGTAACATACACACTAAAAAAGAAGTCTTTTTGAAGTCGGTGTAAAATTCACGATAACCTCAATAATGATATTTTTTTTTAGTCATTTAGAAATAATGTAAATGGTTCAAATAACGATTATCCCAGACATAACTGCTTTTCCTCGTATGTATAAAGAACTCTTTAAAAGTTTGAGCGTTCGGAGCATGCGCAGAAAGCGTGTTTGGAGGTGGAAGCGTTCTCATTCATTCCCTAAATCCCAGTTAAATATTGTTTGTCGTGAAGCAAGCACTTACCCCAACGTTCCCGCAAAACCGTAAACTTTTACGACTCCAAGCAATTATATAGTTCGATTTCGAAAATTCGAATTTAGATTTTGAAATCTAAGTGACATGGATTAACTTGTTTAGGATTGTTTTGACACATTCTAAATTTAAAACTTTAGTGTAAAATGTGATTTATATATTTTCAACAGTAATGGAACAGGATGTTCTAGAAAATTCAGTTGTTTCTTTAAATAATTGTCATAAATTTAAGTTTATAAATGGATGTGAAGATTTGGACTTACGTGTTTATACTGCAATTCCAATTGGCTTTTTATGTGAAGGGACAAAGTGCAGTAAAAAGTAAGTACCCATATTTTTTATTGTCTATGGCACTAAGTGTTTTCCAATTATATTGTATTATAATGCGTAATTGTATATTTGGCTCAATTTAATAATCACTTTAGACATTAGAAAATTATTATTTAAATACAATCCGCAAATAAACTTTGATATAAATTTTTTTTTTGAAAAAAAATGAGTTCTTTTCATTTCGATCTTTACATAAACCTATATAGGTAAATTTAAAAAGCAAAAACCTAACTAAATATGAAGTTTGATTCAAATCGTAACGGTCGTTTCTGAGATACACGAAATCAATTTAATACAAATATATTTACAAGAATTGCTCGTTTAGAGTTATTAGACAGATTTTAGATAAGTTATTTATTTATCTCAGAAAATTTAATGAGTCACTAATATAAAAAAATCTGTAACTCTTTATATCATATATATAGAATACCATAAAAGTTTTATATGCAACATAGCCAGCACTCGTTCTACCTCATGGTAAGCGGTTATCGGACCCTGTGAATACTCGCAATGTCCGTTTTGACATTCGCAAAGTCTCTTGAAGCTAATGTACTCATCGATGGAAGTATTGTAATTTCTACGGACTGGTAGCAACCTTAAAAAGCAGTACTCCTTAATCGTTGTCTTCTGAAAGATAATTAAAGGTTGATAGAACATTTTAATTCTGCAGGTCCTGCACAATTTCACAATTAAGACTTTCTATCAACTACACAATTAAAACTTTCTATCAACAGTACAATTCTAACAACAGTTCTAGGTAGTCACAGTCTATTTGTAAACATATTAAAACTATTGACATTGAATCACAATCTCGTATACTATTTGAGGTAAATCAATATCTTGGATCTATTGATGAGTCATTCATATTTAGTTTTTGCACTGATTCTTGCCACAAGTAGACTGATGTTAACTCAGCGTTGTGACCGTAATCGGTTGTTTTGTCAACTAGATTTGCCTGGATGGCTAGTGTATTATCGTTTATTTCAAAATAAGGCACTAAATACGATTTTATGATGACGTATATAATTGCGACGCCGATAACATTTACTTAGGCTTAAGAAATCCAAGGTATTTATTTCATCAAATGGTATACGCAACTAATACCCCTAAGCCTTTTTCGTTGTATACTGTTTGATTTAAAAAATAACGTTATAGAAGAATAATATTAATTTTAGATTCTCATCGTCGATCAGATGATACCATAAACTCAGACATCAAAGATGACAAACCACTAGAGCTGCTAGCAAACCAACAAACAAGTCAAGAAAGAGATTACTTCTTACCTCCAGTATTTACAAATCACGAAGAAATTGAAGACGATGAAGAAGATGATGAAACAGCTTATCTAGACTATGACTATGATGGCAAAGATTCTAATTACAAAGATTCTCCAGATTTGGTAACAGTTCGTAGCGATACCCATGATGTTTCTTTGGTAGATGATAAGATACCGCTACACACAGCCAAAGACAATTTGCCAATATTTCTTTTGGAGCCTGAAAACACTTACGTGGTTAAAAATAAACCAGCTATATTAAAATGTAGAGCAGCTAATGCTTTAAAAGTAAGTGATTTTAAATAAAACTGTTATTTTTATTGCCAGAATATATCTTGGCGATTACTTAATTGAATGTAGAAGTATAGGGTTTTTATCTGTAACTAGTCTTAAGTAAATAATAGTCTTAATTAAATGTAAGAGTGCGTTAATAGTTCATTGCTGAATTTACTGCCGAGTTATGACCCAATGTTTAGATTTCAGTCTAATGTTGATTTTAATGTCGTAAGAGCTCAATACTCGATTATAATATATTAGTTGTTCTTCCAACTTATACATAAAGAACAGTTTCTTAAAGAATAGAAATAATTACCTTTGTTTTTATGATCAGTAAAATATACACGAAGGTAATGTATGCATATCGAAGTTTCAAATGCATTCAAATTGATCGAAATATAATTAGCTTTTTTATAATCAGATTACAAGAAAAGATAGCATAGCTTAGGTGGTTACCTTGCATTGTGGGCTCGTTAGCTCTCTGTACGCTTAGGATAGAAGTCAAACTCGTGACAGACCTTTATCGACTGAATACTCTGTTGATCGAGCTACGGTAGCCTCATGCAAGAATACACATGCATTAAGACATTATGATGTCTTAATGCTGTCTTCTTGCATGAGTATCGTACCTACACGAAGGAGACGTTACAGATACATCTTTCATATCATCTAAACTTTACCCATATGACAAATATAGTAAGTTTGATGTTGTAAATTAATATTTTTTCGGCGAAATGGGTCAACGGGTACATCTCTAGAAAAAAAAAAATTGACCTAGACCTATCTCCGAAGGGTAGGCAGAGGCTTATTTTATATTGAAAGGAAAAGGTGGGTAAGAAGGGAAGGAAAGGGATACTTCTTATACAGATGGGTACCGAAGTCCGAACTCTCTAAAGGAGTTACACAGATCTGTTTTGTCTCTTTCTTTAGGACTGTTTCAGAGAGTTTAGCTATATGCCTTGTCATAGTGAAAGATATATTCAATAATTATCTTTTTTTATGGTATAAGGGGCAACGAGCAGATGGGTCACCTGTTAGTAAATGACTACCGTGGCCTATGGGCACCTGCAACTCAAGAGTCACAAGTGCGTTGCCGGCCTTTAAGGTGGGAGTAGGGGAAACGGGGGGAGGGAGAGGGGGGAGAGGGAAGGGTTAGGACCTCCGGTAATCTCACTCACTCGGCGAAAAGCAATGCAAGCATTGCTTCACTGCCGGGTTTCTGTGAGGCCGTGGTATCAGTCTGGTCGAACCGGCTTATACGTGCCAAAGCATAGCTCTCCCATGATTAAAATCTGTTGCCTGTTTATTACGACATTATAGTAAAAATTACTCCATTTCTGCCTTAAGATACACATTTTCTTAAGTCTATTTCGCTTTCTTACATTTTTAACTAACTTTGGCAGGTATACGCTGTAGCTAATTTACATACGGAAATTAGTATCGCGTGTGTTACATATCAAAATATATTTTGTTTTTCATATATTTGTTTATTCATAACGAATGTTATGTTAACGAATAGAGTTAGATATACTTTAAGAAGTATAGCATAGGGCTTATAGGTATGATTGTCAAGTCCTTGGTATATTCTCGAGTCATTTAAATTCTTTTTTGTCGGAAATTATTAGAACTTAATATACGGTAATGGGCTCACCCTTCTAGTATATTTCTGATTACCACTTCAGGATTATAGAGGGGTGCAAATATAACGAAAAAAAAATAGAACATAATTGGGTGAAATTCGATCGCGTCTGACCTACATTTAACTAGAGTCCTGTTCTAATCCTTATCTAATCCAATTAAGATGGTATTAGGGGTAACGATCAAGTTTAAGTCAAAGAAGTCGATTACAACTTTCTTCGGAGAAGTTTTTTGGGCTTGATCGTGGAGTAGATATTTTTAAAAATACTGAATAAATTCCTAGTAAGAGTTAAGGAACTACGAAGAAACCATAGAAAATACATAGACCGAATTGTTTAGACGTGCGTTGATGGAAAATTTATTCATCATGGTAACATATGTAATAAAAATAAATATCAGTAAAATATTAGGTATTTGTATGCCTTAATACTATTAAGGTTGTAAACTTCTTTTAATATCATTAGTGTTACAACAAAGATATTATTCTGTAATTTTTTACCTTTTTTTCTCATTTTCGCACATTAGTTAATTTTTTTATATCTTGAACTTTACACATATAATGAAATTGATGGACACGAAGTATACTCGGGCTCAAAACAAATATCTGTATCTTATTCATCTAATAAATCTCGGGCCGAACCTACAACACTTGTGTCAGTGGCAGCAAGGTGACCACTTAAACGATGATATAATTCCTGCAATTCTTGACAGAAAAGAAAAACTTTACTGTCGATCTATTTCAGATTTAAGTACCTACCTTATCGTTACATGTATTTTGCCAATAATAAGCGTCGAGAGCTAGGCTAGGCCTCTAATATATTCATGACTCACCTTGTCCATCCTAGTCACACTATCACTAGTCACATCCATCTCAACACTCGCATTTCAGCTACGTGAAGGCGTCTGTCATTCGTTCTCTTGAGTTAGAATGTGACATGGTTTATTAAATTTTCACAATTACAAAAAAAAACATTTTGTTTTGTTTCGTTTCATTTCATTTCGTTTCGTTTCGTTTCAGTTTATTTCATACTATAATACCCACTGTTGTATTATGTATGAGAAAACTAACCTTATAATATTTTATACAAAGGTATTTTTCAAATGCAACGGTGTTCAGACTCAAGCGTTGAATTTCGAGTTTGTGGACCCTCAAACGGGGGTCCGCATTATCGAAGGGGAGTGCAAAGTGACGAGGGAGAATGTTGAGGAGTACTTCGGGAGTGACAAGTATCAATGCTCATGTTTTGCATGGACAAGCCGAGGACATATACGAAGTCAACCTGCGACTATTGAATTGGCTTGTAAGTACATTTTGAAATGTATTTTAAAATTCACAATAGGTAGAACTTACTAGATTACTCAGTGGGTAGGAAACAATGATTTCATGGAATATGTGATAAAATTACCTCTAAACAAGAAAAAAATGTCTAAAAATAGAAAAAACCCACTGTAAAGTATCTGAAAATATATACTTTCTTTCTTCTAAACTTCTTTCTGAAGTAAAAAATATATTTAAGTATAGTAAATGTATTCATGTACACTGAATATTTTATTTATTAAACTCATAAGAAGAGTTTAATATTTCTGAAAACAGCGCATGATCTCATCTTCATCTGAATATTTCATTTTAATCTACACAGAACAGAAGTGCGTAGCATGCATATGGAATGATTCATTTACGATGTTATTTCACAACAAACATTATACTGAAGCTCGCACGAATCATGACATGATAATTCTATTATATACTATTTAAATATAGATTTATAAATCAATTAAGTCTATTGGCATAAAAATATGATTAATAACGAATTTATAGACAAAACTAACCAATCGATATAACCAATCTTTGAAGCGCCGGTACCATAATATGCCGTGTCAGTCTAGTTTGAATCTTACTCAACATACTATGACATGACCCAGAACTCCTAACAAGGAAAGTTTAATTTTTATTAAAATACAAAAGCAATGCATGACGTACGCCACTATTAGCTTTTTATTAAAAAAAAAATATGTTAATTTGTGTGATCCCACATGAATACATGATGCATCGTGATGTGCTACATACATAAATAAGTCTGGAACAAGCTTTTCAAAAATAGACCAAAAAGGATTTCGAATAGAAGCGTAGTATAGTATGCCTATTAGAGCAATATGCTGTTTTGATATTTATACAACTAACGATAAAAACAGTATATTATTATAGACAGCAAAAAATCCAATAATTTGTTTTTTCTAGATATAAAGAAACATTTCTCAGTAGCCCCTCAGTCGCAGCTTGCTAAACAGTATACATCAGTCACGTTCCGCTGCGAACCGCCTCCAGCTGCCCCGTTCGTAGAAATATACTGGCTGAAGAATGGGGCCCCAGTTGCCACCGATGACAATGTACAGGTCTCCAAAGAAGGAGATTTGTTTATTAAGCAAGCTACGTTATTGGTGAGTTCCTTACATATTATTGTTTATTATATATTGTCCTTATTTTGTCTATAATGATTTCATATTCATATGAGGGGCTCATGGTTAAGTTTTAACCGAGTAGGTTAGCACATTGCAAGGTTAAGTAATACTAGCCAGGTCAGTTTTAGGACGAGTGACCATTCTTAACACATTAAGACACCTCCGTGCCTCGGAGAGCATGTTAAACCGTCGGTCCCGGTTGCCATACAAACATCTGTTGCGGCATTCGTTACGGGTAATAGGAGCCTAAAAAAAAGTACGACAACGACAGTTAGACCAGCTAAATACAGAACTTCAATATCGCCTAGTATTTGGATTGTGGAGGTTTGATGGAAGTCTAATATAGAAGTTCGACCGTATCGTAGTTAGACTGAAAGCCGACCCCAACTTAGTTGGGAAAAGGCTCGGGGGATGGAATAATTTCATATTCTACTAGGCGTTACGACCCAGTTCCAGGTCAAGTTTTCTGCAAATAATTCACGAACTTTTAACTTCGAAGAAAGATACAGTTTGTATGACTGTTATGAAAACCTCAGAGCATCCTTAGAAAGCACCTAAACGGAACCGATTAAATAATACTTCGTGTAGTGAAGCAAGAATCTCCACTAAAACTGAAATATTAATTGTGAAACGTGATCAAATATGAATCTCATACAAACAGTTTCAAGACTCAACTTTATTTATTTACTTGGTTTTCTACACAAACTAGTGAAATCTCATTGACATCTACGTAATTAAGAGTTGATAGAAGAAAAACTTACACAAAACGCTATTAGACTGCAAAATCATATGAGTTCCTCTTTCCTTAACTACAAATTTGTACATTCTGTACAAATTTGTATAAAATAATGAGTTATGACGTCATATCTAAATATTGTCAAAACATGGACTTTTAATATTTGGTTTAACAATTAAAAATTATTAGAAACTTAAAAACAGTAACGAATATAGTTTTTCAGAGTCTTATGTCTTAATTTCATGAGGCCTGTTAAACAATTTATTTTAACCAGAAGAAAATACCCTATTGGGAAAAACTTTGCATCAGTCTACCATTCACTTCTTGCTGATCAATAAAAAAAACAAAAAAAGCTTCTTGAAAGAGATGTTACAATGGAATAAAAGGACTGTTTAAAATATTTATCTTAAACTGTACCTCATAGAGAATCTGATTCTAGTAAATTTTCGACTCGGTTTTGTAGATTACTATATGATACGTATAATGAGTAGATAATATGTCGTACAGCTAGATCTAAACAGGTATTATCCCAAAAAAGCACTTTCTTCATTTACTTCTTTCAGAAAAGGCGAAAAACTAATTACTGTTTGTGTAGATATATGATTTTTATATGCAGCTAAAAGAAAATATTGTGAAAATCTTGTGTTTTAATAATGTTTTTGGGCTTTGATTTTTGTAGTTATTTCTACATGCTTAACAATGTGTATATACGAGTATTTGGTTTTTTTTTTTGTGGAACCGTGTTGGTGAATCTTGCGTCCAGTGTCGAGTGTCGGTGATATTTTTAAATCTGTTTTATTGGTCGGTAGATATTGAGATAAGGAATTCGATGGTGTCATAACCCAAAAAAATTGTTTTTGAGTTAGCTCTCTTTAAATCTAGGTGTGCGATGTAATAACTTGTGTTTTCGAAGAGTTTACTTTAAGATCATGACTTTTACGCCATGAACCTTCTTAGCCATGTTGATACCTTAGAAACTTTACGTTGGAAGCTTGTAGAAAAAAGATAGGGTTTCTAATATTTTCTGAGGTTGAAGTAGATGAAACATTGTCCTACGTAGCAGAAGTAGATCCAAGTGTTTTATCAATAGTGCGAGTATATTAGGTATATTATCAGTGACCATACAGCATAATCCATCACTGTTGGCATATTATATTACTCGGTCACTCAGTATAGTAATATGGAAGCCTAGAATGAGACAAGATACAACTTGTTTCAAATACAAAATATGTGTAAACCGTTTTTAGTAGAAATACAGTTGAATTCCTAACTAAAATACAGAAGTGTATTTCCTAAACAGTTTATTTCGAAAATGGAGTAGAAAATAGTCGAGACATATTTGAATAGCGAAACAATTTCCAGGACATGGCGAACTACACATGCGTCGCTGAGAATTTAGCTGGCAAGAGAATGTCCGAGCCGGCGCTCCTGACTGTATTCGGTTTGTTACCCTTGTACTTATAAATTATATTTTGTTACATAAATAGGATCCAGTTAAGTTTTATCACCTTATATTTCGATAAAAATATTAGATTCTATTTATCTAGGGATATAAATCGTTATATAAATAATAATATCTTACAGAAAGAGTAGATCGCATGAATTACGTAAAGCGTTTAGAATAATAGGTAAATTCGTGACTTCGAATGTGTTAACACCGATGCATGCATCCATCGGTGCAACTTGGTCGAAACTTCGGACGAACAGTACGGTAACGTAGTTCATATTATTCGGCTACACTTTCATTTTGGCACGTCAGCCTCCTCTTTTTTTTATGATATAGGGGTCAAACGAGCAGACGGGTCACCTGATGGTAAATTACTACCGCCGCCCGCCAGCACCTGTAACTCAAGAGTCACAAGTGCGTTGCCACCCTATAAGGTGGGAAGGGGGGAGAGGGGAGAAGAGCGGGAAGAGGGGAGAGGGGGATTAGAGGGGAGGAGAGGGGGAAAGGGGAGGGATGGGAATAGTGAAGAGGGAAGGGTTAGGGCCCCCGGTAACCTCACTCACGCGGCGAAAAGCAATTCATCATCGCTTCACTGCCGGTTTTCTGTGAGGCCGTGGTATCACTCCGGTCGAGCTGGCCCATACGTGCCGAAGCATGGCTCTCGCACGAACAAATTTCACAATATTGTTTCTGTATTAAAAGTCACGAATTAACAGGGTTGTAAAGGGGTGTTGGATACATATATGCTTTGATTGACAAACGTTTTGATCGACAAAATCAATTGCCAATTGTTCCGTACTGCTACAATAAACATTCAAGTCGTCGGTAAACTGATACCGTAGTTTGAAAGCGTTAAGCTTAACCTCAAATATGAAATAAAATAAAAGTAAATAAATCTCAGTAAGAAAACTATATAAATAAAAATAGTAGTGTTTTTTCTGAAAAATATCTAATTGTTAACTTTATATAAATTAGCATTTGTGTTATTACCATTCCTCTTAGTAAATGGTGGATGGAGCACCTGGTCGGCTTGGATCGATTGCTACTGCAATGATGAAGGAAGAGAGGGTCCCTCAGGGAGGAAGAGAGAGAGGACATGTACGGCGCCTAGACCTCTTAACGGAGGGCAGCCGTGTGTAGGGCCTAATGTACAGAAGACTCATGACTGTTTGGACTGTGATTTAGGTAAGTTAGAATTCATGTAGTGATAAGTTCTGATAAAAAGATGAATTTGGTATATTGTCTTTAATTTTTCTACATATTTTATTATTTCTAATTCCAGCAAAGTTATGTTTACTGGTACTTAACTAGTATAGAGGGGACATTAACATAGAACTATCATTATAATTGATTGTATTGTATACTAGAAACTAGAAATATAATGAAAAATTTAAAAGTACTAGAATATTTCGATAAGTATGTAGCTTACCCCATTAAAAAACAATATAAATTTTCGATGTGTAGTTTTAATAATAAATCGGGTCACTGAAAAAGAACCTTTTGTTCAGTAGGTGAAAGAGTTAGATGCCTGTAAAGTTTTTTGCCTCTTTCACTAGATATTTAATTTCTATTTAAGGCTTACGCATAAAACTGGTTGTAGACTTCACGCTCATTACACGATGGTAGAAAATCTTTAATTGCTTTACGCATAGATGTTGGGTTCTTAAACAGAGACTGTGATTGCACCAATTGATATACATCCAAGTTTGTTTTGGTTAACATTATGTATTAACATAATGTTTGTAGTAGACCAGTATTAACTGGTCTACTACAAACTAAAAGAAAGATAAAAAGATAAAGCATTTATTCATACCCCGCACCGTTACAAATACATAGAAAATGTTACATAAATAAATATAGAAGAAACAGCGAGGTTGTTAAAGGTCCATATTTCAGCATATCGTAAACAAGTACATATGCCATGTCTGATGGTAAGCAGTTATTGGTTCACTCTTCACCCTTACCTTGGAGTTCTGTAATAGTACTAGTACAGAAGATCCACTAACTAAAATCATTTAAAGAAAAAGTGACTCTTGGTACGACACAATAAAGAGCAATTCAGCTCGCACAAAGCTAATCACGTGCAGTTATATTCACCTAGAAGATGCCTCTCTTTCTATCGTGTAACTCTTATCTCTTTTGACAACGTTAAGGTTACATTTCTTTGCGAAGAGTGAAAAATGTGAGTGCAACCGAATATGATGCCATATGCTTTGTCTTAAGTATAGTAAGTAATATCTATCGGACCAGCGATGCGATGTGAGTATCATGCAACCCGGCCCGCGCGGGATCCCACTGAGTTAGTCCGACCCGTCGATGTCGTCACGTACTTATAGCTTCATACCTACAGTGCGGAGTGGACCTGCCACATCCGTTTACATTTGTCTATTTATTCACAAACGATGATTCATTTTTTATTTAGATGACCTAGAAGAACTCGCCGATGAATCACCGGATATGTTATTAGGTGAGTCACTTGTAGTTTTATTGTACTTTCTAAAATTGTATCTCAGTATTTACCTATGCAACCTATCACTAAATTCAGTTCGAATATTGAAGTCACAACATTTAAAAACGTTGTGACTTCAAAATTCAAACATATATACTCCCGAATCATTCGCATATTTGACAATAGTTCCAATTTCTATAAATACTTTTTGACGACAACAAATTCTGATCTTGATGGCTGGTTTTATGCTGAGTCATTTCAAATATTATCGTTGATGAAATCAGAAGACATGATAAGATCTATTTTATTTCAAATCAAGATACTTTTTAATTGGATTGATGGTATTAAAAATGTAACAGTTATAAGTCCTATGAAAAGATTGACTCTTTTAGAATCTAGGCGCACGGTAGTGCACGGGTAAGTTTGCGAGCCCAAAGCACTCCAATGCTATATTTACACGAAACATTGTGAACCATAAACCCATTGGAATGAAATTTTGTGTACCCCGTCATGGCTTTCTTACTACACCATATCCTAAATTAAAATATTCCAACTTTAATACTTTATGATTAATAAATGAGTTTTTTTTAATAAAGTAGCTAGTAACTAAAAAAAATAGTTAGCTGTGCAACAAAAGTTTATATTGAACCACTTTACTGATTTGTTTCCTTTTTTACTGACAAAGAACTTTCCCTTACGTTCGCATACATGGTTTTGATTTGATCTTACACGAATAAATTCTTCCAGTTGCCTTATGAAAAGTGTAGCCTAACCTCTGACAAATTGTAGGTCGCTGGTCACAATGGTCAGAATGGTCACGGTGTGACTCCGACTGCCTACGTAGTAGAAGGAGAAGATGCCTTACCATCACTGTGTGCCGAGGCACTGATCATCAAATTACGCAGTGTCCCCTCTGTGTGAGAACATCCAAGTCTGATATCACTGATGGTACGGTTAGCTACTACTACATCATTTCTGTTGATTTATTGTATTTTGAAACAAAATAATATTTTCGCTATTGCAGTTAGATGTTTTGTGGTCACGGCCTCTTTTCTATGACCACTTGTATATCTTCCACAGGTTCCTCGTACTGGCCTGTTTTCATAGCGTTGACGGTAGCTTTTCTTATATTTATTGTTGTAATTATACTGGGGATTAAATACATCAAGGTCAAAATGAATGAAACTTCACCGTACGTGAAACCACCAACTGGTAAGATATTTCTTGATTAATTACATATAGGTCTACGTGCTATAGCTTATGTATGTATGTACATATGTTCCTGATTGCCATATATTTAACCAAATTCTAATCACCAGGACTACACAGTATTTCTCAGGGAAAAACCTAGACAAACCCTGAAAATCGTACCCAGAAGCTTAATCGCAAGCTAAGCACTGAAGTTTTTAAAGAGACTGAATTAAATTCTTGGCAGATAGGTGTTCACAATTAATCTGTTCCTATGATATGACTATTGAACAAATTAAAGTTGTCAAAACTATGTATTAATTATATTAAATTAAACAGGGGTAATTGAAAATCATTCACGATGTAGTTTGTCAAGACATCATAATTTTTATACTTCAACTCTATCCAAACCGGGTCGTACATTACATATATAAATGTGTTTTATTCATCGTATACATCGTATTCAAGGTTTGTTTTCTAACAGGTTCAAATTACTTTGGGAATGTTATAAAAAGGACGTTAACTAACCAACCAGATCTCACAATACACGAAGAATTTCAGACTATAGATTCTAGAAGAACGCATAGGCACATGAGCACGTCGACAAGGCACGAGCATTTATATGAAGTACCACAACTAGCTAATAGGTAAGTCAACTTTACTGTTACTTGCAGTTACACCTACAGCTGAATTTAATTTGCGACATACATCTGAGCATGTTATTACTTAACACCTTTTTCTTTTTAAAAGGCAACTCCCGGTTTATAAATATTCCTGTATCGCGGGGGGCTTTTCAAACAATATTTTTTTTTATACAACGCAGTGTGCGTAGGAACAGCCAGACCTGGAACAACTATTTGTACACAACACTCGGCCCAGCGTAGTGGCATGGCGACCACTTAAACCATATCGCCATCCGTGCATTCTGTAATAATTGAGATAAGAAACCCACTACGTACTTTATAGTACTCCCGGATCTTTAGTGACAGAAACTGTGTCTATTGCCTTTAACGTCAATAATTAATAGACATTGGAACGATTACCGCTCAGTGGGAATATGTATTTATATGGCAATAAGGTCTAGGTGTATAATTTTTCTTCAGGTTTTTTTTAATGTTCCAAATCTAAACCACTTGTGACATAACGTACGCGTGGTTTTTGTTCGATTCCAATATAGCCACTTCACTGTGCACACTACAAAACCATTCACATTATTTTTTTTTACATAAAAAATAATAATAATGTTATGTACTGACAATTTTTAAACAATATTTTTTATTACAGCTACATCTCACCAATAGACCAAGAGGTAAGAACCGAAAGACATGGAAGTGACAGGAATTACGCTTGCAAGGGCAGCGTAGAGTCAGACCGATCTGATTCCAGTTGCTTTTTAAGCTGTGAGTTCACAAATATGCACATTAATGAGGCATGTGATTGCAATTTAAAAAAATACGTATAGAATGAGCAAATTCTGTGAAATCTCCATGAATATGTTATTTATTTTTTCAGTAATTAAGAAAATAAACGCCTAAAGAGATCTGTCAAACATTTTGATAAGACAATGTTTAAAAACTTCAATGTTCTTCTTCTTGTAATCAAATGGCTCTATGCTTTACACGGCTTTATGAAGCTTATATTTACAGCTTCTTAACTCCACTCTAAGACCTTTTTTCCTTTTCAGCCGGTTCGTCGTATGGTAATGAAAGTGTAGAAATGTCACCATCTCTAAAAAATAATGCATCTATAGATTCAAAAATTTTCACAAAATATTTGGATGTAGCTACTTCCAAAATAGTTTCATCAGATGGCGACTGGTTGAATTTGAATAAATGTGGAGTAAGCTTGTTCATACCCGACGGAGTTGTCGAAAAGGGTGAAGAGTTATTTACAATTGAGGTCGCAGACGACGACTGGCATAGGCCTATGCTTCAGGAAGGTAACGCCGATTTTAGATAAACATTTTGACCTTTATTTACTTGTATATTTTATATAAGTTATATATGTTTCTATTTTTGTTTAACGTTATTCGGATCAACCATATGATGTGGTTTTATGTTTGGCCTTTTAGTTAACGATATTGACTAAATAACCCTATGGTGAAAGTTTTGAGCTATCTGTCATGTATACATAAAACTCCAAGTTCCTTACAGTCAAGTAAGTAACAAATAGCAAACTAGAAAAGTGTTAAGTCCTTAAATATATTTCGAAAATTCACAGTATTTATAACACCAAGTATTAAACCGAAAACAATAAAGTTGTGCTTAATATTAACCTTGTCTATCTGTTGTGTTTGCTGTAAGTGTTGGATCTGAAATAGGATTACACTGAGCCGCAGTCTGACCTAAATTTTAAATGTCAGGCTATTCTGACCTATAACTTGGACAGCTTGTGAGCGTCGAGTTGTTATTTTGGAGGCCGGCCACGATTGATTGCTAAAAATACATTACCGGGATAGTTAATTAAATATTGATATATTCCAATTAAAGAGTTTTATAAATTGAATGCATACACGAGAATAGCTTGTTGTTTAACATTGTTTTGAGGTATATTAGTAAGGAATAAAAAAAATATTTTTATTGGACAGGTGAAACTCAACTAAGTCCAGTCATACGGTGCGGTCCCAAAAACTTTCACTTCTGCAAGGGTGTGGTTTTATCCTTTCCACATTGCGCCTCTTTGAAGAACACCAGCTGGCTTCTATCTATACTCCAAAAGCCCGAAGAAATCAACACGAGGGAGTGGCGGAAAGTTTTGACTTTGGGACAGGAAACGCCCGGATCCCCACTGTTCGCCCAAGTCGACCCTTCTAAAGTTTACTTAGTGAGCGAATTTCTAAGCGACTTTGTTCTAGTAGGCAGAAGTTTCAGCGGTCTAGATGCGAAGTTGTTCAAACTTGCTTTGTTTATATCTAAAAAAATGGATGATAGCTACTATAGTTTGAAGATTCACGTACTTAACGATACACCTTATGCGTTCTACGATTGTTTTGAAAGTGAAAAACGGTCAGGTGGCTCTTTGCTTTGTGATCCAAAAACGATTTATTTTCAAGAGAATTGTTCAGATTTATGTATCAATATAAGAGAAGTAGGTATAGGATGGAAAATTCAGTCTGGGGGGAAATACCAAGAGCTATGTTATACACAAGTATGGAATATGACCAGATCATTACAGTGTATTTTTGTACTCCAACAAACCGATTCCATAAATTGTTTAGAACTGAATATATGTGTTTACCAGAAACAAAAGCAATCAAATTCTGTCAATTTCAATTTGAAGACTAACGACTTGAATTCTAATATTGGTAAAAGGCTCAGTTGTTCGAGTGTAGAGACTGTTAATATATTAGAAAACCCGTTCAATTATTCTTCATTGTCTAAAAAGGAAGGTAGGTACGATTTTGTGTTTAAGAATAACAGTTTTAGAAGTTACTTTAGCGTTGACAATAATTACCGGACTAATGTGTTGACCAAGTCGGATAGAGTGATACTGTGTAAACTTTTGGACTCTCAGACAGTAAAAGGCAACGACTGGCGGCTACTGGCTGAGAAGTTGAAAGTTTCCTCTTATTATTATTATTTCTCAAACACATGTTCTCCGACAGAAAATATTTTGAATTTATGGTTGTGTAGGAATAATGACGCAAACATGTTGGTCAATTTGTCGAGATTGTTCAGAGAAATGGGTAGGATTGATTGTGCGACAGTTGTTGAAAGGCGCTGTTTTCCCAACTGAACGATATTATGAACGTGGACCGTTGTGTTTGAACAGAACAAAATATTTTTATGTACTTACTTCTTTTATTGAATCACTCTTTGGCGGCAATATTGTATTGTAAGATCGACTTTTATTTTGCAATTCTTTTCACATTTTTTTTTGTTTTGTTTCTTTTTTATTTCCGTTGAGTATTTATGGAATAAGAGCTTCAACTTACTTTTTGCTTTTTCCTTAATTGAATGTTTGTTTTTTTTGTAGTTATTTCTATTCAATATGAATGGGGTTCTATTAATTTTGAATGTTGCGATTACTAAGTTAATTTGAATATTTTTGTTGTCTTCCAATTTTTTTGTTTGTTTGCTTAATTTATTTTCTTATCTTTTATTGAACGTAGAAAACATTCAATAAAAGTTTTATTTTATTTAATACATTTATGGATTTTGAAACGATCCAGTTTTGATAGCCTTGTCGACAGCAAATGAACTTCTGTAAATGCCTCAATCAAATATGAGTTCATAGTTTGTAAACAGATAGCATAGTCTTTTTCTTTTACTTCGCTCACTTATGAGACGTTTCACGATAAGTCCTACCGTCACTTTTAATGAATTTTTGTACATTAGCTGACACTGTAGCATGTTTAATTAATAATGAATTTAAATTAGAAATGCTTAATATTTTACTAAAAGAGGATGTTTGTAAAACATTATTAGTTGTATATAAATAAATATAATGAACCAAATAGATACTGTACTTTTTAGATAAGAAAAAAAGTAGTGATTTCAATTTTTGAATTAAATTAAATATATGAAAAAAATACTTTGTTTTTATAACTTTGTCACTGCAAAGAAGAAAAACTTTTACCAACCTATTTAATTATTATGTTATTATCTCATAATGTTAAAAGATATTTAGAGAGGAGATTTTTTTTTTCATTTATTTTGTCGATATAAAAATATAGTAGAGAAGACCAGAAGAAATATTAATAATGATTATGGTTTCATAACAATGACCGTAATCATCTTCAAAAGACGAAGTTCAATCAAGACACACCTTAAAGTAATATGGGCTGCATTATAAACCATTTTGATATCAAACTCAAACCATTTAATAAAATCTAGTTAAATAAGTGTTGAATATATAATTAACTTATTAGGTACAACTTAATACTTTGTACACAACAAACGTAAGAAGGTTTTTTACACATTAAACATTTTTGCCATCGTTTTTTAAAATCCATACTTTAAAAGCTATTTTGCGCAAGAGGAGATTGAATAATTTTGAATTAATTACGGTTCACAAAAAAACAGTAACGCGTTGAGGTTCCGCAGCTTAAAATCAGATGACCGATTTATTTTTTAATTTAATGAATAAACATCTCTTGATATAGCTGACCGACATTAAGTACCAATGTAATTTATCAATAAAATGAAATAATTTTCTCTTTAGTACATCAAGCATTTTAGCTTTCTGTTCGGTTTACTACTTAATAGGTCGCAAAACAGTCATCTTGAGAGAGTTTTCTTCAAGAAATAGCAAATACGTTAAAGATATAATAACCGTAACACCTCGTCTTTATGAGGGGATTTCTTCGATAGAATCGAGTTGGAGCTCTTGAAATTGTTACGTGTGGGATAAGCCATGAATGTAAGCGGAAAGATTTATTACTAAAATCAAAGTAAAAAAAATGTAAATCATATTCTTATCCATCTGACTTACCAAAGCATATACAGGATATGAATAAGTTGTTAGCTATCTAAATGCTAACTAGAGTGATTTTGGTACGTCTAAAATAGTAGGGTAAAAACGTGTTATTATGTAAGTCAAAAAATAATTATTATACCATTAAACTATAAAGGCAAAAGCATAGGGACCGCCGAGGTGGCCAACGACTCCATTTCTATCTGAAAAAGCAATGTTTTGGTCGGGAGAATGAACTAGATGTAAACAACTTACAACTGTTTTAACGTGCATTGCAAATTTTTAAGAGCCTCCAAATGCTTACTTTATTACAATATGGATGCCATTGATTCACAGATACATAATCATTAATTATAAATTATTAGCCTTGGTCGAGAAAATCAACAGTAAATAGGCTGAAAGCTCTTACAATATCAACGTTTCAGGAAGATAAGGTGAGATGTAAAGACTTAGCAGCAAGAATAAAGAAGGTACTTTTAATGCGAGGTGTTCTTATAATCCGACTAATATTATAAATGTGAAAGTTGGGATGGATGGATGGATGGATGTTTGTTACTCTTTCACGCAAAAACCACTAAACCGATTGTGATAAAACTTGATATGTAGATAGCTGGAGAGCTGGATTAACGCATAGGCTACTTTTTATCCGGATATTCCCACAGGATCGGGACTTACGCGGGAGAAACCGCGGGGCGCTGCTAGTTCATACATAATTTTACTTACATCTCATTCACGAATTACTATCTATCACAAAGCCTTACTTTACTATGAGTAAATTCGTGATTTACAGATCTTTTTAGGTATTTTAATTATCAGTAAATAAGTATTCTTTTTAAATTAGTTAGTTTCAAATTTTATGTATAAACTAAACCAAAATAATAAAAACCAATTTACGACATTATAATACACTGAGGACCGCTCTCATTTGTCATTTGGACCAGACACATAGCCGCCGAGCACCGGAGGAACGTGTTTTCAATTATTAAACAATGCAATCGTCTCGCCCGGCACAACCCTAGCTTTAATACTTGATACTTGAATACCTAGTATTTGGGTCATGGAACGTGGAATATACGCCGACCCGTATCGCTGTGATGCCGTCCAAATTATTTAGTGATATCTCGACATGAATTTCAGATCGCTAAGTGAATCTGTGAAGTATTTAGGGTTCTGTTCCTCCTCAAAAGGAAAAAGGAGCCTTTTAAGATCACTTTGTATTCCGTCCGTCTGTCTGAAAAAGGATCTTGACAAATCGTTTTTCTCAGGAACATGTTGAAGTATCGAGTTGAAATTAAGATTTAAATGCTTATGTTTGCGGTCCCTTGAAGCTGTAAAAAAATCAACCTTCTAAGTCAACGCAATAAAAAATAACATTTAAGCCTAAGATGTTAACTAATTTGAATATTTCACAGGTAAATCAAAACCTAAAGGGTACTTCCTATTGACCTAGAATCATGAAATTTTGCAATAAATAAGGTCTCATAGGAAAAGTAAAGGAAACAATCCGATAGTCTTTAATTTGTTGTTATATGACATAAGTTGTTGCGACAACAAACTTATATTTTTAGGAAAATTGACTGTGAGATACAGCGATGTAATGAAAAGTATTTTTGGAATTGCAATGTTAAGTCTGCCCTCTTGGTTCTTCAAGTTTCATTTATCAATTAGAAATTATTTTTATTATCGTTTGCTTTAAAACTAAAGAAAAGTTTATAGACAGGTTTCCATGTAAATTTTTTAGTCATAAAATATCATATACATATACTTTTAAGAATATTTTTACTTTACTACTACCTACTACCTTTTTTTTTTTTTACGTGTGGAAACCCCCTCGGGTACCACCTCACCATTCAGCGAGGTGGTTATGTCGGAATCGAACCGACTAAAACCACACGGTGTTCCGTCACGGGTGTCTATGGCCGGGGGCTCAGGTATAACCTAGGAAGGAACTCCCTGGACCCCCGACAGACTTGACCACCTGTCCACAAAGCAGGTAGTCTCGCAGTCGTGTGTAGGAGCCGTGTGGGGGACACTTCAGTCTAGAAAAGCGCTCGCGGAACCCGTCGCGCCACCGTCTCGGGCCTATTTTCTACTGTTAATACTACCTGCCCCCCGCGGTTTCACTAGCGTAAGTCCCTCGTTAAGTTTTCTTAAATTTTCTAATTTTCCCCGCAACTTTCTTAATTTTTTCTTTTATAAGAACCTTCTCCTGACAATAACAAAAACAATAAAAAAAATTAGCGAAATCGGTAAAGCCGTTCACGCGTGATGCCGTGATCAAGGGAAATAGGGATTCCTTTTAAAGGTGTGTTGATACCATCTGCTTGTAAATGAGACAGATATACCGAAATTAAGCGATAAAACGGACAAACCTATACGTTAGAATTTCAAACATGGCAGGTGACTGAGGTGGCAAATAAGCCTCAGCGTATCGTAACCAGTTAAATATAAATATTCTCAATAGCAGTGGTTTCATACGCGGCTCGATAGACACAAGTTCCTGTGCTATTGTGATATATATAAATAGTTACCTATCTCGGGAATCGAATCAACAACACTAGACGCAAGATTAGTGGTAAAAGTAAAGATAATTTATTTGTTGTTCTTATTTGTCAAATATGTAAAGTATAAAGTGTTGTAAGCAACTGCGCAAGTAGATCCTCAAAACTAGTGGAGGGTACCTAGCTGCCTTGGAATTCCTTTATTGTAAATAAACTTAAAATATAGAAGGTGAGACAGAAAATTTTTGCTTGAATTAGAATCAACAGCAACTTCAAGTTGCAACAATTTAGTTTTTTGAAGTGATAACTTCTTTAGGCACCTTGGTCACTTTTGGTATGGGCAAAAATAACTGAACTCGTACAGATGTGTGTATATGTATAAATATATGTGTGTATGTGTTTTCATTTCTGACGTGCAGTCCTACGACTGACAGTTTTTTTTCTTCTAACGAGTAAGGTCACCCGAGGATGATGAGATGTATATTGTTGATAGCGTGCTAGTTGAGCGCGTATTTATAACAAATAACTACTTACCATAAGTCGGAATGTACCGTCTTCGACACATAGTTAAATAAAAGAAAATATAAAAAAAAAAACAATATTTTATTAATCTAATTTGTAATGGTAATACGTGAAATGACGATGTTCGAAAATGGGTATTACCCTAATGTATACCGTTACCAGTTTCCGATATTTTTATTTATTGAAACAAAGAATTAACAAGCAATTGCCTACCAATGTTGGTATTACCCATTCATTTATATTAGTATTGGTCGAATTTGGAGAATAGGAGCATATTATTTTTTGTTGCTGGGTTTATTTAGTAAGTTGATTGTAAAGTAATAGGTTTTACTGCGAATACTGTTCAGGGTATACATTTTTGTAAATATGTGTAACGTAGGGGGTTGCCTCGTGGTTTGCACGTGGTCCTCCGAATATAAATTTAAGTGAGGAGAGAAATTAGACACGTTTAATCGCTTTCACAGTTTATAATTAAACTTGGAAAACAGTATTTAAAATAATTTAGTTATTAACAAGGTTAGGCTCAAGGTGTGAAGGTCTTGAGAGGCTTTGAGCCTAGTTCCGGCGCTGGTAGGTGGAGAACACTTGATTGATCAGTCTGGAGCGAAAGGAACTTGAGTCTTCGCGCAGCGTGTTTTTATAGTCTGTCGAGGCGCGGAAGGGGGAGGTGTGTGTCGCGTGACATATAGAATAATGATATATTTTACGATAGATTATGTACATCGTACTTTAGACTATCTTTACAATAGATATCTCTTTCAATATCACACTTGCCGTATTTTCCGTATCTGCCTATCAATTTAATTGATGCGGAATGTGTTATGTTCATGATAGCTTCCAAATGGCTAAATATTGTGTATGAACGGGCAGATGTGGTAGGAAAACTTATATAATTCTACTATTACATTACCTAGATCGAAATCGATCTAGTCTTAGTGTCTCAGCTTCACTCTCAATGGTATCCTTTAGCGATGTGTGAGTGTTTGTGTACTATTATAAAATCTTCAATTCTTTTCGAGCTTTCATTTAGTTTTCCTGTTTCGAGATTTACTTAATGACCACTGAGTCTAACTACGTCCGAAGATGTAACTGATGGAATATTGACGTACTACATTTCTACCTGACCCTTCGAGGATCTGTACCTCGGAGGGTCTAGGCAGAAGTGTATTACTTACATAAATAAATAAAACTACTCAATCTTTTCAAGCGCCATAGAATACATACAATATATATAGTATTATGATAAAGGTAATTAAGTAATTTTCTCCATATTGTACATTTACCTAAATCATAGCAAGTCACTAAATCCCACTAATATTATAAATGTGAAAGTTTGGATGAATGAATGGATGGATGGATGTTTGTTACTCTTTCACGCAAAAATTATTGAACTGATTGCGATGAAACTTGGTATGTAGATAGCTGGACACCTGGATTAATGCATAGCACGCTACTTTTTATTCCGATATTCCCACGGGATCGGGACTTACGCGGCTGAAACCGCGGGGCGCTGCTAGTAGAAAATAAATACTGGTCATACTTATGGGTCCCGATTTAACTGATTCTGAAGATACTAAATAGTGAATCTTGCCATGCGAAACATCACACAGATCAAACGAAACGAAATAAAACAAATGGCAACACTATATCTTGGGTAAAACTCCGCCGTGACGTGGTACGCCTTACGAGTACAGGTTTTAATTGGAGAGCTCTCAGTTTGCGAGCTCTTGTCAAGAACTCCGGCGGCTGTTGAGCTTCTTAGAGCTTTTATACTAATAGTCAGCTAGTACACACAAATTATAAAGCCTTTTTTAACTAACTTTAAAAAGGAAAGTTTTCAATTCATAGGTATGTTTTTTAAACCTATTTGATTATTAAAATACATTGTACTCACGTATGAGTGAGTAAGAGGCCGATAGAGACTATTCGGCAAGGGCTAAAGCGACTTCTCAAACAAATGCGAGAGATGAAATGGATAGAGGTAGGAACACACACGTGAATACAAACATATGTCTTTCATAATTATGAATACCGCTCTCGCATGCTTGTAATCGAAAAGTAATAAGTGACCTTCACATATGCCATACGCCCGGGTTCCCCGGATTTGTCCTAGTTTAGAGGGCGTCCGGGCGGTCCGGACGGAGTTTTCAAAAGGTATCCGGGCGAAACCCGGACACTCCGAGTGAAGGGAAAATTATAATTTTTAAATGAATAGTTAAAAAACTGCGTTTTTATAAAAAAATTAGGGTGTCCGGAAAAAATTGCAATTTCACACATGTGCCCGGGGTTTTTGAAGCTTTTGTCCGGCGTGGGTAGTTTAAGTGATGGCAGGCCTATCTTCACATCACGAAGAATAGAAACATTATACTTAAGGCTGTCGGTACATGTACTGATTATAATAATAACTTGAGAGACTATATATATAATAATAATAACATACGCCTCACACACAGCTGTCTGATCCAAAACTAGGCAGAGCCTCTACTATGCTAACCAGATTGCTGATAAACATACTTATATATTACTAAATACATAAATATTATAGATAAATTATAGCCAGACACCTAACAAATGATCATGCGGATCACACAATTATTTGTCCAGCATGGGTATCGAACCCACGACCTCTGGCTCAGCAGTCAAGATAACTAACCACTAGACCTACAGACCCGTCAGATTAAGATTGTTTTGCAACTAAAAGAATGGATGTACGAATAAATGTTTAATTTCAATCAATCTTAGATTTTATATTAACGTTTCATTATATACAGTGTAGATTTATGATTCTTTTCTCCATCAATTTACTGAGATCACTTCATATCTCATGTCTTAAACAAATGTAACATAATATAGCTCACAATAGATAACAAATAGTCCTTTTAACGCACTCGTTTGCTCTATAGTGTTGTACTTTTGTTTCGTTGAGTTATTTACCGCAGCTCATCACGCCAGTGGGCCGTGAATGATGCAAAGTGATCTGTTGGGGCACCAGTTTGCGGGTTGCGTGTTAAATAAGTCTTACATAAATATAGGATACGCATTGACAATGGTAAAATAATAGGACCTAGTGGGAGTTTTAAGCATGTTACTTGAATTAAAAAGTGTATTTTGTGAATACTCGGGTGGACTCGTTTAATGTTGATATTATAATTATTATTATTATTCTCTTCATTTATTTTATATACATATAAATTACATTTTTAAATATACTTACAATAAAAAAAAACAAAATATATTTAAAAATATAAAAAATAGTGTCCCACCGGTATCGGGTACAGGGACCAAGTTACCGGTGGTTAGGGTTCCAGAGACAGACGGTAGTTAAAAAAATATTCTTTTATTTTCACAATTCTAAGATACGAAGGTCTTTGTTTTTTATCTACCTGTAATTGTTTTAATACGTTTATCGTTCTATTTGATGAACAACTGGGTGATTCAAGAAGAAAACTAGCTGCCCCGACCCGACAGACTTCGTTCTGTCAAAAGTTATTAATTGACGTCAAACGTTTGACATGTTCCCCACATGTCAAACGTTTGACGTCATGTGTTTTAATTATTATTTGCACTGTGGTTTAGTATAGGAAAAGAAGTGTTGTTTTTAATATTTTCCTCATAATTTTTACATTTTTTCTCTCCTTAAGAACCTTCCTTGTGCATTAACGAAAATTTGAAAAAAAAACAATAGGCGAATTGGTCGAGCCATTCTCGAGTTTTGCGCTTAGCAACAGCTTTGGCGATTCATTTTTATTTATATAGATGTCATCTAGTGTGTGAACTACGTCCAAACCGATTTTGTTATGTTTGTGACAAAATCGTGGTTTTCCTACAACAAAACCATTGCAAGAAGCCTATTTACATTATTTTGGATTTCAGGTGTCAAATCAAGATAAAAATTGGGTTCCTCATGTGATTTGTACTAACTGTAAATTACTGTATTCAGGTTACAGGTAAAATAGAGAGAACCAATTAACCGATTGTTACTTTTGTCATCAAGATTTTTGGACCAAAATATGCTAGGTGACTATTGTTGGTCTGTTGTGAGAGATACAGGTGAAAATATAAAAAAAAAAGAGCCAGAACTATTCATTTTTAATTATTAGGGTTCCGTATCCAAAAGGGTAAAAACGGAACCCTTATACTAAGACTCCACTATCCGTCCGTCTGTCTGTCTGTCACCAGGCTGTATCTCATGATCCGTAATAGGTAGATAGTTGAAATTTTCACAGAATGTGTATATCTGTTGCCGCTATAACAACAAATATTAAAAATAAATAAAAAAATTAAGGGGGCTCCTCTACTAGAGATGTTTTTTTTTGGCTTATAGTATTAAATCTTGTACGATGGTGCGGAACCTTCATGCGCGAGTCCGACTCGCACTTGGCTTTTTTCTATTGTCTGTTTAAATGTAGTTTCTTGTATGTTTTTTTTAAATAAATATTTAAAAGTTTAATAAGTAAAAGTGACGTCCTGAATTTTCTTAAATAATTTCCCTAGATGTAGAGACCCAACGTAAGGTAACCGTATGTTTCGTTTCAAAAGTTATGGAAACTAGTGTTATTAGTGATTTTAATTGTTTGTAATGGATGGGATATAAACTTGTGACAGCCTCTGACCAGCACGTTACTCGAAACAACTGAGTTACCTAGGACTTACCATGAAATATTGAAATTGCCACTTACATCAAACAATATGTAAGATCAGAATTCGTAAGAATTACAGAACAGAATTGACTACCCTGTTGGCCTAGTGGTTAGTGACCCTGACTGCTATGCCATAGATCGTGGGTTCGATTCCCACCAGAGTCTAGGAGTTCTTTGTGTCCGTTGTTTGTATGTTTCTTAAGTCCCCGGTGACACAGGAGTAATTCCTAATGCGGGAGTTGTCTTTTTAAAAAAAAAAAGAAAGAACCATTTATGATAATTAGAAACGTTTCTAAACATTGTTTTGTGTAGTGTAATTTATCTATATGTAAGTATTTAGTAATATAGGTATAAGTATGTTTATCAGCAGTCTGGTTACCATAGCACCATGCATGCATTTGCCTAGTTTGGGTTCAGACATTCATCATTACAGGCAACAGACAGCCTGAAGATATTATGACGTTTCTGATTTAGTTAGAAAATACCTATACCATGAATTCTGAGGACGAAATTTCACTTTATGAAGATTTATTCTATTATTATGGATGAAATTCGTTCCAATAATATATAATATAAACTTATTTATTTAAGATATATTAGTACAATTGACATTACCTGTAGTCTTAGCACTATGACAATTTACAGATAAATACTTAGTAATTATTAGATCATTTCACATGCCTTTCAGAGGCTAAATAGATGAACTGTAAGCATCCATATAACACCTCCATGTACTTTATTTTATGTGAATAAACATTCATTCATTCATTCATTCAATGATTCATTCATTAAAAGAAACCATTCAGTTATGTTTTATTTAGTTACTTTATTTAGATAAATTTCTATACAGTAGTTAATAAATTATTTTACATAAGTATAATGTCTTATAATTGATGTTAACTCAAAATATATTATAATTTATAAAATAAATGACAAATACTTGTCAAAAACCACTTTAAAATAGGGAAAAAGAATGCCTTATATCGTCTCCGCAACCACAAACAACACACAAGGTATTCAAAGTATACACACAATATTAATTCCCGTATATTTTTTCCCAAAGTGTTAAATGATTACCGATTCGAGGCTAACTTCGTCAGAGTTGGATGTAGCCAGACAACGCATACGATCGTTATGTAAATTTCAACCCTTAACTTTCTTCACCCCGTACGGTTTAATCGCTCAAAATTTCTTACAAGTTTCGCCAAGAAACTGCCGAAAATCGAAGGGTGAATAAATTTAAAAACCTCTTAATATCTAGTGGGTGGCGTAAAGTAAGAAAAACTTCATGTTTACTCTATACTCGCTAATATATTTTTTAATCGAAGTAAGTGCTTTCCGGAATTTGGGGGTATTTTTTAATAAGTTCATAAAGTTTCTTGAAGGGTTGAGCTCCGATTTATTATTTAGCGTCATTTAAAAGCGTCTGCGAAGTGCTTCTGATTCGATCAAGTTATTTTAATTTTTGAAATTATTTTCGCTTGGAAGACTTGTGTTTTGCCGGCTTATCTACTTCTTCAACACGAAATAGACAATTAGTAATTGTACTTGTGGTTAATATTTATTAAAAATATATGATTTTCTCACGTGTCGATTTTTTTTCTTATAAAAGTAAAAATGTCGAATTTAGTATAAATGTAAAAATCACGTAAATTTTTGTCTCTGCACAAAACTGTTATTACCAAAAGGCATACAGCGCTTTCCTGTAGTTTTTTTTTCATGTAAATTTAAAGTGTGAATATTTATTTTATGCCAGAATCAGAGTGTCGCATTACAGAGGGTATTTGTTTAAGCGCGTATCGTCCCCTATGGTCCCGACACGACAATACACTTTCACACCCCTCGGATGTAAAGGAGATTGACAGAACCACTGGTTCGAATCACCCATCACCCGGTGTCACTAGTACTTTAGCTAAAAGTGCAGTGCTTGCTGAATAGGCACCTATTTAATCAGCGCCATGAGACAACGCATCGACACTGATATGATGCGTTTTAATTTTCGAAATGAATTTGTTGTGTTAGCGATTTCGATGATTGAATTATTGATTAATGTGTCAATAATTATACTGATTAATTTGGTTTGAAAGTGACTTTTAGTATTAAGAGAGCTTAAGTCAATCTGATTTATATATTGAGTCTTATATAATTATTATGGATTTCATTACCCTATCCTATTTTTTAATACTCTCCATGGAGTATGTAATGCTTGTAAATATTGTTACAATTAGGTTCCGAATTACACATTCTACTAATATTTTAAACGTGAAGGTTTGTGAGGATGTATGGATGTTTGTTCCTCTTTCTCGCAAAAACTACTAAACCGATTGCGATGCAACTTGGTCTGTAGGTAGCTGGAAACCTGGTTTACACATAGCCTACTTTTATCCCGATATTTTTACTACATCGGGATTTACGCCTATGAAACCGCCGGGTGCAGCTAATCTTATATATATAATGATTTTAAGAATGATATTTTCCTTTGCCCGTGTCTGGCTAAAAGTAAATTGTTCCGGAATCAGATAGGTTTTAATTCAGACAGGTTGGTTGCACATTTTTCATAATCTTTAAATATTAAAAAGACCGACCGAGTGTGAGGAGGTAAGAGGTGGAGGGTTGACCAATTTTCATCTATTTTCTTAAATAGGTATCTTTAAAAATGAAAATTATAAAATATGCCATACGGTACAATTTTTAATATTCTAATTTGGCTCCCAAAAGTGACCATATTACCAACATCGTGAATCGACACCGTGTATAAGTCTCCACCATACATGTATCCCCACATGGTGACCAAAAAAATCTGTTATTTACGTTGCACATCTGTGTTTGGGTCACAGGAATTGCAATTGATATGTGCACCAAATTTCAACTTAATCGGTCCAGTAGATTCGGATGAAATTGGCTGTGACAGACGGACGGACAGACGCACGACTGATCTTATAAGGGTTCCGTTTTTTCATTCAGACGTAAGGAGTCCTAAAAAATGCCATTTTACTTTGTTGTTCCTCAATTTATTTCTATATCCTATAGCTTCTTTTTTACCAACGTATTCCTCACCCCGAGGACTTTGATACATTCTACAGTATCTTTATTTGTCTCCATTCAAAACACAAAATATTCTCTGCATATTTTAGGGAAGGAAGCAACATACATATACTCCTACATACTGGAGCGGAACTCATACGAATTCTTACAAAGCATCACATAAAGTTTACGATCCGTCGCGTCGCCGGAAGAGGTCCCCTATCAAGAGACAAAGGGCGTCGTGATGAGTGACGGGTTCTGTTCTCGTCGCGTGCACTTCCGTGGAACGTAGCGGTACAGCCACTTTGCTGTGTTCAGAAAATAGATGAACCTATTGAGGATTCAGTTGGGTCTTTAGTAAACTCTGTTTCGAAATAAGAATATTGGTTCGTTTGTAGGGAAGGAATCTTATCTATAATAATAATAATCTAAAGCATTTTTAAGAAAATTTTACTAAAGTTGGAATGTGAAGTTTGGAATACCTAAAGTTTTTGTATGGAAGAAGTATAGGAAGCTAAAAATTTTAAAATGGCTAAGACGTCGGACTTGCGATCAAGTGGTTGCGGGTTCGAACGCCACCGAGCACTCTACCGTCGTGAGCCCACTCCTAACGCAAGCATTTAGCTTAGCTGGAGGGGTTAACAAGAATACTAGTAATGTGTGTCCCACGTTGCTAGTATTATTAATTAAAAAAAAAACATAATGATACACGCGTCTAGTATATAACCTACCTGTCATAGTACACACGTAAGTATATACAATGACAATTCAAATTATATTGGCCAATGAAATAAACCAAAACTAAACGTGTCTCTCGAAACACTTGACATTGGCGGAATCTCTGCGTTGACTCTGCACGCAAGATAGAGTCCATAAAAAATAAATAAACCAAAAATTAATTATGGACGAAATTCGAAAACCAGGCGATTTTTAGTAATAATTAATGAATTGTTATAATAATTAAACCAACCATGACATAGTATTTAAGATAAACTAGTAAACCCTATTTTTAACATAATACCTACATTAGATCTGTAAGGCTTTGACGTTAAATACCGTCGAGTCTTATCCACCTTTTTTTGTTATTATTTGGTAAAATAAATGACATTTGCACTTTTTGGAATCTCTTTACAAGCTCTTCTTGTAATAAAAAATATATATTTTTTTTTAACTTTTTTTATTTTACGATAAAAACGATCACAAATGATATCGTTTTTTATTTAAAAACAAGCAGATTAAAATTGGTTAACGGACTATCAGACTGTGTTTTGAGGATTTACACATATTACAATTTACTCTTCCATATAAAAAAAATATCGATGAAAAATTATTCTTCAAAACATCATTGAATGACGTCTGACGTCTGATGAAAAAAATCCAATTGCAAAACGACAAAACGTAGTTTTACATCTTAATATTTATTAACGACAATAAAAAAGTTTTTGTGGCTGGCAACCACCATTGCGTATTTCGTGTGTCCTTCTATTTAAAAACAAAGCTACAACAAAGAGTAAAAAATATCGTTCGTGACTCACTTGTTTTCCAATACTTTGATTTCCCGTCTACCAGATATTCGTATTACAGATTAAATGGTATAGCTTAGGAGGCGGGAACCCAAATATTTTAGAGACAGAATAACAGTATTAAGTTAGTATGGAAGTATCCATAAAGGCTATTAAATAAAATATTGCAATAACAAGGTTTTGCTTTCTTGTTATAAACTGCTTTTGGTGACGTTTATAAATTGATCACACGATCCATGGACGTCATACGTAGTTTCCAGACATCACGTGTCAATAACAATATAATTTTAATTTAAAAATTGTTTATGTAATTCATTTCCTTCACGATCAGAAGGTCTAAGTAGCAAAACGTCCAAACAGCGCGAAACGGCTAATGAGCAGTAAGCCCATCCATGACACCACTTTTGGAACCACGTTCCGCTCACAACATCTAGAACATCGTACCCTTTGAAGAGTTAAGCAAAATACATACGTGAATTAAAACGTATATCTATAAAATTCGTAAATATAATTATAAACTACAGTTTATAGAAGTTCAAATACGTAAAACAAAACAAAAAAGAATGTGGTATAAATCTTCAAACTACTCCCCAACTATAAAATCTGTTTCTACTATGTTTGCCATAAATGTGGATCTCTTAATCCTCACTTGATGAGGTATTGTGAGGAGCCAGACGCACTTATGGCCAGGAATCGTCTGTAAATGCTCCTTAATGAGCCATTTCGTGTCAGACCACTTAACAATCACATTGATTCTGACGAGTTTAAGTACCTAATAGTATGTTGGAATAGAGAGTATTTAGAGAAAAACAGGTTTTAAGAATTATTAACTAATTCAAAAAGGAGAAGGTTTGTAAGGCGACTAGAATCTAGTCTACTTCGATTTTTTCAAGTTTGCGTTGGATATTTTTTTTTTTAATTTTATTTTAAGTGAAATAAAAAACAAAATGATATCAATACTAGTATCTATAGATAGATAGATAACACTTTATTTGTATACCATTGTTACAGTGGAAGTATCATACATACATACATGTGTGAGACAGATAAATTAATGTCCAAAGGACGGATTTATTGCTAAATGCAATCTCTTCCCAGCAACATTAGGATGGATCAGAAGATTCAGAGAGGAGGTGCAAATGCACCTTAATTTTATTAATAATTTAAATAAATTATTAATAAAATTAATTACTTTTTACTAATACTTTTAATAATTACTTTTTACTAAATATAAAAATATAGATTATGTATATCAAATCAAAATATACATACACACGAATATACCTACTTAAGTTAATCATAATTATGATATACATGCTGTGACTCAGAGGATGAGCCGTACCAGGAAAGAAGGATCTAATTTCTAGGGAAGAAGGAATAAAAGATTACGCGGAGCAACTTAGGTTTTCACTGAAACCTTTAAAGTATTACAATGATATTAATAATGTAACTTGCAATAACAAAACAAAAATAATCTTGGGGCTCCGTGTGTCAGCACGGACAACTGTCTCCCAGGGCTTCACAGGTGAGAGTATCTTGTTTCATGGTTCCATTCTCTGAACTATTTCAAATACGACTTATTCGAATCTTGAGCACGAAGTTGCCAGTAAGACTTCTCGCGTGAAAGAAGTTTAATCATCAATCCACGAAGGTTGCAAGATGACGCGTGGAGTCCAGGTACAACACTATATCATACTTATATACGTATGTCATTTTTTAAAGTACCATCATGTTATTACTTAACTTAATTGCTAATGAAATGAACGAGTGGGTTTAGACTATTACATTTCTTTATTTAAATGTTCATTTTTAGAGAATCGAAAATGCCGATTGAGAGAAACAAAGTACATATACATAGACCTACTCGTCCATCCATCCAACTCATCTTTTTAAACTCATCTGTTGTTGTAGAAAGTTTCAATTTGAAACAAGGTAGACATGTAGCTCTTCTGTGAACATACCAGTGTTTTGGTATATCTACAGTTTTAAGTTTCTGTACACGAAGACTTGAGATTGATTTCCCTTGAGTTGTAAAAATCCATGTAAATAGTGTTCACTTTAGTAGCTTACTACTTTAATATTTAAGGAAACCAGTTATACTCTTATAAAAGAAGAAATAATATGAAAATGAATGATAAAGTAAAATTCGTAAAAAACAAAAAGCATTCACATTTCCTTTCGTGCTTCAAAACAATAGGGAATTAAAACATTACTATGAAGGATGATCCCGCAGTTTTCTTATTTTAGTGGTGTTTTCGTAACTTCGCGGGCTTGTACTGGGGTTGGTGGGTACCCCACGATTCTTCCGCCACATAAAACCTGTAGCGATAAATGATAATTATTATATTGTTCAAGTATTTCGATGTAGCTGAATAATATATAGGCATAGTTATATTACGGCTCAAGGTATAAGCGGCTCGGTTTTGTCAATGAAACACTCAATTTTTATTTTCAAAACCAGAAACAGAGTTAGTAAAGCGAATCATAATGTAACCCTGAATAGATGTGTATGTTCGGCCTGTTTAAAGGAAAGTGAAGAAGAAGAATTTTATTGCTTCTATGACCAAGAGTACTCGCGAGATGGTAAAATTCTACTTTATAAATACGCTACGATACTGATCTGTGTAAGTATTTTTTGCTAATCATATAATACCAGTTTGACTCTTCCTCAGCGACTGTAATAGAAGTTGACGTTGAATTAGAATGGCCCACAGTCAAGAGCGGGTGCTAAAACACTGCAAAGGCTGTCGCGAGGATACTGCATTTCACACTCTTGTGGAGTACTCATCGTGGATGCAACAGCATCGCGAGGATTTGCGGCGGCTATCAGTGTTGCTAGAGTCCATGGTTCTGCCACGGACCATGGTCCATGGCAGAACCATGGACTCTAGCGAGACTATGGTCTCATGGACTCCGCCGCTTCTTTTTGTGACGAAGTGATGACCGCTAAAAAAGCGGCCGAAAGGTAACGGGAGAGGGCTAGTATTCTCCCGTCCCGAAGAAGAGGCCCCAGGCACCGGAGAGCGCAGAATGATCTCCGGCCTCCATGAGCGCTGGCCTAGGGGTAACGGGTGGGGCTGCCCGTTACCCTAGTAGAAGCAGTCTTGAGATTGTGGTGTCACGTGTTCCGCGCGCGCCTTTCTAAACATTCTAAACCAAAAGCCACACGCAATGGTGTGGCTACCCTTCTGTTTAGGAGGCGACCGCGGTCTGCCGGGGTTCTCGGGGACTTCCTTCCTAGGATATATCTAAGTCCCTTGCAATAGACTCACTTGTGACGGTGTGATTTTAGTCGGTTCGATTTTGACATAACACTTCACCAGTAGCCATGGTGAAGTGATGACTGTGCGACTGTGACAGTGACCACTACACGAAAAAAAAAGGTTGGGTAGCCGTACGTGAGTTTTCTCAAGTTATTAGTATGTAACCTCTTAGAATAGTTTACCAAATGTTCTTAAGCTGCAGCTAGCCTCTGAACTTACGGATATCAAGACTGCAGAGGTTTACCCTTTATACTGTATTAGTGTTTCCCGCATCCCTAACATGAATGTAGATTTGGTCAATAAATTCAGTAACAGTAGTCTTTATTTCTAGATATAATGATCTACATAAAGCATGAAACCGTTACAAACAAACTCACTTGCACATATATAATATTAGTTGGGGTTCACCTATGTAATTGGTACCCAAACGAGCATAACGGTACCTGTTTAAGTATTTATATTGCTAATATACCTATAGCTTATACAGCTAAAATATTACATGAAAGAAATCATTGTGCTTCCTCGTCCTCCTCATTTCTTACGTTCTAAAAATAAAATATAAAATCGCTTACTATTAAAACTTGTACGTCATAGTAGCAGGCTATCCCCGCTTCAATGAGCACGGTAGGCAGGGGTGAGGGGGTACGCTTCAAGGGGAGGCGCACCGAATTTGGACACTTTAATGCGAGTTTTGATGTTTTATGTTAATATCGAGTCGGCAACTTTAGCCAATAGTCATTGAATCAGGCGATACCGACTGTGCGCTTCGAAAGACCACGATAGCAAATTAATTTCCAATATTAGCGTGGTGAAATGTATTATAAAGTTGTTTTTTAGTTTAGAACTGCTCAAGTATAAAAAATTTACGTTGAGTTTGATGAGATTTGACGAAATTTTTCGGAGAGTATTACGAACATTAATTAGCATTTTGTCATTAGATGAAATGACTTGACAATAATTCATCAATCATTTTATCAATAAATTCGACTGCGGCTTTTGAACCAATTACTATTTAGATAGAAAATTAACCTTTTTTAGACCTAAGTTTAAAGTCGCTATGCGTGCAATGCTCGTTGTTTTTCTGGTCGATAAAATTCGAAATGAATCGGACAAAGAATTAATATGCTGCAGTGGAAATGGGCCGTTCATGTCTCCAGGTGACCTGATGGTTGCTGGAGCCAACATGTGCTAGAGGGGAGACCTCGATTAGGCAAACGCAGTGTAGGGCGCTCTGCGGCACAATGGACCAACGACTTGAAGAAGGTGGCTGGCAGCGGAAGTTGGCACTCCTTGGGGGACGGCTTCGTTCAGCAGTGGACGGCATTAGCCTGATGATGATATATACCTAAACTAAATAGAGCTTGTGCTATGGGTTCTATATTCATGCATACACGTATATGCACTGATCGAGAATCGAACCGAAAACTGAATAATTTTGTTGTTTAGCGTCGACTCAAAATTAGTTTGTATAAAATTTTATAGTTTATGTAAATAAGCTCAAAACTTAAGACTTAAAAGGTTTATTTATTTTTTGATTTTTAGCTCTTTTCGTCAGTTTAATTTTTTGTTAAAAAGATTTTTATATAATCTAATATTATAAATGTCAAAGTGAGTTTGTTTGTTTTTTACCCTTTCAAGTCTTAATTACTGCACCGATCATCATGAAATTTTGCAGACACGTTGCCATGGGTACAGAAAAGGACATACGGTATCTTTTATCTAGAAAAAAGAACCGAATCCGCGGGCTAAAGCTAGTAGACTATAAAATAATAGTATGTATGTACTAAAAAAGTGTATGTGTGAAATTTCAGAAAAACAGATCAAGATATACATTTACAAAAATGGCCTTAATAATAAACAGTAAGCAAACCTGAAGACCAGTTACAACTGTACCTACACAACTTTCAAAACAAACAATACTTCGTTTTCAATATAGGTTAAGGTTGGATTTAAATGTCAATTTGAAAAGAATCAATAAGTGAAAAATCATAAGTGAAATATGGATAAAAATGCACAAAAATTACACCACGTTGACATTGACATACGAGTATAGTAAGCAGGTGCAAGGACAAAGATTGGTAGTACGCGGGCGCAAAGACAAAGATTATAGAAACTTTATTGTAGGAACCGTAGGAACTTTATCGTGATGCTTCCGTTTCATCGAATTTCAAATCACAACGATTCTAAAAAAGTTTTACTTCAAAATCATTTATATTTTGCAAATTCAACTCATTTGTATATTTGAATGATGTCTTGTTGTTAGAACGCGCTTATGGAACCTTAGAGACACATCCCGTATTACGAACACTGAAACCTATTTTTTAGTAACTTTTGACAGTACTATTTGATAAAAAGTTCAAAGTTTCTCCCCCCCATAGTTCATATCGAATAAAGTTCTAATAAAAAGAAAAACAATTCCACATTCAAACTAAAATGCGGAAAACACAGCTCACTAAACAACCTTCAAAGAAATGCATAAATATTTAGTAGGTATCTCAGTTGATGTTCTATAAAAACTTTTCACGTCAATAAATTCTTATTGGTTAAGAGATAGGGACACATTAGTTATGTGCTGAGGTTAGGAACGTTGCCGAAAGCCGGGCTTTGTCAAAAAAATTTTTTTTTTAAGTGAAAACTTCTTTAGGCACGTTTGTGCACTTTTGCTATGATATGATATATGGGAAAAAGCACTGAACTCATGACCGTCACGCTAATAATACATATATATATCCACTAGAGGGCGCTAATCTAAACATTGAGTTCTGTCAGCTCCTTATTAGTTAATGTCACCAACCTGCTGATGTGACGTTTTAAGTTCGTCGTTTCATTTAAGATTTCACTTCTGTCGGCAGTTCCATGATTGCCTATTTTTTTTTTGGTTTTAAGACTGCAAAGACTGACTGATCTTTTTTGTCACGGTTACAGTACTATATTACTAAGAATTTTTAAACACACACCGCAATGGTTCCTCTAGTAGCAGTAATTCGGAGTAGCAGTAATTCGGTTGCTATTCCGGTTGATCGAACTATTGAACCTTATCATTGCTATTGTCCGGTTAGTACAAAGCACTGAGTTGGAGCATTGAGTTGGGTACCGCCCCTCTGTACTCCGCAGAAATAAGCAATTTTATCTTACTATAGAAAAGAATATAATTTTTCAAATGAACAGACTTAGAGAACCTGCAAAAAAAAGTGTTCTTTCTTGCACAGCTTTATTTATTTCAAAACAATATAAGATTACCCAACCGATATGTTGCTGCTTAAAGCATTAGTGGTTCGGTGCTCTAACCGATTAATGAAAACAATAATTTCAAAAGTCACTTAACCGAACAAAAACTTCACTATATTGCAGTTTTTCAAAAAAAGAACAATAAATAAAAAATGAACTTTATAGATCTGTTGTGAGATTGAAATTCTTACAAATTCAAAACTAATTCACTTATAAATGAATTATTAAATTGTCTTTTTACCAGTACACAGTTGAAACAAATCACTTTCAATCTATAATTGAAAAGTAGCTAAAATAAGTATCACACTATATCTACACTCGCCTATACGCCCGCTACTGCGATGGTCACTGCAGTGACCGTCAGCGAGTTTACTTGATAAACGTTTTACTGAATATCAGAGTTTTAGAGGGTTAAACATCAAAAGCATAAAAAATTATTTGTGCTCATTTGAATTTCATCTCCTTTGACAGACAGGGCTCATACATAATAAATGCTTCAGTCTCTACCCTCTGTGTTGATGCGTGAAACCCAAGCTTGTATGTTTTCTTAATATTAATAGAACCTGTTTGGTGATAGGCGTTATACATTTTCAGTTACTTCAAGAGTTAAAGTACAGAATTGTTGTTTGTGAAATATACATTAATAAATTCATCCTTCACGAATGTATAAATTCAAATTAGCAAAAAAATATTTTTTTCAAAAATTATATCAAGCGAAAAGTTTGATTGTTTATTTGAATGTGGTAATCTCGGCATCTAAGAGAGAGACATTAAAATAAATCTGTATCATGGTCACCATTTTTCCTGATTACCGTCTTAGAAAATAATTTGTAAAACTAAAAAATTGTGAATATACATTTTATTATCTGTTGTATTAGCCTCCTAAATAAAACCTTCTTCTTGAAATCTGAAATCTTGAAACATCTATACTCTGCCCATTCGTAAACCTCTTTTTTGACAGTTGCTTGAGAATGTAACTATGTCAGAGTTTGTAAAATTAAACTTTAAACCTTTTCCATTCGTAGACATTACAATTATTTTTGTAAATTATTTTTGATATACGTAACAAAAAGACGTACGTTCTATTGTACGTAGTGATGTGAAAATTGTTTTTAATGCATATTCAAAAATCGATATTAACTATTTCTAAATCAGCATCAAAAGCCTTTTGCCTATATTTATATTTAATTATATTTGCAATAAATATCTTTATTCTTTTTATAATAATTCAAGACTAATGAAAAAAATAATGAAAGATGATACAGACTGGATTCGTCGCTTGAGTCCTTTGTAATATTAATAATCAATTTTGTGCATAATATATTAAACGTGGGTAATATAATTTATTAAACAAGTTCAGCATTTTTTAAATTAACTTATGACTTTTTTTTCAAATCGATCAAAACTTCTTCTTCAATCTTCTCTTCAATAAATTGGATTGTTATTTTTAATCGAATTGTCAACATCTTTTATTATTACTGATTGACTATTATCGAACTGTCAAAATGAAATAAATAAATGGATACAGTATATTTTGTGGTAGGAGGTGTCAATGAAGTGACGAATGTTTAAATTCAGTAGGTAAGAATATTTAGAAGATTATATACCTAATTGAGTAAAAAAAATGGTTTTGTTTGTAAATGCGTATATCATTCATGACCAGCCAATGTGTTACATTGTTGAATAGAATTATTCAACAATGTAATACATTGGCTGGTCGCGATAGAACCGTGAATTGCTTTTCTATTTTATTTCAATCTTAGAACGAATTTTGCATATAAATCCATTCTGGCGCCACATCGCCGCATCTCGCTGCAGTCCCGGACACATTCCCACCGATCCCGGGAATTTATGAGTATGGGATCGCGTTCTAAAAGCATGGGCGGGAACGATTCAACGAACACGGAATGAATGCACGTTCTCGTTTAATAAGACATTGTACGGTACTAGGGCTGCGTTGCAGTTGAAGTCACAATAGCTATCAAAACAAACTAGTTCTTTCCTTGAATGAGAACAGCGTAATCGAAATTAAAAAGAAAATAAATGGAACTGTAACAAGTATTGTTATTTAAAGAATTTATTGTTAAGCATACGGTAAGTAATTGTCCTGTAATGTGCTAAAACGAAAATTAAGAAAAATATGTAAGATGTATCTAATATGACATTATGGATTTTTTTAAATAAAAAAGACGTTAATATGGAAATAACAATCGTGAGGTATAATATCATCGTGAGGTACAAACTACTATATCACATAAACGTAAACTTAGTTTATTTAAGGGTGGTCATAGGGCTTACACCTAGCCTGGTTGTAAATTTGTTTTACCATGTTTTTTGGTTCTGATACTGAAACCTCAAATAGTGGAATGACATCCCTGATATTATAACCTGTAAATACTATTTTAACAGAGTTGGAGACTCTTGGTTGACACCCCTTTTTTTTTCGTATGGAAACCCCCACGGTTAGTTGACACCCCTGGTATTTCAGAGTCATTTTATCAAGCGAGACTTTATCATCGAGCTAGGTTTTTGTTCGAAAATTATTAATAGTAAAATAAACAGGTCAAGAAATGAGAAAATACATTATTTTTACAGTTCTTTCCAACTTTTTATGTGGGAGAGCCATGCTTTGGCACGTATGGGCCGGCTCGACTCCGCTCGTTATCACGGTCTCACAGAAAACCGGCCGTGAAGCAATGCTTGCATTGCATTTCGCCGCGTGAGTGAGGTTACCGGAGGCCCTAACCCTTCCCTCTCCCTTATTCCCGTCCTTCCCCTCTCCCCCCTCTTCCCACTCTTCCCTCCCCTCCCCCTCTTCTCCTACTCCCACCTTAAAGGGCGGCAACGCACTTGTGATTCTCGAGTTGCAGGTGCCCATGGGCGGCGGTAGTCATTTACCATCAGGTGACCCGTCTGCTCGTTTGCCCCCTATACCATAAAAAAAAAAACTTTACTGTCATTATTTTGTTCCTTGTCATATTTTTTCAAAATAAAAGACTTTTTTGGTTGGCTTGTTTTGACAGTTTAGCGTTGAGGCGGGTTACTTTATACCATAACCTTATATGTTCATCTCGCATTTTACTATATTTTTCGTGATAAAAAATTAAAGAATGCGGCTGTACCGCATTCTTTAATTTTTCTAACCTCTTCTTAATATTTAGAAAATTGTATCTACAAGAAGGCATCTAAGGAATCAAGAGGATACCATAAAAAAATTCCCAATTCCCTTAAATCTAGAGATGTCAACAGTATCATGTACGACATTCTTAGATTTTTTTGTCTACATTCGTCCCCTCGGAGACGTTTTATATAATCCATTAAGTTGTCAAGCAAGATTGATATAACAAGATCAGGATCAACTTACTTGGGTGCATTGGTAATGATGATCTTTGACAAACAACAAGTCGGAGAAAGAAAAAATAGCAAATGTAGCAAATTATTTTTGGTCAGCTATCGACCTGTTCCAAAATCAAATTTTCAAATTTAAATTAAGAATTATATTTATATTAGCTACAAAATTGCACTATATGGCAAAAGCACAAGCCGTACGAAGCCAAGTCATGTGAAAAATTGTTCACTATGAATGTCAGAAGTTTCAGCGCAATAGAAAGAGCGCACAATAAAAAAACGGATTTTAATTTTCCAATCGTATAATAGTTAAATTAACTTGAATTGGCTTAACTTAGTCATGATAAGAAGCAGCGTATGATCAATTTAACAAAATTAAAAATAATGAAAAAATAATTTACACCCAAATCCTCAAAAAGTAAAAATATTTATACACCGTATATATTTACTAAGAAAAGGTCTGAGAAAGATAGCACCCACTCATTAATATGATGGTGCATTATCGGTTAGACAATAGCACCTGTAAAACCTTTTGGGGTTCTAAATATTAGAGGAAGATAAACGATCCATTCCATAATCTTCAGTTGAAGGTTATTTTGTAAGGCTATTTCGTATTTCAAATATAATCAAATCTATAATCAAACTTCGCAGTTCAAATACGAGTATTTAAGTATTATTCAAAGTGAAATGTGCTTTAGGAAGTCATTCCTAATGAATATAATTTCTCAACGGCTCACTTCACGGCTAAAACGTCTCGTCACGTAGGAAACCTTGAGAATTGCTACGCCGCGTCGCATCCGTCGCTGTCACCTACAGCGTAGCAACTTCGTAGACGCAGCAGAATAAAAAAACATATGAATTCATGCTCTCGTAGCTTGTGACATTTGACTAGTTCTGTTGCGCCTCGTGAAGGTACGGGACAAAAAATCGCTCTTTCACATGGATGCATACAATCAACTTGCAGGAAACTGCGATCTTTCGAAAAATTTCCGTCATATCCGCCCTTTGTGTCTTGTACACACTACAAAAGAATGTTATTTTTGAAATATGAATTGTTTAACGTGAAACATAACTTCATGCTTGTATTAACTTCAGAGAAGACTGATAAATTTATGAGATATGGCAGAATAGTATTCAAGTTGGAGCAGCTTAAATAGGGTAGTAAAAGACAAAACACTGCAGTGTTATATTCTATGATTAGAACGAAGTAAGTGTTAGTAGTCAGTAATAAAAAAGGCAAACTTTTCTTTATCTATTAGCAGAACCTGTACTATGGTAACCAGACTGCTGATAAACATACTTATATATTACTAAATACATACCTATTATAGATAAATTACACCCAGGCACAGAACAAATGATCATGCTCATCACACAATTATTTGTCCTGCGTAGGAATCAAACCCACGACCTCTGGCTCTGCAGTTAGTATCACTAACCACTATACTAACAGGCCAGTCGAATAACTATAATAACTATAACTATAATTTAATGAAAAGAATAAACTTTGATTATTATAACTTAATCAATAAAAGTTGAATAAAACACAAAATAAAGTCCAAAACTAGTAAAATCATTATCAGAATAATTATACATAATTATATCATGGAACGCGAAAGTTTAAAAGTTAGTGTAGAATAATTATACTTTAGTAAAACTTAAAAAACACGCTTTTGTCACGAACCAAATAAAAAAATAAAAAAGGGTTCTACTATCCACCTCATCCACATCATCATTAGATATTCGTTACCAAACCCAATCTGTTGGACTCGTCAAAACGAGCCCAAACTCGAGGGATTTACTGGCCCATAGTACCACTGAATAGTTCCACTGTCCACCTCCTGGCTCCATAATCAGATCAGCTCTAAGATGCTAATCTGCAAATTATGGTACTATCATCCGAACTACATATTCATACAAAGTTTCAGTTCGATGCGACAATTAGAAGTAGGGCGAAATTTACTTTCAAAGTTTGTTTACATATTTGATGTGTAAATCAGGTTTAATCGCGGTAATAATTAGAGGGTAAAATACCTTTTTTGGTTACTCGTCGTTTCGATCGAATTGCACCGATCGTGGTCACGGGTAGACTGACATTGTTTACATAGTCACAAGTTAAGCCAATAAAAGTGTATTAACAAGATACTAATTTAAAAAGTTTATCACGCGACACTATCCACTTTGCGGTGAGGGGTTAGTCTTGGTGGCAAAACTAGCCCCTCACCGCCTCACCCCTCGCAGGGGACATAAAGAAGAGCAGACTCGGCGCAGACCCAAAGATCTTCCATCTAGTCTAGTAAGAGCTTCGGGCCCCACGTTAGGCGCTAGATGTAACGTGGTAGGGGTCGGCCACGTGCTAGATGCGGGGTCGACCAGGGAAACTATTTAGTGGAGATATATTAGACAGCTAGATCACTAGAATTAACAGTTTTTAATTTGACTTGCAAAAACTATTAATAACTGAAATTCGTTTTTGAATTCTCTGGAATCGGTGGCCAGTGGTAGGTGGAGACAGTTATCTTGCAGCGCTGGGAGCGGAACGTAAGAGGCCCGCGCCGGATCTGCTCTTCTTTATATACCCCTGCAAGGGGTGAGGCGGTGAGGGGGTAGTCTTGGTGGAAAGGTGGACGGTGTCGCATGGCAAGTAAAGAAACGCAACTGCCATTTTTACTTTTTTCTTGATTCTAACGATACGAAATACATCTAAATTTGTTCAGGCATTTGGAAGTTATGATGGAATAAAGAAAGTCACATTCATACATGAACCCTGAAAACATTAAACTCCTTTTTTATACAGTCGTGTAAAAATAAACTTGATCTTACTACTGATTACACTGCGAGATGATTTTATTTCTTTGCACGATAAGTAAACGAAAAACTTACATATAAATATGTATGTTCAAGGTAACAATCCACTAATCCCACTAATATTATAAATGTGTAAATTTGGATGGATGGATGGATGTTTGTTACTCTTTCACGCCAAAACTACTGAACCGATTGTGATGAAACTTGGTATGTAGATAGCTGGAGACATGGATTAACATATAACTACTTTTTATCCCGATATTCCCACGGGATCAGGACTTACGCGGGTGAAATCGCGGGGCGCTGCTAGTTTCATATAATTTCAAAGGAAATCTCAATAATACACTCAATAAGCTAAACATTAGCCAAGTCCAGGTTACAGAGTAGGTATAAAACACGGGATTCTGTCGCATCTGTAATTTATTAGTCTGTACCGATAGTCATTTCTCAGCACCGCGGGAGGTTAGTGCGACAATGCATCAGTAGGGAGGGAGAGGACGTGTGTCTGATATTTTCATTTTTCACTTTTTACAAAATTTTACACAAACATCTAGTGAAAAATAAGTCTCTCGCTAGAACAATTCTAAAGCATATAATTTGGTAATCTTTTTCACAATTTACTTGCGAAAAATATCATTTCATTTAATAAAAAAAATATTACATAAACATTTATGTAAGTTGGTATATGTTTGATGTTGATAAGCTTCGAAACCGTTGTACCGATCAGTATGAAAGTCAGAACTTGTATTTTTCTTACAGAAGATTTTTAAAATATCGATTTCCAAGACGGAGGATTCATGCTATACTTACTTTATAATCATAACCATAATCATCATAAATAATTTTAAATAAAACTATTTTATAAAATATGTGTTCTGTTTTGTAAATTTGAGCAAAGGGAAAGTGTTGTCCGTCCTTTGCAGACTGTTTTGAAACATTAAATTTTGAAATGAAGGTCAGAAAAAAATATAAAAAATACAAAATAATGGCTATAAAGAAATAAACACTCTTGGTTTTCTATCACAGGTTTCATTTATTTCAGTAACAGTATACCACCAACTTAACATCAACGGACGTCAAAATAAATCACTACATATTATAAAACAAAGTCCCCCGCCATGTCTGTACTGTACGCGATAATCATGAAAACTACAGAACGGATTTTCACCAATAGACAGAGGGATTCATGAGGAAGGTTTAGGTGTATAATTTGTTAACATTTTGTGTAAATTGGTTGAAATATGAAGATGATTGCTGAAAATGTCTCTGCTACCCGCGCGAAGCCGGGGCGGGTTGCCAGTATTAAATATTCTTTTGCAAAGAACCAGTACCTTAATATGTATACAAGCTTTTACTAACAAAAACACAGCGATTTTCTAAATGATATACAGACAAACTTCAAACGGTAATCTATACTTTTTAACATATACAATATTGAGAATCAATTTATGCACGTACTTTCCCTAGCGCCTTTGGATCATAGACTTCTGTCACATAGAGTAGGAAAATTACTCTAACGGGTATGCGTGTAAGTATCCACATTAAAAATCCTTGATAAATAATCATTATTACAGATCGCCTGGATGTCGAATGTCGACCGTTTTGCATGTCTTGTTTTATTTCAAAGACCAATATAACTTGAACTCTCATTGTATAGACTTTTGAACCAATATAGGTTAAAATATATGCTGGACCTCTATACCTATATATAGCTACTTCCACATATCATTTAAAAGTATCAGCTTTCTGCACTTCTTTAAATATTCCAAATTTCACATTCCTGTCTATACGTGTTTGCTTAAAAATCCGCAGAAAGATTGCACATACTAAATTTAAGGTCATATAACGTACTTATAGCTGATTACTTGATCTACTGCAACTTACGTTATCTGGTTCTTAGTAAAACTGGATTTGACACTATACACTTATTTTTGTGTCTTAGCATGCAATATTAATAAAAAACGAAGATAAGGATAAACTTTGACTACTGAGACTTGAGACTATTTGGATGTCACACTCATTTGCAACGATATGTCCTTTTGTTGGTAGTAGTAGTTCATATTGATTTCCCATTTCTTACCTTTTTTAAGGCATTACTGAGGAAGCTATGAGTATTTCCCATTTGTAATAAAGAACATACAAATTTTGTACTGTTTATTCTTCTGTTTATTATTGTTAATGCTATCCCTACTCTATTGGATATATTTCTACGTCACGTGCTCCCCTCGTAAAGGTCGCATATCGCTAAAACGGAGGGTACCGTCATTAGAATGCGTCGAAACTCTAATTGTTTCCGAGGAAGCCCCGGGAAGTATCAATTTGCAAGCAATTTGTAATACCGATGACTTCCGAAGTAAGTGCTGGCATCTAGTGGCTGTGTTTCTTATGTGAAAAAGGCATGAAGCTTGAACCACAGCAAAGAGCATCGATTTAAACAGAGGGAAAGAGACACATATAATTCACATAGCAACCAAATTGACAAAGTAGTTCCTTGCCTGATTTATACTCTTTTAATGTAATCTTCCTAAAAATGAAAGTAAAACTATGCTAAATAGTCATCATATTTTCAACTCCTCCAATTTCCTTCACTGCGATATCCAAATCACTTTGGAAGTAAAAATCTTTGAAAAGTCAGAGGTCCTCCGTAATCTTTTAGAAGCTTTGTTTCATCAGCAAACGGACTATGGTGCAACCGTACCTCCCTCTGATAGAAGAATAAGGCCACGTATCCAGATGTAGAATATCTTCTATATAAATAAAAATCAATGTAAGTATGTTTGAAATCTATGCATTTCTAAACCGTTGGTCAGATTGTGATGAAACTTTGGCAGGGTTTTCTGAGAACGCCCACGAGGGATTCTGGCCCAAAAATCTATAAAAAAAATGTTCATATGTTTTCTGTGGTATTTGCATGCAACGCCTGTCGGGTACAGCTCTGTAATAAGAAAATTCCAAAGAAATTTCCGTTTGTGTCCTTGAACATTTTTACTGTAATATATCAGATTTTTCTAGTTCTTAGAATTAAGTATTCTCTCTCTAACATTCTTTAGTATCAAGATAAAATTTATAGTATATACAACAAACCTTCAAAATCACAAGAGATTTTGACATAAGGGGCAACGCAGTTCTCGTTTCAAGATGACTCTACGCCATAAAGGGCCCTTTAAGACGTCAGATCCAGCTATCATTCAAATATGATATACGATACGAGCCATCGCGCACCAATGGCCTCTATTTTGATCAGGTAAAGGTGTAAAAACGTTCAGAATCAATCTTAACAAGTACACGTATGATATATTTTTATTTCCTGAAGATAAAAGTACAATTTACTACGAAAAACCAAGGAACAAGAGTGAACTATGAAGGGATTTGTAAGTAATAGGTCTTTGGAGGGGATTGTGGGATAATAGTCAGTTCTATATGTTCACAATTTCGGATGGGCAGGCAGTCCGTGCTTAGGTGAGAATTTATAGAAAGTCATGCTAATTCGCCTTTATTAAGTGTTAGGCCCAAAACCCTGTCGTACTTTGACAGTAATCAATAAGAATGGAAAGTACGGAAAAGATATACAATGACAGTTCAAATTACCTAAACAATTAATCAATGGTCATGGTCAATGAAATAAAACAAAACATTCAAAACTTAATGATTTCTGGTCGAATATCGACCAATTAGAAGATTTGGTAATATAAATAGGCAAAGACAAAACAGCTCCAAATCATTTTCTATGTTAGTCAAACAATTTCCTTTTTTCCCAATCGTTTAATAGCTATTAGCAGTTTAAGCAGTAGTAGTAGTAATAAAAAACATTGCTAACATATTTTTCCTACCTTTGACAGGCTTTAATGTTTTTGAAGTTCATGGTTTCAGATGTATAATGCACGAATGTATAAGAACAAATGTTAGAAAAATGCAAATTTATATATTTGTTCCTCCAATTTTCTATAATAATTATGGTCGAACTTCGACCATTGGGCGAACAGTAGTAATTTTAGATGTATTAAATACCTGATTTTATTGAAGAACTAGCACTGCTATTGGTTGTTCGTAGTTTTAATAACTTTATGATGTGGTTTTATTGCCATTTAATCTGTTTTGAACGGGAAGCCGCCATGGCTAGTAACTAACATTTTTAAAGCAAGATGATAAAGTTTTACTGCTGGAGTGATTCACAGCTTCATATAAACTATTTTTAATTAGACATTATTAAACTCGTTTTTTAGCATCCAAAATCTTAAAAAGACTAAATGCCATTAATTAATTAAATAATAAATTATAACTAAATTAACAGAAAATAACACTTCATATTGGTCATGTCAAGTGTTTTTTATAATTTGATAGAGTAATTTCTTATATATAGTTATCTATTTACGATTAATTTGCCTCTGCCGGTCACTAAGTAGCTAAGCACTTCTCAGTGCAGCAACTTCCGCGTTATTTAACTCTTACAAAATTTTGTACCTTCCCCGCACGCTAACCATTCAAGCAATTTTAACGGTGTTTAAGGTAGTCTGAAAAGCCGGCCCATACCTTTGTCCTTTGCCCAGACTTCTATACACGGTACTGATTACATCCTAAAATCCCAGTTTTGAGATTCTCACTTTCCGAAACCGACATTCTTTTCAAGGAAATCAAGAAATTGAAGCACTTAAGTTTAAGTAACTGATCGATGTTTCTTGATCGAGCCGAGTTGTTGTTATTATTTAGTTTATAATGCGCATTTGGTTTAAATGAACTCCATCCTTCAGTCATTTATACTAAAGCACTTTTTAATTAAAAAAAAAAAATAAGCATTATACTAGCACTTCTGGTTAACTGGTGGCGAAAATTTGAGCCGACTTTTGCTGTTTCTTATTTCCTTTAGCACGCTGTATGAGAGGTGTTACTTCCACGTAGCACAAAAATCGAAATGGTGTTTGAGAAGTCGTATAAACTGACTGTCGCGTAAGTAAATAATAATATGTTGTGTCATTTTTATTTTTTCTTAAGCAAGTTTATCTACAACTGTAATATAATAATATCATTATTTTTATTAAAATTATTTGATTAGTGTTACTTAATGCAATAAAATTCATACATTTCTTGAAGTAAGTTTTCTAAAGTAAAATTAATGCCCAAAACATACATATGTATGCATATTTTATATAAATACAAGTAATACGCCTATACATGTATATAATGTATACAAAAGTTACAATTTGAAAGGAACCTTTACTTTGAAGTGCAGTTTCGTCTTTTCGTTTATTTCACCCTCTCCGCAGTTTTTCTCCCCAAAATAATTAAATTCCTGAAGACGAATGACTTTACAATGGATTAGACGAAGAAAGTAATTGTTGCAAAGCAAGTCTGAGACTTGATTAGTTCATATCAAAGTCTCGTTTGAATGTAGTTAAGGTATTAGTCATTTTACTAAACGAATTTTTGTAAAATTGAAGGTGGTTCACATTTTTTTTTATTAGAAAGTTATTTGCTTGTTTGATTTAATTATATATATTTATTTCCCATATTTACTTACATGATTGTTGGCCATTTGAAGTATTACATATTGTAGTTTCCATGATAGAATTATTTAAACGTATATTAACACTACATATTATAAAACAAAGTCCTCCGCCGCGTCTGTCTGTCTGCCTGTTCGCGATAAACTGAAAAACTACTGGACGGATTTTCATGCGGTTTTCACCAATAGACAGAGTGATTCATGAGGAAGGTTTAGGTGTATAATTTGTTAATCTTTTTTGTAAATTGGTAGAAATATGATGATGATAGTTAAAGATGTCTCTATTATCCTTGCGAAGCCGGGGCGGGTTGCTAGTCAAATATAATTTCACGATCTTGAACTGATTCTGTATTTGACTATTTAAGAGAATATTTAACGTTAAATAATCTAAATGTTAACTAGATTGTTACTGTATGATCTAATTTCACCGTAATAGTGCAGGAGATCGCTTACTATTAGTTAGTGTACGTGTTTTAAAATCTGGGCCGTATAAAAACTGTCGGTAACAAATACTCTTGAAGCATGTAATGTCTTCGTTTTGCTGTAACAAATTTACTAAAGTTACACAAAGGACATAAAAAACTACTCAACATCAACTTTGTAACAGCATATTTTTCTTCTTTGTCGTCTTAATTTGCTGTTAAACTTGTAAGAACGTCGTTGTAGCTAAACGTAGCGTGAACAGTAACATTGTTTGTGCGGCATATTTGCTTTTTTTCGTCTTCTTGCGTGAAACAGCCACAGTCTAGAAATAAAGGTGTAATTGAATTATCAGATTGTACACGAAACTGAAAATATGACTGCGTTTTTGTTGTTGGGATTATAAAAACCGTCAGTATTTATTGCAGGTATATTTATGCTTACCTATTTAATTAAACAGTCAATTAGTTACATAAATGATTTTGTAGTAGGTATACACTGGTGTTGAAAAGGGGTTTCTTATAAAAATATCATATTGATTTTATTGTGTAATTATTTGGGAGGTGCATAATGGACACATGGTGTTAAAATTGAATGAGTAAACGTCATCTAATGAACACTTACGAATTACTTGTATGTATAGAAATTCCTGATCTTGCATTCATCTATCCTTAAAAAAATTAAACTGATAATATATTTTAGAACATATAATATATCTATAGCTAGTATAGTATATACAGATATATATATATATATATATATATATATAGTTAATACAGATAGTGACTAGAAGGAGTCCCCTGGAGTTAATAGCATTCATAGGCTACGGTAACCGCTTACTTATAGGTGATCCGTATGCTTGTTTGTCACCGTTTACTCTAAAGAATTACTTTGTTATTTGAGATTACGTCCAAAGCTATGGATGATGTCAATTTATCTGGTAATTATAATTACAAAGTAGCGGTGAAAGGGAACAAAAAACTTTGAATTGTGTATGTTTTTTTAAAAGAGAAAATTCTCAAGGATTTGGGTTCCTTAGGATTCTTCGGGAATTGGGGAATTGATTTAGGAGTCTTTAAATTTAGACTTTTTTTTTATAAATCACTGGCAGTGGTGACTATCTGAATCCTGTCACGATTTTGTTGTATAACTTTACGTCTCAGCCTTGAGAAATCAATTATACTAGAATAACGAAATTTTAAGGCTACCACTATATACGGAAGTCATTAATATAAAAATAGTGCGAAGCAGTCGTAAAGAAAACTCAATAAAAATTTAAAAAACTCGTTAAAATGGTTACAGAATGGAATTTTTATTCGGTTTTAAGAGACAGTAAAAACGATCAACAATAGTTTTATGCAGACTCGTGGCTCTTGTACGGCAAAGTTCAGATAATATTTGACATTAGTCAGATTGTGATAGAATTCCCGTTTTATCACCAAATATATGTCTCCAATAAAAATGTCTGAACGAAGTCTGTCTGGTGTCTGCATTTTATTTTCTAAACATTTTGTGTTGTAAAAAAGCAAGAACTTTTAGCTTAATCGACGTATTGCTGCTATAACTACATATGACATTACATATGACTTCATTTGTATAAAAGTTTTTGTAATACCTAAAGCCTTGTGCTCACTAGGGGATATATCGCGAAGACATATCGCCCGACTTTTACGTGGTATGAATCTGCGACTTCGTAGAACCTTATCGCTTGACATTTGCCTCGTCCACACTACCCAGATGTCATTGAGATGAGAAGTAAATGCTGTGTGTTTCTGTGTGTGCTGTGGAGCGACAGGCGAGGGACACGAAAGCCGTGCGTGTCGACGCTCGCAGAGGGTCGACTTTTGACATTTCTCACGACCCGTAGATGTTGCAGGCGACGTCGGGCGACATCGCGTGCAACGTCGCGAAACACGTATATTTTAGAAGAATATTAATAGGAGAATAAAATATGTTTTAGAAGTTAGTAAGTCTTTTATCATAGTTCCTAAACGTATGAACTGATCTGGAGTTAGGTTTCTTTGTTTGTGTTCTGAGCTAATTCAAGAAAATCTGTTGATGCGTTCGAATTCCATCAGCTCTTTTCTAATCGTAGATGGGTTTTTGAGTCGGGGTATTTTAATTTTTTTATTTATACTTGTTTGGCTTATACGAATAAAGAAACCGAATGTCCTAAACTAACTGAGAGTGGTTTGAGAGTGTTAATGTTTTTTACTTATTTAATAAAGTATTTAATACCTTTGATTGTTTGCAAAAAAAATAGATATAATAAATACTCTCTGTCTTAGCTTTATAAAGCATAAAGGACAGAACAATTTAATAATGTTATGAATTTGTAATATATTCACGAAAACGCTATTATTCAAATAGCCGCTAGCCTTGGGCTAGCTAACAACCTTTATGCCGGCTGAATTTAAATTTAGAACCATACAGTCTACAGGTGTCTTACTTAGGGTGAACATCTGGTACTTTAGACGTGAACGATTGTCTCATTGCTACGATAAATATGTGGAGTAAGAATTTCAGTTTCTAATTCCAAAATTAAGATGTTCCTCACACTTTAATATACTTTAATAATACATATATTATTAGAATTTCTTTACTCTGCTCCGCACTTGGTTAGGTGTTTCCACCTTCGTATATTAGAATTACGTATGTACATTATTCCGCACAAAAACTCAATGTATATGTTTTTTTTTATTCTTGGGCTATTCCTCTAGTTTTTATTAAACGCATATTGTAAATATACGAAACAGAAAGGTGTCATATTTTACTACCTTTGGCCTGCAACTAGCCACGTGGATCTCAGTTCCTTAACGCATATATGTTAATTAAGAATACAATCTATAGTCTGGAAAATTTCATCCAAATCCGTCCAGCTGTTCCAGCATAACGGATTTTTATACAAAAACTTTTGAACGGTAACAAAGCTAGCACATCCACGGGCTTCCATGCAGCATTAGATATACTTCTAAAAATGTTCCCCAAATAACATAATAATAATAACAGCAACAATATATCTCTCAGGCGGGGCAGTCTGTGCCGCCGTGCCGTAGACAAATTGGGCCAATCATCCACACCTTCGCAAGGGTTTGATCAAATATTTGCCGCTTCAGTTGTCTGCAGAACAATTTAATAATGATGTAACTTTTTAAAACGACTGTACCGTCAACTTTACCGTGTAGAGCGAGTATGGACTTGGAAATTGTATGCTTTTGGGATTGAAGAAGTTGAAAACGTATTCTTTTAGTAATAAGGTGGCACACAGACACCGGCTTTTTTGACACATGCCTTTTTTACTTGATTTGAATTTCGTAAGTACTTGACGTATAACCAGTATACCGATGACGTACCTACAAATAGTAAAAGAGCTAAAACAACCGATTACAAAAGTTATTAACTGAAAAGTAAAAGTGTATACTTATATTTTACTCTCCAAATTACTATAAGTTGAATACATTGTTGTAAATATCTTTTGAATTACTGACTACGAACGATGTAGAAGGTAACCCGAAATCGTTTCGGCCTTGTACTAGTTAACAGGGAACATGACGTACGTTTTATACATACTGGTCAAAGACATAACCCTCATGTTTTGGACTTCGCCGCAGTTAGTCAAAGCTGGCCTTAACAGTTCCAGTTCTTGAGTTGGACAGCTCTGACACGATGACTTAAACTCTCATCGTGAATATAATTTTTTTTAACTCTTATAACTGATCAATATTAACAATAGTTTATCCTTTATCTTATTTTACGTGTGAGACCCATGCTTCAGCACGTATGGGCCGGCTCGACTCCGTTCGATACCACGGCCTCATAGAAAACCGGCAGTAAAGCAATGTTTTCATTGCAGTTCGCCGCGTGAGTGAGGTTACCGGAGGCCCTAACCCTTCTCTCTCCCCTCTTCCTACTCTTCCCCCCTCCCCCTCTTCTCCTACTCCCACCTTAAAGGGAGGCAACGCACTTGTGACTCTCAAATTACAAGTGCCCATGGGCGGCGGTAGTAATTTACTATCAGGTGACCCGTCTCCTCGTTTGCCCCCCTATAATGGTATAGGGGGGCAAACGAGCAGACGGGTCAAAAAAAATATTATTTATCAATACCGATAAAATTGTCAAGAATAATAAATAATTAACAAATCATTAGTATTTTAATTTGAAGTGGATCGAGGCGTGTTCACTCGCTAGTTCCACTAATTAAATTTAACTGGAATTCCTGCTTTATATGAAACATTGTTGGAGAACTCGATTATTCTTGTTCTTGTATGTAAACTAGGTTACAATTACGCTGACTTAAGGCAACTTCTCATATGCATTTTTTTAATCAGTTAAACGTATGGAAATTAATTGTTTGCATACTAATTTGTATTATGTATGCACGTATACAAATAAAAAGTTATAATTTAACCACAAAAATAACGCTTAATCCTTTTGACTATAAAGAAGTATACTTTTGATCGTCGTCCTACAGGTCATCACCTCACCGGAGCCAAGGATGATGTGGTATGTCGAACTCGAACCGACAAAACCACACGATGTTTCGTCATGAGTGGGTCTAATGCAAGGGACCCGGGGTACCCTAAAAAAGAAGTTTCCGGGATAAGTATACTAGTAGAAGCGTTATGAAAGGAGTATTCGGTTTCGTCACAAATAAAAAAACATGACTATTTCTATTAAGTAATAGAGCCTTCTGTATAATTTTCTCAAAACTGACACCCACGCGGATCGAGTTGAAGGCAAAAGCTATAATAATAATAATGTAACAAAAGTTAAGTTTACCCTGGCCGAATATTAAGAGTATCCCTACAGAAGTGAGTAGTAAACTGCAGATGAGTACAGCCGCAAGAGGTAACCACTTGCCATCGGGTGGGCCATTTCACTTTTAGATGGAAACACAACATCACGCTACTAGTGCAGATAAACCACGCTCTACTACAGATTAGAGGTGCCCTATCTCCTTCTAGGTAGGAGAACAAAAATTGGCAGTATCTGGGGGGTATGGCAGTGTCCCCGCCAACTCCACCGCCAAACCGCAACAACCGCTAAGAGCTAGAAGCTTGAATTTTCAGTGACTAAAAGGACATAATGACACAATTTGAACATGTAGATTAGGAATTATTGCAAGTCAAAGTTCCCTAATGTTGTCACTGACTCACTCACTCACCTATCAACGAAATTCTAAGGTACTTCTAGCAAACACACAAGTTCAATTGTGTACAAGTAAAATTTTGAACACAATAACTATTGTTTTGATTGATATGGGATTATAAAGTTGCTTATGCAGTTCACACAATCTCGTCACGAACACTATCTAAGGGCATAGATAGGTATTTAAATATATATGTATATTCTATGTATTAAATGAATAAAGATGTCTAATATTCACGCTATCTAACTAATTTTTGCGATAGAAGAACTGCATTGCGTCTTGCGAGACTTGGTTTGAATGTTATATTTTTGATGAGATATCCATTTACGACTTACTAAATAATGGTCTCAATAAAAAAGCTACATAGAGACGAAAATGATGTTTCTGTTTATTCGTAAAACAGTACTAGGTCGATCGTGCCCTTGACTGGGACAAACAAGAACAAATATGTACGTTAATTACATGAAAAAGCCTGATTTTATGTAAAAGTTTTGTACACGAACATCTTATTTATAACCTCTGTAGAGTATGTTAACATAACAAAGTGTTTACTTAGTATGTATACTACAAACAAAGCTAAAGGACATTTTTAAATTCGACGGTGACGATGCCGACACGATGTAAACTCTCATTTGAGTGACAACGCGCTGCACGGCTGGGGGTGCTGCCAGCACGCGCGAGTTGCACTACCTTGATAAAATATCTTTAAGCACTCGACAGATTCTAAAACTACTGTTGAGGAGTGCGTGAACTAGGAACCGGATTAACAAGCCAAGCAGTACTAAGTGATCTTGCATGTATAATTTCAGTATCTCTTACTTTGATAATAGCAGCAAGCAACTATTGCTTCCATCATTTGTAGGAAAAACGACTGATAATGTTAAAGAAATATGTACCTAAAGTAGTATCGTTTTTTTTTAAATGACAACTCCCGCATTAGGAATTACTCCTGTGTTGCGGGGGACTTTACAAACATACACAGTACGGACACAAAGAACACCCAGGCTCGAGTGGGAATCGAACCCACGACCTATGGCATAGCAGTCAGGGTCACTAGCCACTAGGCCAACAGGCCAGTCGTGTCGTTGTAGTGTGTTGTAACTACACCCTTTAATATACGATTATATACTTGGTCACGATTACAAACTGCTTAACAGTAGACAATTAGCGGTATATTTAATAAAATTAGGTTACAATTTCTGTATGTTAAAAACCTACCGTTTTATGAGTTTATTTTGGGGTATTAAACTTTTATTAGATCTTGAAGATAATCCTACAGTATAAAGTGTCATGGTAAGATAGTAACTGACGTGTACATCATGAAGATGGCCTCACAGATTGAGAGGAAGTATGCATGGACGGAGATTACTCTATTAGTTCTGTCTGACAGCTGCTCTATAGGATTACGGGTTAATTATAACAATTTGTGTAGCTCCAAGGGACAGGGCTAGTAAAACCCAAATACATCCATAGTAAGAACAACCGATCTATTTAACAGAAAGATCCTCGAGTGCAGACAACGATCAGAAGAGCGAAATGTATGACGTACTCCGACTATAAACGTTTGTGGAACAATTGGATGACGGCAGCACAGGACCGCAAAGTATTGATTAAGAGTTATATGTTGAGAAATGGATCTTCTACGTTTGAGATGAAGTAACAACGTTGCTGTTGCGAGGTTTTATAAGCGACTGTAGCCTTTGACATCGTGCGGGCCCCGTCTACTTGACAACTTTGCTTCATAAAAAACATTCTAAATCCAAAAAAAAAAACATTTACAGTTCGCATCACAATATCTACAATTCCAACTGTCCCTCCATCCATCAAGCGTTCTTAATTGAGTAATGGCGATGTGACAGCACGTACTGATTGATCGGCGCGACGGCACGGAGCTAAATATGATGTATTGCGTCTATTGAGACTGCTGTTTAGGGATTTGAGGTCCGCTATGTCATGTGAGCATGGTGGGGACTGACATAAATTCGTGAGGTTACTTTATACCGATAAGTTGTGTCTGTGGAAAATGTCAGTTTCTTTACATCATGTGCAGGTTAAGTAAAAGCAGAAGCTTTTATAGATTATATAACATAACGTAAGTCACATATTCTGTAAGCTAATATATATATATATATATATATATAGGTACTTTCGAATATCGAGTTGACGGATAAAGCACAATTATTAAGGGTGGCCACGTGGTTTTGTGAGGCTTCCAACATGTTAAAAAAACCTGCCAAGTATAACAAAAGCCTATCTAACAAGTATTTATTTAAATAATTATTTTTTTTATTGGCTTTTTATTTATTAATTTGTTATCTCAAATTACTTCAAAACACATAGTTGTTTATAGTTTTGTGATCGTCGCTCGAAACTCTTCATTTCGGCATGCAATTCGCCAGGTTTGAAACAAAACATTTGGTGACAAAATTCACCTTTGCTTTTTAGTTATCAAAGAGAACACATTCATTATTAAACTCTTTTTGGGCTTCACTTTGAAAGTAACAAGTTCTTGTAGTTGGTCTACTCGAAGCAAAAACTGGAGTCCAACTGCTGAATGCAAAAATAGTCAATATTCAGACTAATATTACGTCACGGATTAGTGTTGCCACTTTCTTATGTGATAATGAGTTAGTTTGTAACGTTTTCTTTTTAAATAAATTCATCGATAAAATTTTACGTATTTAACAAACGGGTGTGTAACGTTTGAAATAATAACAAAAGTTCTAATTATGACCTAATTTCATTTAATATACTTTTTTTAATATAACGATCAAATGATATAATTAATTATTGATATAATTTCATTTTATCTAATTTTATATTGTTTAATGAACATTTTCTATAATGCACATTTGAATTAATATTCAATTAGTATAATATTCAGTTACTATTCAAAATTATATATAGTAAATATTCAAAATCTATGAGTAACGTTTAATATAATTTAGAAGTGTCAGATCCCCTCTATTGTTGGTGAATCATTTGGGTTAAATGAGGTTAAACCAGGATGGATGTCTTAATAAAGCAGTTCCCGGATCCCTCCTACTTAAGGCGCAGTACGGCACACCGTGTGGTTTTAGTCGGTTCGATTCCGATACACCGCCCCACCGAAAACCCCGGTGGGGTGACGGCCCGAAGGGGTTTCCACACGCACAAAAAAAAAAAGAAAAAAGGATGATGTTTCCTCCTCGACGACACGGCGCTTCACACACTGGCGGAATGCTCAGCCTGGGCTAGCCAGTGTAGTGAACTCGTCGCTTCAGGCGGTTCTGCGGGTAGTCTCTCGCTGCCGGCCGTGGTTCTGTCCATGGTCCGGAGCGAGAGTGCATGAACTTTTGGGGAAGTCGTCGTCCGAACACAGGCCTGAGAGGCAGAGCGCAGTATTCCACGCGCGCTTCCCAGAGTGCGACCGAGGGGTGGCGGTCGCACCGGGTGACGGGACCCATTTTGGGTGAGACGGGTCAATGCCTGTCGGGGGTTGCGGAAGAATGCAATATCGATTCTCGCTCCCCCGATCATGGGCAAGCAATGGAGCACCGGGGTGGTTTTTAGTCGGTAAGAGTCCGACAGACCCCTTCAGCCCCCCCCCCCCCGCCGCAAGGGCGGAGGACATCCATGAGGATCTTCCACCTCGTTACAAAAAAAAGTCGCTCCCCCGATCATAGGCAGAGTCCGACAGACCCCTTCGCCCCCCCAAGGGCGGAGGACATCCATGGGGATCTTCCAAGTCGTCAATAAAAAAAAAGTATGATGTTTCCTGATATTTAATTATTCATTACAGAATTTTGGCCGAAAATGAGTAAATATAGAAATTAGTCAAATGAAAATTAGGTCTGAACGTTATATAAAAAGATCATTACACAAATTGAAAATTGTAGGAAATGAACGTTATACTAAATGTTATTAGAGCAAATGAAGGTTATATGAAATATAACATTAGATCAAATGAAATTAGCCTATTTCATTTTATAGCATATGAAAATTATATTATGTGAAGTGATATTTACCATCTGATATTATGCCATACATTACACACCCTTAACAACTACAGTATAAGTATTGGGGGCTTATGTTCTAAAGATGTCCTTTACGTATCATATTATGTAAATAAACTCTAAACACAACCTTGTCAGCTAGTTTAAAGTAAATATGAATAGGACCAACATCAAACTCCAACAATTATTCTATGCAACAATGTGGCCCATAGTTTGGTACTTAATTAATAAGCGGGGTAAAATTCCTTCGTACAAATACCGAGTGTCGGACCCTACCGAGGCACTTGGAGGCTGTGCAACTCGCTAATTACTTCGCCAAATATTTACTTTGCTGAGATTCTCCTTTCTGTAGCTTTCGGGAATGCGCTTATTGGAGGTGAGAGCGATTTAATAGAAGAATAAGATTTAGAGAAGTGCCATGAAACAAATAAGTTATCTTGAGAAATTAATGGATAAAAAGAAACTGAATTAGTATGAAAATATATTGTTGAGCAAGAAAACGTGACCAGTACGTGATAATGCGTCTTGTCTATGTGTTTTTTTTTTGTTATACAGTATGGTTTTTCACATGCCATAAGCCAAAGCGTTCCAAAAATATTTTAATGCTTGTGTCCGGCGGCAAAAAGAGAATAAGAGAGACCTAGATCTTGGTGAATCGCCACTACACTTCTTATTTTAAGAACTTTTCCAATAAATAATGTTTAATTTTAATTATTTTTAAAGAATAATTTAGTGACGCTCTTTACAATAGCGTGTAGGCAACCTTAGACATGGGTGGAGCGCCTTTGCTACTTAAAGTCACAAGTTAGGACATTCCTGACAGTCACTGAAGAGATTAAAACAAGATAAGATGAATGCCAAGACTTCAGCTAGGAACATCCATTTATTACTAAACTACAAGGTCTAAGTTTAGCTCAGTACAGTGTCAATACAATTTTATTATTAAAAATATAATTAAATAGGTACATACATGCTGCAATCTCCTATAATTATACGGCGACATGATAGGTTGTGTATAAATGTATATTAAATTGCTGTTTTCTTATAACTTCTGCATGTAAGCTGTACATTGCTTACAAGTATGATATTATTATGGGAGAAAAAAGGTTGCAAAGTACTCATTTACCAGTTTTATTTAAATAGTGAGCTTTATGTATGTAAAGGTAGAGGTGTATTTACTTGCAAAATTGTATGAACATAGTGCCTTTTGTTTTTTTTCGTGTGGAAACCCCCTCGGGTCATCACCTCACCATGATTATTGGTGAAGTGGTATGTCGGAATCGATCCGACTAAAACCACACGGTGTTCCGTCTAGTGCGAAGTTTGTACGTAATTATTAGTATACTCTTGTTTTTATTTACAGTTTATTATCCATTCACTGTATTGTAACATTAGCATTATGCATTAGCATCTTAAATTAAGTCCGTATGTTGTTTTTAGAATGCTATGTTTGCCAGTTGATACTGTACGCTTTTAATATATTAAAGAGCATGTTAGTTCTAAGAAAAAGTGTAACAGTTGTGGCTGAACCAATAAACAAATAAATAAATACCACCTTCACTACTATTTCTTTCGAATTAAATGAGCGCCATCTAGGGTTAATCTACTATTGCTCAGATTCTCCTAAAAAAATCATAGTACATGAGAACGTCAGTGAATACGTAAACAACCCATATCGCACTAAACTTTTTATTAAACACAATATTTTCATTGCTCAGCTAATTCCACCCCTTTTGCTCAAAAAATAGCTCGTAACAAGAGATAAAAGGCTTTATTATTAAAATATTTTGCAAGTAAAGCACAGAGTATCAACTAGGTCGCACACTCGCGGCTCGCTAAAGTTAGCTGTCAAAGGAAAATTTAAACTCCACGGTGCCTTTGTGTTGAATTTTTCAATTTGTCAAAGCTGAGTTACGAGCCCCTATCAGCGTGAGTGAAATATTTACAGAGATAGCTACTCTGTTACATGAAAAAAATACTACCAACACACCTCTTTGCCCTTCTCATTTGATTCTGACTGAATGCTTTTACATAAGTTTTTAAATTAAGGTAATGAATTTGTTTTTATGTAACGTGTCACGATTTTTCTTTTTTTTACGGTTCAGTTTGCTTACTCTTATAACATACACATATTTACAACATTGGTGACATCCACGGCTTTACACAAAGGTTTTTTTTCCGGATTTCATAAATCTTCGGAGAATCTCCCCACTTTTAGGAATCTCTCAGTTGTGGGACTTAAAAAAAAGCTTCTGATAAATGATGAAAATAATAAATATTTTAATTTAACAAATTAACAAAAATTTACAATAGTGTATTTTGACTTTAAGATAAACATATTTGCATAAAAATGAGGCAAGCCCCTTAAACTATGACTTTGTGTACTTCAACTGAACTAATTAAATAACAAAACTCAAAAGATAATTAATCAAAATAAACATTATGTTTAATTTATTAAATATCCGAATATTCAAATGAATAACCGGTTATTCGCAAACTTTGTAATCTCCGGAGATTCTACGGTTTTCTTGGCTTCGGAGCAAAGCCCTAGTGACATCACTTGGCGCTTCCATCCTAATAGCATAGTGAGATCCAATGTAATAAATAAAAAATTGAATTCAAAAGTGGAATTTGACGGAAAGGAATCTCAGATTCTTGAATGAAGTACACTTTTCATACATATATTGAATCCCACTAATAATATATTTTTTTAATTTTCGTTGAATGCCTAAATACTGTTCAAACTGGATCTGAAATATTTATAAATATGTTATGAACAAATTCAGAAAGCAGATTAACCGTAGATTAAAGTCTGGTCTGGGGAATTAAACTTATGTGGTTGTCAGTTTGGAAATAGGGGGCATTCAAAACCTCAATTTTAGAAACTGGGAAATAAAAGCGCTTTACTAAAGTCCAATAGAGAAAATTATCAGTGTTTTGATGATCTCGAAATCTCTATGGTACATACTGGACTGCACGGATGGCGCAATGGTTTAAGTGGCCACCTCGCCACTCCGCCGCGGCGAGTGTTCTGGATTCGATTCCCACACGGGAAAAAAATTGGTGTGCTTCACAAAAAAATGTTGAGTCTAGGTGTCCTATGTATCTTTCGTTTGAATGTGTTTAAAGTCTCCCGGGACATAGAAATGAATGATGCGAAAAAATGCAGCGTGCATTTGACCTAAACACACGTTGCGTCAATAATGACCCGTCATCTCGTACCTAAATTGGATAAAAAATATGATGTTTGTTAAGTAATTATATTATTATCAATGTGTCATCACTCGTTTATTTATTTATTAATATTATTTTATTTTAAAAATAGACCTAAGTTAAATCATTTTTAAACCAAACTGTCTCCACAGAATACATTGCTGTCACTAGAAAATGTACGCTGATACTTGCAACAAAACTAAAAAAAAATAAAATAAACCTTCACCGCCCACACAGTTGTAGTCTTAGTTTACCTTTATGATACCGATTTTGGCGGTATAAATATATCTATACCGTCTTTTTAATATAAAAAGATATTTTAGCTAAGAAACTAGCGATAAACAACCTCAAACGAAGAAAACAGGAAGAGTATAGGAAATAATAAAACTAGTCGCCATTTTGAATCCTCAAAGAAATTCTGTTCGCTCGGCCGAGTGTAAAAGGCGATGTAAACTTACTACCAAAGGTTAACGCACTTCTTAGTGAACACTTTTAACCAAAACTAAATATTAAATGGCGCGTGTTAGCTTTTACATACTAGTTCATTACATTTTTGTAAATCTTAAATTCGAATGAAGAAAATATCGACCAGCAAAAGATTAACATTTCAAAACACATTAATAACATAATTTAAATGTGTGTATATTCTTTATAAACTTAATGTTTTAAATATACATACAATCATCATACATACACTCAAGCCTGTATCCCGGACCAGGGGTATTAAACACCCATACTTTGCCAACTATAATTTTAAATAAAAAATTACGAAAAAAATATTCAGCTTTGAAGCGAAACTCAACTGGAAAAAGAGTATCAATATATATATATATAGTATTTCAATTTGAGTTATTTCTTTTTCATCATATTTCGAGTGAGCTCTTGGTCAAGAAGTGATGCCATTAACTCATATCTAACCTTCAAATTAACAATATTTGTACGTTGATTTAATTCATACGAATTATGTACTTACTATTAATTAAATTACAAAGATTTATGCTACAAACATGACTTACATCACACTCACGTACCAGAGGTCCTTTATCTCGCCAAAATATCGCAGACTCGCCACAACTACCCCTCGTAGGGTCCAAGATGTTCCACAAGATAATGCTGAATCTAATTGAAATACCCGCCGAGAGGCTGATACGTCTGGATTATCTCCCTTTTTACCAGACCAATGAACCGCTGGTTTTTAGTTAAATCTGATTATTATTAATTATTTTTGGTTTTGGGTACTATAGAAACCTCTAGAGAAGTTTATTGTAACTTTGAATGAACTAATATCTTCCAAGTGTGCCGTATACCCAGTTTTAGTAAATATATTTTATTTTGTATCTGCAGGTCTAGTCCTAATTGCTGTTTATAGGTTGCTTCTTCAAAAATGTCTGTAAATACTGTAATAATGCGTTGCTACAATAAAGCTCTTGTACATCGTAAGCAATTGACCTTGTCTTCGGTTGCTGTGGAAAAAATGGAGCTGACAGTTGCTAAGGCTAAAGCCAGCGAACTTTCACTTTAAAATTTCAACCAGAGTGCTACCGATCTGTGGCCACTCCTTCCGTTAGACAGTTTAGTTGGAGGAGTTAACGAGAATATTAATAATGTGTGACTCAAGTTACGACTTCTCGTAAAAAAAGACAAAACAAAAAACTGGTTCTCTTTATAATACTAGTTTGAGAACATTATGGAAAACTCTCCGGTAGGCTTTGATTTTGTGTCCTTTGCCAAAAATCTTTTACTCTTTATTTGTAAGAAATGATACTGATATAGGTTTCAGTCAGGAATTAACTAGGGTTAAGTGGTTGAAATATAAACTTATTGTTTATGGGTTGAAATAATAGGGAAGTTTAAAGTTGACACTGGGCACAAATGTATGTTACGTTGTAACTAAATGATTAATTGAGATGTTTAAAAACCTTAAAAAACATTTTTTTATTTAAAAAGCAAAAATAAATATATATAAATTTATTGAAAAACTAAAATCATGTGACTGCAAACGTCACTGTTGACGTTTGCAACAAGTTGACAGCTGTAAGTTGGTTTTATCATAATTTTAACATTTCGCTGGTTTGCGAGAATATCGACATAATTCAAAATTCAGTCGAATTGAACTAAGTATGCCAAACGATCATAAATCTTTGATATTTTATGGTGAACAGAGATGCAACGCCGATTTCGTGCTGACGTTCCTTAGAAAGCGACAAGTTCATTATATATTTAGAACAAAATACTCTAGCGGAAATCACAAAACATTGTCATTCTCTAAAATCAATAATTTTTAGTTCCGTGGCTATTCTCGCAAACCAGCGATTTGCACTTACGAGTATACTACTCTATAGAGAACTGTCAGATAATCGGTTAGTGACGTAATTAAATGTGATGTGAGTGTTTTAGTGGAAATTTTTAAAAGTAACTTTATTTTTTGTCTTTTTAGGGTTCCGTTCCTCAAAAGGAAAAAAAGGAACCCTTATAGGATTACTTTGTTGTCCGTCTGTCTGTCTGTCTGTTAAGACAGTTTTTCTTAGGAACCCCTATCAAAACCTATCGGGTATCTCCCATTGACCTAGAATCATGAAATTTGGTAAGAAGCAAGGTCCGAAACTCGTTAATTTGTTGTTATCTCTGTCTGTCTGTGTGTATGTCAAAATCCTTTTCCTCAGGAACCTGTGGAGGTTTCAAATTGAAATTAACATCAAATACTTATGTCAGTGGTCCCTTGAAGCTGTAAAAAAATTTAGCTTTTTAGTCAACGCAATCAAAAGATACGGCCATTAAACCTTAGATTTCAACAAATTTGAACATTTCGCAGGTAAATCAAAACCTACTTGGGTACTTCCCATTGAACTAGAATCATTAAATTTGGTAAGAAGTAAGGTCTGACAGCACAAATAAAGGAAAAAATTATAAAGTTGTTGATTTGTTGTTATATCATATAAAAAATTTTTTTGTGATTACAAACTTATATTTTGCGGTTGGAACGCTGACTTTGTACATCGTAACCGCAAAGTTAAGTTTGTCTTTCGGAAAAGACGGCCAAAAATATTCGAAAATGGATTCCCGAGATGGACGTACTATCTACACACAAGTTTGTTTGCTTACAGAACCCTCGGTGCGTGAGTCAGACTTGAACTTTTTCGGTTTTGTTAACAGAATAGTATTTTTTGTGTTAGTTAAGGGCCTAAAATAAAAGCAGTTTGGCAATAGCGAAAATTTGGCTGAATATTGCCAAACTCATTCAATAAAAAATAATTCAATAAAATTCCTACTATTTCCTTTATTCCCATATTTACACATATGAGTCTTCAAAAATTTATTTTATAAATCATGAGCGAGACAGCATGGCATAACTAATCGCTTAAAGCCTAAAAGATAGTATTAAGTTGCTCTAGGTATTCCAGCAAATTTGCCGCTGGCAAGTAAAAAACCAACATGTCTTCAGCTATTTTATTTTCATTAATTTATTTTTTGTTTGCTGTCGGAGAACTTGATAGCGAAGCAAAGTTAAGTCTTAAATATATTTTCATTGACGTGGAAATTTTAATAACGTGGTGTAAAATATGAGCGGGGAGCGATCAATTTGTGGTTAATGATGCGTAACCTATTCGTTTTAAGATGGTTTCTTTGAAAGGTTATGTCTAAACTCGGCTGTAAAACCGGCTTACTTTTACTGTATTTAAAATGATAATTGCTGCGTAGAAAAGTAAAAGTAGAGCTTTATTGAATCTCGATGAAAAAAAAACTTTTCATCTACAGGCCTGTTGGTCTAGTGGTTAGTGGTCCTGACTGCTGAGCCAGAGCCAGAAGTGGGTCCGATTCCCAGGACAAATAATTGTGTGATTAGCGTGATCATTTATTCTGAGTCTGAGTGTAATTTCTCTATGATACGTATGTATTTAGTAATAAACATAAATATATGTTCTTTTTATCAGCAGTCTGGTTGCCATAGTACAGGGTCTGGCTAGTTTCGTGTCAGACGGCTGTGCGAGGTGTCTAAACTTGTTATTATTTCATTGGTATTTTCTAGTAGCATTTATCGATATTAGAAACGGGCAGAATCTAAAATATTTTTCCATAAGCAATATTTCACATTATTTTTATATGAAAATCTGACTGTTACTTATTTTACATGACAAATATACTCCACTTATCCATGGAATTGCAATTATTGAAATATCTCAATTTAATATACTTAAAAAGATTTAGATATTATTGAAATGGAAACGAACGATGATATATCACTAGGACTAGCGGACTGTTTAAACAAAAGTTTTCGTGAAGTTCACTTGTTGTATTTACTAAAAGAGTACAGTTTTGATTTTGTTTTCAAACGGGAATTAACGCGATCACGAAAAGGTATTACATAACTCTGAATTGCCTGACGTTTCGACCAGGTTACACTGGCTGTGGTCACGGCTGACTCACGTTAATTCCCGTGAGAATACATAATTATATCATGGAACGCGAAAGTTTAAAAGTTAGTACAGATTTGGTTATACAGATACTAGAGAGTTGATGCAGGGCACGAGCGCTCCTGTTCCCGGATCCCTCCTATTTAAGGTGCAGTGCGGCACACCATATGGTTTTAGTCGGTTCGATTCCGAACACACCGCCCGGGTGACGGCCCGACGGGGTTTCCACACACACAAAAAATATGGGCACGAGTTTTGTAACGGGGCAACTGGTTTGCCTCGCTAACGCTTAGGTTCATGTTACACAGTGCTTAGTTAGCATTACTGTGTGCTTTCATTTTTATTACGACGAAGTAATATAATATGTAGAGGAAGTAGAATAGAAAGTTATATTACATCCGCTTCCGTTCTTATCTCGTACCAAATCTCATCGGTCAGTAATTAGTGGTCGCTACAAAACTTCCGAGCCATTAGATCGGTTCCGTGTTAATTGCGCAGGATCACCCTTTTGTACCCAATTAGGCCCTTACTAGTAACAATACTAACTGTAATGCGGACACTGCATAACTACTTCTAATCTCTAAAAATTCTAATAAAAATGGGTAGAAAGATTAATCACATAATCGTGGTTTCCTTGACTGTAATATTGTAAATGAGAATGTAAGTGTAGGAAAGGACCTTTCATTCAGAAATAAGTACTGTTTTCCAGGTATACCTGAACGGATTGACATAATCGATAATATCACAATCGAAGTCGCGGCAGAAAGATGGTTGGTTTATAAAAAATCCTCCTCAGACGCAATAGTTAAATTTTGTTAAAGAGGTGATTGTATACTGAAAACGAGTAGCGAGTTTGAGAATATTTATGAGGCGTAAATATTTAGTCTAACTTATATTAATATTATAAAGCTGAAGAGCTGAAGAGAAATGTGGGAGAGCCATGCTTCGGCACGTATGCTCGACTCTGCTCGTTACCACGACCTCACAGAAAATCGGCCGTGAAGCAATGCTTGCATTGTATTTCGCCGCGTGAGTGAGGTTACCAGAGGCCCTAACCCTTCCCTGTCCCTTATTCCCTTCCTTCCCCTCTCCCTCCTCTTCCCACTCTCCCCCCCCTCCCCCTCTTCTCCTACTCCCACCTTAATGGGCGGCAACGCACTTGTGACTCTTGAGTTGCAGGTGCCCATGGGCGGCGGTAGTCATTTACCATCAGGTGACCCGTCGGCTCGTTTGCCCCCTATACCATAAAAAAAAAAAGAGTTTGTTTGTTGGGTTGAACGCGCTTAGCTTTAATGAAAAATGTTGCAAAAAAAAATTGGTTGCCTGTAAAGTCGGTATACGGGCGAAAGTTTTACGTGACAACGACTTTGAGTGGTAAAATAATTTTAATGTGAATATTCATTTGTATAGTAGGAAGAAGGATGAAATAATAGTAACAATTTAAAACATTTATTTATACAAAGAATTATATTTAAAACATTTTATGTCTGTCTCTCTCGCTCTTAGGCGGGCTAACCATGCCCGAGTGGAAGGGACGCGTGCCTCTCACTCGCTCTCATTGTGAGCGCATAACGTGAGCGGAGCGTAACGCAGTTTCTTGAAGTGTCACCCGGCAAACCAATTTATAAGACGTTGTCACGTCAAAACGGGGACAATTTACAAACGCAGACAAAGTTGCGCGGGTCAGCTAGTTATATTAGTCGAAACACTCACGCTCTGCGCTTTGAACAAGTGAGATGGGAGATATTTAACAAATAACTGGAAATTTCTGAAGAGCAGTGTAGGTATTTGTCAACACCCCGGTGTATGAAAAATTTCACAAGACTATATTTATAATAATAATTACTTCACACGCCTCACACACGGCCGTCTGATCCCAAACTAGGCAGAGCCTGTACTATGGTAACCAGGCTGCTGATAAACATACTTATATATTTCTAAATACATACATATTATAGATAAATCACACCCAGACACAGAACAAATGATCATGCTCATCACACAATTATTTGTCCTGGGTGGGAATCGAACCCACGACCTCTGGCTCAGCAGTCAGGATCACTAACCACTAGACCAACAGGCCAGTCGGCCTCTCTTTTGAATGTACGTTCTTTATTTGTATGAAGTCACATGAACCTCCATCCATCAAGTTAGTTTATATATATTTATCAGTTGATATTTTTTTTCTGATTATAAACATTTTATATAAAGAAAGATCATACTGTACCTCTAGAATGAATCATATTGCTGTGAGAGGTCTTTAATAACCACATACGACATACCCAATTCACATTAACTACAAATGATCGATTCTGGTGACTGTTTGTGGCATAATAGACATCCACTTCAAGAAGAACAAACCTTCCTTTTATGTTAATGAATAAGAAACATAAAGACACTACGATATCCATTTTTATCAAATTGTTTACAAACATTTTCAATACCTTATCATCCTCCGCACCTTTTCCCAACTAAGTTGGGGTCGGCTTTCAATCTAACTATGATACGGCCGATCTTTGATATTTTACGTGAAGCGATTGCCATCAAATCTCCACAACCCAGGTACTAGGCGATGCCGAAGTTCTGTAGTTAGACCAGGTTGTCGGACTTTTTAGGGCTCCAACTACCCGTAACGAATACCAAAGATGTTCGTATGGCACCCGGGACCGACAGTTTAACGTGCTCTCCGAGACACGGAGGGGTTTCGATGTGTTAAGAATAGTCACCCATCCTAGACTGACCTGGCTAGTATTACTTAACTTTGTAATGTGCTAATCTACTTGGTTACCACTTAGCCACAAGCTCCTCTCAATACCTTAGTCACATAAATATATATATCATGAATTATATTCATATAGGTATTACTCTCCTTCGCTTGGTCGCTCGTAATTTATCTCGGAAATAATAAGAAAATTATCCCCATTACCGATGGTTCTAATGAAAATCAAATTATTCAACCAAACGAATAACGATTTCACTAAGAATTCAATCCTCCTTCCCATCAAGTTTACCCTCCTCATTAATACGTAAATAACAATAAATAACAAATTACATAAAATCGTTACGGGAACACAATCAGGTCGATCGTATTTTTTCTATAAAGCCATCCTATTCACTGTGCGAGCCCATTAGTTGTTTGTTTAGGAAGATTTGTGAGGTTCTCGAACTGGGAGCGAGTGTGAATAGGAAAACTTAGAGGTCAAAGAAACGGTGGCGCCAAATTGTCGTGCTCTTTTATAGCTGAATCAAAAGCGGTATAAAGATGGACGAGTACAACAATGAATTAGTATAAGTAAGCACCCCTGCAATTGCCATCATGGAAGTTAGACCAATACATTGGGTAATTATTTGTGTTACATATTGTTGCGGGCCAGGATTCGGGATAAGATGGGTTCATCAATTTGTAACGAAATAGGCACAATTTATTTAAATAATTAGCAATTAACACAATTACAAGTCACAGATACAATTCTCACTATTTTCATTTCTTATTCACTTGTACTATTTGCTATACTCGCACTTGTTACTCGCCGTATCGCTTAACTCGAACTGAATGTCCATACCGCTATGCAACGTCCTCATATAATTCAAAAAATAGTACTCGACTAACACAAGGATTTAGCTTAGCTGGAGGGGATAACAAGAATACTAGTAATGAGTGACCCACGTTGCTAGTATTCTTAAAAAAAATCTTATAGACAGTTCGTGAACTTTCCTGAAACATCTCGTTAAATCTACTTGACTCGACCGCTGTTTAAACTTCTAGAACTCAGTAGAACATTCTTATCGATAAACCATTGGTTCTGTTATTCATCAACAGATGACGTACATCTCAATTTGAGTAATCTATGGCTTCCTCTACTCGTCAATATATGGCGCTCGCGGGTCAATTTAGGCTTCCGTAATAATATTTAAAAATAAATAATATTATATTTAATATTTCTTATTTATAAGTTTAATAATAGTTCATAATTATATTTAAGTTTAATTATTATTAATACTTGAGACACCTCACATACGGCCGTCTGATCCCAAACTAGGCAGAGCCTGTACTATGGTACGAGACATACACACATACACATACACAATATATATTAACGGGTGGGAATCAACCCCCGGCCTCGGGCTTAGCAGTCAGGGTCACTAACTACTAGACCAACAGTCCAGTATTTAAGTTGTAAGTTATAATGAAGAGCCCACATAATACTTTTGTATTCACATTCTGTTTAGTTGTGATATGTACCTACATATTTTTTATCTATATACGAAGAAGGCATTTGTAAGTCTTGGTACATTTTGTGTTGGTTTCATGTTTGTAGAGTCCCCTACGAATGAGACGGGCCAAAAGTTATATTCTCTATAAATACCAATGATTCCGAGCGAGTTTTAATGATAATTCATAACTTTGCGAGGAACATAAAAGGAGAACGATTCAGATATGACAATGATATTAAACAAAAAAAATATGAATACCCTTTTCATATCTGAATTGTTCAAACAAAAGAAAATAATGATCTGTTTTGGAACAGTCTGAGTGTGAAAACCAATAATGACATGAAAACCAATGTGTGGTTTTATATAACAGTTAACTTCTCCCCGCAGCTTTAAACGCTCTTAAGATCACATTTACACTTGTAGACGTTATATTATTGTAGACACGTATATAACCTAAAGGCTTCAGTGAAAATCCGGACCGGTAGAAGAAAGAAAAATCGAGAAAATAGCTCAATCTAACAAATATACTTTTTACTTTTCAGCTTTCTAATAATAGTATTAGACATACATTTACATGTATTTTATTTAAAAAAAAAACATTGGGATGAAAGAGAAATAATAATTACGTGAAGAAGAATATTCACAAATGTCTAATACACAGCCTTATATCTAAGAATGTAAGAAAACGCAATACCTACTTGTAAAAGCTTCAGCCGCAAAAATAGTGTGACAATGAACTCTAGACAGTATTAAAGATTAATGAAAACCATTACTATGTAGTAATATATTTTTGGATACTTAAAAAGATAATGATAATGTAATCATTACTATGTAGTAATACATTTTTGGAGACTTAAAAAAATAATGATAATATAATCATTACCATGTAGTAATATATTTTTTGGAGACTTAAAGAAATAATGATAATGTAGTAATATATTTTTGGAGACTTAAAAAAATAATGATAATATAATCATTACTATGTAGTAATATATTTTTTGGAGACTTAAAAAAATAATGATAATATAATCATTACTATGTAGTAATATATTTTTTGGAGACTTAAAAAAATAATGATAATATAATCATTACTATGTAGTAATATATTTTTGGAGACTATAATTTAGTCCCACTCGCGTAATAAGGGACAAGCAATATTTAAAAGGTACAATACCTCTTGGTTACCCGACGTTTCGATCGATTTGCAACGATCGTGGCCACGAGTGGGGTCGACTCGGTTAACTAACAGGTATTGTACCTTTTAAATATTATCGCGATTAAGTACCGAGTTACACATATGATATAATTGCAGGATCTACATTACTTTGCTGCCATACTGAGACTCTATAATCTGAATATGTCAAGCGAATTTCGTTACTGACTGTAGTTCATCAGATAGCTCGACATTCCAACATCTGAGTTACTTTTCTTCATACATGTACCTACTTAATTTTATATTTTACATGAACAGAGGCAGTTTCGTCACTATTTACTTTTAATTAAATTGTCTGTATAATACAGACAATTTAATTGTTTGATTATGTATTCATTTTAAGACAAGAACAGCTCCGCTTCGGTAGTTGCGCTTTGTGAGTAATATATCGTCTTGTATCGGAAACGCCTCTGGTGCACCGGTTTAATATATTGCTATCTACAAACTCCTAAGAAATTCCCTCTGTATGTGTAAGAGGAAGTGAGATGCAATAACTCTGGATGTTATATTGCATGCTAAACTATAGATATAGGTTCAATGACTGAGTAGAAGACCGATTGAAGACTATAGATTAGATTGTGATTTCACTCACTTACAGCTTAGCTGTCTGAGAGAAATTTGTTTTTAATATATGTACATACAGTTGAAGTGAATTGACTCGACTCTTAATTACGTGGGTAGTTTCTTATTCTTCTTGTGGATACCCCACATTATAATGTACTCATTTATATAGAAGAGTAATCTTCTCGAAGGTTCTCCTAGAGTAGAGTTCTCCTTTCTTTTGAAAACTCTTGAGGCCCCGCTTTTCATTTTATTTCATATTTTTTTTAAAAGTAATAATATCTCCACACATCTCACACACGGCCGTCTGATCCCAAACTAGGCCGAGCCTGTACTATGGTAACCAAACTGCTAATAAACATACTTATATATTTCTAAATACATACATATTATAGATAAATTACACCCAGACACAGAATAAATTATAGAGCTCATCACATAATTAATTGTCCTGGGTGGGAATCGAACCCACGACCTCTGGCTTAGCAGTCGGGGTCACTAACCACTAGACCAACAGACAAATTAATATTTTATTGTATGTAGACAAAGGTCACTATCATTTGTAGGACTTTTGACATGAGAGTTTCAATTAGATGTCAATGAGATACGGCGATAAAACGTCAAATAGAATTTGATTACTCAGTTGTTGATAAACAAATGGTTATTTTTTGTCATTTTGAATTAAAGATATCGTTGTGGATATACTTTATAACCTGATTATAAAATTCACCGTACCAAAAACGCTAGTTACTAATTTTAGAAAAGAAGCCGTGTAGATGAAATCCTTGTTATTTTGAGAAGCGGGAAAACCTCGGAAATATGTAAAGAAAAATATTTTCCACAAAAAGTATTCTAAGTTCGAGTAAATTCAGTGTTTGGTCCACTTTCGATAAAACGTATTCTAAAGCTGAAGTTTGAGGTTTTACTTTTGTACGCGGACCAAACACCGGATTTGCGCGAACACTTTCGCAACTTACTTGCCCAACCTCTTTAAAACTACTAACTATTTTCCATTCGACCCACTTTATGAAAAGGTCCAGATTTATGTAGTACAAAACGAGATAAGGCCGGCTACACACCGGCGACCATTAATATCAATCACCGCGTGTCGCTTGTGTCGTGTCTATGGAGTGATAACGGCCTATAGAAGGTTTTCGTAGTGAAAGAAAGTTGGGAGCTTGCAATTTTCGTTCGGGTTTTCGAGGGATATTTTCGGGTGAATTTAATGGTTTCTGTGTGTGTTTATCAGTGATCCTTGTAACCTTTAGCACCGTCTCACTTTTTAGGAGGCAAGTGTGTCGTAATAGACGGATAAGAAATTGTAACTTTAAGTAGCATGTATGTCCAATTAAATCGGTCTTAGTAAACTATAAGGTCCTGTATTTATTGTAAAAAAAAAACAACAAACAGGCAAAATAAACAAATAAGTACTGCTTATTTTGAAGTCACATTTAATTAAACTGGCAACCCGCCCCGGCTTCGCACGGGTGGTAGAGACATCTTCAACAATCATCAACATATGTCAATCCATTTAACAAAATCTTACCAAATTATACACCTAAACCTTCCTCATGAATCACTCTGTCTATTAGTGAAAACCGCATGAAAATCCGTTCAGTAGTTTTTCAGTTTATCGCGAACAGGCAGATAGACGCGGTGGAGGATTTTCTTTTATGATATGTAGTGATTTTGAGCAAAGTAATTATTTTACCAGTTGTGAGTAACATTTTAAATAAAATGTTAAAAAATAAGGTTTTAGAAGTTAATGTTTAGTACTGAAACATCATCAACGCCCACTTATATTGTTATTGTATTCCGAGAGTTATATTGTTTCCAAGTAAAACTTAAATTCAATTACATTGGTCAGGAAGTAAACCTTATAAATTTTACAATCAACATTTCATTAAATAACTTAAGTATCAAACAAATATGTTCACATATTAGTTTGATATTGTGACGCCTGTGACGATGACGACGACATACAGATAAAAAGAATCACATGCACTAAAAATAATTTATTATCCTAATAAATAACATAGAGAGTTTAGTCCATAATTGTACTTACATCTAAAATACTCATAAACAAACATAAAATTGCCCATAAACGATAATTCGCAACAACAACAAAACAATAATTACAACAGCACAATTAAATCGGGCGATGGTGGAAAGTCGTCAAAATTTACGATAAGTCATAAATTCAATAGCTAGATTTACTTCCATCTTATAATTCAGACGGGCAGTGTATCGTGAAATCCCCTACCATAGTAATTAGTAGTTCTTATTTAAAGTAAACGACGTCACTTGACAATTGTTGATTGTATTTTGACAAATACCACAAATACCGCCTTGAAGAGGTCAATAGGAATGGTTCACATGCGTTAAAAACGTGTGTGAATAAATAAAATTAAGTATTTGTTTGCCAATATGTAAGAACTGACACACAGTATAAAAATCCAGTTATTTTTATGATAGTTACAAAATAAGATCGCTCTAAAACTACCCATTTAGAATATTTTTAATTTTTAAAAATCAAGTATTTGAGTCATCATGTCTCACCTACTAATAGCGCTTTCCTTTCTTTTTTCCTTATTACTAAGAAGTGATAGCCAAAAGTACATATCTCGAAAAATGGAAAAATTATTCTTGTAGGTGTAGAACAAGTTTAAAGTAGAATAGTATAAAAGAAAATAATTATAAAACGTACGAGTATTAACTGGATTGAAGTCTATTGCCGCCTTAAACAGAAAATTGTGTATAGTTTCAGGTCAGAAGCAGAACTACCAAGCCATGCACCGGTAAGATATAAATATGTGGTTGTCGAAATGTGGAAATAAAGGTGTAATCAAATTTTATGTGTAGCCGAGAAATAGTTGATGTTTTTTTTTATTTGGAAAATCCTTTTTGTTAGTGTAGGAACATATTTTTAAACAACATATTATGAACGTTTTTTTTATTTTTAGGCACACATTTTAAGAAAAATCTGGACATTCCACCAGCATCCTTGGTATTAGCTACCCATAGTTTCATTCATGTGAGCCCTCTCTCCTACGAAAATCTTATAGGTATCTTTATGAGTCAATTTTCAAGTTCTAGTTGTCAGTTTCAAAATAACATTTCTTTATTTAAAATCACGAATTTTCCTAAAATTGTTGGCACTTTACGATATTTATGGGATACTAAAATATGACCATAACTTCCTGTAACACCCTGTATTAAAATTCATCAAATTATACTAGTCATCGAGATACATCATTATATTAGTTTGAAAATATTATATTAAATTTCTTTTTATAGAATAGTATCTAAAATAAAACCGATAGTCGAAAAGTCAATGTGGACAGTCCACATTTACCAATAGTAAAGCGGCTAAGTCTGAATCGTATTTATGCGTCTGAGATCCCGCACCCAGCACCGTGCATAACGCACAGTGGTGCGATACTACGATTTATATCTCACCGCTACCGCCGCGCCGCAGTACGATTCAACTAACTACCTACATATTTGTACTAACTAGTTACAGCACAGAAGTTGAAATTCGCTCGTAATTCATTAAATAAAATCCTTTGTGAGTTTGTTTGTTATGCTTTAACGCCGTAACTACTTAACCGATCATCATGAAATTTTGTATACTCGTTTTCAGGAGTACAGAAAAGGACATAGGGTACCTTTTATTTAGAAAAAAGATCCGAAACAAAAATAACTTTTACGAGAGCAAAGCCGCGTGCAAAAGCTAGTTATTCAATAAAGCTAAGCGTCAAAGAATATAAAACGTTGGCAACATTGCTTTTCGTCGACTGAGTGAGATTACCGGAGCGGAGGTCCTAACCCTTACCTCCCTCCTCTCCCCTCCTTAAATGCCTCCTACTCCTACCTTAAACGCCGGCAATGCACTTGTGACTCTTGAGCTGCAGGTGTCCATGGGCGGCTGTAGTCATTTACCATCAGGTGACCCGTCTGCTCGTGTATTTGTGTATGTTTATGGTATAGAGGGCAAACGCCCTCTATACCATAAAAAATACACTAAAACTCATCAAAGCTACTAAACAAAAAAAATAGAATATTGGTAAACTATAAAGCTGCTATACCATTACTTAAAAAAAACTCCTCTTGTTTTATTATTTTTATTAATCCCCGACGCAAAAAGGAGGGGTGTCATAAGTTTAAAGTGTAAAAAATTTAAACTGTGTCTATCTGTGACATCATCGTAGCTCCAACATGGATGGTCCGATTTTGATTAAGTTTTTTTGTTTGAAATGGTACTTGATATAGAATGTTCTTAGCTATAATTCAAGATAATCTGTTAAACCGTTTCAAGATCATCACATATTTTCTAATCTTTAAAGAGATGTAAATAAATTCTACTGGTCCGTTCGATTTGCAACCTTTGACTTGATGCTGCAACATCAACGGCAATCATCAGCATACCCACTAACTTGTTTTTTGAGTTTGTATTTTAAAATTTTAATCTATACTTGTACGTTACGTTTAACATCATAACAATAAATTGACAGTACAAAAAAATATAGGTAAATAATTTTTCTGGAAACCCTGTAGAAACTCCATGATTTTGATTTCCTATTGTACTAATCCTTAAACATTAAATTTGTTACAGTTGCTGCAAAACTTTTTATAAGTTATCAAGTGAAATAATACGCACCCCTATTCGAACATGACTCCGCTTTCTAGTTCACCCCTATCTTTCTGTCAATACTTAATGATACTTCCTCCTCTTAGATACATCGATGTCTTCTTAATAATACCATTTCCGCAGAGTTTTCTGCTTTTGTTATTTCCTTAATAGTACTTTGTTTGCGTAGAAAATGTTTATTGTTCATGTATTATTTGTTTCTGATATCTTTCAACTCCTATAATATGATAGGAAGGTTTTTGTTTAACTTAAACAAGATTTCTTTTTGTTTAAGATTCAATCAAGACTTTACGTCATACATATACAATATGTTTGTCCTTTGTACACCTAAAGGGTAGGCAGAGACGAATTATGCACCCACATTTTGTCAACTATAATTTTGGTACTACAAGCCTGTTGCCGTCCACTGGGTACTTTGGGATTTAAAGACGAGAAAATTTGGAGGATATATTATAAGGCTTCGCTTGGCAGGAGAGGATGTGGGATAGTGGTGTCAATGTGTAAAGGGAGAAGGATTGATTGAGTCAACAACAAATCCGGTAAGATTATATATTGAAACTGAAATTTCTACAATAATATTATCACTTTATAATATCTTCATACACTCTTCACTCTGTCTGCTGGCAGCGGCGATTCTTCGTTCGTTTCGTTGTTCTTCTTCTTCTACATAATTCAAAATCACAAAAATGAAAAGATTCAAATACTTCGTTACCAGCCAGGCTTGCTCTATGCCGAAAGAGGCAACACACTGTCACAATATGTATACCTTAAAAGAAAAAGATGGCTTATACGGATGGATTGGGTTTTTTTTTATGGGATAGCGGGCAAACGAGCAGACGGGTCGCCTGATGGTGAGTGACTACCGCCGCCCATGGGCACCTGCAACTCGAGAGTCACAATTGAGTTGCCGGCCTTTAAAGTGGAAGTACGAGAAGGGAGAAGAGAGAGAGAGTGCGGTTAGGAGGAGAAGAGGGGATGATGGGGAGAAGGAAGGGTTAGGGACTCTGGTAACCTCACTCACTCGGCGAAATACAACGAAGTCATTGCATTACTGCCGGGTTTCTGCAGCCGGGCCATACGTGTAGAAACATGGCTGTCCCACTGTACATAAAATGTAAGCAATATCTCAAGATGGTTAGGGCCCTGAACCTGTTACTCGAACTGGCTGTCGCCGGGCAGGCCGAGCCCTAGAGCCATTAATTTATAAGCTAAAAACTGGTGCAAAATAACTTCACTCAAATTTACACTATGATGCGAATAGTTTAAAATCTATATTTTTTTCCACATCCTGTTTGTGGGGAAAGGGTGTTATGTCCGTCCAACATAAAGGGGAGATCCTCCGACCAGGTGAGGTCATCATGCCTGGCGGACCGCGGCCCAATTGTTGATGTTGGGAAGTTGTATAATATATACGATTACGGCGCGAGGTACTTTAATTGCGCGATACAGGATTAGTAGTTCCTCTGAAGTTCGGTTTGTCTTCGTTAGATGGCATTGAACTATGTTTTTCGCTGTATATGAAAGTCGCCCCACTGTTCTTTTTTCGAAAATTAATATTGTCTAATAGAGTTGGTTAAGCAAAGCATCACAAAAAATCTTATTAGATAATCCTATCTTATTGGAAATAATAAATAAGGATTGCCTCGTTACCTATTCCTCGTTTATTGAATATTAATTATTAATAACAACCTTTAATAGATTTAACAAAGTATTAAGACAAAAAATAAATCCTATTTTCCACCAATTAGTCGCAACACGTTATGTTATGTTATGTTAACAGATTTATTTAAACGAATCATCTTATAACAAAAAAAAACTACACCGTTATCACATATAACATTCAAAGCTGATACTTTACCTATCAAAATAATATATTCAATACCACAAAATCCATCCCAACACTTCCTCCACTTCGAAAGCGTATAACGTGAGGTAATGTTCAAAGCCCCGTTACATGTAAATAGTCTGTCACTAACTCTGCACGAATTGACAAGTCGTCACCGGGGCGAGCTAAAAGGCTGTCGTTTTGAGGAAATGGCTGATCGAGGGAGGAAGAATAAAAAGAAAGTGTGTTCTATACCTACAAAGAGTTATAAAACAACCTACAAAGGTTTGTATTGCCTTTATGTTTCTGTGTTTACATTTTTTTTTAAGTTACTTAACATTAGAAGCAGGTGTCTTTAAAATCCCCTTCAACTCTATGCTTCAGTTAGAACTTCTTTAATTGCGGTATTTTATTGTAAGAACTTGCCGTTTAATTTTCTACTGAGGTAGAAGTGGAAGAAATAAATGCCAATGTTATGTATTTCCGCTTATCCTTTTGATTAGCAGATGATGCCGATGAGAAACAATGAAGGAGTGGACGAGATATGTTCGCAGTGTCTGGATTCTTTCTAATAAGCTATCGTCTGAAACGCGCTGAGCGAATTGCGTTTGGTCCTAACCGCAACTCTGACCTGCAAGAAACGATATCGTTATTTTGGGCAGCGAGGAAGAGAACCTTCATATAAAATTGCCTAGCATAGCCATTGTAAGTGCGGTTTCATTGTCTTTAGTTTCTTCAAAAGGCAATATACACTGTCCCGCACAGACCTCCTGGCATGTTTTTTTTTCTTGTGCGTTTATTCTAAATCGTAAAGATTGGTTGTTGATATTTACAAAATTGGAATACAAAATTATGAATTATACTTTAACTATGCCTTAACAGGATAATAAGAATGTCACGAAAACAATTGCAATTTCTTAAGTTAAAGAACGAGACTCAACAAAACGTAATCCTAGAAGTTACAGCATTGTTTTCTGAGAAAATGTATTATCCACTAAGAAATAACTTAACACTCGCTGCTGGGGAGGGCTGCCTGTGATATTTCATTTTTCATCTGACAACAGTGTTTTTATAGCAGGAAAGTGCAAATGACGGTTACAAAGATTTCTGAGAATCCGGGTCGCGGTTCCACTGCTGTGGTAACAATGAACACTGAAGTTGCAGACGAGCGATTATCCGACAAATAAGAAACGACTTACATACATAAAATGTTATTTATTTTTAGCTCGCTTTTTTAGCTTAACTTAATTGTAACTAACCATGTTAACAGATCTCGGAAGTTAATTTTAACGTTCTTTTAATTGTCGTATCGAAATAAAACTTTGTATGTACAATATGTTATGTATCTGATCTCATGATGGAGCCAGGAGGTACCGCTCGAGTTTGGGGTCATATGGTTTGTTTTGACGAGTCCAATATATTGCGCTTGGTACCGATGGTCTGATGATGAAACCAGGAGGTGGATGTGGAACTCTTGTTTACTTTTTATTGCGGTTCGCCATTAAAGCATGTTTTTTTTTGTTTTAATGGATATTATATATGATATTTTATATATTATAAAGCTATCAAACATGCTAGAGCTGATGGTAAGCGGCTATCAGTACTAATTTGCGATATCCCAAACAAACTCCTTATTGCTATGACTTCTTTACACCAGGATCAACCACAGTGACCCACGAAGATATGGAGCATGAAATTTGGTGAAACCTAGAAAAAATTAAACTATCTTGGAACACATTCATACATACACTCACACTAGTAACCCCGAAGGGGTAGGCAGATAAGTATTAAACACCCATATTTTGCCAACCAAAAATTAAGTCCCATTTAGGGCCACCCATAAATAACGTTACACGAATTTCATGATTTTTGGATCTCCCGTCCTTGTCACAGGTGGTCACATTTGTCTGACCCCCCTCTCCCTGGTGTGTCGTCACATATTGTTCAATGTTACACCCAAAACTGAAAAGAGCAGTTCTAAAATTTATTTTTTTATTAAATGTGTAGTAGCGTGTTTAGTCTTTAGCTTACAGGTAATGTTTTGAATTGAATACTTCAGCTTTTGACATGTCCTGACGTCACGAAGCTTATAACCCCCCACCCCTTGTCACACAACGTCACACTTTGTCGACCCCCCTTAACGTGTGACGTAATTTATGGATGGCCCCTTAACGTAACAGGGGGCAAAAATATTGCCGTCAACTGGGCTCTTTCAGAAGTAAAGATGGCAAGTTTAGGAGTATATTGAAAGGGTTAGTTGGGTAAAAAGGGATTATCTGGAAGGAAAGGGATATTGCTCAAACGGGTGGATTGGGAAGTATAAGCAATACGAGCAGGTCAGGATCACATACCTGTAATTCGAACTCTACCTTGGAACCTTTTTGTTCGTGGAAGAGGCATGCTTCGGCACGTATGAGCCGGCTCGACCGGAGTGATACCACGGCCTCACAGAAAATCGGCAGTAAAGCAATGATGGCATTGCTTTTTGCCGATTGACTGAGGTTACCGGAGGCTCTAACCTTTCCCTCTCCTCTCCTCTCTCCCCTTCCTTTACTCCCACCGTCCCCCTAGGTGGGAGCCCTTAAAGGCCAGCAACGCACTTGTGACTCTTGAGTTGCAGGTGCTCATAGGCAGTGGTAGTCATTTACCATCAGGTGACCCGTCTGCTGGTTTAACCTATCTCATAAAAAAATCTGCAAGCAGGAGGCAGAAGAGGAATAAATATATAAACAGACAGTTTATACAGAAATATATAAACTGACAGAAACACAGTCCTGCCCATCTCACTCCCCAAATGAAATCTTCACTACGTATGCTTAGTAAGGTTTATTATTAAATCTACTTCTCTACTTGGGCGTTCGTAAATTCAAACAGAAGATTCTATTAGGCTATTGTTCGTGATGCCTTGAAGAGGTAAATCATTTGGATTCCCTTAAAAAACACGTGATGCTTCAATAACGACCATAATAATGTGGGTAGGGATGTGTCTTAATAAAAGCTGTTCCCGGATCCCTCCTACATAAGGCGCAGTACGGCACACCGTGTGGTTTTAGTCGGTTCGATTCCGACACACCGCCCCACCGAAAACCCCGGTGGGGTGACGGCCCGAGGGGGTTTCCACACGCACAAAAAAACAAAAAAAAAGTGTGTGCGTTTAATTGGATATCAAGTAAAAGAATATTCTCTGGCATAATAATATTATTGATTAACTTTAATCATTTTACATTATATTTCATACTTGTATCGTGTCGCCCTGACACTCTTGACCGTCTTGTCACATTTATATAATTCAAAATATAAACCTTTTTGATTTTCAATAATTTCACAAAATCAGGCTGCCAAGCCGTCATATATTTCGAAGAGGTCGGACAACCATAAAAAATTGTCAGAAGTGGCATGTCCTCCGCTCGTCTGATCCGTCCTTTACCAACGAAGAAGTGGAATGATAACAGCGTTTGCTTCTAGATTAAGCTATTCACGGTCGGACGTTATTGTCTAATTGTCTTATTGTTCGGAAACCTGCGAGATCTCGCCGAGATCCAACGGGATCTCTTCTCGTTTATCGTTCTCACAGAACGTTTTGCCCGTGATTCAATTATGCGAGGAAACGTCGGGGTTATTGTGTTAAAAATGTCCCTCACTTTGCTTTGTTGTTAATGAGGTAAATGAAGAGTTCGGATTTCATATTAATGTTCTTTAAATTAGAGATTTTATTTGTGAAGAGGTGGGGTTTAGAGTTTACATCTCATTTCATTTAGAGCAATTTAGAGCTTGATAAATCTTGATATTTGATTGTAAGAACGTTTTGGTGTAATTTTAGCCAAATTGAGGGTTGTAAAAGAGAGCGTTTTTTTTATTGTATAGCTCTTCCTTCACATACTCCACTTGCTAATTCCATATTATTATATAAGGTATTGCTACTTGGTGGCTTTGGTTGTTTAATAGTCACCCGAACTATAAAGAAAAGGGAGATAGTGTTGACATTGTACCACTATCACCGAGTAAACAAACAACCCGATCGTTATTACAATCTAAATTAGAGCAAAATAAAATTTGAATGAAATCTAACTTTAAAAATTAATAAAATTTAAAATCTAGAATTCTGTTTTCTGTCGAGTGGAAACACTTCAACAGAAAAGTGTCCTAACTTCAAGTAGAAATCAACTTTACCTTCCTGTTTCAAAACTGGTTTTCTTTGTTATTAAATAAACATCTTCCTCGTTATACTTTCTTACTATAAAATAGTGTGTTCCCTGTGTACCATCGACGACATCCATATTAATATAATCATCATAAGTTTAGCCGACTTTACCTATAGAACTTTTTCTTATAGCGTCGTACCTCATAGTCTCAGCTGCATCCAGTTATTATTTGTCGAAGTCATCGGACTATCAGACTAGTGATCTGTCTGCTGCTTTAGTCCTTACCGCTTATCTACGGGTTAAATTTCGACGTTAGTTCACGGACATGGCCAGCTTTAGTCCTTATGCTCACTAAATTATATACAACATCGTAACGTGTAGTTAGGTCTTTTTCGAGGTCTAATAACTCGATTAAACACTAAATTACTTTTAGCCTATTATTATTTTAGTTAAAAGCAAAATAAATAATATATACTTCACGGGTTTAATTTGACTTTTGCAAACAGAAACATAAATAAATTTAGTTTCGACCAGGGACTTAGCGTGTTGTATAATTGTAGTCTAATGTACTTAACTTGAAGACAATTATTTAGTCTCGGTGGGATTAGTAATATTTAAGTATAATCTTTTAAAAAAAGTGTAATGCCTTCACTTAAAAATATATATTTTAAATTATTATGGAATATTCAATATTATTATTTTACATTTATATATATATTTATATTGAAGCGGCGGTAGCGTAATGGCTAAAGCGTATGGCGGACTTGCGATCAAGTGGTTGCGGGTTCGAACCCTACCCAGTGCACTACCGACGTGAACCCACTCCTAACACAAGCATTTAGCTTAGCCTGGGGGGGTTAACAAGAATACTAGTAATGTGTGACCCACGTTACTAGTAGTCTTTCATAAAAAAAAAATAAGAGTCATTTAAGTATGTCCGAAGATATGGTGGATATACACACAAAATATTTCGAATTTATCACCCCTTCTTTTTTGAAGTTGATTAAAAAGATACACTTACATTTTTGAGTTTTACGTTCACTTTGTTCTCTTCAGTTTCAACGTTCAGATTACTATGTTTTAATTCTGGCTCAAAACAAAGAATACAGTGAAAAATATGGGTTCGATCAGTCCATATACTTACTTGACTTATGTTATTAATTCAGACACTTTTTAAAGTAGAAAACTTTTCTCATAAATTGTGATGTATCGTCTCCCAGATTGTCCGCGTTACAGCCGTTTTACCGGCAATCTCAGCGGTGATGACGCGGCACTTCTACATTCAATGGAGTATGCGGCGGGTGGAGTGCCAGATATAGCGACAATTAGAATGATCTAGAGTCCTAAGTAATAACGATCGAAAACGCGATGAACTCACCTCAAGGAAGATACCCCACTGTAACAAGCTGAGCGATAGTCAAAACTATTTATTACTAAGCGCATATCTAATGTCAGACATAAATGTCATTTAACCAGGTTGTGAGATGATAATTAAGACAGTTTTAGTGGTTATAAACCTTGATCCGAACTATATCGATTTTTCCGTTTAGTTTAGGATTTAAAGGTATTTGTATAAAAGGTTAAGTTCTTACGTCCAGTAGTTTTCAGAATCACAGTAAAAACTGTAATAAGTTTTACAGTTTACTTTGATAAAATTAGTAATTATAAGTCAAAAAGATTTTAAATAAAAGTTTTTACACATATTATGTAGAAACTCCTCATCTATCGGAAACATGGGCGCGTTCATGTTTAATGTTGCGGGTAGACGTGAGTTGGCGGGCGAGGAGAATAAAAAAACGTGATATTCACACAGTAATTTTACTACATTTATTAAAACACAAAAATATACTCTGAATAGTCATTAAATATCTTCAATCAAGCCTTAAATCGCGACACTCCACAGAACACGTGGTGCACCTACGAGATGCTAATCGATTCAGCCTTTCCAGCGGCCTATCCAAACTGTAACTGTCATACGTCGCGCGCCAGCGTTCGGTGTTGCGTCAGTGTCCTAACTTCTGACACTTTATTAGTAATGTTGCCAACTAAAATAAATCGGTGTGCCATCATATAGTCAACTTACTGCCCCGATATTACACTATCTTACACTTGATTGAATAATTTCGGTACTCGCTAACACTGCCACCATGACTCAGAGCTAACGAGCAAAAAGCTCGGCATACTCAGCGGTGAAATTACCCTGATTCTGGGTAATTACAGACTACCAACCCTATCCTGAACACTATGTCATCGTGACGTCATTAGTGGTAAGCACAAATGTTCCAAAGGGTTCTGATTAAAAGCCTTTACAAAGGCTGAATCGGTAATTATCCGACCTATAAAAAAGGACACATAATTAATTCGTTTTAGTACTAAATTGAAAGCTAACTTGATTTTGGCATGTGTTTTGTTGAAGTTGAATATGGAGATTCCTGCGTAACCGTTGTTATATTTATTTACGTAGCTACATGTATATTTTAGGGTTTACAGAAGTTATTATTATTATTAACCAATATTCTAGTGGGAGAGCCACGCTCCGGCACTTATGGGCCGGCTCGACCGGAGTGATATCACGGCCTCACAGAAAACCGGCAGTAAAGCAATGCCTCGTTGTGTTTCGCCGAGTGAGTGAGGTTACCGGAGGGCCTAACCCTTCCCTCTTCCCCTTTTCCCCCCGCTCCCTCACTTACCTTCCTTCCAATACTCCCACCTTAAAGGCCGGTGGCGCACTTGTGACTCTCGAGTTGCAGGAGCCCATGGGCGGCGGTAGTTACTTACCATCAGGTGACCCGGCTGCTCGTTTGCCCTCTATCCCATAAAAAAAAATTGCTTGCATGTTTAGCGTAAGGGAAAGTTAAAAATCTTTGGAGCAATATAAATAACGCGGAAGATGCTGCACTGAGAAGTGCTTAGCTACTTAGTGATCGGTGGGGGAAATTACTCTTAAATTGATTACTGAATATAATAACTTACTCTGTCACAGCATAATAATTATAGTTTAGTAACACTAAAAAACATGCATTAATGGTGACCCGAATCAAAAAGTAAAAAGAGTTTTACGATCGAATCTCCTGGTTCCATCATCGTCCGTTGGACTCTTCAAAATGAATCATATGAGTTCAAACTCTAGGGGTTTTCTAGTAGCCAGCTAAAGAGTTCCATTATCCATCTCCTGGCTCCATCATCAGATCAACTCCAAGATGCAAAATTATGGTATAGTCATGCCAAACTACATATATTTGCATACAAAATTCCATTTCGATACGACAATTAGAAGTAGATTAAATAAATAACTTTCAAGAAGAAAAAAATATTGATTTTTGTAACTTGAGTCAATAAAACTCCAATTAACACTCGAAAATGGGTCACTGCTCTTTATATGCCCAAAACTTTATTGAAAAATGATAAAACAAAGTCACATTTGTATTCAAGTTACATGAGGACTATACATTGTTTAATCCATAAATGATAACTCTTTAGGTATGTAAAGACAAATTGACAAATAACAGTTTGTTCCGTATACACTATGCTAATAATAGTACTTATCAACACAGTAGTAGCAGAAATATGCACATGCATTTAATCAGCAAAGCAGGGGAGGCAGACGGTGTTATCGGCCCGGCATCGCGCCCAATTACTGCCAGCCCTCTCCCGCCCCATGCTAGGGATGAAGATACTATCGGAGATAACACAGCGATGGATTTATTTAGTTTTGCTGGCTGCTAATTGACAGTGTTGTGGATTGGGATGTGTTTAGCTCTGGTTTTAGTATGTTTATTGGCACAACCGCTGGCATTTATTCGAAACTGAATAAATGCCAATGAAATTGTTACAAAGACAACTAAAATCAATAATTTGACAATTAAGCTACGCCTCATAGATATCAATTTACTTAAATGAATAATAATCTTTTTATTTCCTTTAGTTTTTTACCATTAGTAGAAAAAATAAAAAAATAAAATCATTTTCTGTCATGTATTTTATAAAAAGGTTTAGTGTAATTCGTAACTTTCGTTATAGACCGTAGGTATATATAAAGTGTTCACGTGTATGTTTAAGCATTAAATTTAAAACTTAAAACGCTTGCTTATCTAGAAGTTATCTTATAAGATTTTAGTAGTTACTATGCAAATCTCATAAAGTAAGAACAAATCGTTTTCTGAATAGTAGTGTGATAAGAGTCGCAGCTGTATCACCCCAAAAGAATCCCTAGAGATCGCACTCCCACTGTCCGATGAGAATATTACGCCCTAATATGCACGAATAGGGGTTGAACTTGAATGTATGTTTACACTTTTTTTAGTGTCGGTATAAAAAGACTATTAGCAAAATTGAGACGTACTTTTACTCTGAAATGGTTTACATATATCGAAATAATTCATAATCTTGGGTAAAATAATCTAACGCTTTGGGGAAGAATGCTATAGCGATTCACGCTCCCCTGATCATAGGCAAGTAGTGGAACACCGGGTTGGTTTTTAGGCGGTAAGAGTCTGACAGACCCCTTCTCCTCCTCAAGGCGGAGGACATCCATGTAGGATCTTCCACTTCGTCAACAAAAAAAAAGGGTCCCGATTATTTATTCGCAATTGCGACCATAACGTAAGGATAGTTGAGATGATTAAGCTGAACAATAAAATATCTTAACCTAACAAGATTGCTTTTGGACAATAATTAGAACGGTTTTCTTAGAGTGGTATTTATACAAAATAACACAAAAATGTACAATATTTAAGTTTGATCTATGTGTAAGTGATTATTCTTTGTATCTGTCTTCTGGCATAACTATAAAAAGGTTGACAAAGTATATGAACTGGTCTTAGAAATGAGACAACGGGTGTCTCACACTTACTGTACGATTTTTATTCATTTTATTGAGAAGAACCTGCATTTCAAATAGAGCTTATTTTGTTTAATATAATAAATAGCACTTAAGCGACACGGCAAACGGTAGCTTCGTAACTTCAACGTGTTTAATTGTGCGTGTTTAAATCCGCCTCATTTTGCTGTAGTTTCTTCTTGTGAGTCAATCCTACGCCTACGTTACCTCAATTTCCCTATATTGTGATTTCGGTACATTAAGATCAACCGCAAAGTCTTACGAAAACCTCAAACAGAACACTTGGAGATAAAACGAATTAAAAAAGTTAAAAATATTTCATCATACCATCATCATCGTTAAGCGCAGGTTCTGTTCCTATCATTTTAAGGTCCAGTGCTAGCCTCATCCAAAGTCCAGCCCATCTCACTGCTGGGCGACTACCTAACTTGGCCAATTTTCTCAGTTACCACTCTGTCAACGCTTTGAACTACTTACCAATACTTTTTGGGTTGATTATTTGAATTCAAATGCCCCAAACCTTGTTACATATGTAACAGTGAGTGTCATGTAATGTGTACGAAGGTACATTTTTATTTGTACAAATATTATTTAGTCCATGTCAAATTTGATTGGCTTAAACGTCCTTCACAACTTACGTTGCAGTTGCTCAAATGTTGTTCGAGATAATCCTCGCACCAAGCCGTTAATACCAGTATAAGTCTTAAATAAGCCAGACAAATGAGGTTAAGTGTGTAAGGAATTAGTGGAATCCCCTAGATAATTGCCCTCGTAGTCCCGTTTGACTCATTGGAGGGTGCCAAAGTGCATGCTCAGGGCATTTTACAATAGTTTTGCATTGTGTCAAGAACAATTTCATATATTTAATATGAGTGTGTTAAGTACCTATTGTGCTAACTACTGTAGTAGTAGATGGTAGAAAAGCCCAGCAAATTATGAACCACGTAATTTTTTTTTTGTTATTATTTTTCACAAGACAAATCATGCATTAAATTTGAAAATGAAGTATATAATAATGTATTACTTTCCTAATTTAATGTAAATATATTTAGAATTAGCTTACAAAATCAACATTTCTATTGCAGACTGCTATTGCTGCGTATTAAGCTCGAAGATCGTTCAAAAACTCTAATGTATCCTTCTATCAGGTTGTTACATAGGAGTATAATAACAGAAGCTTTTGAGTATCACAATAATTTGTTATAACTGAGAATGATTGTAAATCGCACCGAGAGATCGTAACTGGAGGGGTCAGAGGAGTGAAGAGAGAAATTCAGGTGCAGTGTTCAGTATTAGCTGACAAATCATGAATATACCATACACGATCATCAATGTGACAGTGACAAAACATATTTTACTAAATTACTTTTAAAGTTAAAATGTTTACTCAAAAGTTGACCAAACTGAATTAAACATCGGATAACGGCCTCCCATATTGGGTATATGACGAGAATCGAATGAATTTCACAGGTTCTTTTCTTGTACTTAACCAGCAACTTCTAGACTCTATAATAACACAGTATCAACATATGAAAAAACATAGTGTTACTTCAAATATATGGTAAAAAGTTCAATTGAACACAATAAATGAATTCTGTTAACGCTTCCAAAATAGTGAAGTTTAGCGTAAAATATATTTCTGGCTACCTTTAAGTATATAAATTGTAGCATAGTTTGAAATGTAGTTCTAAGAAGGACTTATTATAACAAAATTCTTTGTAGAAGTAGTCCGTTCAACTAGCCTAATACGACCGATATTCTGATAATAGAGTTACATAACGCTATCTCTTTCGGCCCCAATTCGCGAATACTGGCGCGTCCACGCCATTAGATATTCTTACATACAGAAACGACGCCAACTTATTCACATACCCGGGAATTAATTAATCAAACAACTATCCACCTTAACTCTTAGAACATAAGAACCAAGTCAAGAAAAGTTGTTGTTGACATAAGTTGGTATATCTCTCCATATCATATGACATTGACCGGAGTCAGGGGACAAGATGACTCACCGATAGAATAAGGGTAGTTGGTTTCTTCCAGACATAGCTACTACATAATAATAGGCTGTAGTTTCATTGTTCGTTGATGTGATGTCTTGGTGGACATATTGACATCTTGTTTATGAAGAAATTACGTCAGAATGTTGGCGACAGCCTTGTTTTATGTTCTGATGTCATATAATCATGATATATTTTCCTGTTGGACCTTCTATGAATGTATCTGATAACGGACAATAGATGGGCTTTAACCTTAACGATGGTCAAACATTTTGTTTTGTTATTAGTTATTTAAACTTTAGCTGTAATTTCTCGACTTTTTAAGCATTTCAACGCATTATTTCTAAAAAAATCACTTTAGAATTGAATAATTGAATTTAGCCTCACTTTATTAGAAAAAAACATTTACGAGCATTCATACCAACAGCCTAATAAGCAGTCCCGTTAAGTACGCACCCACATACAAACAGGTCAAACATATAACCGTCTTTTTGGCCTTCACCGTAGTCGGGAAAAAGCCTTTTTTCTTGCAAAAAGAAAAATTAATAGTGCTCAATGATTACACATTTATCTAATACCTATCTAATACTTATATAACTTAAGAAAGATGGACATAATTCGTTCTTTGAAGCAAACGACAGATCTAAACTTACAACATAAATAATGAAAACCTTAATTGAATCAAACTCGATTCGGACTGGAATTGGACGATTACGACAGGTAAAAAAACTGCTAGATCCTCTTGACTCGGTACAAAGACGAGCGTTGAAGATTGTCGACGATCTTAAAGTCACAAGTACTTTGGCTGTGTGTGCTTGTAGTTAAAAAAAACAAATCCATCTTGTATTTTTTTTTTATTATAGACTAGCAGTGCCTCACGGTTTCACCCGCGTAAGTCCCGATCCCGTGAGAATATCGGGATAAAAAGTAGACAGTAAAAGAGTAACAAACATCCATCCATCCATCCATCTATTCAAACTTTCACATTTATAATATTGGTGGGATATATAAGCGGCTGATTCATACCTAATAACAATGAGTAACTTACACTTTCCATTGTTTTCTTAGAAATGAGTCTATTGCCTTATCATTAATTGTATTTTCCCCCTTAATAAAACACACGGCAATCCAATTAAATCCAATAATAAAAACAAGTTAGCATATAAGCATACGGCTCCTGAGATGGTAAATGGATACTTTGCCTATAAACACTCACTTCTACGTTACTTACTCATTTTCTATCGCATATCAAAATACCAGACACCATTTTTAAAAAAAAAAAGACGACCCGCATAGAACACAGACTCGAAACATCTATTTGTGGAACACATAATTGTTGTCCCATGTGGGATTTGAACACACCACAACACTCGGCACGGCTTAGTGGCGAGGTGACCACTTAATCCATTGCGCCATTCGTGCAGACAAATTTAAATGTTACTATTCTACCTATGACGTCACTGCTGTGTCTGAGCACCTTATACCTGAATGCCTAAATTGCCCTACCTCCTTAATTTCATTTGAAATAGTCATCATCCTCCTCCACGCCTTTTCCCAACTAAGCTGGGGTCGGCTTTCAGTATAACTACGATATGGCCGAACTTTGATATTTTACGTGAAGCGACTGCCATCAGACCTCCACAACCCAAGTACTAGGCGATATCAAAGTTCTCCAGTTAGACCAGGTTGTCGGACTTGTTAGAGCTCCAACTACCCGTAACGAATGCCACAGATGTTTGTATGGCACCCGGAACCAACGGTTTAACGTGCTCTCCGAGGCACGAGGGGTCTCAATGTGTTAAGAATGGTCACCCATCCTAGACTGACCTGGCTACTATTACTTAACTCTGTAATGTGTTAACCTACTCGGTTACCACTTAGCCACGAGCCCCTCTCGTTTAAAATAACCCTACTAGATAATAACTCATATCAGTATAATTTCTTGTCCTCTAACGTACATAGCCTTACGTACCTCTGTATTACACAACAAAATATCATCATAAATATACCCCTACACAAAATACCCCGTAAGTAAATGAGATATCGATTAAAGCAAAATTTGCGTCTCACCGCTCGCCATAATAGAGTAGGAACTAGCGACAAAAACCCACAAATGATTTGCAATTATGCAGTCTCAATAGACTTATTACATCAGTAGAGGGGCCGAGACGACGGACGACGGGTGGTGAGCTACAATTGAATTTTAACGACCTATAATATTCGTGACACACAGAACTTTAGTATGTACAACAACCTAGAGGTTTCTTCATAAATTTATGAAGAAATCGTTCGTTATGTGTCGTATAACACAAGTAGATGTGAAAGGGGTGCGATATACCACATTTCGGCCTAACTGAAGAAAAACGTTCATAGTGTTTTATTGGCTTGGTGAGTATAGTGGCCAGAGATTGAATTGCTGAGTAACTGCTTACAATCAAATAAGAAGTGAGCTTATTTGCCAAGTAACTTAGATTAAAACCTAGTTTTTGACTGCGGCTTCGCCAGCGTTAAACATTTCCTTCTATGTCTCGGAAACAGTACTTTTTCTGGATTATTTATCCTATGTCCTTTTTTGTACACCTGACAACAAGTAAGAAAAAATTCACGATGATCAGTTGATTAGTTAAGGCGTGAAAGCGTAACAAACAAACACACTCACTTTCTCACACACTTTTGATTGCTATTAAAATACTTATATGTTTCAATGTTTTTTTGTTTCAATCAATTAAAATGCAGCTCTTATTAAAAGAACTGATTGAAAGTATTTTGAAGATGACAGCAGACTGTACATTTCAGTCCTTTGAGCCGGATCGATCGATCTCCAAATAAATCTTGGACTTATTTAACCTTTCTCTCGGCAAGTTTAAAAAAATAGTCTTCGATCATTTGCGAACGGATCGCAGACCTTAACACCACTAATTTTGCATTATCGTTTTTACATGTATAAATGTTTTACTATATTTTTGTTAATTGTGCCTTGTAATGATTTTTTTCTTTTATAACAATTATTTATACAAGAATTTCTTGTTTTCACTTAATTTTATTTTATTTTGAATTTTATGTTAGACTTAGAGCCTCTCTAAGTCTAACATAAGATTTAATTAAATTTAAGATTGTGTTGATTGTTAGGTTACAAAATTATTATTAACATTTCTATTTTTTTTTTCTTATATTGTGTAATGTACCGCATTTCTTTTGCATGCTGTGGTTTTCTATAACTGAGAAAACACATGAACCACCGTGTTATGTTTAGTATTTTTTTTTAAGAAAGATATGTGTATTTCTTGTTGAAGACCCTAAAATAAATAAATAAATATACTTGGTCAAATCTTGGAACTATTTTTATTTAATCTTTTCATAATTATTCCAACCTATTCATGCACATTCTACACCCAAATTATTATCAGATCGAGTGAGAAGGCACAATTTTGTAATTAAAAGTACTTTGTTGTGCCTTTTTTAAAAAGTTAAGTCAAAATAAGAGGGTAAAATTGTCATTGATAATATTTTAGTAACACATAAAATATAAATCAGTAACTTAACCGGTTACCGACGAACGTTGTATCTCATCTATTTATAAAAAAAATTAAATCGAAAACAATTGTAATATTGGTTTAAATCTCATAATTTTAAAGGGATGTAAACCAAATGGCGTGTAATGTTTGTTAATGTTTGATAATTTTAAAGGCGTATATTTACAAGCATCTTCTATCTAGCTCTACATTGTTAATAGGCTTTTCAATTCAAGTTTCCGTATGTCACCAACTAAGATTCGGGCACAGATGGCTGTCCAGATTTGTGGCTCGCAAGAGGATCCCATTTGTGTAGAAAGAAGTACTGCGGTCGGCAACATGTGAAATAGGCTTAAAATAAATGTTAATAAATAATTTATATGGAACCCTCGAACATAAGGCTCGCTTTGATGTGCATATTAAATTGGTTTTTAAAATATTGATAGATTGCAAATAGATTTTTTATCTTTCGGTGAATGTTAGGGTTGACAAAGGTAGTAAATTGAGGGGTGAGTGCATTGATTGTAATGTGTAGTAGTAATAATTGTTATTTTAAGAACGCGACTATGAGGGCATTTAATTTAAAACGTATTTCGTTGCATGGACTATATTTTTGGTGTTAAGAATATTTTGCTAAAAGTCTCAACGTACCTTTCTAATTGGTATTACTAATAAAGGCGCTTGAATTGGTTACATGATCACGAATATGCACTGTAAGTGAATTACATCGATGTAAGCCACGTACAATATATTCCAACTTCATTGTATTCCAAAATACTTCCGATGCGATTATTTTTATCTTTGATCGATTTTATTATTATTATTTAATTGAGTCGGTGGTTGAAAGCGACTACACTAGCACTTCCTCAATAATTAAAATAAACTTAAACTTCTGTAATCCTACTAATATTATAAACGTGAAATTCTGTGAGGATGTATGGATATTTGTTACTCTTTCACGCAAAAAGTACTGAACCGATTGCGATGAAACTTGGTATGTACATAGCTAGAGACTTGGATTAATATATAGGCTATTTTTGAATGTGAGTGTATTAATAAATGGATTTGAGTTTGTTACACTTTCACTCTTGCTCTTGCTTCAAATTCGTTGTCGTTTTTTCAAAACCTATTTATTCAAAAGTGTACTACCATTCGCCATGACCATCACTTTCCTCTTGATAGTTGTTGACGTTAATATTAATCACAGTCAGCAAATAATGTGAAGCTAATACAAATAAATTCAATAAAATAAAAACATTTTTGTAGTTTTTTGTTGTTGTTTAATTTAGTAAAAATAATAAAGTTCATTTTTGAAGCGAACTCTTTTATTTATAACCTAACAATGGCATCGTGACTTCACACAATGCTCTAAAATTCACAATTCGTACTCCAAATCAATTAGTTCAATTACACGTCCCATAACAAAATTCATTTCACGTACATGAACCGGAATAATTTCGAAAAAACTAGTCTCCAATTAGAGACCAATTGTAGAAAAAAGGGGATGTAATTATAATCAATTAGAGAAGTGAACGCGATGCACGCTTTTCACGCGTAATCATTCGTTGCACGCGATTCGCACGCGTTCAGCACGCGTTGCACGCGTCAATAACGAGCGCCTGTGATCTTCCGATGATCATGTGTCAAAGACGTCAAAATTGAAATTGTTACAGTGGAGTGCGTCAAGGATTATGGGCTCAGAGAGTTAGTTAGTGCTCTTTTAGTCTGCTTAGTTGATAAGTATTAGCAACCCCATACTTGGAGAATGAGCAAACAAGTAAAAGTATGGGATAGACGTATTGCTTGTTAAAAATATACAAGGATAGGTACGTGATATTTGAACGAATTTAAAAATGTATTTAATGTCAAACGTTATTTTGTATGTAGTGTTTGATTATGTAAAAATACGTGGTTGTGTACAACTGAAGTATTAACGATGAGTTAATAAATTTCGCCCGCTGTCATAGGTGTATTATTCGCATATTGTAAAACACGTGAAACACATTTAATCCAAAAGATTTTACGTACACAATAGCAATACGATTAGTAATTCTTTTTAAACTTTAGCGACTTTTGTACTATATATATAAGACACAATAGCTTTTTTCGTTTCCAGCTGTCCACCCGTGACTACGATCGGTGCAATTCGATCGAAACGTGTCGCGATTAAGTCCCGAGTTACACATCTCATAAATACAATTTGTAAACAGATAACAGATGATCAGTGATGATTTAAACAAGTACTTATGCCAACGGAACCCTATTATAAAGCATTCGCTGTAATTCCGTCCGTCTGTCTGTCAGCAAGCTGTCTCTAATGTACCGTAATAATTAGACAGTTGAAATTATTACAGAGTGTGTTTTTCTATTGCCAATATAACTAATATATAAAATAAAATTCAAAAAGGTATACAAGAAACGTACGATAGTACGAAAACTTTCGTGTGAGTTAATTATGGGTTTAAAAGTATTGACATTACTAAAGGACTAAACTGGCTACCACAGTAAAAATGGTACACTTCAAAGTTATTGTATGAAATTTCGATAGATTTCTTGTGTAATACCTAAGACTAGGGCTGCCATCCGTCCGGGTTTCCTCGGATTTGTCATAGTTTAGAGGGTGTCCGGGGAGCGTCCGGGCGGGGTTTTCAAAAAGTGTCCGGGTAAAACCCGGACGCCCTGTGCCAGGGGAAAATTATAATTGTTAGATGAATCGTTAACAAGCTGAAAACGTAAATGGAATCGTTCGGCGTATTTTTTAAGGTGTCCGGGAAAGAATGTCGATTTCACCCATGTGTTTCACCCGGGATTTTTGAAGTTTTTGTCCGGTGTCGGAAATTTAGGTGATGGCAGGCGTACCTAAGACCTACGTTGTTACTTAGAAAAATAGCCTAGCTGGTAAAAACTCGATAGTTTTTAAACTTAGAAAATCAATTATATTCCTTGATATGCCCTAGAACCTAAAGAATACAGCTCCGTGTTTAGTTACCTATAGACCTTTCTTTGTAAACGGGTGCGGCTCTAGGGTAACAGCCTCCTTTAGGTCGGTGAATTCCCAATTGATGATATGTAAAATCTGGTTTCGTCACCGACCGTTTAATTTATTTATTGTAACATGATTTGAACCTAAGTATATAAAAATACTCAATAATTATTTACCCCACCATGCTGTTAAGACAATAGACCGCCCGCCGATAGCCTCCTAACACGTGCCGGTCACACTTGCTCACTCATGCATTCAGTAATCAGTGACGGAGTGACCGCACATTGACAATAGTGACGTCATTTATTAGCAGAGATTTTTTAGAAAAATATATTATTTATTTTCTTTTTACGGCTTTTATAACTACTATAAATAACGAAAACTTCTATTGCGATACGTGCATAGAGAGAATAGAGAACTGTGTCAATTTTGATCATTATTCTGTTGGAAATATGACACACACACACACACATACATGATATATCGTGGGAGAGCCATGCTTCGGCACGTCTGGACCGGCTCGACCGGAGGGATGCCACGACCACACAGAAAACCGGCAGTGAAGCAATGCTTGCATTGCTTTTCACCAAGTGAGTGAGGTTCCCGGAGGCCCTAACCCTTCCCTCCACCCTCTCCCTCTCTTCCACCCTTCCCCTACTCCATCCTTAAAGGCCGGCAACGAACTTGTGACTCTTAAGTTGCAGATGCCCATGGGCGGCGGTAGTCATTTACCATCAGGTGACCCGTCTGCTAGTTTGCCCCCTATACAATGAAAAAATATAAAATTAAAAAAAAACTGTGGCTTCTCCTGCCTTTGACTTGATTCTTCAAAGCCAGGCATATATTCTTTGTTATAGAAGAACATGGGCAAACCAATCCTCTTGCAGACGAAGTTTTGACACATGGAACAATCTTTGCCACACTTAGGATATTCTTTAAAAACTAACTCTAGTATTTGTTTCATGATGTAAATATATTATAGTACCTAAATAGATTTATACGATTCAAATGTATATTAGCACTATTATTATAATTTTTTTTTTTTTCTTCTCTGGTCGTACACTCAAGTGCTAATAAGACAAATTTGCACCACAAATTACCTGTTCCTAGTATAGTCCATCTAAAGGTTGCCTGTAAGAGATTGCAGACATTGCAGATAAGGACGCCCATTGTACTACTGTTTCTAATGTATGTATTTTTAATTGTATCCTATTTTATGGTGTGCAATAAAGAATATCTATCTATCTATCTCATATTACACATATAGTCCAAGGTTTTCCACAAACTCAAAATTCATCGCTACGGTCCTGTTATTGTAGTGGTTAGTGATATTGACTGCTGAGCCAGAGGTCGTGGGTTCGGTTCCCCAGGATAACTAATTATGTGATGAGCACGATCATTTGTTCCGTGCCTGGTTGTAATTTATCTTTAATATGTATGTATTTATAAATCTTTTTATCTTTTTTGTCTGCCTTTAAACACGAAATGAAAGTAAATGTCAATTTATTTTATAATTAATCTTGTATCCACGTTTATTTCTACCTACAAATTTGAACATTTCTCTACCTACATTTAGCTTTATTGCTCTCACAACTTCTAATTACTCCAACATACGCCACAAGTACTCCGTCAAGTTAATTCATAAGCGCTTTGAACTATTGCGGGTAGATTCATATTTTCCCGGCCAATGGGCTCGAAAATTACTGAAATTATACGTGCGAGGTGCAGTGGATGGATAAAGGGAGCTTTTGTCAGCGGGTTGATTTGATTGACTGCCTGCTTCTTTAGACCAGCGATCTAATTTCAAAATATTTGCGCTTTGCAAATATTCTGATGTTTATTCTATCCATAATGTAACACAAAAGATTTGTGAGCGTGCACTCAAATAAATAAATAATATCAAAATTGTATATTTGAGAAATCTGCATAGCTGTTTATAAGGCAAGTGCTCTCACAAACATATCGTTGTTGTCCTAAACTCAAGTAATACAACATTACTTTTTTGTAATTTAAAGTAATTTCGAAGTTGGCTTTTATTTAAAAGCTTTATACAGGAATAATGACAACTCACATGCCACAAAAGTTGTCCTATTTTAGAGGTAGACACCACATTCTATTGTAACTTGTTTTAAGTAATCACTTTTTACATATATTTGACCACATTGCCACAAACACTTAGAACAATCACAGAACACTATCCTTCCTATTCTTGTAAATAAACCATAGGGGCATGGTCCCCCTATGGTTATTGCCCTGTGCTATGGAAGCCGCAAGTATGTCATGCCCATTTTCTCTCACTCAATTCGATACACTACAGTACAGTTTTATAATAGCTAACAGTAGTACGCGTAGATAATCCTGAAATTGTATATATGTTGTTTTGGTCCATGTTATCGAGGCAATATGTATTTAGTACGATGTTCGATGTTGGAAACATTCCACCCTACGGATCACAATCAATATGATTTCTTGACATGTTTACAGCAGTAAATTGCTGCAAATGATTTAGGTATAGAGAACTTCCAATGGGGTTTTCCTCTTACTCAACAGAATTATTCACGTGTCGGGAAGACTCATAAATAAATATATAATTCACAGACACAATGTAGACACGTTAAAGAAAATCACCCTATATAATACTGTTTCCTTACTTATTTATAAATGTTTGAAGAACATTTCTCGGAGAACAACTTGTCGGAACGCTAGATTTTTCTTCGTGAAGTAAAGCGAGCGTCATTTTTGGTAATATTTCTCTAGCGCAGCTAAAAGACTCGCTTGTATTCGAGGAAAAAGAAAATAAAATTTTCCAGGTAATAAAGGAGTGCAATAAAGTTCTTATATGAGTTCCTCGAGCGAATAAAAGTTTACAACTTTCTGACTTGTAGTTGAACAAATCAGGCAATGAGTATACATATATAATGTGCTTTTCCAGACAAGAACAGTATATAATTTCAGCCTGACAGAGGGCATTTTGTGTAATGAATACGATCATTTCTTATGTGTCTGGGTGTAATTTATCTATAATATGTATGTATTTAAAAGTTTATAAGTATGTTTATCAGCCGTCTGGTTACCATAGTACAGGTTCTGTCTAGTTAGGGATCAAACAGCCATGTGTGAAGTGTGTCAAGTTATTATTATATATTATCAAACAAACAGTGATATTTCAGATGATATTTCGGAGAACAGATTAGTCAGTTTCGGAGACCTCATGCTACACCAGCGCCTCTAGTGGCAAATTCAAACGCGGTAGCCACAATTGAAGAGGTACTACATCCTACGTATGTCGGTATGTATTCGCCAGTAGAAACGCGGTGTGTTTCTACTAGTGAATACATACATACAAACACAACTGTAACCCCGAAGGGGTAGGCAGAGGTGTGTTAAACACTCACATTTTGCCATCTAAATAGGTAATAGTGGGCAAGCCAACCGACACACCTTGGGTATTAAAGATGGGAAAATTGGGAACAAATTGTAAGGGAAAAGTAGGTAAGAATAGAGCAGTAGAAGCATTGAGGAGTGTGAGCAATATCTCGAGCAGGTCAGGGTCGTATACTTGTAACTCGAACTGGCTGTTGCCGGGAAGCCCTCTAAAATGTGATGAATAGGGTTAGGGAAGGGGTTTTTACGTGGGAGAGCCATGCTTCATGCGTATAGGCCGGCTCGACTCGCTCGATACTACGGCCTCACAGAAAGCCGGCAGTGAAGCAATGTTTGCATTGCTTTTCCCCGCGTGAGTGAGCTAACCCTTCCCTCTCCCCTATTCCCGTACTTCCCCTCTCCCCCTCTTACCCTTCCCCCGCTTTTCCTACTTCCACCTTAAAGGGCGGCAACGCACTTGTGACTCTCGAGTTACAAGTGCCCATGGGCGGCGGTAGTCATTTACCATCAGGTGACCCGTCTGCTCGTTTGCCCTCTATACGATAAAAAAAAAAAAACTTTAGCTACGTTTTCTAAAAACGTAGCTTTTGTCCTTGATAATGAAATTTCTAAATTTACCTTGTTTAGAATTTCAAGTGGGAGAGCCATGCTTCGGCACGTAAGGGCCAGCTCGACCGGAGAGGTATCACGGCCTCAAAGAAAATCGGCCGTGAAGCAATGCCTGCGTTGTACTTCGCGGAGTGAGTGAGGTTACCGGAGGCCCAAACCTCCCCTCCTTCTCCTACTCCCACCCTTTCCCTACCTTAATCCTTGCCCTACTGGCAGTTTAAAGGCCGGCAACGCACTTGTGACTCTTGAGTTGCAAGTGTCCATGGGCGGCGATAGTCACTTACCACCAGGTGACCCATCTGCTCGTTTGTCCACTATTCCATAAAAAAAAATAACTATCCCAACCAACATCCGTCAATAAATCACTGCAATAAAGAACTTCCCAACAATACTGAATGATGTTCAGTAGTAACGGTATCTTGATCGTAATTAGCCATACAGATTTGCATTTAGATTGCTGAACACATTAGCATGGGGAGGTCATAACTCAGTGCTTGCGCTCGCGTCGCCCACGAGCCGAGCTAGATGCCTGATTAGCAAAAAGCGTCCGTCGTTAGTATAGTTCGTTGGGTTCGGACAATGGTACTCAATCTATTATTACTATCTAGGGGTCGACCCCGAACATATTTTATTGTTTACACACGATACAATTTGAAAAAAAATTAATTTACGTTTACGCTTAAGAAAGTTACATATCTTGTGTCATGTTCGTAATGGCGTAAGAAAAAATAAGTTAATAAAACCTAAAAGACACTCTGGTTTAATGATAACTAGAACCAAAGCATTCGTGTTCGGTTTGGGAAATAGAATATTTCTACGTCATATGTTGTTTCTTATTTTAACACTTTACAATCTTATTTTAAAATAATGATAAATTACTTGATAACAGTGAGGTTGGATGTAATTGTTTGTTATTATCATATTCCACCGGAGCTTCCTTTTGGCTTTTGATGAAAAGACACTTATCTGAATTAAAAGTTAAATAAACTACCTAGAATGAAAAACAATGGGGTCAATAGTTTTAGAACAGTAAAAGCATCCTGTGCAAAAAGTTTGACATCCATTGTGTATGTAGTTAGTTTCCAGTATTGTTTGTCTGTTCGTTGCGTGTTTAGATCACTATTGTGCGGATTGCGAACGTGATGCGGGATCAATGTGTGTCAATGTACACTTGTCTATTATCATTGTAAACTAATCCAGTTCAACCTGCACCCTATACTCGTAGAGCCAAGTTCATAATAGGCAAATGAGATTTCGCTGATAATTGGTATTCTACTATCATTCACCGAAGAACATTTATTTTTTGTGTACGGGTACTTTGTAAACTTCGGATTACACAAATTACTTTTGCAAGTGATGTTTTTAGTTACGTTTTGTTGTGTTATATTCAATAGGGAACGCTGCTAGTAACATATTTATTTATTTAAAAAGCCTCTTTATTCCTTAATAAAAATAACATAGCATTATGAGTATTTAAAAGTTAAAGTTAAAAAGAAAATAATATTTAATTAAGGACCCCTTGTTGGCTAGAAGCCTCTTCCATTTGTAGATTTTTTTTCTATCTTGGGCTGTGGTAACTCAGTCTTGGCCAGCCGTTTAATAATTTCATATGCCTTCCTGTCCTTTCCATTTTGTTGACCTTTTACTCCATCTGGAATCTGTGGAGCATGCTACCTGGTCTGCCCATTTCCATTTGAGTACTAGTGAGTGCTAAAATGCTTCTATAATTTTTGTTTTTGCCCGATAACGATATGCTTCCGTTTATTGATTAGTTTAATGTTTAATAGGCTAACAAATACGTGATACAAAGTTATAAGGAAGCCCAAACCCTTGGTAAAAGGGGATTGTTTCTGAAAAAACCAAATCTTAATAACACAAAACTTTGTGTACCTGTAAAAAATGATTTTTATGTCAGCCTGATTTCTTTTCAACTAGTCTCCTAGCCTATAATTAGTTGTCACTATATTATTCTTAAATACAAGGTTTCAATTATTAAATCAATCTGCTATTCATATCTTCAAGGAGTAGTTTTGTAAGTTGATAATACGTAATGAATATTATAGGCGATATTGTATATTATTAAATAGGTACTATGCGGGGCTTGTGTCTCGCGTTTCTGCTATACATTACTGAAATAATTATGTTTAGCTAAATATAAAAGTAATATTCTTGTGATTCACATCATGTTGACAATGTTTCAGATTAATTAATTATTCGATTCTTAGATTTATAATCTTAATCATATTTTTTTATAAAGAAAGGAATAGATAGATCTTCAAAATCGCCTGATGGAAAGTTTGTGCATTTTGTCCCCTACGACACATAGATTTGTCTTAGTATATCAATAAAATATTCTGACACAACTATAGACGTTATTAAACGCTTAAACATCCTAATATTTATAAATATTAATAAAAATTTCATTAATAAATATTACATTTAATAAAAAAATTCTGAGCGCTTCTTTGTTTAATCAATCTTAAAAACAGGGTGTAAAAAAAACGGAAAAGAAAATTTATATTTGGCAAATTGTCCGCCATTTCTAAGATAAGACAGCTTGCAACGAGATCAGACAGCATTTACCTACCGATACACTCCACTTACTTAACTTACACAATTTCTTTTTTCCTAATAGGACTCCCTTTAAAGAATTACTTGCTTTTTATTACCTTTAACGCGCTGTGAACGAGTCGGGAACTCAGGGCGGACATCAAAGCTTCAGATAATCCAATAAGGTACATTACTTGGCCTTACAGTCCGGATAATTTGAACAGGGATCTGCCTTAATCAACTTTGATAGAAGAAAGGACCTTTTTATATTCGTCAGGTAATAATCAGGATGCGACGGCTAGATGAATTACGATCAAAGTTTTATGAGCAAATGGATGTGCGTCTTTTATACGTTGTTGATTAAAAGAATTTGTTTATTTTGAACAGTTTTAGTATCAATAGGTTCCCCTTAAGATGCGAGTATGACGAATATAATTGCTTTGAAATGAAAGACAACATATAAAGGCCGTCCATCACGATATAAAATTTTACTAAAAAGAATACCTAAGTATAAAATTTACCAAAAAAAAATCATATTTGAATATTTTTGTAGTTATACAATTAAGGTAATGTCTATCCTATACAAAAAATGATAATAACTCTAAACTCACTTGACTTTGACCACATCTCCCCCGTAACCACAGTAGCCAGTTAGTAGGTAGTCGTGGTACTTTCAGCATTACCATATGACTACACTCAGTTCCAACTCACAGACACAAGCTGACTTCAACCGATACTCACTGGTACCAGGAAAACATATTACGAACAGCTGGTACTTGGTTCCACTGACTCAACCAGTAGACTTAAGTTCCGACTCGAAAGACATTGGAACTATAACGCTAAGGTAGCAACGCCAGCTGATTCTAATCGACTACTGGTTTTGGAGGGTAATGATATTACGAACTAGAACAACCGATCATGCATCGCGCAGTCAAAGTTTTCTCGCCGTATAGTGTATGTTAACCGATTCGTGATTTTACAATGGGGTTATTTTACAATCTTCCTTATGTGTCTGAGTCTTTTTATATTTGAAAAAATCGACAGCTTCATCGATAACTTACTAGTGTAGGCCTCGCAATAGTTCATTGACCTATGTATGAATCGTTTCCTTCGCTGTATCTCAATCTGAGACGCCCATTGAATTACTTTGTCACGATAAGATTAATGGGATTATGTCAATGCCTTAGCTAAGGATTTTTTTTATTTGTTGTAGATTTACGATGTTTGGTAACACTGAGATTATTTTTCTATTTCGGGTACATATTAGTACTTTCGATTCTATACCGTATGCAATTCCTTCTGTAGGATTATTGAAGAGATGATTGTAATATTAATAAACCTTGTAATAAACCTTGGTAATCAAATATATGAAAGACATAGAGTAAGTTACACAAGGAGAAAGGGTACTTCAGATTTTTATTCGAATTGGAGGCTGCTGGAGGTGTGTACACTAAAGGAGACTGCGGTAAACCAGTTCTACCAAATTATTTAGCCAAGTTCTTTTTGCTTGTGGATACCGTAGCTCATAAACTCTGCTTTAGAGAATACAATAGGCTTAGGTATCCACTTAGCGGCTGTGTGATTAACGAGAGAGTTTAGCAATTTTTTTCTGAAATTACCGATTGGGAAAGTATTTTCTGAAGGATTAAAAAAACGAATACAGACGCTCTTTATTGACAATAACATTCTTTTTTTTATTTACACTTATCCATATTTTTTTGTCAAGAAAACCAAGTGTTCGTTTCTTCCTTACAACAGATAAGAGGTCAGCAAGCGGGAGTTCACCGAAGACCACGAATCATCAGAAAGGCCGTACTTGCTTATCAAATTTGTTGTAAAAAAAAGTATTCCAAAAACATCAATACCTACTGTAAAAGTAAACAATGACGAGCCAAATTAAAGCCTCTGTGGTCTTTACTTTTATAAATACAAAGTTCGTTTGTACAACCCTTTAAAATGATCAACGATGAATAAAACTGCCTGAAGTTATTTCTCTGTAAACTCGTAACAAATAAACAAAACATTTTCGTTCGTAACATCGGACTTAAATTTTAAAATGAAAGATTAAGCAAATAATTCACGAACAAAACCACCACAATAATACAAAGTGAAGTTAGCTATTAGTTCAATAGGCGAGCTGAATTTTAAAATTCGAATCTTTCTTTTATACGTGTGAAACCCCATTCGGTATGGCTGGCGCGATTAATACGGGTTTCCACAGGATAAAAAATATAGGTAGCAATCGAAACAACCGTCAGTTCTCAGAGTCGTTGTGAAAGATATTCAGTTTTGTCAAAAAAAAACAGGTCGTTTAAAAATTTGTACAGCAAATGTTTATATACTGAAACTAGCAACCCGCCCCGGCTTCGCACGGGTAGAAATTATACACCTAAACCTTTCTCATGAATCACTCTGTCTATTAGTGAAAACCGCATGAAAATCCGTTCAGTAGTTTTTCAGTTTATCGCGAACAGACAGATAGACGCGGTGGAGGATTTTGTTTTATAACATGTAGTGATTTTGAGCAAAGTAATTATTTTACCAGTTGTGAGTAAAATTTTGGCTTGGCTTAATCTAAGATAACGGCCTTCAAAGGACAATGTTTGGGCTTGCTTACTAGTTTCCCACATGAATTACAATGTCCGATAGTTGTACGATAGTTTGATCAAATAGGAATCTGGCAGTCATTAATAGTCATTATTGATAGTTTCATCGTTCAATTATAGATCAATATAACCGAAACAATATGTTGTTTTTTTAAAACTACAATAAATAACAAATAATACCTTATTGCAAATAGTTTTTTTTTAAATCTTTATTTATTTAAGGGGGGCTTTATCAATATGATAATGTTGCTCTTATAGGTGGTACACAGAGAACTTAGATCGTATTTTTTAAAATTAAAATAAACATTTTATATTGCAAGTAGTTAAAATCGCTATCCGCTAGTGTCGATCTACCTATAACCGCCCGTTTCCTATTTGGAAGCTGAGTCTTATGAGAAGAAATCCGGTTAACAAACTCATGGCCACTCTTTTTAATCACCAGATAGTTATAGAATATTTAGTGCAATGTATTAAAGCACTGTTTTACTAGTTAAGATATACGGCTTTACTCACGTGTATATTTCGGGGATGCCCGACTCTTTTCGGATCCGACGGGGGCCCTTCATCAAGGGGTGAGGCGTCTTGCCGCGCCGGTTGCAGGTGCCAGACAGTCTGGGTCCTCGTTGGGTCCGAAACTAGTCGGGCATCCCCGAAATATACACGTGACTAACCATATATCTTAACTAATATGAATACCACTCACGAAAGTTTTTATTCGAGCACTGTTTTACTGTTCGCTATTATGTAATTAGATTCAAAGCAATTGAACTAAAATTAAGCTATGAAAATATGAATACTGAAAATTAAACGATATACAATTAAAGTAAAAAATTTATTAAAAGAAAAAAATGAAAGACAGCAAAAGAGAAATATAATAGCTCACATTTCTATTAAGTATTTGAAAGCGAGAGTTTATATGCACCGTTAAGGCGGGCCGTGAGCGTGTATATTATTAGTTGAATAAAAACAACTGATAGATCTCGGATAGAATCCTCTAAAAATGCAATGGCAAATTGTGCCAAATAAACTTAAAAAACTAGCTCACATGTAATATAGTAGTATAAAGTATAGAATAAGATGAAAAAAAAGTCTTTCTCATCTCTTTGTTTCACAACTTTCTACCACGGTTTTGTCTGAGCTCTGTGCGTTTTTGTTTAAAAACTGTTAGCGAAATGTTTTACGGCGAAAGTTACGCTTAGCTGGTAGTCTAGTGTACTGTTCGTATATTCAAAATGGTGACAAACTATCCGAGGATTATTTTTTATAGCTTTTGTTTTGTTTTCAACTTTATTGTTGAGCTTAGCATTGCTAGCGACTTTAGCTACGAATAATGAGAATGTGAAGTTGTGAGCTTTAGGAATAACAATACTAGTGAGCTTTAGAAATAACAATACTGAAAGCATTATAGTAGTATATTATGGGCAACTGTTTAGCACTAAACGCGCTCTTTAAACCGAATGATAGTATTCTCAATTCTATTATCACTTTACCATGAATTACCTGAAACTTCAAATGGTACGTGTTATTATTACATTACTGAGCGAATTCGATGAGATTTATTCAGTATAACAAGTGATTAAATGTTGCGGTCACACACAGATTTTAATTAATGTACAATCCGCTACATATTCGAACATTTAAATTTAATGTTTATTGTCACGAAAATAGTTATGTAAATCTATTTACCGTGAAGGTGAGGTCAACTGCAACAACTACACAACTTCTTCAAATACGTATTATAATTAACAAACATGAATTTGATTCGTTATCTATATTATAATAATATTATAAAGCTGTAGTGTTTGTTTGTTTGTTTGCTTGAACGCGCTAATCTCAGGAACTACTGGTTCGAATTGAAAAATTCTTTTAGTGTTGGATAGCTCATTTATCGAGGAAGGCTGTAGGCTATAACATCACGGTACGACCAATAGGAGCGGAGCAGTGATCATAAACGCAGGTGATACTGCGGGAACAGCTAGTTGTTTTTACCGACGGAACAAGTACAAAAAAAAATTGTTATAATTTTTTCTAAACAATCAAAATATTATTCAGTATAACTTATAATAACTTGAGGAACTTCACACACGGCCGTCTGATCCCAAACTAGGCTGAGCTTTTCTATGGTAACCAGATTGCTGATAAACATACTTGTATATTACTAAATACGTACATATTATTGATAAATAACAACCAGATACATTACAAATGATGGTGTTTAATACAAAATTATTTGTCCTGGGTGGGAACCGAACCCGACGACGTCGGGCTTAGCGGTCTAATTAATGCAATATTTTATTATTACCATTCAAGTTATCCATAAAAATTTGTTGATTCAAGCTAATGAATTTGTTTTTATATAGAACAGTATGATTCGAAAAAAGTTATCAAATTTAACAAAAAAAGGGCTCTACATATTTTTTCTTTAGTTTATTATAATCATTTGTTTTATTCCTTCACTAAGTCAATATATATAATATTTTTATTGTAATGTTTGTATTATTACATTACTAGTAACCCGCCCCGGCTTCGCACGGGTAGCAGAGACATCTTCAACAATCATCAACATATTTCAATCAATTTACACAAAATCTTAAAAAATTATACATTTGACATTTAGTTCGATCAAGGATTTTTGAGTTTCCGACTTAAGTAGGTTTAAATTATTTTTCACCTTCTCTAAGGTGTCCGTGAGACCGTTACAATCCTCCGCGAATTCCAAGCAAGACTCAAAAACATCTTCCGAAGGAAATGCCTGCGTTAATTTAGTTACTTGTCGACGCAAGTCTAAGACATTATCCGCTGGTACCTCACCTCGAATTGCAACTTCATACAGAAGTTCAGACTTTTGGACCAATAAAAAATTTATAGGGTAAGCCATTATAAACAAAATTATGTGGGTATGTAATACAATTGTTAGGTGTAAGTTTACACGTTCACAAACTACTTAATCACAAAAGCGTTGCGTATTCCTACTGCAACTAACTTAAATTAAGAACCTAGTTCAGTAGCTACGAAGTCCCAAACGAACAGACAAAAAAATGTAGACTTGGATATTGTGGACTAATCAAGGTAGTTCAATTCAAAGTTAAAGATTCTTTAAGACTGTATTACAATCAGCAAAATAAGCTTTATGAGTTAGGGGGTACAAGCCAAACAGACAAAAAATATTGTAGACTTGGATATTGTAGATTAATCAAGGTAGTTAAATTCAAAGTTAATGATTCATTATTTTTAATATTGAATCATTAACATTTGTAATACAGTCTTACAATTAGTAAATTAGCAAAATAAGTTTTATGAGTTAGGTTGTACAAGCCAAACAGACAAAAAGAAAAAGAAAAACTGGGACTGCAGAAGTTCTAAGGTAATGCAGTTATATCCCTTAGTCGCCTCTTACGACACCCACGGGCAGACCTGGGGTGGTCCTTATTATTCTACACGGTTACAACAATCTTGAAATACAGCAGTGCTATAGGTACTACACAAGCAAGAAAAATTAAAGTACTAGGACAGTCACAGCACCAACTACTACCAACCCCAAGATAGCCAAATAGCTATAAGCCCAGTACGGAACCAACCTTTGACCTTTAAACCACGTTTATGGGTGTCATTTGTCGTAATAGTAACCTTCCTCATGAATCACTCTGTCTATTAGTGAAAACTGCATGAAAATCCGTTCAGTAGTTTTTCAGTTTATCGCGAACAGACAGACAGACGCGGCGGGGGACTGTTTTATAATATCTAGGGATGATATTATTGTTATACAGGATGTTTCTGACAATGGAACACTTACTTAAATCATTGAAAGGACATGACTGTTGTTTAATCCGTTTTTGAGAAAATCTATAAAAATTAACATGCATAATTTTTAAACTTAGTTTCATGGGTTTTTTTAAAAACAGATTGAACAATTTCAGAACAAAAATATATTGTTCGATTTTTAAAATTTATTATATATATTTTTAATTAAAATCTATAGAACCCATTCAGTGATTTAAGTAAGTGTTCCATACACCATGTATATAGACCACTCTTTGTACATTATCTGTTTGACATATGTATGATACTGCCACTGTAATAATGGTGTACGAATAAAGTGTTTTCTACTTATCTATATCTTGAGATTGGTAGGCGAATATGGTAGAACATAGAAGGATTACTAATGCACCTTCAAGTTATGAAACAAAAAAAAAGTTATTTACCAATTTACCTATGTTCAGACAAAAAAAAATAGGCAGTCATGGGAAGAAGTGAAAACTTAAACGAAACGACGAACTTAAAACGTCACATTAACAGGTGACATTAATAAATAAAAAGCTCTAGTGGATCTATATATTTATTATTAGCGTGAAGGTCACGAGTTCAGTTCCTCTCTCTCTCTGTCTCTGTCCCTGTCCCTCTCCATGTCTCTCTGACGCTGTACATGTAAATATAGGAAACTCGGCTCCGTCGTACGAATTTTAGATGGGGACACGAGAACAGGACAGAGGACAGAGGACATTCGGATATCAGGGTCACGTATCCTGACGCGAGTTTAACATTTTTTACCCATCCCAAAAAGTGCACAACGCCGCTAAAGAAGTTTTCACTTCAATAAAAATAAAGATATAATTTGTAGCTATTAAATGAATAACTTTAAAACTTGAATTTGTCTAACGTAATCAATTTTAAACCTCGAAACTTCAAATTCCGTGTAGCTCCACTTCACTTTTAATCACATAATTTTCGAACAAAAGTACGCCAAGCACAAAAGTCATAGTCAAAGGCAACAAAAAATAGACAAACAACGAACAAATTGGAATTGAACAGAAGGGAAAAAAACGTAGGCTGGTCTTTAATTGATTTAATTTGTTCAGAGTCAAAACTCCGCGGCATAGAGGTGTTGCCTTGTCGCATTGGGGTAAAGGTGATTTTAGATTTGTTTAAAATTATCAATTTGGGTTTCGTTATTTAGGTTATTATTATTGGTTTGAGTACCTAGCCCTACTCCGACCATTTCTGTTCTTTTGTAGCGCTTTATAACTCGCTGGTCAGACTTACGGTTACGGGGAATCTCTGAATATTGTTGCATGATGTGCAAATCCAGGCTGATACTTTGGTACTGCATTGGGGGCCACAAGAGCATAGAATATGCATTGCATTTTCTTCTGCTTATGTTTTCGACCAACTTTAGGTTGAACATGTGTTTGATCATTTTGTAGTGTCTGGTAAGGATCCGTGTTACTGTACTGTTATTTAAGTTTAGGCAATTATATAACTAGTAACATAGAAAACTGTATTTTGTTGTAGATTATTTTTTTACGGAAATTTTCAATAAGCCTTGTTGCAGGACGTACAAAGATCATCTTAGTTTCTTGCAAAGTAATTGGCGTGTCATTATTACTTTGTGTGAAATGGTTTAATAAAACCATGGGAGTGAGCAATGCTGTTCCACTGGTAGTGAGGCGGCGACATAAATCAGGCAATCAGACAACGCGACAGTATGATGACATAAAAATACATATTTGATTATACGAGAGGAAATGGATGAAACTAATCGCCACACTGACACGGTGACGTAGTTAGATGGAAACAGGGTAGTACTCTAATACCTTTAAACTAGCAATTCTTGTATATATGTATATATATAATCTGAATCTAGGAAACGGCTCCAACGATTTTCATGAAATTTTGTATACAGATACAGTTTTGCATTTTAAGTTCAACTGCATACTTGTATTTCGTGTAAAAATGCAATTCAGTCTGTTTAATCACTTGGGGTACGTACTTTACTTAATCATATTAAACTCTAAGTAGAGCGTTTAGTTTTGCATTACTAATGTGTACGGCTCTTTACAAGTTCATCCCCGAGCTGCGCTTTTCCATTTGTTTTCATTAAAGCTTTCACGCTCTCTGTGTAAGCTGTCGTTTATTGACACGCCATATAACAGCCCCGGCGGAAAACGTGTTGCAAACATTAAAACAATATTATTCAAATAAAATGTTTTTCACATTCGTAAACCTTGATTTATTGTCACATTTTCGTAAATAGAGGTATAGCAAGATATCCGATTTTAAAAGATATTTTATAATTTTACCAGGTTTTGCTTGCAGCTACGCCTGCTAAATAGTTAGATATTTCGAAAACAGCAGTATTTCTAATTATCTTAGGCGACAGATAAAGTAATTTATCTTCGTCCTTTCTATTGGTAATAAAGATGATAAGTAAGTACGATATTATCATTATTACAATTTTTAATCAACTGTAAATGGGAATATACTTTACTCGGCAATCTAGTAACTATATATTTGTTTACGTGTCTGCACCACACATGAAATAATGTCCCTCATTTAGAAAGCAGATGCATCAAAAACAACCTTACTTAGAACTTATACTATAGGTTTAATGCCTTTTTTTAAATAACTTCTGGATCCCTTTTCAATACTAAATATATTCTCATTCAGCATCTAACGGGTAGGGAGTAATGCATCATTTTATTGCCCCCTAGTGAGCCCCGCCGAGCTGTGGAGCCCTGCTTTGTGATGTGAAAGATTGATACCTCCTGCATAGCGGCTTTGTAGTTTCAATAGCATTTTTAGATATCGTAGAGTATGTTTGTTTTTAATTTCATTATTTTTATCTGTTTAAACTTCGGTAACATTTGCTTTAGAAAACTTTTGATTTAGATAAATTACCTGAATTGCACTATAAGGAATGGGTTTATCACCAATACTTCCCTTGTTCAGTTTAGTAGAATGGTTAACTGGGTATTTTCTTTTGTAGTTCAGTTGAATGGGCTATAGCTATTTAGTTCGACTTATTAACATTAGTTAACATAACAACTTGAAGAAACAAAAGAAACTTGAAGGACGAACATATACTACATATGTTCGTCCTTCAAGTTTCTTATCAATTTACAATTAGTGACTTGCTAGAAGGAAATTTCTGGAATTCTACGATAACATCATGGTGTAATTATCTTATTCATCACCTGATGAATAAGATAATTACACCATGATGTTCGGACGAACAGGTGTTCGTCCTATCTACGTAACTAAGTGTTGACTTTCTAACTGTATACCAACTAGATAATTAAAAACCTTCAAAATGTTTCGTTACAAAAAAGTGTCTTATTATGGCAAATAATAATTTTTTATATTTTTAAATATATATATATATTTTTTTTAATAATAATGTATTTAAAAATGTAATTTATATGTTTTATAGATGTTAATAAAGAGAATAATAATATAAAATAATAATAATAATATTTAGTTTCTTTCACAAAGGTTAACTTAAGTTCTATAATATTTTATAACATAATTAAGGAACATTGACCTTTGTGAGAGACTAGTATCTGAACTAGGAAAATCCTGTCAGACAGATTACAAGACTTTTGAAGTAAGTATTGTGTGTAAGATATTTAAGAAGTAATGGCGTGTTATATATAAGAATCAAAATACATACATGAATAAGTAGTATGCAATGGATCATATCACGGCATTGCATTCTAAAATCTCATATCCTTTGTGCGGTATACGTCGCGGACATTGATACTTCTTTCATAAATATATCGTAGTATTCATAGTATCGTAGTACTGCTGAATAATAATACTAGCTAGCATTATAGAATAGAATAGAATAATCTTTATTGCTTATATTAATTAGCATTGTGTATGCATAAGTGTTTTGTGTTGTATTGTTTTTGGAAAAATGAATTTAACTTACATAAGGGGAAAATGTTATTAAAAATGTTAGTTAAAGTTTCGTTTGTGCATTGTGTGTAAGTTTATTTCTCGATTTTACTGAAACATCATATTTTATTCATGCTTACGTTTGGTTTTCTTTTTACTTTATAAAGTTTCTGCATTTCAATTTTATTTGTATACCTATTTCTTTTTATAAAAATAATGAAAGAAATTTAAATTTAAAATTTTGTCAAAAGGTTTAAGAATTGATTTTTATTTTATAATAATGGATTTTGATTTTATATTGGTGTCTTATAAAAACATAATTTACAACAATTCTGTTTACCGTCTGAGCTTTATTTGTTTGTGTAAGTACTAAATAACGATCTGCAAATTCCCTAATTATCCATATTCCCTAATTAATGATTTTTTGTTAACTAATGTGAAACTACAGAAGTATGCCCAGCACAACTGTAATTAGGCATATTTCTTTAATAAAAAGGTCTATGTATGTACAAATCTGGTTAACAGCTCGTCAAGCGTAGGGTATAAAATACTAAAAGAGTATTTACAAAAAATGTTACATTAAATATTTCCAGTTCTGATCATTTAATCGAATTTTTCTTTACCATTTAAATGTTACTACTCACATCTTTGTGTTTGTTCCAGTATCACACGACAGCCAGCTCCAAGATTTAAAATATAATTTCAAATATACTATCAGGATGTTCATTTTTCAGTGCTATTACATAATTTCAAACCACAGAGTCGGCGGCGGTAGCAACGTGGCTCACACGAAATGCTGCTAAAAAACGCGCAGCGGACTGCAAGCACAAAGCATAGAATTTATCGTCCACCTCACGTGCCTGAAACACACCCACATAGATCTAGTGACGTCTGATAAATATGCCGCCATATAGTGTATTCCATTACAGCGTTTTTTTTTTGGTATAGGGGGCAAACGAGCAGACGGGTCACCTGATTGTAAATGACTACCGCCGCCCATGGGCATCTGCAACTCAAGAGTCACAAGTGCGTTGCTGGCCTTTAAGGTGCGAGTAGGGGAAGGGTGTAAGGGGGGATGGATGGAGGGGAGGGTGGAAGAGGGGGGAAGGGTTAATGCCTCCGGTAAACTCACTCACTCGGTGAAAAGCAATGCAAACATTGCTTCACTGCCGGTTTTCTGTGTGGCCGTGGTATCACTCCGGTCAAGCCAGCCCATACGTGCTGAAGCATGGCTCTCCCACGAACAAAATATATCTCTGTCATCGAAACAAATAATAAATTATTCCCAATACTCTTTTTTAAAAAAACTCCGAAAAGAATTACCATACCATGGGACTCAGATGAGGCTAATTGGGCTATTACTATTATAAATTCAAAAGGTACATGTTAAAACATGTATTTCTTATATTATTGTCCGGGTTGTACTCGTATACACAAGCCAGTACAAATTAAAAAAATATAACATTTTTGCCAAGTCGCTAGTCACAAGTCTATCTTAATGCTTGGTGCGTTAACAATATAGAAATATAATATAACCCTTCTATACTATTACTTTTTGCGTAAGCCATAAGTTGACTCTTAGTCACTGCCAAGCATACAGTTTGCTATAAAATACTGGTAATTTGATTCTTATCCAGTGTCCGTGTCAGTACCGTTAACTGATCTCAAAAAAAGTTAAAAGAGATTCCTGATTACTTTGCTATTATGCAAGTTAACGTCATCCGTAAATATTTCTTCATTACAAAAATATACTATGAAAGACGTATACTCAACAATATACATACGTATCTCTGTATATAATATAGTTTAAATATAGAAGCCACTTTCAGTCTCTCTATTTCATCGTGGGTCGCATTTCGTTGTCCACGTAAACAATGCTCGCTACGGGACAACTTTCCCTCTGCGGTGTATATGGAATGCTTTTTCCGCTGTACATACACGTGGTATACACCCGCGTGCGGTCGGAAGGCTTAACTACAGACGCGGTTAAATATCTCGCAGATTTAAGTATTATAATAAAGGCAATAAAGGCTATTATGTTGCATTTGGATTAAATACGGGGGACCTACTTTTTTGTTTTTTGTTGTTATGGATATTTGAGGCAATTCTCCCATAAATGAAATTTTGTTTTTGAGAGAAATTATTTTTTTCTTTCTATAATGTCACTGACACAGTAAAATATTCATTTCAAGTGAGAGCACTTGCTGTTTACGTTTATCACATGAGGCCGGCGGTGCAGTGTTACGGTTAAATTTCAATGTATCTCCAATCCTATTATAATGAATTGTATACGGAAAAAAAGTTAAATAGTATAAAACAGGTATATGTATGTAGGAAACAGTGGATCTAACCAGTCTGGCCTGTTGGTCTAGTGGTTAGTGACCCTGACCGCTATGCTTATAGGTCGTGGGTTCGATTCCCACCTTAGTCTGGGTGTTCTTTGTGTCCGTTGTTTCTATGTTTGTAAAGTCCCCCGCGACACAGGAGTAATTCCTAATGCGGGAGTTGTCTTTTTAAAAAAAGAAAAAAAAAAGATTTAAAAAAAAATGTAAAATAGGCATCCAAAAAGTGCACAACGCCGCTAAAGAAATTTTCACTTAAATAATAAATAGGGGCAGAAGCCGCTCATTGTTATTAATATACAGGAAGGAGTAGTTCTACATAAAACTTACCACAACAATTATAGCTAAACACCAAAAACGAATTTAGGTGTATCAATACTCCTATTTTCCTGAATGTCTTAAATCAAGTAAGGTGCAACACCACAGGTCAACACTAATTTGGGTGTATTTTTATACACCTAAATAGTTGATTGGTGTCAAGTTGATTGGGACCAAAGTTATCAGGATAATTAAAACAAAAGTCGTTCATTCCTAAAATATGTTAATTGGTGTCGTTATATCTGGTCATATTGGTAAAAGTCTACTTTTGGATCGGGAACAGTTATTACTGATCGATGTCCATAAATTGCTTGCCGTGACTATAGTGTTTGGATATGTTCATTTTATTTGGGTGTCTAACCTCGGACCATTCGTGTTGTGCCGTACTAAGAAACAATCAAAGATCTAATTATGGATGCCAAATATAGTATACACGGTTATTAAATTAGATTTATTGTATAAAGTTATGTGGTTCACAGACCAATAAATATGTACTTTTAAGGTGTACGTTCAAGGTTGCCAAGAAGAAATTGCTTTTAGCGATAAGGCTGCCCTTTGTACATATCAATTTTGTAAACTTACTTTAAGCAATATTTACTGGTGTACAATAAAGTTTATTCTATTCTATTCTATTCTACTTTTAAAACAACCTTTCTTTCAGCCTTTCTCTCAACACACAAAAACAAACATTCTTTCCTACAAGACAACAACACGTGCCCATAAACTTTTAAAATATTTTTTTAGAACTTTGATACTTACAGTTATAAAAAAACAATATAAAATTCATTAACTGCCAACGTCAATAATACAAATAAATTCTTCTTGCCCAAACTGTACCTTACCTTAGGTTTACGGGAACGATGTCTTTACCGAGTAACATTTAAATACATAAACTAAAACTACCAAGTGACCGAGAATAAACAACTTTAACATATTAAATTATTGATAGCATTGGAACTTTTGTAAAGTACCAAAATTTCCTCGGTAATGATATCATGATTGATATTTGAAAGAAGTTCTAACTAAGTCATTACATGTATTTGAAATGGAATTCATTGATATCATGATTGTGTTACAATCGGATAATGATGTCAATCATCATTATATCTTCATTCTTTATTTGCTTATTGATGGCAAAGAAATATGTTGATAAAATTGGTTGGTATATTTAGCTGTAGATTTATATATAGTACCCACCTCTTAGGGGAAGGTAAATATAAAATGCTATAAAGGGCCGAAAGATGAGAGAGATTTGGTTCTTAGTTATATTTTGTTTTAGTATTGTGGTAGTTCGATAACCACTCAAGGACGATTCCTTGTGTCAAATGTGATCGGTCGCTAAAACTGGTAGAGAAGAAAAAAATAAAATAACATGAAGATAACATATTAATAAAAAACAACAGGATAAAACACACAGTTTATAGTAAACTTATTATGAATGACTGGCCTGTTGATCTAGTGGTAAGTGATCCTGACTGCTAAGCCAGAGGTCGTGGGTTCGATTCCCACCCGGGACAAATAATTGTGTGATGAGCATGATCATTTCTCTGGTCTGGGTGTACTTTATCTATAATATGTGTGTATTTAGAAATATATAAGTATGTTTATCAGCAGTCTGGTTCCCTTAGTACAGGCTCTGCCTAGTTTGTATGGCCGTGTCAAATTATTATTATTATATATTCATCCAAAATAATGTAGGTAAAATAGAGTAATAAATTACTTGCAAAAAAGAATGCAAAATGCAAAGCTTAAAGGTTTTCACTTAAAAGAGTTCAAACTAACTCTTCACTTTTGACAAAGTAACTGAAATTTTAAAAGGTAAGTTAACCCTGCCAATGCAGTACTAGACGCATCGTAGGTCGAAGATCGAAGGACCGACGCAGCTCTTGTAATCCCTTAAAGTGCTCAAAGTGAGAAAATAAGGGTTAAGTTTTAAAAGCACTTCGTCTGGCCTGGATGGTGGTATAAGCGATAGGCGGAAAGCAAGGCAACGCTGCCAATGCTAAATTGCTATATGTAGTCTTTTGATATATATATATAATGAAACAATTTTGAATGGGTGTTGATCTTCTTTAGTAGACTTCCATATTTTGTCAAGTCATCTCTTTGCGTTAACAATTTCTATGAGATAAAACGTATGATGTCTGCAATAATTTGTTTTGTTTATCTTCACATTAGCCCTTGTTCTTAGCTTTGTGTAATTAATAAAGGTACATAATATTACTTAAATATTTTCCTAATTGTAACTAACCGATTTCTACTCTATGTAAAGGCTCCCGATTGACAAAGAACCTTCATCAGAAAATTTTCGAGTTAATTACATAGTGTATTATAACTGTGAGTCGGTTGCCAGATATCCATGGGAAGGAAGATAGTGTGAACCAGGAGGCAAGAGGCGATTTGCGCATCATATGTTTCCCGTGTTATCTATTTACTACATTTTTTTTAAGAAAAGACGTGGGTCACACATTACTAGTATTCTTGTTAACCCCTCCAGCTAAGCTAAATGCTTGTGTTAGGAGTGGGTTCACGTCGGTAGTGCACTGGGTGGGGTTCGAACCCACAACCAATCGATCGCAAGTCCAACGCCTTAGCCATTACGTTACCGCCGCTTGACATACAATGAATGGTATATTTTTAAATAAATTTCTATCACAGTCCGTCACGCTATCATCACACAAGTTGTGACACACTGAGAGTGTACATACGACAATCGGATCTGGCTCTAAATAAATAATGAGGGAATGCCGGCACCCGGCGCACGTCACGACACTTTGACATTCTCTTTTTAATAATACCTGCTAATAAACGTTCTTTGAACGGTTTATTTAGTACTTTTTCTTTGTTTGTCTATGACAGTAAAGTTACCTAAGTATTTTTGTAGATTTCAGAAGTTCAAAACATTTGAACAGAGATACATGTGATTAATTTCGATAAAATAGCCCATATAAATAATAAATTGATAGTTAATTGGTTACTGAAGAAATATCTACCACTTAACTCTCTGCGATACGATGATGCAACATTCTTACCTTGAAAATTCAGCCGCCACTGAACCACAGGAAAAAGAAACCCGAACCATAATAATATTTAGATACGTTGTCTTTGGTAACTATTTTCCAATCATCATCATCGCATTGAACCAAACACTAACATTTATCATGATTTTTCATATCATCATCTTTTTAAAACACCAAAATCCAGGCCACAAACTCTTTAAATTCCTGAGCAGTTAAAAAAAGGAACAGAGACAAGTTAGACAGACTTGAAAAAAAAGTAACCAAAATATACGTACAGCAAACACTTAGCAAAACTGCTGCGGACTTTATGACACGCCTTATATACAAATAATCTACTCCTTATTTAACACACACAGACAGGGTAATAAATATGGCATATATATATGTACCATCTACTTCGAACCACTTCCTGAAATAAGTAAAACCCACATAGAGTTCATGGGAATGTCCCACTATCTATTATAATTAATTCCACTAATTATTCCGCCCAGATATTTCACACGGTACACAATTACAGCGCTACCTAATAGGCCGTCAAACGGACTATCTGTCTGTCACAGAGCACTGTTATTACGATATTTCTGTTGGTAAATACCGATCGGTAAAGCCGTATGATACTAAAATGTTTTTATACTTTACGAGACGACACCGACACGGGCTGCACTACCGTTTCAACGTTACATAATTTATGACGTAACATCCAGAGTTGATATTATCGGTATGATTATGTCTTGACCTATTATGGTCATCAGGTTGCCTCTACGTCACTGTTACTGAATCTTATCTGACATCTCCTTAGTCAAGTGGCATTATATTATCCTGGGAAGAGATGACTGTTATAATAGGAATGCTAGATTTGAGTGAGAGATAGAACTAAAAATGTTGAATATTTTTCTATACAGACCATCATGATGGTTATCAAATACCAGTACCTATAAATCGCAACACAATTGGTGTCACATGGTAAGTTAATATGGTCACTTTTATACTTTTACACCATTTTGAAACTAGTAAAAAAAAAATTAATAACGTTTACCCTAAAATCACGCTTTTGATCTCATTTTTCTCTTGTCTAGACAAATCTTTGATCTATCTCTAGCCACTTGAAACAAATTTTTTTCTATACTTTGTGTAAATATTCGACACTTATTGGAGGCAAGTTATATTTTAGTTGTCTTTATTAACTCCCGCTTATTTCTTTAATTAAATGCCCATATACAAAAGTTCTATTATAAACGTGCAACAGTCTATTTTATTAGTACCAATAGTTTCTTATTTCAAAGATATAATACATGACCCTACAATATGATCTTGTATCTTGCACCCGTTGTTTTTATTAAGAGAGGCTCCATGACCTTGTGGTAACTAAGTACTAGACGAAAAATATCGTACAATCTAAACGTCTTATTACAGAAAGAGGCCTGACATTAAATACGGCTTTGAAGTGTCCTACCTTCTTTGATACAGCTATTTCTGTAAGCGATTGTCGGCTAGGATAATTATGAATGCAGAAATCAAAGGTATCAAAGGTATATTGCTGTACGTCATTTAACGTCTGATTCTTGTAAGAAATAACACTTGGTAACAATTAATTGTTTCCTTGTGTCGTTGTGCTTTCTGTTCTTGGAATGAAAACCTTTGTAATGTTTTAATTGTTACTTGTGCTGGAGACTTGTTTGAAGTACTTTTGAGATTGTTAATTGGATTTTCCTTTTAGTTACTTTATGAAAATATAACGGTTGAACGAAATTTTTTTTTGAACAAATAATAAACAGTCAAACTACGACCGTTCTCCAACAAAACAAAATCCCTTTTATAACAGTCTTTTTATGTTTGTAATATTTCATTATAATTCAGAACCTTCATTCACAATTTGGTTGACATCTGTTTACCCTCGTAACTTTTTTAGTTTCTCACAATACAGTTATTAAGGCTGTATAACCTTAGTAGTTTAATATTGGTTGCCTATTTTGTACAAGGCTAAAAACTATGGTAATCATGGTATGCTTTTTTGTAACTTATGTAAGAAACATTCTCACAACCACTGATATAAAATATGAAAATCACTAACTACAGTAACTGGCAAGTTGTTCGTACCACTCTTCGCACTCAAGACCATGTTCTGAACTTATTCCTACCCTTTTTATAACCCCACTATTCATTAATATTTATCAATCGACCAATAGCATTGCGTTACAGGTATAACCAATCAAAATAATGTCATTTAACTTATTCTTATTAAATAGTGAACTGTTTTATCATCTATTGTAGTTTGTCCTTATTTGTACTAAAATAAATAAGAGTTTTTGATGTGGCGACGACAATTATAATTCAGAACCTTTATTCAAAATTTGGTTGACATCAGTTTACCCTGGTAACTTTTTTAGTTTCTCACAATACAGCTTATTAATGGTTGAATAACCTTAGTAGTTTAATATTGGTTACCTACTAACATCTATGATTTGTACAAGGCCAAAAACTATGGTATCGTGGTATGCTCTTTTTAATTTATTTCACTTGTACGTGATAACAAAACACTGAACATTATAACAGTTTATTGTATCAGCAACTTGCCTTAATGCGTGATTGAGACCACGCGTGACAGAAAGAGACGAAAATTACCAAATGTAGAAGTAACAGCGAAACCACGATTGTTTTAATAACAAAGTGATGACGTTGCAGTCAGTGTAATGTCAACATTTGTTCTTTTGTTTTTCTTTGTGCGTCTTTGCTCGCTCTCATACTTCTCCTGCACCTGCCATTAGTTTACATTATTAAAGATATGACAAAAAAATATCAGTGTTCAATTCCAAATTAGTAAAAGATCTGTAGTTTTGCTCAACAAAGTTTGTTCGTGTATACTTTCAGTTTGTGCTTCTGCGACGGCACTGTATTCGCTACGAGAGTAATACAAGGGTCGTAGCATTTCCGTAGCACCTGCTACGAGTTTAAGGAAAACGTGAACATTCTCTTAATTCCTTTGTTCAAATTACGTTGTGTTTGAACAATTTTATAATGAAGACTAACTTTTACATACTCATTTAACTAAATAAATGAGTCGTATCTGTAATTAAGTAACTTCACTAACTACTGGACTAGTAAATCTGAGTTCTGCCTAACAAATTTCAATGAACTGTATCAGTATTTGAGTTGAATATTAATTTTAAAACTGCAATACTGAAAGCACGTAAATCTTTTACAAATATATCATAGTTTAAGACATATCTAATTAAGGGTTTAATTAATCGATTGGAGCGAGTTTTTTAATTTTTTTTTTTGTTCAGAAATTTTTTTCGCAATTTCATATATTTCGAGGAGGTATGTATAGGGCTTAGCTAATTTCTGCTCGAATCGAAGACACTAGACTGGAGAAGCACCTTCATCTTTCAGAATGCGTAATGTTGCATTTTATTTCTTCTGGTCATCAGGGATCTCTCAATGTCAGGCGGGCCTGGTCCTCCTTTTAAAACTAAGTTTAAAAAAAAGAAGTGTAGTGTATTGTACTTATATCTATTCCCCTTAATCGTAACTGTTAGATTAACAAGGTGATAGATTCGGTTATAGCAGCTTCTTACCGATTTTTTTTTATGGTATACGGGGGCAAACGAGCAGACCGGTCACCTGATGGTAAATGCCTACCGCCGCCCATGGGCACCTGCAACTCAAGAGTCACAAGTGCGTTGCTGGCCTTTAAGGTGGGAGTAGGGGAAGGGGGGATGGATGGAGGGAAGGGTGGAAAAGGGGGGGGGGGAAGGGTTAATGCCTCCGGTAACCTCACTCACTCTGTGAAAAGCAATGCAAGCATTGCTTTTATTGTCGGTTTTCTGTGAGGCCGTGGTAACACTCCGGTCGAGCCAGCCCATACGTGCCGAAGCATGGCTCTCCCACGTTTATTGTAAAAAAATTGTCATTACTTTTTATTAATAGTAATCTAGTAACTTAAGCACTATTGTTACTAACACAAAAATACTAACAAAAATATGGACATAAGTCTGAAATAAAAAGTTATTATTATTATTATTTATTAAGATCTTTGTAAAACTCTCATCAGCATCTACGCGAGTCTAAGATTAAATCTTAACCATTATGCTAGGATCGTTTAAACTTTAAAATAGATTTCCGCACCCAGAACCACAGCTACTCATCCGTTCATTGCTTAACGCGATAATCCCAACTATCAGGGCGAGCGTAAGTCAAGTCTAAGCGCCGACAGTCGGGCGTCGAGTACTCGAGTGGAAGCGAAGTGAAATATTGCCAGCACAGTACATTTAGCGGGGAGGCGACGCGTGAGAATGTTCTGACGTGCTGCGGTCTGTGCTGACCTATGCTTGTAAGGAGGTCCAACTACAAGTTATACTTAGAACTTGCAAGTTGTCGCCTCGCTATTGCCCAATATTATATCGAAGGAAAAAAATAACTTTTCCGAAATTATTTTATTGATGACACTAAAGCTGGTCAATAGCAGCTAAACAAAAAAAATAAAGAACCTTAGTTGCTAATCAGATTAGAAAAAGGTTCTGAACTGTCTTTGCCATGTTATTTATAGACTAGCTGCGCCCCGCAGTTTCACCTGCGTAAGTCCCTCGATAAGTTTCCTTAAATTTTCAAATTTTCTTTCATTTTTCCTTCTTCTGACAATAGCAAACACAAAAAAAAAAATTGCAGAATCGGTCCGGCCGTTCAAGCGTGATGTCGTGACCCAGGGAAATAGGGATTCATTTGCATTTATATAGACTAGCGGACCCGACAGAAGTTGTCCTGCTGGAACGTAAAAAATATTATTCCTGGAACCCTATAGCAGTCCATCTACCGGGTCCAATTGTAAATCTTAACCATTCTCTAACCCATCTGAACACACACAACAAATTTCATTAAAATCTGTCCAGCCGTTTAGGAGTTCAGTGACATACACACGCACAGAAGAAATATATATATTAAGATTAGTACTTTTTAAAGGCATGCAAACCAAATAATGCTTTACACTACAATAAGTTGAAACTTACTTTGAGGGGAAAGACCTGAACTTAAAATGTTAATTAGTGAGATGCGATTAAGGCCAAAGAAATCCGCGTAAATCACACTAGCAGTAATATTGTAGTCGTTTGTAAATTTGTCGTTACAGCACTTTATGATATCGCAATATCGCTTCCAATGCGATTATTTAGTCTCTAAACACATTACTATAATGACAGTTTCAAATAATATAGATCACATAATCTTGATACACAGCAGAACAGTGTGACAGACATGTCACAATTATACTTTTGTCATAACTAACTTAAAATTAATGCTTATTAATTACAATAGTAATTGGAGACTGTGTTCATTTTTTGTTTATCAAAATCAAAACCATTTATTCCGATTAAACCAATTATAGATATGTTTGAATTGTCAGGAGTACGAGTCAGTCAGAATAAGTCATGCGTGAAGCTAGTTGCCTGTTCCAATACGTAGATCTATGGAGAAGAACAGGCAAGAAACTTCAAGGACACTATTTTTCAAACATGTTTTTTTACAATGTCCGGTTACATTGTCCTCCCATTTCATTTGCGCTTATAACCAAATGACAATGTAAAATTGTTCTAAAAAATAAACAGTCGTGCAAATTACTACTAAATTTAAGTAAAAACAGACCGGAGATGAGCAGCATGTGAGAACCTCGACCTATATCACCTTACCAACAACACGTGAATATGGTAATGTAGGAATCGAAGGAACTAAAACTACAGAATATCAGTATCGTCACGAGGCTCATTCGCATTTAACCTCAAAAGGACGCACTAACTGAAACTGCGCGGTGATTTCTACGGGATTTGCCTTCCCCTTCTACTGTCTCTGTCGTCACTTACTAACTTGATACTAGTTAATTTAAGTATTAAAAAAATACAGGACTATTTTTTTGGCAAAGAAATGACTTTCTTTTTCCTAGGTTTTTCTTAAGTGTCTAAAACTTTCGATCGATACGTATAATCATCACAACTAAATCTCATTAAAGGTTGTATGGCTCTGATTTCTTCCAGTGCCAGTTAACATTAATAAACTTTCTTACGTTTATTACGATTCGTTCCTGTAGCAAGATCAAGAACAAAAAAAATGTTTCAAATAATATTTTCTGTTTAGAGAGAGCTATTATTAAAATAATATGGACATATTATTCGAAACCGAAACTCGTCAAAATCGTGAATAAATTTCTAAAGTAATAACAACCACAGACCAGCGACAATCGCATCACTTTGCACACAGAACATTTGCACCTTTGACGGGTTCCCGATAAATCAACTAGCGAACAAAAGAGGATCTGGTGTTGAAGTGTGAGTAACAGGTCACATAGGGCCACATCCCGGGATATAAATAGCGCGGTGCCGGAAAATTTGCGGGAAATTGATAGCGGTCCAACCCTATTTGCATGTTTTTTTTTTCTATTTACAAGTGTACCTTTTGTTAAGGTAAATGGTTTGTTTGTGAGATATACGTTGCTACGTATAAAATATGCGGCAATTTTTGTCGAGTGATGTTTGTGTTGGGCTTTGAAGTTTCTTTTTCTTTTTTGCAAAAGAAGAGTAGACTATGTTATTAGTTAGACTAAAATACTGTAGTGCCTGTAGTACTGTAGTACAGTTAACTTAGGCTATGAATTCTTGCAATATCTGGAGTAATAAAAATAATATGATTTAAAGGACTGTAGGGTTCTAATGGAATAACAGCTGTCCAATAAAGGACAATTATGGTTTTGATTAGTAGAGATCTCCAAGACTAATAAGTTTAGGCAACACGTGAGTATCACCACTATGTAGTAAGTATATAATATCGTTGTTAAATAGACACATTCCGTAGGTACATAGTTATGCGCGTATTGTGTTTCATGTTTAACAATTTCAATGAATGTTCTTCTTTATATTTTACATGAACATTGCCTAATAGTAGATCATCATTAGTATTTTTTACCTATAATTTAATTAATGTCACTCGTTCCTCTATTCATTATTAATGTAATGACATTACGGCGGAAATTCATTGTAATATATCGAATGTCAATTGTAAAATATATAACAAATATTTATTTAACTAAATCAAACGTTTCAAAACAAATTTTTCATTAACTAAACACTAACTAAACTTTTTACAGTTTTTAATTATTGATAAACAGTCCCACTGTTCGAGACAAGCCTGCTCAGTAAAAGAAGGCTAGAACATAGTCTATCGATATGTACAATTTGCGTGTGCTAGATTTCACCAGAAGGTTTCCAGAACAGTAAGGAAAACTCTCAGGTATGCATGTTTTCACATGAGGTCTCCCTCGCCATTAAAGTAAATGATAATTAATGTCTAAAACGCACATATACTTCAGAAAGTCAGAGGCGTGCGAACGGAGATCAAACTTGAAATACCGGTGTCAGACGCTAATGCTCATACTTCTCGGTTATCTCCCAGCTCATTAAGTAAGGTATTGAAACAGTATCAACTCACTTTAGGTAAGCTGTTCATATTATTTCGATAGTCATCATAAAATGGACCTGACTACAACAATTGAAAATGGTCTCTAAACCACAAAGGCTTTCTGCTTAATATCCAGTTCCCATTTTATAATCTTATCTATAGAACAATTCAAACCCATTTAAACATTCAACTTTGGGGGTTTGCGGTAGTATTTAAAGAAACATACTGAAACCAAATATAGCGTAGGGAAGTGGGAACAATGAAAATGTTTCTCCTTGATACAATATTTTAATGGCAGTATAATTCTGTAGATGAATTCTTTATTATTAAGTTTCCAAGTGCAGTAATTAATATTTTTACCCCGGCTTAAATCTTGTAATGCAGTGCAAATAATTATATGTATAGGTACTAACCAATGTGAGAAATTTCATTGCGCGATGCAGGATCAGTAGTTACTAAGTAGTTCGGCTTATCTCCTCAAGATGTCGCTGAAATAAATTGGCTGTAGTTATTTACCATCAAGCGGCTCATGTGTTAATTTTTATAAAACCTCGTTCTTTATACATGTCGCAACATAAATCTCAGGACTAAGTTGCACAGGCTTGTAACAAAGATACAAGATAAAATTTGATGTCTTTGTGCTGACAAACAAAAACTTCTTTGCGACTATTACGCGTACTTTCGTCGCACTCAACTTAAAGCTACTCTTTTGGCAGTCGATGCAGACTGCAATCAATATGTATGCGGAGAAATGGAAAACGATTTCGTCTGTTAGACTTTCATCACATAGAAAATTCACGATATTATTGTTTTATTTTTTGTTGCCCGTATAAATACCGTAAATATTTATGAAATGAAAAATTACGTTCGTTGTGGAAAAGGTTTTAAATCAACTGCAGAATAACTGCACTAACAAATAACTCTGGCAAATTATTATTTATCGTATGTTCAGATCTCGACAGTACATTTGGAGATCATCTGACATGACATAGTGCTTTTGATTTTCATATCATTAGATATGACGCGATTACGTTGTGATTATACGATTACACGATACTTTACGTGTGTTAAACAAATGTTTTATGGCTTATGAAAAAAAGGATATTATTTTCTTGATTTGTGGAACTTGTTGTTTTAATTTCAGTTACCAAAAACATAAAAAGTTAATTAAGTTAATTTATACAAGGTGCATTTAACAATGGAATATTTACCTAAATCACCAGTTTTGAAAAAACATTTTTAAAGAAAACTATCTGCTTAAAAGTTATGACCGCTTGAATTTTCAGGTATTTTCACCTTCGTCGCTCATAAAAGCAGGTGGAATGTGTAAAGTTAAAGATTTTTTTTTTATTTGGAATCATACAATCTGTTTTTGAGAAAATCCAAAAATACTAAGTTCAAAAATTATTCATGTTAGATATAGTATGTAAAATGTGGGTGTTTAGCACCTCTGCCTATCGCTTCGGCGATACAGACGTCAGTGCAGCAGTGTATGTATGTGTGTATCACTAGATATTATAAAACTAAGTCCCCCGACGCATGTGTCAGTCTGTTCGCTATAAACTGAAAAACTACTGAACGGATTCATACAATTTTCACTAATAGACAGAGTGATTCATGAGGAAGGTTTAGGTGTATAATTTGTTAAGATTTTGTGTAAATTGGTTGAAATATGTTGATGATTGTTGAAGATGTCTTTGCTATCCGTGTAAAGCCGGGGCGGGTTGGTATATTATATTCATTTTACTGACAAAAAAATTAAATTAAAATTATTAAAATCTTTTTTTAAGAACTTCTACTAATAAAATTAAAAGATACATGAAATTAAAACAAAGAGAATATAATTCACTCCTAGCCATTATTGGACTATCCTGAAAACAACACGAAGTAAAAGAATATGAATTGCTGTAAAAAATTTAAATTCATTCCACTTAGCTTTTTGTCACTTGTCTTAAGACTAAAAAATCCTTTAACATTACATCTTTCCACAAATTTCCATGTATATTAATGAGAATGCAAACAAAAGGCGTTTCCCTTGGGCCTCGAAACAGGCGACATCGGCGAAATCTCCTAGTATTTGCCAACCGAGGGATTAAGGTCTGCCCTCCGCCCTACGAGCTGCCGACAAATATTGACATTTCGCTGTTTTAATGCCGACGTCAAACAATCGACGATTTAGGACATATTCCCGTTACTGTTACCGCATATGATGCTATTTTACTGCATCTCAGTTAACTACCTATCACCACCTGCTAGTCACCCAATTAGTATTAAACTACTGCGATAGTAGGTATATGAACTAGCAAAGATTATGATACTTATCTATCAAAACGGGAAGGCATAGCAATACGTACAATTCTATGTTTCTCTCTCTGTTTTGGCGCACACAACCACAAAGACTGCATCCTCAGTGGACGCGGACGCTGTGGTAGTGTACACAGACATACGCAGTCATACAGCTTGCATCGTGCGTCACAGCAAAATATACCTTATAATGTTACTGTTATTTAGAACTGTTACTGTACTGTGCAGCTCTAAAACAATATTCGTACATGGTATCAAATACATCGACATTACCGCGACTTTACGCTTCGATAGAACGATAGCACACACCGCAAATAAGAGGGCTCTTTGTTCGACCCCCACCGCTACGATACTGTCTTTTTTATTTTTACTTTCATTTATATCGCATCTTAATACCCTATAGTACGTGTTAATACCCATCCCAGCGTTTGTCGATTTGCACGTGTGGAGAATACCTAATGTGAGACCAATGAAAGTAAATCTTTGAATTTAATTGTTTCGTAGCTACTCTATTTAACAAACAAGCTTTAAGGGGTCCAGAAAAGTTAGATAACAGTTGTTATCACACTTTAATTTACTCGTACGGTTCAAGGTCGGAATATGTATTTTTTATTTTAAGGCCTTGATGGCAATTCAATTTGTAAAGCATGAAGGAAAAATGTCAGGAGATCGTGGGAGAGCCATGCTTCGGCACGTATCCGCCGGTTCGACCGGAATGATACCTCACAGAAAACCGGCAGTGAAGCAATGCTTGCATTGCTTTTCGCCGAGTGAATGAGGTTACCGGAGGCCCTAACCCTTCCCTCTCCCCCCTTCACCCCTACCCCTACTCCTACATTAAAGACCGGCAACGCACTTGTGACTCTTGAGTTGCAGGTGCCCAGGCCATGGGCGGCGGTAGTCATTTACCATCAGGTGACCCGTCTGCTCGTTTGAAAAAAAAAGGTAATAGAAATTAAAAAAACTTTATGATGAATACCTAACTCTAATGTGCTTTGAGTCATACTTTTTATAATATCCTAACCCTTCATAAAATTTTAGGTTCTACGTAAAACGGGCAACTTATTACTGTCTACCGGGCACGTTTCCAGGCTCCATGTTGCTATTTAAGTACAGACAAACCCAATAACAATTTTCACATCTAGAAAATCGAATTCGCGTCCTCGTAAGCAAGAATGAGGGCAAATTTATGTCACAAGACCAACGAGGCTGGAATACAATCAGTAAATTATCTTTAACTCAGAATGCTTATTTTGAAACTTATCTAAGCATCTAAAGACTTTTTATTTTATTTTTTTTATGGTATAGGAGCCAAACGAGCAGACGGGTCACCTGATGGTAAATGACTACCGCCGCCCATGGGCACCTGCAACTCAAGAGTCACAAGTGCGTTGCCGGCCTTTAAGGTAGGAGTAGAGGGAAGGTCGTAGAGGGGGAGAGGGAATGGTTAGGACCTCCGGTAACCTCACACACTCGGCCCAAAGCAATGCAAGCATTGCTTCCGCTTCACTGCCGGTTTACTATGTGGCCGTAGTATCACTCCGGTCGAGCCAGTCCATACGTGCCGAAGCATGGCTCTCCTACTTTTACCATATTAATAATATAATACTCTCTCTAAAACCATTTTTTTTTTAAAGAGGAGACTATAATAGCTTTATACGTACTGTTTGACAGAGCTAGTGATCCTGACTGCTAAGCCAGAATTCGTGGGTTCGATTCCCATCCAGTCTCCACCATTCTCAGTGCCTAATTGCCTACATCATACTCCCCAGTATAAGTTATCGGTGTGGCAAACTTCATGCAAATCTGGAAAGCCGTTTTATCATAAAGGAGATATGTACGCTTCCTTGATACCTTACTATTAAAAGGAAAATTATAACTCGTTTAAAAACATAGTAAAAATTTCACGGTGGTATTAAAGGGTCTTGGAAGTCACGCTACAGCGTAGTTCATGGGGATTTATTATTTTATAGTTTTATTGGGGTGTTCGTTTTAGGGCACTGTGCCGCACAGCGGGATATCGCCCCATACAGAGCTCGTTTGTGTATTGTTCGAGTAAGGTTCGTGTATCTAGGTCACAAATTGAGAGTTACGTTCTTTATATATAAAGAAAAATAGTTTAATATTACATATATATATATATATATATATATATATATATATATATATATATATATATATATATATATATATATATATATATATTGCTGCAACTCAGAGAGTGAGCCGTACCAGGAAAGAAGGATCTAATTTTCTAGAGAAGGAGGGATAATAGATTATGCGAAGCAACTCAGGTTTTTACTGAAACCTTTAAAACATTACATTCACTTTTAAAAAGACTAAAAACTTCAAATTAAAAATATTTCTTGAGGTTTCGTGTGTCCTCACGGACAACCGTCTCCCAGGGCTTCTCAGATGGGAGTCCTCTTGTTTTTTCATCGTTCCATTCTCTGAACTATTTCAAATACAAATTCAAATCTTGAGCACGAAGTTGCCAGCAAGACTTCATGCGTCAAAGAAGTTTAATCATCAATCCACGATGGTTGCAAGAGGACGCATGGAGTCCAGGTATAACATTGTGATTATAATGATTATAATTATTATTAGGTATTCAAACGACTTTTTGCCTGTAGGATGTGTTAAGATAAAAATCCTCTATTTGGTTTTCACACGTCACAAGACTTCCATAACCATCATAATATCTTTCTTCTGACTTGTCACTGTAGTCGGTATTTATTTTTCATAAACTAGGTATTTCATTCATAATTTAGCTGCTCTAAGTAGTTTTCTACATTTAGTAAATGTGAAACTAAAAAAAATTAAATACTTAAGTTTTATTTTATAAACCAATACGAAAAAAAAACCGGACAAGTGCGAGTCTGACTCGCGCACTAAGGGTTCCGTAAGCAAACAAACTTGTATGAGTTGTATGTAGACAGTACGTCCATCTCGGGAATCAATTCTCGAAGATTTTTGCCCGTCTTTTCCGAAAGACTGATGTTAATTTCAACTTTATGCCTCCACGGGTTCCTGAGGAAAAGGATCTTGACAGAGAGACAGACAGACGGATAACAAAGTGATCCTAAAAGGGTTCCTTTTTGAAGTGAAACGAATAGTTGGGATTTGAAATTCGATGAAACAAAAACCTCACACTAAAAAGAGACAAACATTCATAAATAGGATTTAGCCTGCTAGAGAATGAGATACAATACAAGCATACAGTGTTTCCTGTAATCTTTGTCTTTGCGCCTGCGTACTACGAAGCCTTCAGAAAATGCGTCAATATCAATGTGGTGTCATTTTTGTACATTTGCGTATTGAAATTCGTTGGTTAATTAATTTAAGTTAATTATTTAACACATAAGTGTTAATTTGACTAATAACTTTTAAATAAATTATATAAAATTAAATTTTATTAACATAAGTAAATTATATGTGTTGATTTTACTTTTTATTGCTCATTCTCTTTTTCTTTTTCTGAAGTTTCACTTCTGCCGTGTGTGAATTGCACACACACACACTTGTTTTTTTCCTTTTGAGGAACAGAACCGGTGATATATAATCTATAATCATCCTTAATCAATACTCTATCCAATACAAAAAGAATTTCCCGAATACGACTGGCAATTCCAGATATTAGCGCGTTTAAAAAAACAAACCAAAAACATTTCGGCTTTATAATTTTGTCTTCATTTGGCTTCATTCAGGCTTCTCAGTAGAATTTATTATTATGTCCACCTAATAAATACGTAATAGAAATTCCGTTTCTGATTCTTAAACTCTCCTCTTCTCATGATTCATATAATCAAGTAAACCTCTAAACATTCATACCTTTTGAAGTACAACACAAGGCGGCATTCAGTCGCAGCTGTTGAAGAATTCATCAAACATTTTTCTTTTCATTCGCTCGTAATAGACAAATTTGTTTGGCGGGATACCCTCCAGGGATATAATTATAGCGTTTTGGGGTGACGTCATCATCCGACGAGTCATTTTACGGTATCTCAATAATACGGGAATGAATATGTATAGGTGAATCAGTTTTATAATGTGATCAATTCATTGAAAAATAATATACGCAGTAGAAAACACGTAAGGCGTTTGTAAATGCTTAGGACAATATTGATTGATTGACAAAATCTACATTAACACGACTAAGGCAACGGACAAAAGCTAGAACAAGTTATATACATGAAATAAATATTTAAAAAAAACCTGCAAGTTTGTAATATACCCTAAAAGCCTAACGAAGCTTTTATTTCACACTGGTTGTTGCCCGCGACCTTCTTCGTCGAAATTCAGATCTATCCGAAGGAAAACGTAGATTTTTCTATGTGATATTCCAGACTACAATCTATCTCTGTGCCAAGTTTCATCCAGACCCTTTCATCTGTTCTGGCGTGATTAAGTAACAAACATCCATTAATCCAAACTTTCCCATTTAGAATAGTAGTAAGATATGCCTACATTAAGTCCCAACAACAAGAGACAAATAGTTCCTAATGAGTATCTACTCCATAGTAGAAACATTCAGTAAATTTGTAATGGAAAAAACATAAAAGTAGAATTTAAAAAAAGAACACAATTTAAATCCGCATTTAAAATTCTAAAACAAACGGTTGAATGCATCGTTAACAATACTTGTGAGAGTACGAATAAAATTTCATAGCACCGAATTGAATTACACTCAATAATCGCTTCTAATTGTACATCGCTTAAAGGCTATATTTGCATAATTTTCGCTCGGCCCGATCCCGGCGAAGCGTTTTATGAATTTTGCATAAATAAATATAAATGGCGACGCCTTTGATATCAAACACTATTGAGTTTAGAAGTTGTCTCATGCTTCATGAACATTTCGTGGCAGATTATCTGTTGAATAAGTTTGTTGAGAACGTGAGGAATAGTTTCCTTAAAGTTACAAACACGCCTGACAAGTTGTATCTTATTTACTAAAGATATGATAACAATATAAGAAATCTTTTTAAAAAATGTTTTGTTGCGAAATGACAAACATGTATATGAGACTTCAGCATTTTAGTGCCAACAATCACTCAGATTAACAGATCAATGTATGTGTAACAGACGCCATACTAGAACTTAATCACTGCCAATAAGAGTGTTTTACAGTAATGACCATCGATCACTAGATCATGTCATGGAAATTGAAAATTTAAGAAATTCACTTCCTTCTTCAGCCGATTAGAAGATAAAAAAGGATAAAATAAACCAATCGACCTTTCAAAAGTGATAGAAGAAAACACTGATATATTATTTATAACAACTTTTAGAACTTTGAATTAAATATTTTTAGCGTTTACTACCTCTGTATAGCTTGTGGTAACACGTCTGTTAAGCTAAGTCAAAACAATATTTCGAAAATATAATACTATTCTTTTGGTCCATTGATATGAAAATAGCATTGATAGAAATATATAACCATACAGCCTCACCGCAATAGCAACTTCTGTACGTCAAGATCAACAGCAATGACCCAATAAAAAAAAACAAGTAACACTTCCACAGCACAGGGAAAGTTAAATTGCCAGAGAATTCGCAATAAATTGCAACACAAGTGAATTACAAGAGTTTCAAATTGAATAAATTCACACTTCGTTTTCTCATCAAAAGGAAAACAAAAGAATAACATTATCAACAAACTTAGCAAAGATGAAAATGTTACAAAATATAATTGATTTAACGACGTTTCGGTAATTGGTCAATCTAATAGACTGTCACGTCGTCTTTAGTTCAGTTATAAATTAAACCATCAACAAATAGACTTTAAACCTGCCATAATTCCAATATCTTTTTATTTCATGTAATAGATATAACTTAACAAGGAACCATTTCGAAGAAGGCTCAATAACTGATGAAGCCTTTTAGGTGAGTTTTTGTATTATTTTGCTCGCACAGTGCCCACCGGCTCCAAGGAGTTGTAATTGAATTACACGGCTTTCACCGGCCAGGGACACAGAAAGGAATGGATAAACTTTCCGCTTAATATATTATTTATTAAATACCAAAGTTTAGATGAAAGAAGTTTTGGTATTCACTACAATGAAATGTTACTGTTAATTGTTGGACAAAAATATTTTTATCTCCCTGTGGCTGTTTATGTGATATTTATCAACTATATGTACTAATATCATAGAGCTTAATAGCCCCTCTACACTACTCACGAAGTTGTTTCGACGAAGTACTTGTCAAAATTGACCGAAGTCTCGAAGTACGTCACTGCACATTCGTGCAACCTCGTGGAGAGCTCAGTCGTCGCCCGGCGTTGGAACTTGGGCGCAAAAACCGACAACGATCGGAAGCTGCACGAGACGAGGCGAGGTTGCATGAAGCGAAGCAAAGTGCCTATCTACACTCTCGTATTCGCATAACTTCGAGGAACTTCGCGAGTAGTATAAAGGGGCTTTTAGAGTTTGTATTTTGGTTAAATACGGTAATCTCTGAAATCACGATTCGGCTCTGAGAAATTGTATTTTATAGTTCAAAGAAAGGTTATAGGCAATTTAACATCATGATACGACCCTAAAGACGAACATAAAGCATAAAAGCGGGTGAACCTACGTGAAACTGCTAGTCAAATATACATATGTAAATTATGACATCTTTGTTATAGCCAGTTCCCATCCACACTTATCATCTTCCTGCTCTTTTCCCAATCTTCATTAGGTTCGGTCAATGTGTAAAATTGCAAAGGGTATTGGCTGCTGTCTTTTATAGCCAACTGCTTCCTTGGTAATGTAGTCGTTGTAAGACGGGAAAGAAGGAAGAAGGTACATTTGTATAAGGAAAAACGGGTAGGTCTCGCAAGTCTCGGATGGGGAACGGGACTGAAGCTGCAGTAGCTCGCAGAGGCCGCGGTCGCGTACCCGAATGCCCTATATTTTCTGTGACCGGAGAGGTGAGAGGGCAATATAACAGAAAGACCCGCTGGCGTCTATACTATTAAGTTTGAATCTTCGATTACTATTACGACCTGAATTCGCACCTTGAAGTGTTAAGCAGTCAATCTTTTGCAATATTGTCACATGTTTTATTTATTGGTCAACATAGAAATGCTCTTTTTTAAGCTAGTAAAATAATGTCACTTTGTAATCACGATAGAATAAACACATCGGCAAAATAAAATTTACTAATAAAACATTATAATTATGGCAAACACGGTTTTAGAATTGTCATTTTTTAGGAGTACCTCCACTGGTTAGATGGTTAGACAGTAGTTTTCTATTGAATATTAGCAAAGCTCCATTCAAAATTCGGCTAGGGTTATCAGAGCACTAGTTATGTTATATATATTGTAAGTGTTCGTTACACGACTGCCCCAAAAAGGAGTGTAATGTTTCAGGGTTCAGTTATGTATTCTAATTTCTTTAGGCCGCCATAAGCTGCCATCGACTGGCCTGTTGGTCTAGTGGTTGGTGACCCTGACCGCTATGCTTATAGGTCGTGGGTTCGATTCCCGCCTGAGTCTGGGTGTTCTTTGTGTCCGTTGTTTCTATGTTTGTAAAGTCCCCCGCGACACAGGAGTAATTCCTAATGCGGGAGTTGTCTTTTAAAAAAAAGAAAAAAAAAAACTTCTAAATTTCTGGACAGATTTAGATGTATGGATACCCCATACATCTAAATCCTTACATCATCCCGAGTGACAATGTCTACTTTATTTATTCAATGCGATGGCTGTATGGCACGTAATTCGTTTTTTTGACAATGCAGTTGTTATTTTATTTTTTTAAATTTGTAACTTGCAGGTAATGCTAACCACTCAACACCAGGTGAGCCGTAATATTAAAATCATTTATATTTTTTTATTTAATTTTCATCTACTTCGAGTAGGTTCCCATGTTAATAGGTGGTGAAATAAATAATAGAATGCGATGACCTCTCTACATATTCCTGTTCCAATACAAGTTATATCGGCAAGGTAGTCTTGGAACTACTATTCATACGGATTCCTTCAGGAGAGCTTACATAACTTCAACATGGACTCATGTTACCAATATTATAAAGTTGAACCTTTATAAATCGAAGTTGTTTATATGTAAAAGATAGCATTTTTAAACTTCAGAACTCACTTTTAAAAATACTCGGTATTATTTTCATTTACAGTGAAGAAATAAAGAAGTAATGGAACTGAAGATTTTTTTATTTTAGTCATTAAGACAAGATCTTAGCGATCTAAGCTTATCTTGAATCTTCCTCTGTTATACATGTATATTTCTAATAGTTTTATATTTGAAGAAAAGTATATCATATACATGTAAGGTTCCCTTTAACATATTTTTCATCAGTATTACTGAAGGAATGATCCAATTTCAACAGGAGGGCAAACTATTTCCCCTTCAAGAATTATATGAAATACTTATTGTTCAATCGTTCGAGTTATACTTTTTTAGATTTTATGGAACCCGCATTTTTTTTATTACATTAATTTCCAAAAAAACTATATAATAAGTATTCTACTAATACAAAAACACCTTGTTTCTTACTGAAAGAAAACAATCTCCTCAATTTTAAATCAATGAATACACACTTCCCTGAGTCAATAACAGGTTTTCAAACATTTAGTTACTAATTCAAACTGATTTGAGAATTTTTAATTTTCAGTTTGTACATCACTTAACGACACATAATTATATAGGTATTGGGTAACCTAGGAACTGAATAGTGGTAGGACTGAGAGCATTATATTTTCAGAAATAAATAGGGGAATCATAAAATCATTCTATCACCATGTTTATAGAAAACACACTTACATCTATATACTTACACACACAATTATGTATACATAGGTACGGGATCACGATATATGTACTACATACCTTTGAATTATCTGACGTTCCGACCAGGTTAAACTGACCATGGTCACAGCTGACTCTAAAAAAAACAAAAAAAAATTAACACTCACATTGGTCGAATGACATTGAAGATGTCATTCGACCAATGTGAGTGTTAATTTTTTTTACGCGAATCTTTGGTTCCGTTTTGGTACTTGAATTACATATTATCAATATCCAATGATGTAGATAATCCTTACTATCCTTACTAATATTATAAATGCGAAAGTAACTCTGTCTGTCTGTCTGTCGCTCTTTCACGCCAAAACTACTGAACCGATTTAAATGAAATTTGGTACACAGATAGTCTAGAGCCTGAGAAAGGACATAGGCTTCTTTTTAATGCAAAAATAGGGTTTAAGGGGTTGAAAGGTGGTGATGAAAAGTTGTATGGAAATATCGTCATATTTAGAGCTAGAAGCTTGAAACTTATTTTTTAGGCTGTTGATTCAATATAAATACACTATTCCACGCGGACGAAGTCGTCGGCATAGCTAGTAATAATATATAATTCAAGTTCATGTCTAAAACGGTGATAATATAGGTCCTCTGTTGTTTACAATCTTTGTAAACGACATCTACAGTCTGCTAAACTAATCTGCTTCGCTGATGATATGAAGGTTTTTAAAGCTATCTCATCACAGACAGACGTACAAACCTTGCAGAGCGACCTGCTGCGTATATATTGCACTAGAAACAAGCTAGACCTAAACCCATCAAAGTGTTCTGTTGTTATATATACAAGAAAATACACCACCGTTGAGTCAGAATACACTTTGAAGGGACAAAGGCTACATAGAAATCGTAGCGTTCGTGATCTTGGTGTAGTGTACGATTCAAAGCTACTCTTTGATGAGCATGTGGATAGTATAGTGAAGAAGGCGTCCCAGTCACTAAGATTTGTGATGCGAATGTCTAGTTGTTTTAAAGATGTGAAAACATTGCAAAATACTATACTGTACATATGTACGCAGCATATTGGACTACGGTTCACAGGTCTGGAACCCCAGGTACAACAAGTATATTTTTGGATTAGAATCTATTCAGAAAAGATTTATTAAATATTTGTGTTACAGAGTAAAAATGAATAACAAAGGTTCAGATTATCATAAATTGTGCACAAAATTTCACTGAGCGGCGGGCAATAGCAGACGTTGACTACTTCCTTAAAATAATTACTAATGAGGTTGATTGCCCTGAACTTCTTGGGCAAATTGGGTTTAACGCACCTGTGAAGACTATGAGACATCACGTACCTATTCACCTGCCCACTGCACCATCAAATTACCGACAGAATACATTTCTACGGCGAGCTAGCAAGACCTTAAATGGTATCTGCAAATTACACGATATTGACATTTTTAACACCAAAATAACCACAGTACGACGGGTGCTAAGCCGAGATTTCTTTCTTCCTTTTTTTGTAGACAAATAACATATGTAAAACTAATGGGATATACATCTAAATTGTCCGTACGTTTTTTTTGTATTCATATAAAATAGTGCTTATTTGTGAAGACCTTTAATTGGCTAAATGTAGTATATCACTGCTACTATTTCGATGTTGAAGCTGTTGGTTTTCCTTCAAATAAATAGATAAATAAATAAATATAATTAGTATCTGTACACTACTATGTACTTATTAATAAGAATAGTTGTGGATTTACTTACAAAATGAGATGAGGACGAACAATGAATCTTGAAGCAAAGAGTTTGCTACTCACAAACATTTATTTAAACGTAACAGTTACCTAACTGTAACCTGTAACGTTTAAATTAATCTTTTATTACTTTATTAAAAATTTATAAAATACCTATTTAATAATAAGCTTTTCGACTTATTTACGAGTGGTTGTACCTCACAAAAGGTTCACTCATACATGTGTTACGCGATTACATTCAAAATGTACACGGATCCGGATTGAAATGAGTGAAAATGAAATGTTTTTGGTTGTGTAACATAATGTATTAAATAATGTAACGTAATGTACGTCTCGTTTAAAACCATATACGTTTTATAAAGTATGTTACATACTCCTAAATTAATAGGCAAGTACTAGACTAGGCGTTGATAGTATAAAATAAAAATGTTCTATTGAAAAATCACCAACCCACTAATATTATAAATGTGAAAGTTTGGATGGATGGATGGATGGATGTTACTCTTTCACGCAAAAACTACTAAACCGGTTGCGATGAAACTTGTTATGGAGGTAGCTAGAGACCTGGATTAACACATAGGCTACTTTTAATCCCTATATTCCCACGGGATCGGGACTTACGTGGGTGAAACCGCGGGGCGCTGCTAGTAATTAATATATATTAGAGGAGAGGAGAGCCTGGTGATCGAACTCCATTCGGTGGAATAATTCATTACCTACTAAATCAGTTTTGAATGTCAAAGACCAACATAACTTTAACTGGAACACACATTGGAACCTAAATAGTCGAGCACGCTCGGCTGTGGAATGAGCTCCTTGCCGAGGTTTTCCCACTGGGCTATGCTATGATTCTTCAAGAAAGGAATGTATAGGTTTTTAAAGTCGCATGCAAGTCCTCTGGAATTGCAAGCTTTCATAGGCTACGGTAACCGCTTGCTATCAGGCGGGCCTTTATGCTTGTTTGCTACCGACGGTCTCCAGCTATCTACATACCAAGTTTCTTTGCAATCAGTTCAATTGTTTTTGCGTGAAAGAGTAACAAACATCCATACATCCTCACGAATCTGAAACGGTTTACCAACAGTCGATTGGTCCATGAACCGTTGGTCAACATTATCTTTAAACCATAAACTTTTCGTCCAATGGACTTTTCATCCACGAACGTTTCGCCAGCATTACTCTACGTCGATTCACTATTTATAGTCATTGGATGCTGGGAGGATTATAATGACCTCTCTCTCTCCGTACACATATGTAATTATAATCCCGGTATGTCTTCTAGACACTAATACTTTAAAACACGAATATTTTATAGTGGGAGAGTCATGCTTTGGCACGTATGGGCCGGCTCGACCGGAGTGATACCACGGCCTCACAGAAAACCGGCAGTGAAGCAATGCTTGCATTGCTTTTCACCGAGTGTGTTTGGTTACCAGAAGCCCAATCCATTCCCTTCCCCCCTCTTCCACCCTTCCCTTAATCCCACCTGAAAGGCCAACAACGCACTTGTGACTCTTGACTTGAGAGTGCCCATGGGCGGCGGTAGTTATTTACCTTCAGGTGAACCGTCTGCTCGTTTGCCCCTATACCATAAAAAAATTAAAAATTGTCGAAATTTCAGATTAGAGGGCTCAGACTCCAGGTACTCAGACTCCTGTAAGAGCCTGTTCGATTTACAGATATGCAACCTTGACCTTCTCTGTATATACAACTAATTTTCTCATCTTTGATTCCCAGTTGACAGCAATAACTTGTCCCCAACTACGTGAGCGAGACCAGATTATTGTGTTTTTTTTTAAAGGGGCTAACGAGCAGACGGGTCATCTGATGGGAAGTGACTATCGTCACCCATGGACACCTGCAAAATGGTTGGCAATATTGGTATGGTTTAATAAGCTTCTGCGTATCCCTTGCGACGACATACATATATATTCACGCCTGTATCCCCATACAGGCGTGAATATATATGTATGTCGTCTTCTTATAAAGTCAGGTCAGTTTATTTCTACCATATCACGGTTCTGTTTTGTTTTTTATTCTACTGATGAATAGGGTCCTGGGGTTTTTTTATGGTATAGGGAGCAAACGAACAGACGGGTCACCTGATGGTAAATGACTACCGCCGCCCATCGATCGACACCTGCAACTCAAGAGTCAAAAGTGCGTTGCCGGCCTTTAAGGTAAGGGAAGAGTGAGGAAGGGAGGAGAGGGTAGGGGGGAAAGGGAAGGGTTAGGGCCTCCAGTAACCTCACTCACAAGGTGAAAATCAATGCAAGCATTGCTTCATTGCCGGTTTTCTGTGAGGCCGTGGTATCACTCCGGTCGAGCCGGCCCATACGTGCCGAAGCATGGCTCTCCCACGAACAGGGTCCCTTCATTTTAGAAGGATAGGGTTGACTACAAAGAAGTAACACCACATGTGAGTGTTTATGTCAACGGTAACATTTGACCGTTTAATATAAAAAACTGCACATACGCTGTGCACTGGAAGCGAATATATGAAAAGCGCACTAAGCTCCCCCTGCTCCTAAGGCTTCCTTCTTTCGTTACCCTCGACTATGAATACCATCATCAGCCTAGACGATTATCATATTTCACGATTATTGCACACCTCTCGTCATTGTAAATCCAACCTTATCTTCAAAGCTTTTGGGTTGAATTTAGCGTGTACTGAATTTAAATGTTGTTGGTTCTTAGTGCAAGTAACAAAGGGTGGCCGCAACAAGTCTCAAGTCGCCCCGACAGCCCCCTCAAGTTTGTATGAGGTTTGTCTCATACACGTCAGAGTATTTGCTGAAAGTATTAGCGCGTTGACAGGATTGTTTCCATTGTCCGCTTTGTTATTTGAATAAAAAAAATTAAATACATTTATACACAAAACACGCAATGGATTATCCATACATACATATACATGCGGTCTGTGTTGTCCCATTTTCTGTCAGTTTATGTAATGTACATAAACTAGTAGGTATCAGTTTGTGATTTTGCGTTTAATATTTGAAAAATGTCAAGTTTCTTTTTTCTAAATCAATCTTTTATCAGAAATATCATCTGTGTTTGAAGTAGCTATTATTTAGCTACACTTAAAACATATAAATGCAGTGATCTAGAAACGTTAAGTATTAAATTAACGGGTATTAAGGCGACGGTGGATACATCCAACGCTTGGTCTAAATTGTGTGCAGTTCAAAGATAAAAATTCTTGTTAATCTAAATACAAATTATTCACTAACGATAAGAATCATGAAAGTCATCCGAATTGAAAATAAATTAATGTTTTATAACAATATTAGTAACACATTTATTATAAGAACAATGGACACGCACACGAAGCAAGTAACTTCCACTGTTTTCAGAGGGACGCTGTTCGTTGGCACGGACTAAGTGCCGCCAGATTTAACGTTCGACGCGTACTGATTTATGCGACTATCGAACATGGTGCCATGATGTATAGCCGATGTATATCGTATGAAAATACGACGTATTTATGGGACCTAGTAACTTTTCTTTTAATCAATAATTGACTAGGACTAGGTTAGATTGCAAGGTAGTATTTTTTTTTATTGTAACCCTTTCCTTTATTTGTAGTTATCATATAAATATACTTCAATAGTAACCATAGACCTATGGCTAAAGAAATATTTTTTTATACACTCGAAAATATGTATAACCCTCCGTCCATGTCAGACGGATAAAACTTATCTACCCAATTCCCATCTATCTGTTATTGATAACAATACGGTTTTGTTTTTTTTTTCACTTGCTGGCAACCTTGTAATAATGCAACGACATTCATACATACGGCCAAAATTAATAATATTGTACATAAAAACTCTTTAGATAAAAAGTGAAGAATGACATTTTATGATTTGTATTTCGAACGACTTTGAAATATTTAAAAGACAACAAGCATTACATACCATAAGCCTGAATTTAAATATCATAGTTATTTACTAATATCCAGCAATATTGTACAAATGTTTTGAGAAACAAATATATCACGAGGTAAGGCTTAAGTTCACCAAGATAAAATAAATCTGAGTACATTTGTAGAAAAGACACGATTTTAAAAATTATAAGTATATCAGATGAAAAAAAAAACAGTCAATCTGACTGACTGCATTTCGCATTCACAATGTATTTGCATTTACATACACACACACACATCTGCATATATATAATTAGGTTAAAAATAGAAAGTAGGTAATAACATATCTAAATGTATACATAAATATAAGCAGCAATGTTTGAATTTCGAATGTTATATTTTTTTAAATATAAGAAACTCGGCTCCGTCTTACGAATTTTCGATCAGGGTCACGTGTGATGCGAGTTTAACATTTTTTACCCATCCCAAAAAGTGCATAATGCCGCTAAAGAAGTTTTCACTTCAAAAATTATTAGTTATTGTCTAACTCATCATTGTTTTACGACGCGACATCGTAATCTTAAGTCATGAACAGGTGAGAGCTTTATTGCATTACTTGTGCAAAAAAATCCTTCATTTTAATAATTTTTATTGCTCTACGACTGCATGACATGCAGCATGCAGCAACTTTATTGTACGTAGAATTTATACATTTTATTGCAATCCTCAGATTTTAAAATCGCTATTTGCTCCTTAATTTTAAGTTTTAAGTGTTTATTTATAATTGGTAAATTTTTTTATCTGTTACATCCATATTTTAATAAAATGATTTGAAATTATCTTTCAAATTATATAAGTATCTATACCTGAAAGTTCTTATTCTAACAGAAGTTCGCAGTCTTCTGTTACGATTCTCTTCAATTACAAGATTCATGATAACAAATATTGGTAATAAAGAATCATACTTATAATTTACAATATTTATAGAAGAAGGTATGAGCAAAGATGTAATCCAAAGGAGCTTTTCTTACCCGTCGAAGGGGAAAATTATCTTGATCGGATAACTGGTTGATCGGATATATCGCTCCAATTTAATTAACTGCACAATTTTTGAAGGATAATACTACAATTGTAAGAGGATTAGTTTTAATAGATACCTACCTGTATTGTTATTGTCGTTACAAATAGCTTACACGATGTATGTTAAGCCTAAATACAGTTTTATTGGAGTAACTAAAGGACTTTGTATACATTTTTAACCCCCGACGCAAAAAGAGGGGTGTTATAAGCAGTGGTCGGCGTAGGTAGTGCTATTTAGGATGAATGACCTCAAATGTTATATTAACATGGATATACCCCGAGATTCCTGCATTTTAAAATTATCGAGTTCACTTAGTTAGACTTCCCTCTGAACTTGCTTCTTGGAAATTTGTTTTTTTAATTATATGTACAGTACCCTTATACTGAAGTGATTTTAATGCTCATCTTTGTGAACTGTTTTAGAGTGTACACCGTGTACGTAAATTAATATAATAAAAAGAGTGTTGAGGATTTTAGGGGTTAGCGATATACCAATAAATCAAAATATTAATCAATATTTATTTAACAAAAAGTACAATTTGTTACAATTAGTTCAAACACAAATTAAATAAAAGTAATTAGTATATTATACAAAATATAATCTAAAAGCGATAAAATGTAATGGCTGTACTACGTTATTTTATGAAAACATAATTACTATTTAAGTAAATAAATTTATTCTATCTCTTTTTCAGAATCACATATTTCCTCATGCAGTTTTTGTTTAAAAAATTGAAAGATTTCATTATTTGAAATACAAGAGTAGAACTCCCGCTTTGATATATTTATTAGTTTTTTTGTTAAAGTTATATAATGATTCTATTTTATTTACATATTATTAAGTGTGTTTGAAACGAATAAATAATAATATGACAGACACAAAGTGGAGAATTGAGGAGTGCGAACTGAACTCAGTATACACATATTTACCTAATAAGTACAATAATTAAATAAACGACAGCACAAAATTGCCAAAGCGCGCCGCTATTTTTAGATAATGGAACAAAAGCAATGGGTACGTTTTGAGTACCTATCCCTGGCGACTATGTATTTAAAAATGATAATAAAGGGTGTCAGCATGTTTGACCCTTTTATATTAAGGTTTTTAATTCCTCTCCGACGATGTTTACGAACGAAAAACATAAGTGTAATTTTCCACAATTACAATGGATAAATTTTTAGTTGCTAGGGTGACAATTAACAATAAATCAATTGTTAATCTTTAATTGTCTTTACAATTAAAACTTGCCCAACACTGGTACTATTTAACGCAATAAGATTTTTAGCTTTTTAATCTGAATATTTAAAAGTCCCATATGATGTGTGATGTTCGTTCACGCTAATCTCCGAAACTACACAGATTCAATGAAATTTTGTAAACGTCTATTGCTTAGGTACCCCAACTAGAGAGATAACTTTTTACCTCGGTTAGAGATGGTTTTTTTATGCAAAATACAACGCCAGCGGAGCTGCGAGAATAAGCTAGTATTAGTTTAGATTTACACGATTATGATCCGTTGTAAACAATACAATAAGAAATGTTAAAATCGCGAAATATTAAAAACGGTGTTTGTATACGAGTAGTAATGAGTCGTAACGCTATTCGGTTAGTTTTGGAAAGTAGACACTTTTAGGGTGCAGATTTCTGAATTATATATCGGTAATATTTGATCGAAGTTGAATCTTTAGAATCCCGGGATTTTGAGATGAAAGGATATGTCCACGTTATGCCACGATGGACAAATCCCACCAAATGGCACTACCTACGCCGACCACTGGTTATAAGTTTGACGTCGATGTCTGTGTGTGTGTGTGTGTGTGTGTGTGTGTGTGTGTGTGTGTGTGTGTGTGTGTGTGTGTGTGTGTGTGTGTGTGTGTGTGTTTGTGTCGGTCTGTGTTTAAGGGTTGTTCCTTAAACTATAAGTTTTTATTTGTTTTTAAAAATTTTAATTTAATCTTTATTACTGTCTTCAAAAAAAGGAAAATTTAGTATATTCGTTGCGTATGAATGTTTACAATTTTCTTGGTAGACCGGTAGGTTCAATCAATATAATTATTTAGACTTAATTAAGCTATATCCCGATTTATTTTTCTATAATGCAGTACTGACAGTTTTCGAAAAAAATCAAAAACCATCAAATCATATCATACATTGTAGCGATAAACGTCAGATTGTATAGAATGCGTTTCCATAGTAACGCCCTCAGAGCAATTACTTAAGTATAGAACTTAGTAGGTAATAATAAAAGTACAATTATAATGCCTTTGTTGGGTTTGGACTTAGTACTTGCTCTGAGGTAACGAGAAACTTGTCAATTAAAATAAAAAATCTAAAACTTTTTACATTTTACATTTGAAGCGAAACTTCTTTAGAATCGATGTGATTTGAAATTCGACGAAACGAAAAACTCACACTAAAAACAGACAAACATTCATAAATAGGATTTAGCCTGCGAGAGAATGAGGTAGAATACAAGTATACAGTGTTTGCTATAATCTTTGAAAAGAGACAAACATATTGATAAATAGCATTTAGCCTGCGAGAGAATGAAATAAAATAAAAGATAACAGTGTTTCCTATAATCTTTAAAGCCTTCAGAAAATGCGTCAATGTCAACGTGGTGTCATTTTTGTGCATTTGCGTATTAAAATTCGTTGGTTAATTAATTTATGTAAATTATTTAGCACATCTGTGTTAATTTGACCAAATCTAAAATTAAATTTATTAACATTAATAAATTATTTGTGTTGATTTTACTTTTTATTTCTCATTCTCTCGTAGGCTACTTTTTGAAGTTTCACTTCTGCCGTGTGTGAATTGCACACACACTTTTTTCTTCTTCTTTTCTTTACTGTTTATAAAAAAAAAATATTGACATTTTATTTATTTTCTGTCTATAATCTGCATAGTTTGTGAGTTTAATTCAATATTATATATGTAAGAAACTATAACTTTACAAACAACGTTCAAGAATATCATGCAAACAACAAAGTTTCCGCGAAATATGAACCTTAACGGTGAAAACTTACAAGTACTCTCGGACGGCGTTTTGGCTAAGTTACCTTGTTATAGAGGTGTACTTGTACATATTTACCTAACTAATAGCCGTTACTATCAGCCTTTATTAAAATAAAAATGTTTAACATCTGTGCTCCTCACTGTTTTGTTCCGGACAATTACCATAAAAGCGCGGGCGTGGAGTAGTATGCCGCCATTTTTTAAATTATCTGCCCATAGAGTAAGCATACAGATGTGACAGTAAAATACAGACGTGTTTTTATATTCACTGTGGGATAGGGCCTATCTTCTCTAGTACCATAAAGCTAGAGAATTTTTACTGTCAGTCCGATTTGATAACCTATTTTTTTACATTACTGCCTCGTTTGTAATATCGTGCTACAGCCGAGTGTCAGACAGTGACCAAAAGGCAAGTTAAGTAAAGTTACTACTATAGAATAATGATTAGGTATTATTCTTAGAGCGAGACAAGGCAATGTTATTTTTACTTTTAAACCAAGAATATCAATGGGCCATAAGGATGCCGGAATGAACTCTCGTATGTAAATTCTCGTATGTACATTAAAACAAATGTACATTTCTATAAAGAACACAAATATAGTATATATAATAATAAAATGAAGTTACACGTTTTGATGTCAGTTATAAATTTATAATTTATTCCTTAGTGAATGATGATACACAATATTCGGGACAAAATATATTTTTCAACTTTATATCTGGAAATTCCAAAAAATTACGAAAAGACGATATGAAAATAGACATAGCTACCTATTTGTTTAGTTTTTTGCACATGGTAACTTAAATAAACGAGTTGTCATATCTATGTACATTATATATATTTTGCATAAAAATATTTGTGCAATCATATCACGGAGTGGTGTATTATACAGAATTATTTATAGTAATATTACTTGATAATGCAAGAAAGTGCAAAACATTTCGGGACAAAATTTCATTCTGAACAATTAGCTGATTAGGTACATCAAAAATTGATCAGAGGTCTACTTGTTTAGCAAGCCTGAACAACAGTGCTAATGAGCAAATTAAGGAGGCCTATATCCATCTGACTTATATAAACTGATAAATGGCCAACAACGGCTATGTAGTTCGCAAACTTGTATTTTCTCCTCCTTCTTAATTGAGCCATATTACCCTATTATCCCCAACGTCAATAATTCATTGCCAAGCTTGGAGATAAACTACCCATGCGGTAAAAATTATTTACGAAAGTCGATTTTGAGCTCTACCAACTTTACAGAACTTTTTCCTTCTATGAATAAATATTTAACTTACTATAGAAACTGCAATAAAATAAAATATTACTTACGTCGATTAGATCAAGGAGTCTTGCAGCTAAAAGCTCAAAACTCAGGGCTGCATCAAGTATTCAAGTGCCACCGACGACAATACCACACACCTGGCGAGCATGCCACGGTGTAAGTTATAAGCTGATGTAAAACACAATCAATTTTCAATCAAATAGTTTTGTTTTTTTTTTCAGAGTAGCATTACTTGTCTCAGAATATTTGGCGTCACTCGGAAAGTATTCTGAAAATACAAATTTTCAAGTAAACCGGACGTCTTGAAATTGGTGAAAACTACGTCGCAAGATACGTCCTATAGTCGTTTCATAGATAGATAGACGAATAAATAGATAGATATATACAGCTCTAGCTAATATAAAGTATGTAAAAAAATCATATATCATAAGAAGTGACGTACCAATTAAAACACTTAGTATAATTGTTACTTTAACATTTAAAAAAATGGTGTATATGAAGTCTTTTAAAACGTATTTTATACAATTATGTTGGAAAACATGTACCTACCTACACATAAGGTAAGCGAATACTGATCCTTATAAATATTTATTTGACTAGCCTGTTGGTATAGTGGTTAGTGACCGTGACTGCTTAGGAAGAGGTCGTGGGTTCGATTCCCACCCAGGACAAACAGTTATGTGATGAGCACGATCATTTGTTCTGTGTCCAGGTGTAATTTACCTATAATATTTATGTATTTAGTAATACATAAGTAGGTTTATCAGCAGTCTGGTTACCATAGCACAAGCTGCATAGTTTGGGATCAAACGACTGTGTGTGAGTATATTCATTGCCAATAGGAGTGCAGTGGCACTCCTTAGATAATTATGGAATCTTAATCGCTTTCCTCTTGCATCTTGCGTCACACATACCCTTTGTTTAGGGTCCACACTTAGGCAGCAGGTGCGCTCTCGGCCCAATCAAGTCACGACAAATTGTCCCTGCCAGCCCTTTGATCATGTTTGTCTTCGTACATCGGAATGCCATGCCGGAACAAGAGAATGGCTCACATTTTTACCATTGTTCCGTATAAGTATGACCGTTTTTGTTACTGTAAATATATATATGAGTAGGTATATGTTTCGTACAAAGAGTTTATGTGTGTCGTCGTATTACTAAAAGCCCGTGATGCGAACACGTCCTTCACAGTCCTTTTTATAATACTTTTGCCTTGCCTTGTTATATTCTTGGTTCTCGTATTGCTTTTAGCGTTAGGGCACGCTTGTATTCATATTTTAGTAAGAAGATGAGTTACATACACGCACATCTGTATCCCCGAAGGGGTTGGACGTAGGAGGTGATTAAACAACTACATTTTGCCAACCATAATTTGGTTTAAAAAAAAATGTAAAAACGGGTACATACAGCTATGAGTGTCCTGTATATATTTTGACCTGTCATGGTACAAAAGTCTATACAATGACAGGTCAAGTAATATTGGCCAATGAAATAAACCATGGTCGAAATTCGGCCACCACGCGATCTCTAGTAATAATAATAACTTCACACACCTAAATAAAAAGCAATAACAACCACAAAAAAAAAAGAAATTAGTGAAATCGGTTAAGCCGTTCACGCGTGATGCCGTGACCAAGGGAAATAGGGATTTATTTATATATATATAGATATCATTCTGCGCAAAAGGAGACACTACTAGCTTTGTATAGGGTAACTCACACATGGCCGCCTGATCCCAAACTGCAGAGCCTCTACTATAGACACCAGATTATTGTAATATATATTACCAAATACGAGTACCTACATATCTATACTAATATTATGAAGCTGAAGAAATTGATTTGGAAAATTATTTTAGTGTAGGATAACCCATTTATCGAGGAAGGCTTAAGGCTATATAACATCACGCTACAACCAATAGGAGCGGAGCAGTGATCATAAACGCAGGTGAATCTGCGAGGACGGCTAGTTATAGATAAATTGCACCCAGACACAGAACAAATGATCGTGTTCATCACACAATTTTCGTCCTGGGTGGGAATCGAACTCACAACCTCTGGCTTAGCAGTCAGGATCACTCACTAAACACTAGACCAACAGCTCCGTCATAAGATGTTTGGTCGTTTGTGGTATCTAGTACATAAATACAAAACGAACGTCCAGACTACTAACAAATATCTAAGCCATATAAATACTTACCCCCTACGAGCACCGAATCCGCGCCCCTTGGCAAAAGAGCCAGGGGAGGCGCCATTTGTAATTGACATCGTCTAAAGTTTCTCGATAAACTTTTTCCTTCAGTTGACTTATGAAATAGGAGTTTTAATAAATAATTTAGTACTTGGTAGGTAACCGGTTTTGTTCTGAAGTGCAGTATACCTTTCTAACTTGATCTATTGAAGGCTATACTGGGATAATGACACAATCACAACTAACCACGGGTTAGACAGAATAGGGCCGAAAAAAGTACAAGCAATGGAAAAAAGTTATATTAGAAAAGACTTATATTCAAATATAACCGGCCAAGTGCGAGTCGGACTCGCGCACCGAGGGTCCGTAAAATATTTTTATTATATGATGTAACTAAAAATTTACGGTTTTCGCAATTTTTTATTTATCTGTGCTATAAGACGTCGCCTCGAACCAAATTTCAAGATTCTGAGTTCACGGGAAGTGCCCTGTAGGTTTTGATTCCCTTGCGAGTGTCGAAAATTTGCGGAAATTTGCGGCATAAACTAACTCTCTTACTTAAATCAGTGATAGGGCATGCCACTTATGAACTATCCGTTTATAAGTTATGACCGTTTGAATTTCCAGGTATTTTTACTTCCGTTTCTCATAAAAACAGGTGGAATGTGTAAAATTAAAGATTTTAAAAAAGAAAGAAAAGAAAATCCATAAAGTGTTTATGGATTTTCTTAGTAACGGAATGAAAAATTCTGAAATAAAAAATACGTACGTACGACTTCGAAATCTTTTCAAATTACTTTTATTGATTTTCTCAATAACTGAGTGAATATTTCCAAAATAAAAAAAAATTACGTAAAATTTAAAATCTTTAACTTTACATCTTACGTATTTTACATGTCCTTATTATAAAGTAATGTTAAAATTAAACATCAAAAAAAATATATTTATTGTTATTAAATTTGTGATTATCTTTTTATTGTAAAACTAAACAATAAAAATAAATAATTACAGTTTAAAAAACTAAAAAACACGCTTTTATAGAAAATTCAACTGAAAAAATAAAAAAATTAATCGAATTATTGCATTGTCATCGATCTTTGACACGTGTGCAAAATTTGAATGAAATCTGGCCGTTTAAAGTGAGTCAAAATCGCTCCCAAAGGAGTTGATTACAAACATACAAAACAAACATACAAGTGAAGCTAATATAAAGCGTGTAATAAATGGTTTGGCAATAGCGAAGTATGCAACATAAACTTTATTTCTTACAAGTTATCCTTTTGACGAAAATAAAGAGGCACTAATTTGACTTGACAATCTACTACAGTTTTCTTAAAGCATTCACGCTCTTGGACCACGAAGGCAGTTTCTTTTCTGTACTAAACACATTACACATTTTACTAACCATTATTCTCAATGCACGTTGTCTTAAAAAGGCTATCACCACATTGAGTTTACGTAATAAACAGTTCGGTTTATCGCCGTAGCGTGCAGACTTGCAGTGCAGTGCTGCCCTTAATTCATGTGCAGTGCACACTTACTGCTTACATTGTTGCGAGATATTACGTTCGAGCTGCAAGCTCAAGCATGTGAGACAATGTAGGAGGCTTTGTAATATAACGTTTAAGTAGAAGTTGAGTCTTGAACGTTTTATTGTTCTTTTTTTTAATTTTGTGTCTTGTAAATATAATTACAAATACATGGGCTTCAGTATTGCATCTCGTTCTGTGCATTCATTAGTTTGCGTCTTAAGGACGTCTTGTAAGATTGTGTAACACTGGATGTTATTGTGATGAAAACCAAATTATTTTTCATAAGTTCAAACTAATTACACGTATTTAATTTTCCGTGTTTCTGTGGAGTGCAGTGTGTTCCAAAACCCTTAGCCTCAGGCTCTAATTCACTTTCTCGGGGACTTCCTTCCTAGGGTATACCCGAGTCCCTTGCAATAGACTCACTTGTGATGGAACACCGTGTGGTTTTCGTCGGTTCGATTCCGACATACCACTTCACCAATAGCCATGGTAAGTGACGGGATGACCCGTCACTTACCATGAAAAAGGCTCTCTAATTCACTTAAATGTCTTCTTTTGTATCCTATTTTTAATTAAAAGTTTAGTATTCATTATAAAAACTTCTTCATAATGCAAATTATAAGTTATTACATAGCTGGCACTGGGCCCTATACATCCCCAGTGCTGCAAATGTTAATAGGCAACAATCGTCGTTTTTTAATCGACTGAGATGATATGCTTTTGTGGGACTTAAACTTGCTGACAAATCAAATAAATTAAAAAAAAAACATATATTGTTTTACAAAAAAAAAAAATCTACATATTTGTCAGGTCTTATGTAAGCTTACAGTTTGTCACACTCCGAGCCACACTTATGTACATAAATTTTTAAACTCAAGCTTTCGAGACAGGAGCACAACATTTCTGCGGTTTTTGCGTTTTCAACAAAACTGTAGAGCGTGCTGCCGTTGCCATTACAAAGGATTGATTAGTTTGAAGTGTTTTAAGAGCTTTTATTCATTGTTGAAAGTTATAAATTATATATTTTTATTAAAGTTTTTTAATCAATTCCATAGATACTGATCACGGTTTCTTGTATCTACATAATCCAATATCATTCATAGAAATGTATTATAGCCTGACTTGGAATATAGAACCTGAACTAGCACCTCAATTGCGTCTTTTATTGCAACACTAAGTATAGTCATACCAACAATATTACGAAAAAACATTATGTGTTTATCTATAATGTTTTTTTTATAAAATGTCAGTACTTAATAAAAAGTATGTTATTTTTAAGCAAGCAGAAGTACATTTAAAGACAAAACAGTTCTCCATACTTAAAGTTAACTAATTTTGGCATATTTACTTAGTGAGTTTGAAATAAAACTTACATATATAATTCTAGAGGGATAGTTCTTTACAGCTACCTCGGAATATAAAATGTTACATTTTTTGCGTGTCTCTTATTTTCATATATTACCTCACACTCTAAGTCCTGAGCCAATTAAACTAATAATTGAATCAAGCATTGTTTAACACACTATGTTTCATCTTTAATTACCTTTATAATTTAACAGAGCAATTATTAATTATGTAACATACGTAGATATTTATTGATGTCAATATCAAAGAGGTAGGGTGTAATTAATTAAACATTAGTTCTGCAAGAACAATGAGCAATGTATTGTCTCATAAAGTTCTCGGTGTAAATGTTATAATATAAACACAAAACTGTTCGATTTCATTAATTCTTCTTCTTCTTCTTCATTAATTAATTCTAATTAAAATCTTGTTGTATTCTCTAAAAACACGCGTATTATTAATAAAACGTTTTCGACATTATTTTGCTGTTATTTTCTAGATCTTGTTTTTTCAATCTCTGTCTGCCTCAGCCTCTTTAACAGTGCAGCATAATGTTGCGCAGCACATGCAGTTTTCAGTAGTATTGCGCGCAATTGCACCTAAAGTCGCCATAGAAAAAATATGTTACAACATTCATAGCTGTGCGCAAAAAGAAAAGCAAAGTATATCTTTGGGTTCTTTAAAATAACATAATAACTTACCAAAATACCTTTTAATTTAATTAAATAATTTGACTGGAACCCTAACCCTTTCCTCTCTTCCCCCTCCCCGCACACTCCCTTTTCCCCTCCTTTCTCTACTCCCATCTTAAAGACCGGCAACGCACTTCACTTTCGAGTTGCATGTCCCCATGGGCGGCGGTAGTCTCTTACCATCAGGTGACCCATCTGCTCGTTTGTCCCCTATACCATAAAAAAATAAAAATAAGGGTACAGGTGACCTAAACAGTAAATACATTCATCATGTAGCTTGAGCTTGAAAAATAAACCAATTTATACTACATAAGTACAGCTCACCCCTCCGATTGAATAATCCAGAAGCCTTACATAACAGTGAGTCCCAGCCTCTAATATTCCATTATTTTCGCCAACTCAGTCCTTCTAAATTTATGTACGCTAGTACAGCTCTAGTCGACTTATCGGTGCCTATACCTGTGACACGACTAGGGCGGGCCGGAATCAGGTTAAAAGCGATATATTGTCGTTTAAAACTTCCCTCTTCAATTCACTATTCAATAGTCTTTGTGTTTACGTAACACGCATGGCACAGAGGCGTAGGTATTGCCAGGATACATGGTCTGCTGTTGTGTTTCATTTTAATCTAATCTATAGGAATACTAGTTAAACGTAATCCAACAGAATGCTCTGAACATCTTGGGACGACTCCCTAACACCACTTTTTATTAACACACCGATTGACGAGTTACTCAATTATCTACAAATAATATGTTTGTTTGAATTTTATAGCGATACTGATTTTGTGTTTGCGTCGTAGTCATAACTTTAGTAATAATTTGTTAAAGACCCAATGTTCTGTTATATGTACATATATTATTCATCTTACGCTTATGTGAAAAAAAGTAAAATGAGTGACGTGTAATGTTTGCTCCTGCCAAGTGGACGGGGTCAATAGTAATGATTGTATAATAATATTTCCAACTTCTCCAATTTACTACGGACAGTATTCTATTTAATCAATCAGCTCCCTCACTGCTAAATTTATGATCGCCAAAATCAAAAATAGTTAAAATTTCACCTTAGCCAGTAGCCACCAACTGCTTGAAAAATAGGTTATGAATTTTAAACGAATAAAGATCCGCGGAAGGACGAACAGAGCAAGTTAAATAAAAGCTGACACAGTCCACCAAATGCCTAATGAGCACTTACACAAATATTACAAAAGTAGAAGTGATAAACGTTCAAATCTAAGACATTTTTCCACCCCAATTTTGTACTCAAATTACTTAAAATTCGTGTTCTATCATACTTATATATATTTATAGAGGTTATTCTAAAGAATTCCCAAGACTCTGTTGCTGACATTACGTCCGTCTCCCAAATGGCAGACTGACAAACAGGGAGGGCCGTCGGAGGGAAATATCAATCGCTTCAAATTGTGCCCTCCGAGGGAGGACCTTGAATGCCAAACTCACTACTGCCTAATGATGCATTACTCTGATTCACGACGCACTTACCTAGAAACGGCATTATCTGTATTTCAAACTCGTTCAAACAAAATCCAACCTAGTGTGCTCCATTTGAAGATTATTATTGAATGATTGGAAATGGTTGTTAGGCTATTTTATCAATAAAGTATTGTCATAAGCAGGTTATCGAATGTTCCGCAACTATTCATTCTTATCAGAACGTCAAATGCAATTCAATATTTCATCGCATTCATAACGGAAATGATAATTTTGCTCTAAGCAATTTCTATAGCTAGAAACAAATTTAGCCACTTTGAGTAATGGTATAAGATAGAGCTTTTCTAGAAAAGCTTTACGAGAGTTTTGTGAAAACAGTTTTCTTTCATTAATCAAGTGTCCAGAATACACATATTCGAGATTTACTATGGAAAAAACATTTTACTATTTCGTACCTCTATAACTTTAACTATGTTAACTAACATAATCATATTGTTGTGTGATTGTAAACACAGTTTTATTAAAAACGGTTTTGAATGTCTTGGGGCATTCCAATAACGAGTCTGAAAAACCAGAAATGATCAATTCAAGGCTTTCTGAAAGATTCGGTCAGGCGACCATTATGTTCGTCTAAAGTTCTAAACGTTCATCAGATGTTTATAATAATAATTTCCTTGGCATTTATAGAAATACTTATATTTATGAAGATCGTTTACTCCATTGGTTTATAGTTTGCCTTATAGCTCAAAAAATATTTTTCTTCTATGCACTTTTTAAAGACAGATCGTACTTTCTAATATTCAAATTCATAAACTGCAATACAACATTTGTTACACATTGTAATGTAAATATTAGCATATTTCCAAGACTCATCTGTCTTTGTTGACAAAAAATGTATTTCTTATTTGGGAAGGGGTACAAAACTTACATAGAGATGTAGAAAATAGCTCAATTATTTGTAGACAATATTAATGGCAAACTTCTCCCAACTATTTATGCCCTAATTGAAGGACACTAACACATACTATACCTCATTCTATAGTTATATGGTATGAAGTATGTAAGTATTGTCATATATTCTTTTTACAGAATCAGATTTTTTTTAAAAACGTAGTACGGAAATTCACAAAAAAATACTGTGTTAAAAAACAGTAAACATTCACAGCACACATAACCATAAATATCTGCAAAACCTTTTAAAATGCCTGCAGTTTACTTAAGACTGCTTCACACACTACACCTAAGTACCTTCAAGCAGACTGCGTTCCTTGCCTCGAAGCTATACAGCTCTAATGACCGCAGCTCTTTACACAAGACAAGACTTTTTTCCTATCATTGCAAGGATAGTCGCCAGACGAGGAGACATCGTAAAGAACACTTGCAAGACGTTTTAAAGAGCCTGTGTAAAGTATGATAGCGGGTACTTTGTCTTCAATGTGTGTGTATGGGTATGACATTATTATGAACGAATAATAATGGGAAGTAAATGTTCTATATATTTTAGTCAAGCGTACACAGGTTTAAGACATAACGTATAATCGTTTTATTACACACTGGCTTTTGCCTGAGGCTCCAGCACCGTTATAATTATATTTCTATCCCTCGACAACAGAAGGTACTTTTTTCAGGATCTAACCAGCTTATTTACAGCGTTTTTACTTATGACCGGTTTCTATGATCAAGAAACGATTCGTTTTGCTTACGGATGGCAAAATTATCGTTGAATTTTGATGATCGGTTGAGCAATTAAAGCGTGAAGCCATAACACACAAAATAACAACGAAACAAACAAAAAAAAAATTGCACTTATAATATTACTAGCACCCCGCCCCGGATTCGTACGGGTACAAATTATACACCTAAACCTTCCTCATGAATCACTCTGTCTATTAGTGAAAACCGTTTGAAAATCCGTTCAGTAGTTTTCCAGTTTATCGCGAACAGACAGACCGACAGACGCGGCAGGGACTTTATTTTATAATATGTAGTGATTTAGGATTGTAAATCGATTGACCGATACAGTTTAACTACGTTACCGGATTTGGATTCACACTCTGATAATAGACCTTAGTTTGACCATCCAGAAGGTATAGGAAGAATTGGTCTAGCACCTATTGCTACCATATCCGATCTTATTCTGGCTAGTTCATCAGCGGCATCATTGCTTCGTGAGCTACTGTAACCTTTGATTAAAAACCATTTTTTGGCATGTGGCCTTTCTTACTGATAGCAGTCAGATTTAAATAATTATTTTTGGAAATAGAATTCATTGAGCAAGGTTATATAGGCTATGCATTAACGCTTGTGAAACTGCGGGAAAGGGTAGTTGTTTATATTTTGATTTTATGTCCGTTCTGAGTGTTTCTTTGCCCAAATTTAAGTAGGCCTAGTATAAATTATAGATAAATAGATAGATAGAATAATCTTTATTGTACACTATCAATAAAATACAGTTGAAAAATAATTATCTTACAAACCAAAGTATAATGGGCGGTCTTATCGTTAAGAGCGATCTCTACCAGACAACCTTAGGATGGAGATAATATCAAAATCTATCTATCTATCTATATATATAAAAATGAATCCCAATTTACATTGGTCACTTGGGACTCCGCTCGATACCACGGCCTCACAGAAAACCGGCCGTGAAACAATGCTTGCATTGCTTTTCGCCGCGTGAGTGAGGTTACCGGAGGCCCTAAACCTGCCCTCTCCCCTATTCCCGTCCTTCCCCTCTCCCCCTCTCCTCCCCTCTAATCCCCCTCTCCCGTCTTCCCACTCTTCCCCTATCCCACCTTAGTGGGCGGCAACGCACTTGTGACTCTTTGTTATTGTCAGGAGAAGGTTCTTATGAAAGAAAAAATTACAAAATTTAAGAAAATTTAACGAGGGTCTTACGCGGTTGAGACCTTGGAGCGCAGCCAGTTATTTAATAAAAACATGGTAGTTGATCACGTACTATTCGAGATTTAGATACAAATTGTACATTTTAAATACCCCCATTTCAAAAATCCCTTCAACGATTAGAAAAGAGCTGATAATTTCGAACAGCTGAACGGTCACCTGTAAAAAACAAATCTAAATTACAATCGGTCCAGCCGCTATAATGCCACAAAGAGAGAGACACAGATACACAGACACTCAAGTAATATACATTAAACTTATACCTCTTCTTTTGCGTCGGAGGTTAATGATATTCCGTAGATAGTTGGTACCTAATCAAAAACTACTTTAAGCGTGAATATTTTGACATAATGTATATTTTACATTAAAATAGGAGTTTTTAAGCAAGACAATACATCTTAATATAATATCGCTCGACATCTTGATTTATGACGTAGCAACTAGAGCTACTAGCAACTAGAGCTACTAGCAACTAGAGCAAGCGACTGAATTTCTTTTGTTGCTTTATTTTAAAACATAAACCCTGTAAATCATGTTTGGAAACGAAACTAATGAGGATTTGTATACTTGTTTTTTCTTTACGGAATACTGCTCGTACTTGAATATATTAATTAATGGAAATAGACATTGATATTTTATATAACACTGGCTACCCGGCCACGAGTTGTTATAGCAAGTAATTTGCAATAAATAAATATTTTGACTAAAAATTGCCAAATTTCATTAAAATCGGTTCATTAGTTTAGGAGTTCATCGCGAACAAACAACGTGACACGTAATTTTTAAATATAAAGATTATAAAAACACATTTTGTGTAAGTGTTTATCATTTTAAATAATTATGTTATCCGGCCTCCAGGTTTTCTGTACAGTTTGATAAATAACACTACTTCACAACAAAAAATACCCAAGCATGAAACCAATATGCATGTGTAGAGTAAGTTACTCTTAGTTTGAGACTGAAATTGAAACTAAATACAAAAAAAAACACTTAGCACGTCAAGTTTTTAAAATATTTATGAAAAAAAAATGTAATTTTAGCTTAAATACATTAGGAAAAAATTAAATATATCTCAAAATACTTATTTTTTTATACTGGTCTGGGTCAGATTCTCTTAAAATAGACCAGTAATGATCGGTCAGCATATTATTATCCCAAAAACATGGGCGTCTCTCTTCAACCGACTTTAAATCTTGATGGAAACCTTCGTCACACTCATCACTTACGTTTCCTAGGTTGTCAGGAAAAAATTGGAGCGCGAGTGCAAAAAATGAATTTCCAGTGTTATACTCATTCCCATTTTATGGTAATTTTGCAATAAATTGGAAACAATTTTTTCAAAAGAAATTTTGTAAAACCGCTTTAAAAGAAAACCAAGCATCATTTTCGGCAGCGGTTAACTGACACTCAAAAATTTTATCCTTTAGTACCTTTTTAATTTTGGGGTGTGGCACAAGTTTTTTGACGGATGGAATATCAGGATATTGGACGTACTTCTTGTTTTTGTTATTTTTGGTTAGATTAAAGTAAAAGTCTGTTGCGTGGTTTGTTGGTTCCCTCCATTGCATTGCGACCTCAAATTTATTTATTTATTTCTTCCTGCAGCCTAGTTTGTAAGCACACTTCTGCAATTTTCGCACACTACTCTATGTCCCACTTTTTATTTAAGGTTTGATACAGGAATTTGGAAGGAGAAAAATATTGGAAGGAGGCTCGCCTTACCGCTTGTATAATAGGTTTGTAACGTGGAGGGTGACCTCGTGGTCTACACGTGGTCCCCTCGCAGGTTGGGGTCGAGTAGAGAGAGGAATTACACACGTAAAACGCTTTTACAATTTAAATCGATTCTAGTGGTACAGAGTACAGGTATCAAAAGTAACTTTACAGCAATTATATTAAACTCAGGGACGTAAGGTCTTGAAGGCTTTGGTCGTTGATCCGGCGTTGGTGGATGCACTGAAAGTACTCAACTTTGTCGTGACGGTAGGCCGGAGAAAAAGAAAAATACAAGCCCCCGGGGTGCGGCGCAGCGCGGAGGGAAGACCGGTGGTAGGTGGTAGGTGGACAGGTGTCTTGATTTTTGTAACGATTATTTTATCGCAAACATAAACGTTATTCGGACTTAATTCACACTATTTTGAAGACATTTTAATAAGCTTAATATGTTCAACAATTACTTTAACATAACAACACTAAGTGACAAACTAAACCCAACGTACAAATTGCCATGTTTCTTCTTTCTTCTTCAGTAAAATTTTGCAGCATTCCGCGCAATCAGCACACAAAACGAAAAGTTTAGCTATTTGCACATCGTGCCGCCAGTAGTCACCAGGTGTGTAAGTACCGCGCCTGAAGATCTGGTGGTCTATATCTGTCCAGACCCACAGATGGATGCGCGCTTGTTGGATCTTTTCTGATGATTGTAACACGGCTTCCGCAGCTCGCTGGCATACGGGGTCGCGGTTGTGATGCGTGTTAAATTCATGACCACACATTTCCACCATACAGTAGGTGACATGATCAACCAGGATTAAGTCCACTTTGAAGCCAAGCTTCACGAGTAGATTTCGTAGGCTCGTTAACCGTAGCCATGTATTTGTTAGAAACGTAGTGTAGTTGAATTTAAACGTTAATTTCGTCGGAGTTACCTGTAATGTAACTTTTTACTTTTCTTAAAAATAATTCATCGTTTAGATGATTTATCAAAAAATTAAATAACTTAAGGGGATTTTTTTAAAAACCTGACATGATATAATAGCTAGGTTTTTTTTGTAACGGGAACGTAGACACAAAGCAAATTCACTATAAATGGTCTATGGGTATAAGAACTTTTTTTGTAAAGTAGTTTAATTAGAGACCGCCTGTTGGTCGAATTGCAACCATTATTCATTAAGTTTTAAATATTTGGTTTTATATCGTTCACCAGTATAACTTGAACTGACATTGTGGACACGTACGACGTACTATGACAGGTCAACCATTCAAACCGTCAAAAATTCAAGGTCAAGATTTGAGTTGGCTAGTTTTTCCCAGCAAATCAAACTTTTAGAAAAGTAAGATATGTTGACCTTACAATATAAAAACAATAACTTGCATACAACATAAAAAAGATAAGTTGATTGGGTAAATATTAGATAACTTGTACATGAAAACTAGCTTAGCCAAATCTTGAGCTTAAATTTTTCAGAAGTTATCTGATTTGTGTAAAAAAATCGACTGTTTATATTTAAGAAGTTATATTTTTAAATAGCAAACATTGTTGCAGCAGAAAAACTACAGAACTTGGCACCCATTTAGATCTCAATTCTTTTGTCGCTAAAGTCGACAACCATGTATATTCTTAATATTGAACTTGTTTTTGATGGGATTCAACTTTATCAGTAGCCCAGTAATTGTGGAATTCTATATTGCCAAGAGTAAGAGGGTGAGAATGGTTCGCAATGTAATTTAGTCATGATTCATTATCAAGCAGTGTCTGGCCGATCACAAGATCCTTAGATACATAGAAATTGTAATAAAAAAATAAAAAATAATAAAGTTATCGTCCATTGTGCGGTATGTGGCGAGCAAAGTCACCAAGAAGTTTACTAAAGAGTCTCGACTGAAATATTTATTTTTATAGTATTCAGCTCTAGAGTATACAACATCGTACTTCAAAATATTAGACAATATTCATATTATGGAGCTTTTCCTACAAGAAGAATCATTTAAGCCATTATAAGGCGATTAGCGTAACCTACAGTGGTGACAAAGGAACCGCACCGTCTTTGTGAGAGTGTTGATTAAGTAATTAGCAACTTACAAACAGTTATCCTGAACACACGCACATGGAGTCTGAATATGGGTTTAAACTAACTAGAGGTGGTAATTTATTTAGAAGTTGAAGGTTGCTTTTTTTTTGTTTTGGATAAATAATGTTAAAATTTCAAATTCATGTGTTTTTTTTTTCGCTCGTAGATACTAAAAGAGGACTAAAATTTATTATTGATACTAGGAATATCGTATATATGTGAAGGATCGCCTAAAATAAGTATCTACTATTGATTTACTTAGGTACGCGTGGAGGTATCAAGCTGGAATTTATATCAAATACTAAGGTCTACTGTCCCTTGGAGCTGTGAAGAAAGCAAATTTCTAATCCAACGCAATCAAAAGATACAGCCGTTTATGCCGCAAATTTTCGACACTCGCAAGGGAATCAAAAGCTACAGGGTACTTTCCCGTGAACTCAGAATCTTGAAATTTGGTACGAAGGAACGTCTTATAGCACAGATAAAGAAAAAAAATGCGAAAACTGTAAAGTTTTAATTACATCATATAATGAAAATATTTTACGGAACCCTCGGTGCGCGAGTCCGACTCGCACTTGGCCATAATTTGAATAATATTACAAAATAATATTATTCAAATTATGGTATCAATAACCCATTTAAAAATATAGTAGAATAATAGTATTATGACATTGTTTAAATCTTGTAATAGTTAATTTTAAAATGTTATTAGTGTATAATTATTATAAAATTTAATAATAACAATAGTAATAGTAATAATAAATTGTAAATAAAATAAATTATAATAGTAAATAGTAGTAATAATAATATAATTATATTTATTGTAATTGTAATGTGTGTGTGTCTCCCCCTCTTCCATCCTTCCCCTACTCCCACCTTAAAGGCTGGCAACGCACTTGTGACTCTTGAGTTGCAGGTGCCCATGGGCGTCGGTAGTCATTTACCATCAGGTGACCCGTCTGCTCGTTTGCCCCCTATAGCATAAAACAAAAAAAATTAAACATTGTATGCCAAATGGTAGGCATAGTTGATCTGAATGTAATGTAAACATCTTTTATCCCTGTGACTCAAAATAAACAGTTTGAATGTTGATATTAGGAACGTATACATAAATTTTAGGAAAAATCGTTTATTTTTCGTACAGGAACAAACTTATTTTGAACCCAAAAGTATTAAATAGTCAAAAGTCAATTTACCCTCTCTATTTATTCTACGTACTACTCGCACATGTTCAAAGGAATTCGAAAGCGCGAAAGCAAGTTACCGCAATAAATCTGAACTGTTCGCAACTTCCCAATGTTCCCATTGAAACGAGTGACGGAACTCACGGAACTCGGCTAATGGGAACCCCCGATTGAAACGTCTATTCCAATGATATATGGCACACCTTATCACGAGTTTAATTGTAGCTTGTTCTAAAGGGATATTGCATTTGTGTAATTATATACGTAACTGTTGTATTCGTAGTGCTACGTCGTAGATGTCTCCTACGTCGTAGATAATGTGCTACAATTTCTACAGCATTTAATCATTTAAGCAATTCTGGTGTGCTAACCAAGCGTGTATCGTTTACAAAACTGACAGTTTAAAATGTTTGTGCTTAGAATATTTTTACTTTTATTTGAAATACCGTACCAACTCGGTCTTTGCCCCATATTAGGCAAAAATTCTGTCCCCGCAGGACGAGTTAATTCCGAATTCTGACGTCAACACACTTTGCCCTATATCGACGTACACATCGTACGTCATGCGAACGCTAACACCTACACTATATGAGTCAGAATTTCTACTCAGAAATAGAAAGCCTTAGACCCGGAGGGGCTCATTAAGTCAATATTTTTTGTGACTGCAACCATAGGCAATATTTAATGTTCAATTCATATAACTATTTTATTTCAAAACTTTTGCCAGCAGTCACTGCTTTTAGGTAGATTTCGAAGAAAGTCTACTGGCGGTTGTTTTGGGGTCTAGGGATCATAACTAGACCTACTGTTAAGAATTTTTTGGAAAACTCGACAACTGGTACAAAACCAATAGGTAGACTTTCTTCGAAATCTACCTAAAACAAAGACCCACGCCGCGTCTGTCTGTCTGTTCGCGATAAACTGGAAAACTACTGAACGGATTTGCATGCGGTTTTCACTAGTAGACAGAGTGATTCATGAGGAAGGTTTAAGTGTATAATTTGTACTCGTGCGAAGCCGAAGGTTGCTAGTATGTACTAAAGATCGAATGGTGGTAAACATATTATGGTGGTCAAATTTGGAGCATACTTCATTAAGTTTTAATGTTTTTGGTTTATTTATTGAACTGTCATTGTATAGACTAACGTACCATGACAGGTCAACATATTTTCACCTATTTTTTTTTAATTTGTAACCTATATTGTTTTTAAATTTAGGTTTCTGTACTTCTTCAATTCTCTTTGCGTATTAAAATATAGGCAGATTAATAACCAAGGCTCATTATAAATGTTGAATATATTGTTCGCTTAACAAAGTATTAATTACATTCCTGGGTTAAATAGCGCTCCATTTGCGAGGTAGGTTCTATTAATATATTTATATATTTTAATTAGTAAATTTTCCTATCTATATCCCTATCGCAGCGCCATCTACGGGGTCCAATTGTAAATCTAAACCATTGTCGAATCCACGTGAAGACACACAAAAAATTTCAGGACCAGCCGTTTAGGAGGAGTTCAGTGACATACACACGTACAGAAGAAATATATATATAAAGATAAGCTCGATGTAGCCATTTTTACATAATTTTTCAATATGAAAACCGCTACATCAAGCTACAGTCGTCCAGTATACATATATAATTGAAATCTTACTTAAAGCTTTAGTTTTTTTTTCTTTTAAAGACCATTCGAGCATTAGGAATAACTCCTGTGTCGCGGGGGACTTTACAAACATACAAACAACGGACACAAAAAACACCCAGACTCGGGTGGGAATCGAACCCACGATCTATGGCGAAGCAGTCAAGGTCACTAACCACTAGGCCAACGGATCAGTCAAGACCAGCCAATATATGTTAACCTATATCATAGATATCTATACCAGATGAGTATAATTTGAACTGTTATTAGTTTAAATTATACTGGTCAATTAAATAAAACAAAACATTCAAGACTTCATTAATTATGGTTGAAATTTGACCAGCAGGTGATCTTCAGTATTAGTTTATTAACCCCCGATGCAAAAAGATGGGTGTTATAAGATTGACATGTCTGTGTATTTGTGTGTCTGTCTATGGCATCGTAGCTCCCAAATGAATGAACCGATTAGGGTGCGTTTTTTTTGTTTAAAAGGTGATTTGATCGAGAGTGTTCTTAGATATAATTCAAGAAAATCTGTTCAGCCGTACGAAGATCATCAGCTTTTTTCTAATCTTTGAAGGAATTTTGGAGTCGGAGGTGTTTTAAAGTTTAAATTTATGATTATAATACTTCTAATTTTTAACCATACTGTAAAACAATCTTTTACAAGTTAATTTTAAACCAACAAAACACCAATAAACGGCAAAACGCTATGAAAACAGAACATATAATTAAAAACTGCTGACGCACAAACTCGGGTGTCGAACCGATGGACACGTGACGTCACATCAGCAGTAAAAGGGTGTGTTTACACCGGGCACAGATGTGCGACACACCGGGAACACTTATACTAATCTACGTTGAGACAAATAGGGCCCTACACTAGGACGACAGCGCATAGAACATGAGATACTTTAGACTTTCAAGACGACTTTCAAGTCAAAATACATTCACATTAATAGGAAATCTTATTTGCATTGTTGGGATACATTCGTCAAAAACTATTTAAAGAAATAAAAAACCTTTCAGTCGTAAGACTGCACGTCAGAAGTGAAGACATAACTTATAGACACAAACACACATCTGTATACATATAAGTATCTGAGCGTGACGGTCACGCGAGTTCAGTACTTTTTCCCCATACCACGTCCTGTCATTTATCGGCGCCCATATTCGTAGTGTTAAGGAGAAAGATAGGTGTTCCTGTGGTTTTTGCCATTAGCTAGTGCAATTTAAGCATTCTAGTGATATTAGAAATCATCTAGGACGACGAATGATTGTGGTTTTGCTAAAGCACAATCGGACAATCTACCGTAAATAGATGCATTTATGATGACTATATATTTTGCATCGTATCCAGATATTACGTCCGCTGAGGTCAAAGGAGTGAAAGCCGCAGGGTAATTATTATAATATCTACATGTTATATATAATCTAATACAAGGTAAGGTATGTATAGTTACTTCTATTCATGAAGTTTTATTGGACTTTTGTTATCTAGTTTAAGTAGACAAGCAAGTTGCCTTCTGCTTGATATTTAAAACAAATATAAATTACTGCTGACTAGTTCACACTATACTAGCAATTAAATTGTAATATACTTATATTAAAGTGATCTTCACAACAATATAAACACGATATTGAAGATACTTCATCTCTTCTCATTAATTTACACCATTGTTTTCGTATTTTCGCATCTCTTGGTACAGGAAAAAATACTTTAGTGGGTGTACTTCTTATAGTATTTTTACACTTAGGGACAAGGCAATACCTTTAAAATGTTTTTTTTAACTTTGTCGATCGTCTAGTAATTACAACTGAAAATCGGTATAAAATTACTGTAACATTTCAAATAAGCATACTAAGTTTATGAAACAAACACTGAGCGTGGCATGTGACGTCATCCAAGGCCCGCGAAATATGGCGGCGTTCTAACAGATCAAATTTTATCGATGTTTTCAGTATTATTTTAAAAATTAAATTGAACATTGCCAAGGTTTTTTAATTTTTTATTAGGGTAGGATGATGGAATAAGTTAATAAAAATTAAAAAATGTACATGCATATCCGTATTATGGAATTATAATTATAACTGTTTAATTTTGGATTCGAACCCGCAACCACTTGATCGCAAAGACGCCTTAGCCATTACGCTACCACCGCTTTAATTTGAACGAAATTTGCCACGAGTTAATAATGAGCTTCTCCTACCGGCACTAGAAGACCATTTTCTACATTTATTGACATATTTACCTATTTTAAGTTTTGGAGCTATTGAATTACCCTTTCTAAGGGTAAAAAATAGACTTCGGTGTATTCATACTAAGACATGCTTATCTTTAAAAAAAAAATTCTTTATTACATTATAGACATATTGCTTTTTATTCGAGTTTGGTTGTGTCATCCATTTTAACTTAAAAAAACACATGTATATTCAGGCTATTCTCGTCTATGAGACTACGCAGTCTACTCAGCATCCGTGGACGAACCCTTGAGTTAACGAGTTGCTCGCACCGTACAACCTACACGTGTTGGCCCGACACCTGTGCCTACCTTGTTGTTACCATATATTTGCCACATATAGCCAATCTTTAAAACATTTTAGTATATTTACACAACACTGCGCGGTAAAGGGAATCTCTAAACACAACATAACAATGCCAAATAGTTTAGCCGCAATGTAAAGATCCAACGTGAAAGGGTCGTAATGATTGTAGCTATACAATGTACATTAGGATATTATATTAATATTTAGGGGTACACATCTTCTCTCAGCTTTCTAGACCCAAACTAAGCAAGCTTGTACTAATGATCCTAGTTTTCTACAATACCACATGCACAGTATTATTATTTTTTTCTTTTTTTTTAAGACAACGTATTAGGAATATTCCTGTGTCGCGGAGGGCTTCACAAACATTTAAACAATGGACACAAAGAACACCCAGACTCGGAACAGCTATTTGTGAATCACACAATTTTTTGACCCGTATGGGATTCGAACCCACAACACTCTGACCACTTAAACCATTGCGCCATCCGTGCAGTAACGTTTACGAATGGTAATAATTGTTTATATGTATAAATTACCTAGTTTTATAATATGACGTTATAATTGCTCTCAACTAAATACCTTTTTTCTATCTTACACCAAAACTACTCGTTATTCTTTCAGATATTATCGATTTTGTCCATCCAAAGGTTGTCTGTAAGAGATCGCTCTTAGCGATAAGGCCGCCTATTGTACATATCCACTTTGTATATTTTTTAAGCAATATGTCGTTGGTGTACAATAAAGATTATTCTATTATTCTAAATAGATATATTCCTATACTCAAATGAAAATAGATACATAACAATAATATATGTTTTTTAAACTACGCGTTTTAAAGTTTAATTTTACAAACTCTAGCATAGTTACGTTCTCAAACAACTGTCAAAAAGAAAATAAACGAATCGACAGAGTGTAGATACATTTTTTTGTAACATCCATATCAATGCAAATATGCAAATTCATGCATACAAGTATTTGTACGAATCGGGAATCAAACTCGGGATCCCTGATGTTGCAGACGAATGAACTACCGACATAGTCATATTTTGTTGATAAAGAAATATTAAATATTAAAGAAATATTAAATTATATTTAAGATTTCCATAGTTATTAAATATCAAAATGTTATACTGTTGTCACCCATGTTTTTTAAGATACGAACACTTACTTAAAGTTAATTAAACAGACAGTATTAAATATCTGTATACACATTAAACCAATTAACAAAAGATGTTTTTAAAATAAATTATTCTGTTATCAACAAGTGTGCACAAAAGTACACACGTTGCTAAACTTCCTCTCATGTAGGACTTTTTCAGGATAAATCCTAGCCTAACAGCATTTTCCCACAACTTTGTTTGCAAGCCTTTACATCTATACCAAAACGAAACTTATTAAAAGATATTTCTAAGGAATAAAGTTACTAACATATACGGGGAGAAATCCAAACAGAAATCCCATTACAAGCTACAATAACCACATTTAAGAAATTCCCGCACTGGCCAAGAATGCTCGAACGCATCCAACAAAGGATTATAACATTACGCAATAACTGAAGTACCTGGCGGCGACACTAGCGCCCTCAAGCGCCATAAATTGGAGCCACTCGCAACTGTCGTCGAACGTCCAATATACGAGAGTTATAGGCCAGGAAATTAATTCTGTCTACAAGTAGGGTTACGCGAATAGTATGTGCCCGGGACAGAGATAGTTAGGATAGTTGAAAAGTATTGGTATGTTCAGTGGTTGTTGGGGTTGAATGTATGTAGCTTTCAATCTATTTTATTGATATAAATACAATTACAATGTAAAATATAAAGGAAAGTTGCGGATACAAAAGTAGAAAGGGACAAGGTGACAGAAGTTAAACCAACTATAAAGATATTTCAGTAGCATATCTAACGGGGTGATGATCTGAGTGTGTTTCTGTATTCCACACATTGTCCAGTTAAAAAAAGGTTACTATTATATAATAATAGTATAGTATAGTAATAGTAATAAAAAGGTTGTCTGGAAGAGATCGCCGTGAGCGATAAGACCGCCTATTGATATACCTAAATGTTTAGATTATGTTTGGATTGTATCTCACTTGGTGTACAATAAAGAGATAAATAAATAATAAGGAATTTATTTGCATAAAATATTGTATAAAAAATGATACAATGAGTACTGGACACATTTCGCCATAGCATGCAAATATTTAGTTGCTGAAGTTTAATAAAAACATAAGCAAAGAGACACAGTTGAGTATAAATTTGTTAACACTTCGAATGTATAAAGTGAAAAGAGTGAAAAGCTCATATGAATCGTTAAAGACTTATTGGCGCATTAATTTTGACGTAGTAGGTACGGGACGCCGTAATGTTTAGTGGATTCAATCCTCACTTTATGGACTCGAAAAGCTATCAAAGTATTTAAAGGTACTAGCATCTCTTTAGTACACATCAAATCTAGAAATAAACTACATATTTATGCCCTTAATGCTTTTGGTTTCCTTTTGAAAAATTTAAGAGCTCATAGACACACATTTGTTAATGTTAGCTACAAACTTCGCAGCATATAACAAATATTTATTTTATCAAAGATTTATATTATTAAACTTATAGATAATTAAAATTTACCATTACAATGGTGGTCACCCTACTGGTTACACAGAACGAAATTGATTTTTCGCCATAAGCCGCTTAGATAGCACAGCTCGGCAAAATAATAACTATGTTTTGATGGGTCCTATGTAACGTCATGTTTCTCTTCAGCTTTGCGTATATTGTGGTCATTGAAGCCATACCTTATGAAATATTGCATTCTAAAATCGTTTTATTGTACATTAAGCTTTACTATGTTTGTTATTTATTATTATTAGCTTGCAAAATAATTAATACAAGTGTATAATAATAGTGATTATAGAATGCTGACTTTCATAAGGTGTGGTTAAAATGACCACAATATACGCAAAACTGAAGTTACTCTTCAGCTGGCGTTACATAGGATCCAATTAAACTGAGACTCATTTCCTGCTAAAAATCATGAAGAGCCAAAACGCACGGATGATCAAATAAGCACACTAGATATGCTCAACGGGGCCCAATATTATAAAATTATCTTTCTTAGTAAAGCTATGAAGTAACTATTATCTTATCTGTGGTAAAGCCATTTACGCGCCGTTAGTTTTTTAACTATCCGCCTATTGGAAATAGGCTTTATAAAATTAGAGACAAAAGAAGTTAGGCCGTCATCCACGATGGTATAGTGCGGCGTTATACACTTCAATAGTTTTATGGAGAAAAAAGATTAATGTTTTTCTGCATCTGTAAAGTGTGTAAAATCAATTACTAAAATGCCCATGAACTTCAAAAAATCAGTTGTGTGACGATCGTAGTCAATCTCCAGGTGGACACGCAAAAATGATTTGCACTCTGCAATCATTCATCAGCCTTCGCCTTTTCCCAACTAAGTTGAGGTCGGCTTTCAGTCTAACTACGATACGGCTGAACTTTAATATGTTTCGTGAAGCGACTGCCATCAGACTCCACAAGCCAAGTACTAGGCGATATCGAAGTTCTGTAGTTAGACCAGGTTGTCGGACTTTTTAGGACTCCAACTACCCGTAACGAATGCCACAGATGTTTTTATGGCACCCAGGACCAACAGTTTTCCGAGGCACGAGGAGTCTCAATGTGTTAAGAATGGTCACCCGTTCTAGACTGATCTGGCTAGTATTACTTAACTCTATAATGTGTTAACCTACTCAGTTACCACTTAGCCACGAGCCCCTCTGCAATCACTGATTTTAACAAATGTCTAATCTGAAAGATAACCTTCAAACAAAATTGCTCTAAGAACGGAACGTTTTAAATACCGTTTGAAACATGAAGAAGCTTCAAAGTATGAACTTTGTAAGTCAATATTTAACAAAGTTACAACGGATCATAATTTTGTACTTCTTGCAGAATGTAACTCTCAAACCATTTGATCTGTTCAAATTTATTCAAAACTCTCAATTTAAACGGATAACTTTAGAACTTTATGAAATATGAAGGCATACTGCGCTATTATTACACGGACTAATTGTCTTGTTGTCTACAAGTGCGCTTCGATCGGCTTAGATTGAGTTGAACATAAGCTTTTCAACAAAATAATTGCTGTTTAATAATGGATGCGGTAGCAATAATACTAATTGAGAAAACATTAGTGAGCCGTATCCGGTTTTTAAATATTTTCATTAAGAGCTAATATCGCACTAAAAACATTTTAAAGAGATAAATAATTATTCAGTGATTTCATCATTAGATTTGCGGTTCTTAAACATACCGCAAAATTAATTTCCCAAATCATTTTCCCAAAACAAATTTTCAGATCAAATTTTTCTTCACATTGAACATAAGCCATCTATTGTTGTATCTAGAAAGTTATTTAAAACCTTTAAAGACCAGACCTTTTGGTACACAAGAATTAAGTAAGACGTATGTGGGAGAGCCATGCTTCGCCACGTATGGTCCGGCTCGACTCCGCTCGTTACCACGACCTCACAGAAAACCGGCCGTGAAGCAATGCTTGCATTGCATTTCGCCGCGTGAGTGAGGTTACCGGAGGCCCTAACCCTTCCCGCTCCCTTATTCCCGTCCTTCCCCTCTCCCCCCTCTGCCCACTCTTCCCCCCCTCCCCCTCTTTTCCTATTACCACCTTAAAGGGCGGCAACGCACTTGTGACTCTCGAGTTGCAGGTGCCCATGGGCGGCGGTAGTCATTTACCATCAGGTGACCCGTCTGCTCGTTTGCCCCTATACCATAAAAAAAAATTAAAAAATTATAAACGTAGGTTTACGAAAATATGAAATGTTTATATTCTTGCTACCATTAGGGCCTTTGGTTTCGTTATATAGCTATTAAACTAATAAAAAAATTACATCTTATTACGTTAGCCCAATTATTCAGCAAAATAAAAAACAATTATTCATTCCGGAACAAAAACACAAAATAATTAAAATAAATAGTGTTCCCGACACTAAGTGACGTCAAACGAGACAGGGGATCTTGTTCCATCTAATATAACGCTGTTTAATTAAACCTACATCTTATCAATGGCCGTCTTTTTTGGTAGGAAAATACGATATTCTTTCTTGGAGATGTAAAACGTTCTCGTGACATAGTTATCAGGCTGGATTCTCCCCATACAATTTAAGAGTGACGCTATGTTGTCTGAAATAGTAAATCAATAGGATACTATATTAGTTTGTTTCTAAATGTAATTTACTTTAGAATTCATATTCATTTGAAATTTAGCAACACCACCCGAATAAACACTGACTTATCTTTACAAATTGTATTAAACTTACTGTAAATGTCTATTGGTTGTTCTTATAAATAACTACAGTACCATGCCAACCAGGTCACAGCTTGGTGGTTTAGTTACGTCCTTTATATTAATGATTTATTAATATGCAAACCTACTACGACTGCGATGATCTGGCAATAAATGTAAATAAAAAAAAACATACTTCAGAAATCCGAAACAATCCCACCGTAGAGTAAAAAACCGGACAAGTGCGAGTCTGACTCATGCACCGAAGATTCCGGACAAAACCGGTCGTTCTAAATCATACGTACATCGTTAAACGTTACAGTCAATTTTCCAACCACAAAATATAATACATGTTTGTAATCGCAAAATATTTTTTTATGTGATATAACAACAAATTAACGACTTTCGGATTTTCCCTTTACTTGTGCTGTAAGACCTTGCTTCTTTATTTATTGCCAAATTTCATGATTCTGGGCAATGGGAAGTACCTACTAGTATAGGTATTGATTTACCTGCGAATTGTTAAAATTTGTTATTTAAGCTTAAGCTCAAGAGACACACATAAGTATTTAATAATAATTTCAACTAGATACCTTCACGCGTTCAAGAGTAATCTCTTTGTAAATAAATAATGCATTTAAGCTATTATTAAAGACTATACGGGTTTACTCACGTTTGTATTTCGGGGATGCCCGACTAGTTTCAGACCGCAGGACGCTTCACTCCTTTAAAAAGGACCCACGTCGGGTCCGAAACTAGTCGGGTACCCCCAAAATACAAACGTGAGTAAAACCGTGTAGCCTTTAATAAACATGAATACCACTCACGAAAGTTTTTATTGTAATTTAAGCTATTATACTTTTTAGTGTTTACAGTGTACAAATTCATTCCAACTAATTCCATTACCATTCCATTCCTAACCGTCTTTGAAATACAAAATATTTTTTATTTCGACATAATTGCGCAACAAGCCAGCTTTTACACGACAACTAAAGTAACAAGAAGTAGCCTCTGCCTTCTTACAAATTTGGTTTCGTGATGTATTTTTATTTAATTCCTAAACTCACCGTTATAAATAATACATTACGAGAAACTCAGAGATTAAAAGAAAATTCGTCCTCGACTTTCGGTAACAGCAATTATTTATCATAGCGTTCAAAGCCATAATCACGGGACGACAAAATGGAGACCACAAAAAATTTACATGAAAAATTCTCAGCGAGCAAAAGGCGGAATGTCAGAATCTAAATAATAAATTGTCTATTGTTAGGTAAGGTCCCTTATACAAATGTATACTTATTTATGCAGACAACATAATGAATTCCTCTGGGATACGCGATTATGCAGATTTTTGCTGCTACTCCTTGAACCATGGCAGTATTATGAATTGTTAATGAGCATCACCTACAATCCAAACTATCCTAAATATTATAAATGCGAAAGTGAGTTTGTGATCATAATGTTTCACACAATGTTGTCAGGGACACACGAAAGGTCATAGGTTACCCTTCATTCAGAAATCAACATTCAGACTTTTAATATACATAATAGGTAACATTATAAAGGCACTAAGTACCTACTGGTCTGTTTGAAGTCAGCGCTAAGCCTGAAACGCTATAAGTACTACTTAGGAATATAAACAGCTCAATTAAGAACGGAATATAATCTTATGAAATATCTAAATATTATGTAAATTTATCAACGACGTAAAAAGCATTCAAGATTAAATATCATTCGCGCGTCAAAGACGTCTGCCCGTTTGACTTGTCGCAGTGGACCTCGCCTATCTATCAAGTACTCGTACCTATTTGGCTTGGCACCGACTTCAAACAGGCCGATAGGTACCTAGTGCCTTTATAATGTCACCTGTTATATTAAAACTGTCACATGTATGTGCCCTTTCTTAATGCTTTATGAAGTTGGTTTAACTTTTTTTAAGTGTTTTTTTTCCAGTTTTTAGTGTAAGGTGATGTAATTAACCGAACTGCAGTACGTTAGATTTTATTAATTTTAGTTTAGGGAGCCCAATACTTTATTAAATAAGGTGGTAAGATTGTTAGTTTCTCTAGCAACTTGCTGCACTTGATTGGATAAGTTTTTTTTTGTTTATTTGGGTAAATTAACAGTAACACAATACAGACTATGTGTACAGTTTTCTTACAAATATAACTTTATTGATGTGTCACCAACATCATTTACTAATTTGAGTAAATTCTGTTCAAATTTGCGCCAGAAATAAGAATGGTATCAACCCTACAGCGCAAGTTTTTAGGTGTTTGTATTTATGATTTTTGGCCCCAAATTATATGTTTTTTTAATTTTTTTTTTTCCTCAAAATCACACATTTGCCTGCGTTAGTTCGACAACGTGTAGTAGCGAATAATTGACAGGGGTTACGGTAGTGCGTCCTAGTAGGTATTCTATAAGCAATTTTATTTATAACAGTTACACAATCGTATCTGTTATAGCAGATATCATATAGTATATATAAATTGCCCGAATATACGTTCGGGCAATTTACGTCTATTTTATAGTGTTAGCATTTTACAAATATCCAATAATTTTGTATAACTTAAACGGTTGTGGTAACATCTGTGCTGCATAGTATACATAAACTCTCTATGCACAGACTAAGTTGAACTGTAACTTTCTCCTTTTTTAAGTCGGTTAATAACAATAGCATTCATCATTTAAAATGTCATCGTTGCTTAATTTCGGAATTGCGGAAAAATCAACAAACCACTACATATGTCCTTCATTTCTGAGGTTTTCCCTCGTTTTACCTCAGATGATATCAGATCCGGACATGGTGATAATGGGAACACCTTGAGAGCATACCCTTTCAAACAAAAAAATATATACAGCCAATCTTAAAACTCCTCCTTTTTTGAAATGAAAAAATACTCTGTAAGTTCTAATCTTTTCTTGTAAACTACATTGTGAGATGCGATAATCTATGAAAAAACTTTATATTAATATGTGTAGTTGTATCAAAGATCATTGAATTGCCAGAAACCTGAAGCGTTGTGTAGCAAAAAAAATAAATCTTAAAAAAACATTTAGAATCCGTGAGTACAACTTTAGCGTGCATAATTGTTAGCTTAGCGTTAGCTTTTAGAAATGTTGAGCAACTCAAGGCATAAACAGATGTCTTTGTTCAGAAGTGAACGTTCCCTGATTGAAGTAATGATTACGAAGTAACTATTATCTTATCTGTGGTAATGATGATGATAACATATAAATAAACATTTTTTTTAAGTTACTACTATATGATTAACATGTTAATTTCACGTGTAAAACTTACAAAATTCCACAGGAACAGGCCTTAAATTTTGGCCATTAACAAAGCTTTTTAAAGGATTGTCAAAACTTACTGGAGTTTGTGCCAGTCTGAACCATAATTTACTTTGGTTTTCACTTTACGAAACTCAATGCATTTCTGTTCGCTATTTAGAAGAACTAGAGATCGGCCGGCCGCTGGTGGGCGAATTTCAAACATCATTCATGAAGTTTTATGTGTTTTGTTGTACTTAATTGACCAGTATAACTTGATTGTCATTGTCATAAACTTTCCGTAAAACCATAGACATTATGGAGAATTATTTCACACTAGGCACAAGTAACGCCATCTTGCTAAAATTATATGAATCAACAAAGTTTACTCATAGAGCTTACTTCGTATATTTCTGTAAGCAGCGTTAGCAAACTTTGTTGTTTACTTTTACTTCAGGAGCTTTCTACAGATAAATACAGATGGCGACTTTAGTACAAATTTAATAAGAAAACCTTTCCCGTAAGCTTTCTGAAGTGCTGCAAAAATGAGTTTTTTTTTAAATACGTATGTTTTGTGGTAACATAAAACAATAAATAAAATAAACAGACAAATGTTATTTTTTGACATTTCTGTTTGTGTTTATTAGTTAACATTATTATATATAAATAATATTTATTAGTTAGCATGGGACTTGAAATTGTTAGAAACTTAAAAGAAAAAGAATGATTTATTTCATAATCTGGCCATGGTCGAAGCAGTATCTTTATGCACACCGAAGTATGCCGTTCGCATGTGGTACTAAGAACGGACAGTCCCAACGTATAATCGTGGAACCATTCAAGAAACATTTCAAGGTTTTAAAAAGGTCACTAAGCAAATAGTTTGCGATCGGAGAGTATTTGCTGAAGCCAGGACCAAACCACTACATTAAACTAGTTGGTCTTTGACCAGACGGTCACTAAGTATTTCATCCCGATTAAAGATGGATAACGATTGCCGAAATGAAACATTTCAAAATGTTGAATTTATTTTTAGAGTTTAATTTTTAAAATTGTATAATTACATTTTAGCTAGCAAAATACAAACTACGTCGTTGGCAAACTATTTAGAGTTTTTACTACGCCATTACCGCAATGCCTTAAAACGAAAGTGTTCGATCAGTGCGTCCTACCTATTATGACGTACGGGGCCGAGACATGGACACTACCGGTGGGGCTAGTCCATAAATTAAATGTCACGCAATGGGCTATGGAGCAAGCTATGCTTGGAGTCTCTTTGAAGGATAAAATTCGCAATGAGGTCATCCGACAAAGAACCAAACTTACTGATATGGCTCGAAGGATAAGCATACTGAAGTGGCAATGGGCTGGAGCAGACGGGTCCTAGAATCAGTAAACGGAAGGTAGGACGCCTCCCAGCCAATGACCGACGACCTGAGGAAGGTAGCAGGGATGGACTGGATGCAGAAGGCGGAGGACCGGATGCTGTGGCGCGCATTGGGAGAGGCCTATGTCCAGCAGGGGACTATGATAGGCTGATTGATCGATTGACAGCAAAATACTCGTCGTACTTGAGGTGCCGTACGTTTGTTCGAGATAACGACTTGTTTCATTTGATAAACTATAATTACAACAAGCTTCCATTGTTTCACTTCAGGTATTTGTAATTATTACGTCAATACGAAAAACTACGCATCACAAATAAAAGAATTTTAATTGTGAACATTTAGCTTACGTTAATTTCATCAGACGAATACGTCAATGAGTTATTGTCACTTTACGTTATAGCGCACACAGCTTACTAGGTACTTTAATATAATAAATTTACTAATTACCATTCCATTATGTCAAACATATTTTAACCGACTTGAAAAAGGAGGAGGTTCTATATTCGGCTGTTTGTATTTTTTTTTATGTATGTTCACCGATATTTCCGTCATCTATGGACCGATTTCAACCCACTTTACAATAGAAAAGGCAAAAAATATTTTATTTTAATCTTTTTTTCATATACATATTATACTGCCAAGAAACGCCAAGTCGTGAGGCATCAACCAAGTTTCTTTCAATGATCAACCGATATTTTTAACACATTTACAATTATTAAAGGTCTCTTAATAAAACGGATGGATATATAAAAAAAATTTATATATTCATCCGTTTCTTTTTTCATATTCACCCTATACTACCGAGAAACGCTAAGTCGGGAGGCATCAACCATATTTCTTGCGATGCTATTACGAGTATATCGCCTGATACACACAGTCATAAAATACAGTCAACCAATGTTTTCGCACATTTACAATAAAAGGTTATCATCATCTTTAAATATTCATCCGTTATTTTTATGTTTATTAGTCTTCTGAGTATCTCCAAAGTCGTTCACGTGTCTTCTTGTTAGAAACATTCTCACAACCACTGATATAAAATATGAAAATCACTAACTACAGTAACTGCCAAGTTGTTCGTACCACTCTTCGCACTCAAGACAATGTTCTGAACTTATTCCTACCCTTTTTATAACCCACCCACGACCAATACCTTTGCGTTACCGGTATAACCAGTCAAAATAATGTCTATTAACTTATTCTTATTAAATAGTGAACGGTGTTATCATCTATTATAGTTTGTCCTTAATTTTAATAAAATAAATAAGAGTTTTTGATGTGGCGACGACATTCTTAAATATTTGAAGGAACGATATGATTACCATAATAATTCTGCAAAGGTTATCAAGCTCTTCAGGTTTATATAGGTTTATATTATAGTAAGTAGATCTATCCAAAAGAGAAAATGACCAAACATTCAATAGAGACAGTTACTATGTCTATTATATGAATAAAACGTTTTGTTGGGTGCGTTTACATGTTACATAATAATCGATGATATAGTGTAGCCATTAGTCAGTGATGATGTAGGTTGTTTTCATTCATCCAGATTTAAAAAGCGTGTTTGCACCATTTCGAAAATAAAAGATGCACGTCAGAGATCAATGGGCGAGCGGTTAAAAACGGTTTTCATGGTTGTACGATACGATATTTCAGTTCAGTTCATCCGATTATGATGAAATTTTACATGCACGTTGCCAGGATACAGCAAAAAAAAAATAGAATACTATTCATTCAAAAAAGAAAATAATTTTCTGAGGGATGGAAAAAATACTTTTACGCAAGCGAAGAATTTAAAGAAGAATGAATCAAGAAGATGATCGTGATTTAAAAATATGCTCCTAAAAACTGAATGAATTTAGATAGAATATCAGTGCTTTTCATCAAATAGATATAAAAAGTATCTGGAAATCTTAGTAAAACCTTTTGAATGAGATACAAATTATTACTTAATTACAAAATTATGAAAATTTTAATTCCATAATATTTTAAATTTAACAATTGTAACAAAATAGTGGATATAGCATGAAACATCTATAAAATAGCAGTTTCTCAATCATGTACCGTCTTACTTATAAGACGAAATCTCGTGTAACATTGGACACGTCCTTTCTACGTACACAAACAAGCCCACGATAACACCTGTTTTCGCAGTGAAACGTTCGGCTACAAAAATAGTCCTCTGTTTAGTTGGTGAGTTGGCCGCGGCGCTACATGTTCCCGCCAATTTGTGCGCCATCTAACCTTCACGTAACTCGTTAGTGGGATTTTACACTAAGGATATGAAATGTGGACGATCAATGTTGGGATTTTTAAAACGTTCGTATAATTAATGATTTCAATAAATTTGTAATTTGTAAAGCTCTTTCATCTAGTAAATTTTATCATTTTTAATATTGTCTTTTGACTTTATTAAAAAATTGGTTGCCTGTAAAGTCGGTATACGGGCGAAAGTTTTACGTGACAACGACTTTGAGTGGTAAAATAATTTTAATGTGAATATTCATTCGTATAGTAGGAAGAAGGATGAAATAATAGTAACAATTTAAAACATTTATTTATACAAAGAATTATATTTAAAACGCGTGCCTCTCACTCGCTCTCATTGTGAGCGCATAACGTGAGCGGAGCGTAACGCAGTTTCTCGAAGTGTCACCCGGCAAACCAATTTATAAGACGTTGTCACGTCAAAAAGGTAAATAATTATTTTAAAGTGTTTGTCCTTTTAATCGGCTAACATCTTTTTAATTTGGGAAATAGTAGAGGTCATTGATGGGGATAGACTTAGAGGTAAACCTTTGAAGAATTTTAATCAAAAGTGGTGAGTACGCCCACTTACACTTCTGCCTAAAATGTCTATTATTAAATATGTAGTATAGTTAGATTAAAAGGTCTTGAAATAATAGGGAAATATTCAATACTAGCTATTGCCCACCAACCCAAATTTTGGTGAAATCTATTCAACAGTCGTAACAGTACTTTTTTCCTGGATAAAAAGTGGCCTATGTACTATAATCTATCTCTGTGTCAAATTTCATCCAAACCCGTTCAGCCGTTTTTGCGTAAAAGAGTAACAAACATCCATCCATCCTCACAAACTTTCGCCTTTATGATATTAGTAAGATAAAAAAACGATACTATTAAAAAGTTTATAATATGTCTATTGAAGTGTTTATTATTTTCATTGACATTGTCTAATTACACACACACACACACACACACACCCACACAAGAAGGACACGCAGCCACGTACACACACACACACACACACACACACACACACAAGAAGGACACGCAGCCACGTACACACACACACACACACACACACACATCTTATTGGTATTATTCTTAAAGCTAAACAAGCTAGCAAAATAAATTAGAGTTTTGTTTAGCAATTAACAAATTGCTAAACAAAACTCTAATTTATTTATTTACTTACAAATGATATATAGCAGACAGTCAAAACCAAGCCACTACTCTTAATCAACCGATCAAATCCCCGTCAATCTACCAAAATAATAATATGTAAAATCGGAACTAATAAATACAGCGTGTCCTTAACATTGTGCCAATGGCCTCCAATAAATAAACACACCGTTATTTTGTATGAAAACATAATCAATGTATTTGTTGAAACGCAGCCAAATCGCAAAAACTACGGCGAGCAAGTGGGCAACATCCTTAACATCGTCGGTCTCGTCATGTGACGATGTGGGAGGTCCAATTTATGTAAAATTACGTTTCTCAGTTAACGTCACGTCCCGTCATATATTGAAAACGTCAATCAGTTAATAAATATATTTTTAACATAGTCATTTAATACCATAATAAGCCCTTTCAAAAATGAAATACAATAGGTTTTGAAGAAGAATAACCTAACTGCTCGATAAGTTTTGCCTTTATAGGGTTGGCGTGAGTCACCTGCTGCCGAGTATGTTCCTGCTAGGATAACCATCTGTCAATCAGTGGTCGAATCCATGTCACCTTAATGGCGCAAAAATATGTACAGTATTTTCCTATTTATCAACAGTTTTCTTTTCCTTGCATTAACGTTAATAACGAAATTAATATAATTAGAGATCACGTGGTTGTCGAATTTCGACTATGGTTTTTTCATTGGCTAGTATAACTTGAGCTGTCATTGTATAGACTTACTTACCATGACAGGTAATCACATATATTGGAAGTGTGAAATTTCATTAAGCCGTTATTATTGTAAGATTGTAAGACATATTGTTTAAAAATTTTAGCTTTCTGCACTTCTTCTATATATAAACTGTAAATATTCCAAAATTCCCGTTACTACGTTCGCGAAATTTTCTTAAAAAATGTTTAATTAATTAGGTACCGTCAAATATCCCTGAACAAGGAAACGTTATGACTTACTTGACTTTTATTTGTTTGTAATGAGTTCACAAGAAGTAAACATTAAAACTTCTGCAGCTCTGAACTTTTAATATGTATTCTTTAGCAAACAAGAACTTCATTTTGGATCTCGCTCTCCGTATATTAGTAACTTAAAGTCTATATATAAGTGCTTACTAACAGAATTGATGACTAGAAAATGGCCGAGACGACTTTTTATCATCACATCGCTCGTTACTTACTTATAACACAAAGGGCTTTGAAATCATTTATGTTAGCTATTAAATTAAACACATGTTCGCGAATGAGTCTCGAATACGATGCCAGCGCATTAATGGTCAGAGGGATTAGGAAAGTAATAAAAGTGGAAGAAAAATCACATTTACTGGTAACTTTTCTTTACAGCAACCATACATCTTTCTTAATATAAAAAGACAAAGTACCACTAAAGAAAAGAATGTGCTAACTATACAATTCTCGACAAAACAAATCAATGGCAGATTTACGTAAACCAAATAGCGCTGTGTTACTGAAATGCCTGTAGCTTTATACGTTTATATTCTTCTAAAAATAGTCCTCTGAATCAAAATAAAATTTCAAGGCATTTTCATTGGGTTAAAAATACGAATAATATTGTGGAAGTCTGCGTTTCTAATACTGTAAACTGAAATTACATAGGATTGCGATCTGGAAGGCGCGGCGGCTAGCGAACGGGATTATCCCAACTGCATTTTTTAAATACAATTTTATATATTGTCTCGTTTCCGAACATTTGGTAGTCTTTAGAAAGTCTCTTTTTTTCTGCTGATAGCTACATTTAGGAATTATTTATTTTGTAGGCTGTGAATATATTCCGAATATTAAAAAAAAAGCCAAATCGATTTCTTTGTGCCCCTTTCTCTATGACTTTATCGTAATCGTACGGCATTGTGGCCGTATAGGAAATTCATTAAAAATGTATGGTGTTTTAACCTGTGTGTCTCATGGTCGCTCATTGAATAATTTTCAACAGCAGCTCGAAGTCACAACAAAAGTGATATAAACTCATTTAGCACGTGAACTTTCCAAGCCATGGCTTTCTTTGTATCTAATATTTTTTTACACGTCATTTTTGTTTTTATTCAATTTATTACAAATCACAATAAGAGAAGGAAATAATTCTGAATGTTGTTTCCTCTTACGAGGTTTGGTCACCATAATAATATCTTCAGCATCTAACTGATTGGACGTGTTAACCTTTATGATGAAAAGTACAGTAAGTACTGTCCATTATATCGTTTATTTTATAAATATAATGTAGTATTCATCTAGATAAAACCAATCAAGGCCTCCAGGGGTAGAGACCTAGTTTTTTACGATCCATCTTGCTCCAATTTATACCCAGGAATAAAATATACACAATACATCTATCTGCTATTTCTAAATGGCGCTTTAATGCTTCAGTATTGCCTGCTGAAATAAAATCTTAAATCATACAGGCGACTCCTCTACATCAAACATCCGTTATTCATTGTAAGCTTCTATGACGGAAGTCTTGACAGTTGAAAAACAAGCAATATTTTTTTCACCTTTACAATTACAAGAGCATAGCACTTATGACACGTTATTACATAATTCATTTCTGTCCTTGCTAAACTGCCAAATTCCAGAGATATGCGTTGTCTATCTGAAATAGAATTTTTATTATTAAGTTCCTACGCATCTTGTCTGTGTATATTTAAAATGCGATTGCCTGTAAAATTATCAAGAGTGGAACGAAGAATGTCGCGAATTTGTACCGAGAGTTGGAAGGTAATAAATTGTGTAAATTCGTTTGTTTCTTTGAAAAGCAAACTAATTTATTTCACGAATATAATAAAAATAAACAACAGGGTGTTTGACTATCTATTAAATAAATGTAACCAAATTGATGTATAGATAGATACAATTCAAATACAGCCGTATTCGAAAGAAAAATCTATGAATAGCAAAGAATACTGGTGAAAATATATTGTGATAAATCCAAGTAAATTTTTAAAATACCGAACAAATGCGAGTCTGATTCTGTAACCGAGAATTCCGGTTCCGTAAAAACTTCTTTATAGATAGTTCGAACACCTCCGAAATCGATGCGTGAAGATTTTTGTCCGATGTTGATATTAATTTGATAGCTCCACGCCTTCCTGAGAGAAATGGTTTTGAGTTCTTGACAGACACACAGACGGATAACGAAGTGATAAAAAGTGTAAACTTTAATTATAACTTAATAAAAGACAATAGTGGTACGCGATAAAGCAATGTAAAAGTCAACCCTCAACAGATAAGATACATAAATACGTCGCAAGCCCATAACAAAAACACTGTAGTGACATTAATGTCTTTATAATGTGTCTATTTTCAAAATTTGGAAAGTCATCAATACAAATAAATAAAATAAAGTGTCTGTTTGTCATACAAATAAATAAAATTTAATTGAATTCACTGGCAGATAGCTGGTGTTACAAGGAGTAACTTAGGCTACATTTATTTTGAAAAAAAAATTGAGGTTCCACGCAAAATATATAAAATAAAATGTACACGCAAGTAAAGCTACGCGGGAACTGCTAGTTTGTATAATAAAAACGTTTCTAGGGCACGACGCTTTTATACACAAACGATCATATAAATGTCATTGGTTTAATAAAACATTCATCTAATAAATATATATCTAAGCACATTCTTGAGGAGACTTATATTTAAAACAGCATTTCCCCCGCGGCATCGCTTGCGTGTCCATATTTATATATTTACCTTTGATCAAATATACCATAATACACGATCTCCTATAAAAATCGTGTCAAATAGTGACACTTGATAGTTCCACATACTTTACGTGCATGCATTGATAATAAACCATACAATGATTGTTCCTGTGAATATTCTTGTAATAGTTTGATACAAAAACTGCAATTTATGGCCAAAGAGGAAGCAAACACTACGTTAGGAAAGTGGTCATTATCGACCTAACTTTTTAAATTATGGTTTGTTAGAATGTTTTTTAATCTATATATTTAAAAATTAATCCTTTTGTGTTTGTTATTGTCAGGACAAGGTTCTTATGAAAGTAAAATTTAAAAAATTGCGCGAAAAATTAGAAAATATCAGAAAAGTTAACGACCATATTAAATTTTCTAATGTAACCTTAGCGCTTTTGACATAACTGTCAGTAGTTTGGCAGTTGGCGTAATTGACAGAAGAAGTGCTGCAAATTATACCAATTCGAATTCAATATTTATAGTTAAGACAGGACAATGTCTGTCGGGTCAGTTAGTATATTATACTTTCAAAAGTTAAAGCTATCATAAAAATATTATATGTTTCGAAAGTACGACTTTTAATGCCTTCTTTGCATGTCTAATGCATAGTTTTAGTATTGTTCAACTAGTGTTGAGAAGTGTGACGTTTCAGGACCAGTCGTGAAAAGTCACACTTCTCAACTCTCTGCTTAACTGTGCTTACAAACTTTAAGCAAGGTTTAATTTGTGCCATTTTTTGCACGCATTATTGGTATTAGTTAAGGGCTCTGTTTCCACGTTCACAGGCTTCTAGGAGCGACCTCACCGACCGCATCGGCGAGAATATTTGCCCGTTGTGTGGCCACTCCCTCGCACTCCAGAATAACGTGCGACATCTTAGGATATACCAACCCCGAATCAATTATATTTTGTCGTTTCTCCAGTAAAGCCATTTTGAAGAGTCTATAGGACTTTGCTTTTTACCCAAATCTTAGGAAGATGTTACGTTAAAAACATTGTAACCAAATGTACAAATATCTGTGTAGGATAATAAAATGGTTACAGGATGACCAACACGAGTTTGGATGCCTTCTCACATTGAATCCATTTATAAATAAATGTTTTCAAGATCAGTTTTGTTTTAGATTTTCGTGAATCACATGATATTTTGTCATACATGTAATTTAGCAACACACAACATATCGGATCATATAAATATATCTGTCACCAAATTAGTTGGTCCGTGGTTTTTAATGACGCATTAGGTACTTGTAATATATATCATTGTGTACTATATAATGTATTAATCTATTACATTTATTACATATGTTTTAATTTACATATTGAAATATAAAATTCACCTCTTATTTTCTCCTTATTTTAGAATATGACTAAGTAAAGGAAGTAACACATTATTATTTGAATAAAATACGCTTCTATTAATCTTACTGATAAAACTAAAAGAAAACCATTAGTTGTAGGGAAAAAAATTGTCTATTTGTTGGTAAAAATTGCCATGGGAGTACAGATCAACATGAAATGATCCAAAATCTTTCTAATATTCTGAAACATTTTTTGATAATTGCAATAAAATTATGTCAATATTATTGTAGCATTTGGTTAGAGCATTATTTTACTTAGCTTGTAATATATCACTTTAAAATACTGTACTCTTAATACATTGAAATCAATTACTTTTTACTAGCAGCGGCCCGCGGTTTCACCCGCGAAAGTCCCGATCCCGTGGGAATATCGAGATAAAAAGTAGTCACTGCGTTAATCGAGGTTTCCAACTATCTACATACCAAGTTTCATCGCAATCGGTTTAGTAGTTTTTGCGTGAAAGAGTAACAAACATCCATCCATCCAAACTTTCACATTTATAAATTAGTGTGATTATTACTTATTATTAATAGGTACGAGTATATGATATGAGAACAGACTCAACACAATAGAAGCTTTGCTGTTTGTAAGACTTTCCTCACCGTCTGAAACTGAACTGAACTGAAACATGAATAATAGGCGGTTTTCAAAAAGAAACTCATTTTCTATTCATCACTACATATTATAAAACAAAGAGCCCCGCCATGTCTGTCTGTCTGTTCGCGATAAACTGAAAAACTACTCAACGGATTTTCATGCGGTTTTCACCAATAGACAGTGATTCATGAGGAAGGTTTAGGTGTATAATTTGTTAAAATTTTCTGTAAATTGATTGAAATATAATGATGATTGTTATACATGTCTCTGCTACCTGTGCGAAGCCGGGGCGGGTTGCTAGCAGTACAAAAATTAAGGTGAAGGAAGAATCCGGTCATGTTGTCATAGAAATGTTATGTGTGGACTTATTATTTTTTTATGATTATATCCGGTGAAGTCCTTTTTTCTATTTAATTAAATTTGTGAAGATAATTCACATGTATAACTATTTGTAACCACAAAAATATTTGTGCTAAATGTGGACCGAACCCACAATACTCGACGCAGTGTCAGTTGACGTGATCCCTTAAACCACTGCACCATCTATGCAGTCGATCGAACCTACACCTTCAAAGTAGAAAGTGGCTCATGCAAAGTGGATATCTCTGTTCTACTGCACAGTAGAACAGAGTTATCCACTTTGCATGAGCTACTATACTTCAACATAATGGAGTCATACCACCGTTACGTGTCCGTCATGCACGTTCTATTTGAGTCACATTGTTTAAGACGTAATTTTCCAAGCGTGACGTGTCATGTTACGGAACGTCATTCACGGATGCGTGTTAATGTAACAAAAGATTCTCATGTTACGCTAAAGTCTTGTAATGAGACATAAAAAAGGCATGTTTTGGGTCGGTAACATTAAAAAAAAAATAACTAGCTAGTTTATTCCAAAGTTCGTTGTTACGTTAATTACATAAATAGTTCTAAAGAAAACAAGAAATTTCGGGAGTTTCAGTCGACGAATGTTAAGCAAGAGCTACATTAGGCCGACGCACACGTCTGAGACGTCTTACACGTGGTTGGCGCACATAAAATCGACGCTTAGTACAAAGGTGTACTAGAATAAGGCTCAAAAAAATTGCCACAATAAAATACATAAATTACAATAAAAACTTTCGAGTGGTATTCATGTTTATTAGAAACTATACGGTTTTACTCACGTTTGTGTTTCGGGGATGCCCGACTAGTTTCGGACCCTACGGGGGCCCCTTTTTCAAGGAGTGAAGCGTCCTGCCGCGACGGTGTCAGGCGTCACACTCACGCCTAATAAACACAAATACATGAATAAATAAAAATTAAAAAGTAAGTATGTACTTTTTTACCCACTTTACAGTATTAAAACAGTTGAATAATCCTAATACACAAACCACCAACCGGAAAGAAACATAGTTCACTATTTTCTTGCAAAATTAATACAAAAACTTAAACAAATTTATTGAAGAAACAGTTGCAATATATTTTTTTAAATATTAAAAAAAGTATTGCAATGTTTGCCGCCAATGCCTTCTTGTCAGTAGCAATACTAATTATTTATTGATATTGTGTCAGTCCATAGTAACGGAAGCGAGTTTACTTTGTTAAAAGACTTTAGACAAGGTCACGAACTACATTCCTTCCAACTGACCTACTGTCTCTAATTAACGAGAGTTAGTTCCATGGGAACAAACAATAGCGGACACCTAATCCGGTTAAAACATGTTTTGTTTTCGATAATTCTAAAATACTTTTCTAATTCGCATCCTGAACATTTTAATTTAACGTTAAACAACTTTTTCTCTTACTAAACGAAAATAACATCAACAAAAATGCATTAACAAAACAGTAAACTCGTCTTTGTTCTTTGACATGACACATCAAAAACCAAGCTAGCTATTTTAAGATATACGAACACATACTTACCGACAATAACTCGAACAGGCAATAAGATGAGGTCTAAATATAAATTATTGGCAGGGTTCGTCAATCAAGAAAAGTTAGGTGGCACTTACAAGATACTTGTCTCTTCTTTGATTTCCGAATCTCACATGTTTCAGAACTGTATGTCTCATGAACCATGAGAGATACAGTTTTCAAACATCATAAGTCATGATACTTCCATGTTTAATTAGTTGAGGGCACAATCCTTTAACTAAGTAATCAATCATTACCTAGTGTTACGGTTGCCATTGTATTAGTCTCATAAATATTTCGATTACGCTCAGGGATTTCTATCTGTAGCACTTTAATGCAAGAGCACATTTAAAAAAAGGATAAATATTATCAAGAAACAGTTCCGGAGAAATTACAATAATAATGAATAAATAAATCATGTGTAGATCAACATTAAATTGGGATACCAAAATAGAACTTTTGAATTTTTTTTAATGATGAAAGTCGTATAATTTCAAATAGCTGAACTTATACTGATATAAAAAGACATATAATTTTAGAATAAAGGTTTGGAAATGTTGATTATCCCTGGCGTAGTGCACAGTTCTATATCGAGAGACGCATCAGCGCTCGACATCGGTGCAGCATGAGTCACATCACGCGAATAGATGCTCTGAACTTCAAATGGATGTATATGTTTTGTTTGAACAGAATGTTATGAAAAGATTTATGATCAGAATGTGTTTATGTTAGAAGAAGTGTTATGAAAGGAATTACGATGTTACAATTACAGAAGGACAAATGACCAAAATATTATGTACAATTGCGATAACCCATGCGATATTCGTATTTAGGATACACACGGCTTTGGTAAAGATTACTCACAAGTATTACATCTTTGAACTAAGGAAGAGTATCGAAGGTGACTTGGGTCTAAAATCAAACATTATTAATTACAATATTGTTGGTGTTCTTGCAATTAAATTAGAATTTAGTTTCTCTTTAAAGGCTTTAGCTGACCTTAGAGGACAGAAAACCTAGCGCTTTGAACACAGGACACAAAATGCAGTTTTCTCCTAGAAAAAATCCGCTGCCTTTATAAACCGACCAAAAAAAAAGGAGGTTCTCAATTCGACCGTATATTTATATATTTTTTTTAGGTTTGTTCAGCCCTCTCTCCGTTATTTATGAACCGATTTTGATTATTCTTTTTTTCTGTTAGATAGGGTATACCTCAAGAGTGGTCCTATGTCAAGGAAGTCAGGATCTGATGATGGGATCCTGATAAAATTGAGAGAAACCTTCGAAAATTGTAGGAACGCATAGTGTTTCTGTTTACTTTTCATTACTTTATCAGGTATTTGCGTTCAGAAATCATCACCTCATGTAGCTGAGCTGATGATGAAAAAAATCACCAAATAAAAATCTTTTTAAAAAAAAATTAAACCGACGAAAGGAACTCAAAAAAACCAAAAAATAAATAACTATAAAATTTTTATAATCTAATTTTGAGTCGGCGCCAAATAATAAAATGATTAATTATACCTACGTACAGTTGGTTGTTTGGCGCCGACTCAAAATAAGATTATTAAAATTTTATATTTATTTATTTTTTGCTTTTTAGTTCTTTTCATCGGTTTAATTTTTTGTTAAAAAGTTTTTATAATGATTTGTATGATTGTATGTAAATTACCGTATCTACTGCAAGTATTTACGTGCAAAATTGGTGAGACATACAAATAAATAAATAAATATTCTTTCTTACAATTTTTGTACTTTAGTCGTATACTCTTGAATAATATTAAAATAAATAAAGTATATTTACATTAAGTACTTTTTGAAATATTTCTGAATATTAAAAGATGAAGATACTATTGGTTTTTACTAATCGTTTACTACTATAATATAGTAAGACACTGACATCTGCAACACAGTCTTTACTAGCGCAGGTGTCAGAGAATCCTACTATAAAGTTGTACCACAATATTATGTCAATAAAGATTATTATTATTATTATAGTATCGACTGTACTATGTATATATATATACTACTAGCAGTTTCCGCGCGGCTTCGCTCGCGTGAACATATTTATATTAACATATTTATATTAATCACTGAAAGTCCCGTGGGAATCGGTCCACCCGTTCCGGAGATTAGCCAAAACAAACAGACAGACAGAGAGACAGAAAAATTTTAAAAACTGATTTTTATGTATAAGTATAGTGCAAATGACTGTGTGAGTTTAAAAAATAACTATTATTTTGACATTACAAACAGACACTTCAATTTTATTTATTTGTATTGATGTATTGATTATAATTTAGTATTTTTTAAACTTGCAAAACATATCTAAAGTATCTAAAAGTACTACATTTTTTGAAAGTTTAAAAGATAATACAATATTTTTCCCAAAAAAAGGTAGACCTGTTGTTACCCTAGTGCCGACTGTGTTTTTCTTCACTATTCTTGTAAATACGTATCCTTTGAAATATCAAGGTCATCGTCATTTTTTTCATTGTCGTTAGACTATCTTATCTCAAAGTTGGCGGACTGCCCGCCGGTGCAGCGGCACTTAAACAGTCACATTTGTACTCAACTATGTTTTGCACACATTAAATAAGCTCGATACATAATAGATTACACGTACTTTCAACAGCTTTTTTACTACCAAGGTAACAACAACCTAACTAACCTTATGGCCACAGCATGGATCTATGCCAACCCTGCTCAACACCATAAATACTTTAAAAAGCTCTTCGTACTCTTTAAAAGCACATTTCTTTCAGAAGGAATTTTGTCACAGACAAACAGATCTGTGTTCCCTATACGCAGCACACACGCTTTACTACTTACTAAATAAGACGGCAGAAAAAGTGTAAAGGACAAACAATAGTCTCTCAATTGCTGTTGAATCGTTCCTCGTGTAGGTGAGGTACGTGTCAAAGTATCAAGACGTGCCAGCGAAATATTGCGCAGTACAAATTTAGAGGTACGATACTACAAATAGCTAATAGACTTTTTGTTGAGAGGGTTTCATTTGCCTTCCTTGTCCATCACAATTTGTTAAGGCTTACCTTTGTTGTCGTCGTTGAGTTTGACTAACCGAAGCTGCGAAGGTGAGTTGTTGGTTTCCTTCCTCAACGATTTAGAAAAAAAAATAACCTTCTCTATTCAGGTACTGATATATTTATTCTGTGCCCTCTTAGGAGACAAACATTGTAGCCAATAAAAACATTTTTGAAATATTTTCATGGCGACAATGTTTATTCCGAAACATCTGGCAAACAATTCAAAAATCAGTGAGGTTCTTAAAATATAATTTATTACTTTTTAAATCTGGTTTATCTTTAGTCGCAAATAAAGAGAACAACGAGAAATGTTGCAAAATGAACAGGGAAAACACAAATGTTCATATTATAAATTATGTTTTAAGACTACTTTATATTCTGGCTAATAAATTTCTATATAATTTATTTAGAATATTTCATTACTATGTATTGTATTTGTATATATTCTTTAACTAAACGAGAATGTTGTGTCGCTGTCGTTGCTACACTCAATACAAGCTCTAAGGGCCTTATTCTCTAATAAGTATCATAAGCAAATACGATTGACTATATTAAACTATACAGATATATTTTAAAAAGGATCACAAAGGGTTTTCAAAACCACAGTGATAGTACAAGGTACAAAGGTAGCCCTCTCCCTCTCACTGACATTAGAACGTCTTCTCAACTATCTATTCAAGAAATATTTGTCAATATTTTGTGAAGTGAAGGTATTGTACTATACCAGGTTGCGTGTGTTTATCTGTTTGAATAGCCTTGACGAAAGCACCTTCACTCTACAAAGGTACAGTTAATTAGCATTACTTCTGCTCCTACTATCTGCCTACCCCATTTCTAATTAGAGTTGTAGACGTAGTTTTTGCAGACCATGAATAGTACTGGTGTCACAAGTTCCTGGACTAACCGGTAATTGATTATTATGTATAATGGACTGTGTACGTGTTAGCCAATTACGCTGTTTGATAAAAAAACCTACTAGTAATCCGTTGTGAAATAACTTATTTATTGAATTATTGAAGGAGAAATTGAGAATTGAGGCGCTAAAATCAATGAAGACGAAGTCTCTCTTAATGTTCAGTGTCTGTTTTATTTGAATAAATAAACACCTCTTAACTAGTGCGATCCTAATACAAAAACACTTAATGAATTGCTCCAAGAGAAGGTGTGTCAAATAAAGAAGTTTGATGTGTTCCTGAATTCATTTGGTGAATAAAATTTATCATAGTTAGTACTGAGGCAAAACATTTGAATAACATTATGTTCACATTTATAACACAGTAAGGCTGCGTTTCCATCAGAGATGTGCGAGGTAGCTGAGTGGTGCCAGGATGCGTAACGAAGCTGTAAAACGATATGAGCGTTACCACCAGAGATGTGCTGGGCCGCTGAGCGGTGCGAGGATGCGTAGCGAAGCTGTGAAAGGTTCTTGACAATTGTATTCTTAACAAACACATCCACTTCGCTTCGCATCCTTGCACATCTCTGGTGGAAACGTAGCCTAATACCCTTCAAAGAGCAGAATCTTGGTCAACTAACTGTAAAACTGACCTTACGTCATACATAAAATTGCTAATCTAGACTTAACGACTAACAATTATTAATTATACTTAACTAAGGGTTTATTCAAATATATTGTATTAAATAGTATGACAGTTAAATGGAGATAAAGTAAATTTTAACTGTTATAACAAACATAACTTCTGGTTATAGTTTTCCGTAATAACAACGATTTTGTGCGGAAATTTTGGAATTCATTTTGAATAAAATCAGAAACGTCTGACTTAGGAAGTATTTCCACCAAAGACAGTCTTGTGCTCCTGCCTGTGAGTCAAAAAAAAAATCGGCCAAGGCTCTATATAAATAAGTCATTGCATATCCCGAAAATCGTTCAGTGAAATACCGCAATAGCGCTATTATATGTATAAATATATTTACGGAATAGGAAAATGGTTCAACCATCCCGTTTTTCTGCCTCGTGGCGTTTATCACCAACGCGCTCGCTAAGAACCATGGAAAGAACCACAGGGTTCACTGTTTATATATTCGTTCAAACTCAAACTCAAACTGTTTATTTGCGTAATACAGGTTATACAAAGATCTTAGAAGAAGAAGTTCTTAGATTTGATTTTCACAGACCTTTGCGTAGAACCGCTTTAAATAACTATGCTTTAAAAATCTTCCATCATCATCATCCTCCGCGCCTTTTCCCTACTAAGTTTTGGGGTCGGCTTGCAGTCTAACTACGAAACGGCCGAACTTCGATATTTTACGTGAAGCGACTGCCATCAGACCTCCGCAACCTAAGTACTAGGCGATATCGAAGTTCTGTAGTAGATCAGGTCGTCAACCTTTTTAGGGCTCCAACTACCCGTAACGAATGCCGCAGATGGTCGTAAGGCAACCAGGACCGACGGCTTAACGTGCTCTCCGAGGCACGGAGGGGTCTCAATGTGTTAAGTATGGTCATCCATCCTAAGACTGCCCGGCTAGAATTACTTAACCTTATAATGTGCTAATGTGGCTAAATGGTAACCGATTATGGTTACCATTTAGCCATGAGCCCCTCCCTTATAGAAATTACTTTTTATAATATTGTGGAATAGTAATTTATGGCTTATATACATTTTATTTACACGTAACTCCGATACACTGGTATGGCGTCTGTGTAGCTAGCACCGCACTAGTCACTTTGACCCTGGCTATCAATTTACCAATTACTACATTTATAAATTTCATTGACTTTGATGACGCAATCTAAATAAGATACTGGTTGCATAAAAATCGTTGCTTTCCAAAATTGTATTATAAGATGTTGTAGTGAAATAAATTAGAAGGAACAGATTATTCTGGACCACAACATAAACATGACCTGATGTCCAAAATACACTCCAATCACGTGAATAAATGGTAATTTTGTTACTTGTTAGAAATTTTAGGTATAATAGTAAAATTGTATAAATATATTTCTTCAGTGTCTTTCCAAAAAAAAATTGTATTTACATGTATTTTATTTCCTTTTCTATTTTTGTTTTAAATAAAAAGATCTTGCGAGGTTTACTGAATAAGCCATTGAAGAAAGGGCTTCCACTAGTCAAGACGTTATTCTTAAAGCGCTACGCATGGTTGTTAAGTTTTAAACATCTACACATGTCCTACCTCCTTCAAAAAAACAATTATTCATCCTATATTTAAAGGTGGGATGATGGAATCTTGCCAAATAACAAACTGCCCTATACCTAGCGGTTTTAAGTGCTTTGTCTAAAATACTTCAACTAACAATCAGTAAAAGACTACTGGACTACCTTACCCAAATATTAAAATTAGTTTTGCTGTAAAAACGCGTCTAGTTATAACTAAAGCATATTATGGAAAACCTAAATAAAAATACTATCTAACAAACTCTAAGACAAAACCACAGACAATTATAGTTGTGATGAATTCCAGTAAAAACTTACCAACGTCATTCTGCATGTGATTAATAAACTATTGTACTGTACAGTTGGTCTGCTTTGTAAACAAATATTACCTCATAATTAAAGGTCACAGGATAAGTAACAGTTAAGTATCCAAAGTTCGGACAACAAACCACGGCTTAAGTACGAAGTTTTTGAGTTGATGGTTTAATGGGGGGGCCATTAAACCATCAACTAAATAAAATTTACATAAAACTAGCACTAAGAATTAGATCGGCATATTTAATGAAAAAAACTGACTCACTCAACTGGCTCGTATGTCTCAGAATTGAAGATGTGCAACATTTGCTGATGAATTGCGACACAGGAATAAAATTTAACACGAGATTTTGCTTAAAAAACTTAAAATTAAATTTGTCAGATGTAGGTTTAATTCAAAGTGTGCTGAGTTACCCAAGCAGCCAAGAAATTATGTTATCGGATTAGAGTGGTTCACCAATGATATAATTAATTTGAAGTGGACTTTGGATTAAAGTACGTTAGGGGTAACATATCCTTTCTGAATCAAAACACTAAAATATACCAAAGAAAAAAGTTTTAGAGTCGAAAAGTATAGTTTTGAATAAAAGAAAGTACTTATATTGTATTAAATTTATTGAAAGTAAACAACCCAATTCTGAGACGTAAAGATTAATCTTAGGAAAATGAACTATTAGCTAAAATACATTGACACAAATACATACAAATCCAAACAAAACAAAAGTCGAGCATGAACATAGATTACTATTTTCAAGCAACAAATAATTAATTAAAAGCGATACATTTTCTACGAATGAATAATACTTGGAGAGTTCCCACGAAGAAATACCACGAATCACAAAGATTAAACACGACAGATGACAAATGTCTCAGATTTAATGCTGAACCTTTCCTACATGTTATATGTGATATGTTTGTTTGAATACACTAAATAAATGGATAAGAATTACTGAAAAGCCTTTGGCCAACATTTAGTAACTTTAAACATTTTATAAAATCACTTAGTTTATCACGGTGATATATGAGGTTTTCTTCTATTGTGAGATGTCTCGGCCATTGCTGACCTAAATCCACAAAGTGCGGCTTTAACCATATCACTGGTTACAGTTTCTTAGAACCAAAGCTATCGAGGAGACATAACATTTCTAATTACGGGACATCATGGGAAAGGACAGCCCTTCTTTCTGTTTCTAGAGAGGAGGTTTTGCTCTCCTCCAAGAGGACGAATAACTACTGACAGGGCTTGCATGGGCTTGGTCGTTTAGTTACTGTGTGTATACTATATCTCCCGACAAAAGTTAAATGTAAAAGACACTATGTGTTTTAAAGTCGCTTCGAACCCAACATATCCTCAGTAGGACCTGGAGATTTCCACCCGGAAATTAAAAAGAGAAAAGATACTATCTACGTGTGTAAATTTAATTATTGTTGCGCGGATAATAACAAAACAAATATGTGCACAAACTTTTCTTTTACATTTTTTTTTTAATAGTCGTCCTTAGTAATCATTGCTATCGCGAAAGTATAAACAACTGCTACAATAATAAATAATGTAGACCTGACCGTATTACTGTCACGGCGCGGGCGGCAACGGTGGTGTGCGGTGTGTGCAAACGCAATGGACTCTCTATCACTCTCAAGTACAATGGGATTCCAATTCGACCGATTCCTTCTTTATATTTTGATTAACCGATGAAAAAACGAAGGAGGTTCTCAAGTCAACCCGTTAATTTGTTTTTTTTTTATACTAGCTTTTGTGGCTCGCGTAAAAGCTTTTATTGTATTTCTCGGGGCCCAGTACTTTTTTCTGGATGATAGGTACGCTATGTACTTTCCGGTACTCCTGACAACTGTACGGAACATGTCGTAATAATAGGTTAACCAGTTAAGGCGTGAAATGTACCAAACTCACGTTCATATTTATAATATTAGTTGGGATACTTGCGAACTTTCGCTTAAAGCTCTGTCTGTATGTTACTCGTACAGTAAAATGTTTAAGCTACCGTTAATATTTCGTACTATAGGCTTTTTAACTTACCTCTGATGATAATAAAACGAGAGGAATATTCATTCTCTGTTATAAACTCAAAATATATTATACTTTTAGAAATGCGATGATAAAATTATTCATTCGTTATTTTTATACGTTCTTATTAAATTTATAAGCAGTAGCGTCCTAGATACAGAGATTCCTGTATTCACATCAAGATCTAAATTCCTTAACTACGAATATCTAAATTTTTCATCAACATTAATTATAAACGGACCAAGCGTCTTGAAGAATGCTTTTATAAAACTTTTGACGACAGTTAAATATTGGGTGAAAATGGGACAAGCAGACAGAAAAATGAGTTAAAATGGTCTCTAAACACCCACTAAATCGTTCAGACATATTTTTGGGTTAATAATTATGATGTTTTTAAGGTAATAAAATTTGCGTACTATTCTAATACTCCAATCTACATTAAGCAGCTTTCGTAATTATATCTGTCAAATATATTAAATCTATTGTAGATAGTTTTAATTTGATACAACCATTTTATAAATGAACACTTATTTCCTATATCTATACAAGTCATATCATTTCGAACTCTGAACAACAACACTATGTCACCTTATTTTTTTGAATAACGAGAAAACTCGGTCCGTATACACGAACACTCTGACTAGGCATACTGACAATACTGCCGTAGAATCCCTGATGGTCGTCATAGTCAAGTGTGCAAGACGACAGGACGGCTTATCCAGGAACCAGTACGCCAAGTGTTATGTTCAGTATTTTCGTGAGCCATAGTTGATCTGATGTACTTACTGTGTAGGTGTCACAATGCATGATACGCACCTCAAACAGCTTCAGGGTACAAGGTGATCACCTGGCTTATTTGCTATCAGAATATAAACTCGCAAGAGCGCCTACGAATATTTCAACCTTGCTATAGAATGGCGAAGCCTGTGCAGATCAAAGCTAGGGTTCGGAGGTAAAAACATATATAAATGAGTATCTTTGAACTCTAGAGATATACGCTCTCTCTGGTGACTAGTATTCAACAATATTAATGTTGAAGACCGACAAAACGATTGCGTCTTTCAGCCGGAGTTTTATTACATTCAGTCCGGTTTTCTTCAGTTCCTCCAAAAGCCATATCATGGTTCAGATCAAAAACGTAATACGTAAATATATGTAAATTAGACAGGCTATGAGCATTGTTACTATTATAAAAAAGAAAATAATGTCATATTAAAAATATTTATTTATGCCGTAGTCCAAGCGGCATAAACTATTTCACTGACATTAGCATTGGTTATATGACATTAACGCATAAAGAAAGCTATATTAGCGACTGTATATTCTTACATACATACAATACTCTCCAAACTTATTGGCCGGCCGGAAGTTGGCGCAATCGCCGTCTCAGGTATGGTACAATCGAGTTAAAAATTACTAATCCAAATATGACTTCGATGTTAATATAGTATTAGATCAAAGTTCTTAAATAGATTTTAATTTTATTTATAACCCTACACATACCTTAATTTTGCATTCCGCGCACCGGCTTGCAGCTAACTTCAGTCCGGTCAATAAGTTTGGGGATTGCTGTACATACACTGACGCCTGTACATCTGTAGGCAGAGGTGTATTAAACACCCACATTTTGGCAACTATAATGTATTCCCATTCACGTAATAGGGGCAAGTCTATTGCCGACAACCGGACACTTGGGAAATTAAGATGGAAAAATTGGGATTATGTTGAAAGGGAAAGGTAATTAAGGAGGTAAGCCAATGCGATCTGAAACGGTTTACCAACAGTCGATTGGTCCATGAACCTTTGGTTAACATTATCTTTAAACCATAAACTTTTCGTCCAATGGACTTTTCATCCACGAAAGTTTCGCCAGCATTACTCTACGTCGTAACCTAACCTAAACCAATGACTATAAATAGTGAATCGACGTAGAGTCCATTGGACGAAAAGTTTATGGTTTAAAGATAATGTTGACCAACGGTTCCTGGACCAATCGACTGTTGGTAAACCGTTTCAGATTCAAGCCAATGGAAAGAAAGGCATATTGCTTATACGGATAGAATGGGGAGGGTTAGCTATAACTTGAGCAGGCCAGGATCACATACCTGTTATTCAAACTGGCTGTTACCGGGAAATTCGAGCTCTCTCAAATTCTCATTAAATATTCTTTCTTACCTGTATGCTAAACTTGTTTCAGAATCATCATTTTATCTAAACGCATCAACAAAAAGAGTGCACTTATCTTACAGATGTACCTGTGAAGCCAAATGCCAAACAGCACTTAAACACCTGATCGTGTCTAGCTAGTTGGCAATGGTCCAAAGAAGAAATAATGATACCATGACTAATGCAGGGATGTGATTGGGGACAGCTTTTATTTGTATAATGTGCAATTACGAATATAAAACGTATTACAGAAAGGTGTAGTTATATGTTTACGTGAACTTGTAAATTTACCGATAAAGCTTATATCCAAAGCGCCATGCGTTAATGGAACTACAAGGAATTAATACGAAGGATTTTGATAGAGTGGCCTCAAAAAATAAAAAAACTACTGACATTTAAATGGAAATTGATAAGTCTGTTTAAAAAATTGCATCTATTTACAAAACGGTGTAAAAGACATAATTTTATGAACAAAAGTACAAAAAATGCAGTACTCTGTTAAATTCTATAATAAAATCCCTAATAACATTCTTCAGCTAAATGATCAGAAAAAAGTTATTTAAATCTCAGTGTATGCAACAATGTTAATAAGTTCTTAAATAAAGCACATACTTTAACCACACATCTGGTTAGTTTTGAAATGAAAGGGCTGCAATAATGAGTAAATTTAGGCCCAGTGCAACTGTTTCCTATTAACATAATATCTGAGCTTATTTTCTCAGATATAACTTACACAGCTGATACACAAGTTTAACCTACTTTTGCGAGTTAGTGACTTCGTGGAATTTCATAATCAAAGAAATAAATACACATTCCGTGAGCAGCTTATGAACATGCATTTTAGCACCAGTTTATTTGTTTTGTTATATCTTCCATTGTTCTGTAGATTAGATTAAATACTTCTAGATTATTTGTGTTCTGAATTCAAGAGATATTTAAAAATCGGCCTGTTCAATAATATCAGTTAAAAAGATTTCGTTATTGATTTAACTGACTAACTTATTACGGTCAGAATCATTTTCAGAGTAATAATCTACTCCATTTTACTCCGATTTAGATCCTTCCTTATTTACGATTAGAAACATCCATATCAATGCAATAGACATATTCATCCACACAAATATTGCACTGACCGGGAATCGAAAACAAACTATTTATATTGTATGGTCGTATTAGACGGCGAGGCGAAAAGGCAACCGTCATACTACTGGTTCTGATTTTGTTGTACACATTTTTATTTACCTTAAAACCTAACCATCAGAATCATATTATTATGTATTTATACGGGAATTAACGCGATCACGAAAAGGTATTACATACCTGTGAATTGCATGACGTTACGACGACGAGAATCATAAACTTACATCTGAAAGAATTTATCTGAAATAATTGATTTTATTTTATGAATAAATTCAAAAACAAACCGCAAAATAATAATGACAATATGAGTAATAAAAGGAATAATTTATTGCAGGTTTACAGTACATAAAAATAATATGTTTGTTCATATATTATTAAGTAGTCAACGGGGCGAACGCAATGTTGCCATTTTAAATGTGAATAATATTTACTACTTTCTGTTTCTTTTTCATCTTGCTTCAAATAAATATTTATTTATAGTTAATATGATTACTTGATTAGACTAGTTTATTATGATGGAGGCTCACTTGGCTCATGATCAATCAATCCGTAATATATACACATGTGTATGTATGTGTTGTGTACGGACGGTAAGCCTCAACACGCACCTTCTTTTAAACAGTAGGATCTGATAATCGTATGCATATTCAACCTAAAGTTAACTTCGACTAGAACAGTGTGGAAACGGCTTTGATAATTTATTTCTCGTCATTAAACTTTCTATCTCACCGCCAAGCCTACTCTTCTGTAGGTTCAATCATCATCACATCATGGGTCGCTCATTGCTAGTAGTGCTACTCAATGTGTGTAGAGATTAGTAGGAGCACAGATAACATAATACTATACTAGTAGTAGGAGTAAGTCAGTTAGGAACGGTTTTTTGCACAGGGCTGAATTAAGAATAACTGAAAGTGATCGCAAGTTTTTACGTCAACCTGTAGCTTTATGATATTTCTGATATTACGTGGTCTGAATATGTTTTGACGTCACTACCTATGAAGTGACTTCACAACCGATCAACATGAAAACAGCTTGTGGTGTGAATCGACGAAGTACCCCAGGACGCCTTCCCCCTTGATAAAGGGGTCCCTTCATCGGGTCCGAAACTAGTCGGGCATCCCCGAAATATACACTTGAGTAAAACCGTATATCTTAACTAACATGAATACCACTCACGAAAGTTTTTATTCAAGCATAAACATTCAGATGCGTTTTGTAAAAAGCTGTTATCATGACATTACAAACAGATACTTAAAATTTATAAATTTTTATAGATACGATCGTGAATTTGTTTGTTTGTTTGTGATCATCATGATATTTTGCGTACACGTTTTAAGGGGTAAAGAAAAATAGAAAAAATACAATTTAGACAGTTGACAAAATGTACTTTAACGCTAGCGAAGGCACGTGTAAAAGCTAGTATTTAATATGATATAAGTGCATAAGGCATAAGCATCACTACATATTATAAAACAAAGTTGAGGCGGGTTGCTAGTGTTTAATAATTTATTTTTACAAGTATAACTACGCCATTTATGCTGCTAATATATGCGCTATTGTAAGGAATGAGTTCCTTTACGCCACGAAAGCTAGCTTTAGAATATACTTGTAAAACACAATAGACTGACAGTGAAATATGTATTTCTAAATAGTTAAGTCGCTTAATCAAGATTAAATCAGGTTTTGTAACGACAGAACATATTGCTCTAGTTAAAAATGGGCCGATTATAAATTGTTTTGTCCCCAATTTGTAGTACGGTGGTTGTTTGAAACATTTGTGTCAAGGAAATTGCGACGTTGTTATTTGCAAAATTTATGGGGCTACGTCGTTTTGTGGCCTTCTCGATTGTTTGACTCAGTTTTGTTCTCCTTGATTTGTTATTGAAATTCCTATTTATACATACATACACACATGCCTGTATTAACGAAGGGGTAGGCAGATTAAACATCCACATTTTGCCAATTTTAATTTAGTTCCATTCACGTAATTGCCTCAGCAAGCAAAAATAGAATAATATTATCTTTTAACAAATTTATCACCGACTTCAATGCGCCTCAAAATACCCAAATCGCTTCACGTGTGCCTATAACATTTGAAGAGTTCCCTCGATTTCTCCAGGATTCCATCATCAGATCCTGACCTAATGACCATGGGACCACCTAGGAAGTATACCCTTTCAAACAAAAGAAGAATTTTTCAAATCGGTCCGGACGTCTTTGAGCAATCGGTGAACGTCCATAAAAAAAAAAATATATATATATATATACAGAGGAACATAGAACCTCCTCCTTTTTTGAAATCGGTTAAAAATTGGGAATATATTGAAAGAGAAAGGTAGGCGAGAACCGAAGGAAAAGGAAAAGCGGTGGTAGCGTAATGGCTAAGGCGTCGGACTTGCTATCAAGTGAGTGCGGATTCGAACCCCACCCAGTGCAATACCGACGTGAACCCACTTCTAACACAAGCATTTAGCTTAGCTGGAGGGGTTAACAAGAATAATAGTAATGTGTGACCCACGTTGCTAGTATACATTAAAAAAAATCCTATTTATACCCAGTAGATATTTGCGAAATTTCTTAAGATAACTTGATTTTAAAGTGGTGGGCTAAGGCGTCTGACTTGTGGTCTTGCAATACACTACCAACTCACTCTTATCGTGAACTCACGACTAACTCACGCATTTAGATTAGCTTGCGATACACTACCAACTCACTCTTACCGTGAACTCACGTCTAACACACGCATTTAGCTTAGCTTGCGATACACTACCAACTCATTCTTACCGTGAACTCACGTCTAACACACGCGTTTAGCTTGGCTTGCGATACACTACCAACTCACTCTTACCGTGAACTCACGTCTAACACACGCGTTTAGCTTAGCTTGCGATACACTACCAACTCACTCTTACCATGAACTCACTCCTAAAACACACACATTTAGCCTATCTTACGATACACTACCGACTCACCCATATACACGCATTAAGCTTAACTGGAGGGGTTAAAAAATTACAAGCACTGAGTGATCCTTGATGTGTGATCCATGTTACTAATAACCTTTAAAAGAAAACTTATTTAAGTACAGTAGGTAGATCATAGATTGTAGAGAAAAATATCTATGATATTAAATAGATTAAAAATGTTCTAGTACTATCTCCGATGTTCAATACTGTCATTTTATTCTATTTTAGCCTTCCCGGCAACAGCCACTTCGAGCTGACCTGTGTATGCAATAGCTTACACTTCCCCCATTGCCTCCCGTCCTGTACTCTCAATTTTCCCAAATTTAACTCCCAAAGGGCCACGTTGACGTCAGTAGGCTTGCCCAATATTACGTGAGAGAGACCAAACTTTAGGTGACAAAATGTGAGTGTTTTAATACACCTCTGTCAACCCCTTCGGAGATACAGGAGTAGAGTATGTAAAATGACTTTGGACAAACTATAATCCCTAAGTTTTCAAACGCGTTTAAGAGGAGATGCTAGACAACACTAAAAGATGGCTATATTTTATAACGATGTAATTTATGGAAATATTTTTACCCAACTTTTTTTACGTTCATGCATTGCTGTAAACTATGGGCGTAGTTTTCGCTGCCTTATTTTTATCCAATTTCCAGACTGGCATCGTAGTTCTCATATGTGTTTGTTATCATCGAATATCTAATATCCTTGACTATGTGACACCTGTGTACATATGTACTAGTTTTATTACCAGCATTATAATTTGCCTTTTTATCACTTTTAGGTTTGTCCTTTACACTGGGAAGAAACGACCATCACTAACTTTATATCGGAATCTAGAAACCAAAACGAATCGGTAACATGTTCAATTGAAAACATCGTTTTTATTGCTTATCATTTGATTTCGCTTCTTTTTCAAACCAGCAATAAATGCACCACGGGCAATAAAAATATGTACTGTAAACGAAATTCCTGTCGAAACTGCGTCGTAGTGTACGGTAATTACTGAAGCAAGAATTTATTGCGACTCAAACCAAACAAACTTAGTTCAAAGTTTACAAATCAAAAGATTTATTTTACAAACGGATTTGTTTACGGGTGAGGCGCCAGCGTGACCGTCCGCATCCATCCGGCAAAAACTATATCGAGACAGACGCATTCCAACTTGACGTTCTTGTTTACAAACGAATATTTGGCATAATATAAAAATCGTGTTTTGTTTTTCATGACTATGTATATTAATGATAAACAAGTAAAAATGCATTTTTGAATCTTATGAGATAACAACATTTTACAATCTGAGTATCAAGTAATGTATACACACAAACATAATTGCCACGTAGAGAAATACTACATGTAAGTTGAATATGCTGACACGCGTAAAATTGTCAGCGGAAAATACATGCTGCTGCATGGTACCTAGCAATACAAGATTTACAGACTGCATAAAACCAGAAGTTGCAAAATATATATAAGTACTGCAAAGTACTTATATATATTTTACTAAGTAGTTAGTAAAAATTAATTGAAAGCTTAGCAGAGTGATGTAACTTATATATGTCATCTCATCATAAATAGAGACCATGATCGGAACATAATTTTTGGTCAAATTTGTTAATATAGATGAATAGTTTTGTAGTTAGATAGAGATATTACTGTGAAGTGAAATATTAAACTTCAAATGACTTCATTTATATTTATATTACCCACTACAACTGCATACTTAATAATACAGTTTTTGGCTCATTTGTCCAGTGCTGAAGCGTGTCGAAGTTTCACTTCTCGTCAGCAGTAAATTGCTCATTAACCCCTAATGTGCAATTTACTGCTGACGAGAAGACTTCAGAAGTAGCAAACACACCTAGTAAGCAAACTCTTTGTTGAAAGAGTCCTGTCCATTGCATGAGGATCAACAGAAATTCTTGGACAGTGCAGAGGTTCACTTTTACTGTCGCGAATTCTTTTAAGCATAGATATTCGATCATCGCCAGAGAAGCCGTGTGCTTCTTTATACTGTAGTATTGAACGACACTTGCATTACATAAAATACTAAAATTTGTACTACGCTACATATTGAATATAACCGCCCCATCCAAACATGTAAGAACACGTATAATAACTGACAAAATACAGGAGCCCAGGCTGAGATGGTACGGTCAATTACTTCGAACAGATGAGCATGTAAAAAAGTGGCTTCCCATGGATACAAAAGAGAGGAGAAGTGGAAAACCTCAAACTACCTGGATGACAAATATCCGGCGTGATCTGAAATCGTTGGGCCTTAGCAAAGCCGATGCAGGCGAACGAAATAGATGGCGTCGTATTATTGGGAAAGCCGACCTCGAGTAACGGGATATGGCGAAGCCGAAAACTAACATAAGTGTTTTAGCAAACGCGATGTTCTCAACGACCTCTATCGGCTTTAAAATCGATAGACGCTAAAGTAATAAAATTGTCTGCATGCGTATATTTTTGTACACTGTTTAATGATAGTGATTAATCGCAGAGGCAGCATTACAAACCTAAATTAAGTCGTAAAATATTTTTACTACTACTATATTTGCAAAGAAGTACACGATCTTTCCGATGGTAATCGTCAGTCATACCAACAGGTATGACTTGTGTCTCTACTTAACAGCAAGTAAAAATAGCATTATTTTAGGAGAAATAAAAATCTTTTTTAATTTTCTGTTTAAACGCCAATTTTCAACAATAACAGAACTCAAACTGAACTGCGACCATACGTTCAACACCCGAGAAACGCTCGGAATGTGAACACTATACAAAACTTCAAACGCGTGTTTGACGCACGGCCAACGCCGCAAAAATGGTATGTGAAAAATGGTATACGGACTTTTATTTTAATGATTTAGTCCTTTTATTAAAATCTAGTACTGTCGCGTTAAAAACGCGCACTTATGTGAATGAATGTATTGAAAACCAATAATCTCAAAGGGGACGTCAACGTCGTAAACGTTAGCGCTGCTTCGAGAGCGTGTCGGACCGTCGGATCAAAACGCGTGTTATCATGTGAATGACTTTAACAAAATGCGTGTTCTTCTTGACGCCCTTCAACGCGCGTTAGCAAAACGCGCGTTCAACGCCCGTCATCTGACTACCTGATTGGAGCCTTTTCTATAGCTATATGACAGGCCTATTAGTCTAGTGGTTAGCGATACGTACTACTGAGCCAGAGGTTGCGGGTTCGATTCCCACCCAGATTATCTAACAAATAATTTTGTGAAGAGCATGATCATTTGTTCTGTGTCTGGGTGTAATGTCTATAATATATCTGTTAGTAATAGGAATGGTATAAGTATGTTTATCAGCACTCTGGTTACCTTAGTATAAGCTTCACCTAGTTTGGGATGAGAAGGCCGTGTATGAGATGTCTCAAGTTATTATTATTATACCAATAAGTTGTCAAAGAAGCACATTTTCAGTGTCACAGCGAGCCTACTCACCATCAACAATACAAAACTTGCCAGTATATTTAGTTTTGTTCTTAGTTAGGCCGCTCAAATTCAAACACACGCTGTGATACATTTTACCCTAAAATGTGTTGTGAAAAATTTGAATTCTGTTCATTTTTAGCGTTGAGGTCTTTTTTGTGTTCCACCATACCATTTCTAATCCTTCATTCTTAATTGGTTATTAAAGTAATTTAGCATACTGAAATACGTACTTCACAAGGCAAGGTCACTCCAATTTTAATCAATTAATTAGAACGAAGTCAAGGCAAGATCGAAAGAAAAAAAGAGTCAAAGAAATATTTCTTTGAGATTCATCACGACTCCCAAACATTTAGTACTCAGACATCACTCATATACTTTCGTAATATAACATTAGAAATAGTTAAACTGCGAGTAAATTAAGATAAAATCCTCCTTCCAGATGGTAGGAATGCCCGGCATGCGGGCGACTGTAAGTGGGTCGACAGCATCCGGCAGAGAGGTATGCTCTCCGATAAACTGTATATATTTACACTGTGACACCACGAGGATTTAGTTTTAAGAACTTTGTCATATGTATAAAGCCCCTTTATATATGCAGCTTCGGACTGTGATCAATAAATTTCAAGTATAAAGTCAGACAATTATGTTATGTTTAAGGTTCAACTTTTACAGAGTAAAAAATAACTGTCTTTCATGGTTGTGTTATTTGAAGTTTTTGTAAAAAGTTTAAGTGGTTCAGTTTAATTTAGAAGACTATATTATGTAGATCTGGAGTTGATTATGGTATGATACTAGTGAAATCATTGTGAAGTTTTTCAATTTAAGCCCCCGCTGAAAACAGAAGGTTGTTATTAGTTTAACGTATGTTTCTGTGTACACATGCGTAGTACGTGGAATCATAGCTTCTGAACGGCAGACCCGATTTTGATTCATTTTAAGTATATGTCTTCTCAACTATGGTATAAGATTTTTCGAAGAGAGGATATAAATTAATTGATTTAGTACTTTAGTGGTTGTTGTAAATGTATACTTATTCCATTGGTATAGGAAATAGTCTAGAAAACATATCAATAATTAGCCACTAATATTAGTATCAGTAGGGAGTAGGGACATTGAGACGTTAATCTGAATATGTGTGAATAGAAGGAAAGCTATATTTTATGCGTTAATCTAATCAGTACACCACTATTCCTCAATACTTTAAGTTTCAACAATATGGATCGTTACAGTCTATAGTTAGAGGCTATTGTTTATCATCAACAATAATAGCAATCCCATTGTCAGTCGTCATTGTTACGGGTCTTACCACTTTCACTAGCTCCAAACGTTTCAAAATTAAACCGTTTTATAGTAAATATGATAGATGTTATGTGTATTAGAACGTTAACTATAGAACCAAAATATTGTAAACAAATTAGCCCAAAGCCCACAATTGTAAATGACTCATAAAAGGCTCACGAAATCTCCAAAATAAATTTCAAACGTTTTTTTTATACATTTGAAGGTTGTCGATCACCATTAGTTTAGTATTTTCTGTGCCAAACAACGATATTATTCTCACAACCTATGTTACAGTAACTATATTTTAAGTTACCGGTAACTATCTATTTTGCTCTATTGATACTAAAGGTTGCAAACCGCTTTTTTTTTTTTTTTTGTTTCTTTTGGTATAGGGGGCAAACGAGCAGACGGGTCACCTAATGGTAAATGACTACCGCCGCCCATGGGCACCTGCAATTCGAGAGTCACAAGTGCGTTACCGCCCTTTAAGGTTATAGGAGTAGGAGAAGAGGGGGAGGAGGGGAAGAGTGGGAAGAGGGGGGAGAGGGGACGGACGGGAATAAGGGCAAGGGAAGGGTTAGGGCCTCCGGTAACCTCATTCACGCGGCAAAACGAGCGGAGTCGAGCCGGCCCATACGTGCCGAAGCATAGCTCTCCCACATAGAGCCTTAGACGATGAAGAAGGTTAAGAAAAAAAACTTGGCTTGGACTTTATATCGGAGTAGATGATCTGTGTAATTTTATTACGCTCAGACGTATTGTAAATGAATCATCGAAGGCCGTGGTATTCAGATGAATGAGTTTCATTTTTACTACATGCTTCCAGTATAGTAATTTGTACTCTAAAGATAAGGATCGTGCTACACCATTTTGTTATCTAATCCTGTGGAAGCCCCCACGGATCATCAAATCACTGGAGCCAAGGGTGAAGTGGTATACACCGTGTGGTTAGTCAGTTCGAGTCTGATATGTCAGACTCGAACCGACTAAAACCACACGGTGTTGCGTCATAAGTAAGTCTATTTCAGGGGACCCAGGATTCTTAGGGTAAGAAGGAAGCCTCTGGGAACCTCTGCATACTTTGACCACACCGTGGAATAAAGCGGGCCTTACCCCCCCCCCCCCCCCCAGATGAGATGATGATGATGATGAGAGAGGCGCGAATAGAACACGTGACACCACCGTCTCAGGCCTACTTCTGCTAGGGTAACGGTCAGCCCGACCCACTACCCCCCAGGGCAATCGTGCTACACCGCGTGGAATTAATAGAGGTGGGATAATAGCCTACACAAACTAACGATAGGCTTTTTTTATTATAAATAGTCATTTTAACCGACTTCATGAAGCAGGAGGTTCTTAATTTGGATGTTTATATTTTTTTTTTATGTACGTTCGGGCATAACTTAGTCATATATATACAGACTGGCAATTTTTCTTTTTGCGATCTGGTCCCATTAAAATTTTGTAAAAATCTGATAATGTGTTTATTTTCTATCATGATTTAGGCTCATTGAAGTCGGTTATATACTTTTTTTAAGTCAATTATATTAAGTATTATTTATTTATAAAGTACTATTCTGTGCTATGAGTACGTAGAGCAACATCATAGACATCTTCTACCTCTATGTTGCACTTGTTTCATGTCATGATTAGTGAGGTATTTCTTCGTTGCTGCATATCGGCGTTGGCCACGGAAGCTCATTATAAACACAGATATCTGTCGGAGGAAGAGATAAACTTCCTGGCGTTTAGCATTCCGCCTTTTGATCTATGCTTTTCCTGGCATACTTAACATGTAAAATGCGTATGCCATAACTCTGTCTGGATGTTTATAGAATTAACCTAGGCTAGCACATTTTTTCGATAGTTACATACAAACATATATATCTATACTCACGTCTATATATCTGAAGGGGTATGCAAATTGAGGATTGGCTGGAGAGGCGGCATGGCAGCCTCTCCGACCGGATGACGCAGGTACTACCTGGACACGGCTGTTTTGGAGTTTATTTATTCCACCATAACTTTTAAATGCCTGAAAAACTTTGGATGTATGGGGTATCGTAGAATCCTTACGTCATCATTGTTTTTATTTAAGATCTAAATTTCATTTGTTCTGAAGTTTATGATATAAATTTAGTACACCTACTTCACCCATTTCTGCACCATCCTCCCATCCAGGGTAGACTGGTAGATAATCCCTATGGCATTAAGTCCGCCATTGTACATTTTTGTGCATAAAGTTTTAATAAATAACATTTTATTAACTCAAAACAATCTCAACAGTGTTCAGATTACTGTTATAATAATAAAGCTTTGTTTATTCCGAAAAAAGTTTACATTACATATGTGTGTTATTAGTGTTATGTAGTTCTTTTATTTTTAATCAAGACTTTATTTCGGACCCCTTTCGGGTAAAAGCCTCCTCCATTTTTCTCCATCTATCTCTGTCCTGGCCTATCTCCATCCATTCGTTTCCCGCGATCTCCGCGATGTCTTCAGCCCATCGTTTTTTTGGTCTACCGACATGTCTTTTCCCTAACGGTCCCTTCCACTTTGTCGCTTGCAGCGTCCATCTTTTGTCCTTTACTCTACAGATATGTCCAGCCCATTGCCATTTTTGCTTCAAAGCGTATTCCAGAGCATCTGTTAATTTGGTTTTCTTCCTTATATTTTCGCTTCTAATTTTTTGAATTTTCTTAATTTTTAAGATGCTTCTTTCCATAGCTCGTTGTGTTGTTATTAGTTTGTTTTTTATTTTATTTGTATAGACCCACGTTTGGCTGCTGTAAGTTAGGCTTGGCAATATGCACGTATCTATTATCATCTTTTTTTGATCTAAGCTGTAGTCTCCTTTTAAAATTTCTTTTTGTGCCCAAAACTTATTCCATGCAATGGTAACTCTTCGCTCCACTTCTTCTTCGTTCCTGTTTGTACTGAACGAGACTTGTTTACCAAGATAGACGTATTCGTTTACATATTCTATTTCTTTTCCATCTACAAATATTGGTTTTTTATAGTTGTTAGTCATAGCTTTAGTTTTGCTTGGGTTCATTTCCAGACCAACCTTTTTGCTCTCACTATTCAAGGTTTGTATCATGTTCTCTAATTCTTTTGATGTTTTTGCTAAAAGCACAATGTCGTCTGCAAACCTTAAATGTGTCAGGTGTTTATCCATTATCCAGATACCTTTGTTTTTCCAGTCGATCTTTTGGAAGATACCCTCTAGTACTGCTATAAATAGTTTAGGCGATAAAGGGTCTCCCTGTCTTACTCCTCTTCCTATTTCAATTTCTTCACCTCTTCTTTCTAATTTTACTTGACTTTTACTTTTTGAGTATATGTTTATTAGAATATTTATATATGTATTATTTATATTGCTTGCTTTTAGTGCTTTCCAAATAGAATTGTGAGTTATACTGTCAAAAGCCTTTGAGTAATCCACGAATGCCATATACAATGGGTAATTAAATTCTGTGAATTTCTCCAATAACTGTTCTATTGCGTGTATGTGGTCATGTGTTGAAAAGCCCGTCCGAAATCCTGCCTGTTCAATCGGTTGATTTTTATCGATTTGTTCGGTAATGCGACTCTGCAGGATAGATGCAAACAGTTTATAAATACTTGATAGTAAGCTGATTGGCCTATAATTGCCGATGTCTAGCGGGTTACCCTTTTTATAGATAAGTATTATGTCCGATTGGCACCATTGCGTAGGTAGTGTTTCCGTTTTAAGCACCATATTAAAAAGTTCTGTAAGATGTGTCACGAAAATAGGTGCTCCTATCTTCAGTGCTTCATTACTAATGTTATCGGGTCCAGGGCTTTTGTCGTATTTTAATTTATTTAAATATGATATTACTTCTTTTTCATTTATTAGTTCTATGTTGTGGTTTGGTTCCGTTATGATTTTTTCTTCGTCTTGTTTACCACTCGTATCTTTAGGTGGTTTGCCGTAAAGGGTTTTATAGAATTCTGTGGCGTTACTAAGTACTTCCTGCCTGTTTCTTGTTAATTTCTTCCCTTCCAATTTTTGTATCCAGTTTTTGTGTGTATTTAATTCCTTGTAGGCTCGTTTTGAGCTCCTGTAAGTATTAAGGTTCTTTTCTATGATTCTCTTCCTGTAGTTGTTGTAGTCTATCTTTATAGCTTTATTTGTCTTTTTAAACAATTCTTTAAGGTTTTCTTTCATTTCTTTAGTCTTTTTCTTGGTAGTTAATAGTGTAGTTCTTTCATTTATTAGATCTATAGTAGTTTTTGTCAGAACTTTGTTGTGCTTCTTTCTACTTTTGTCTTCTTTTTGTTTTATCTTTAGGCTGTTTTTTATAATTTCTTCAAATTTATTGTAGTAACTTTGTATGTCTTGTGTTTCGTTTAGAGTATTAAGTTTGTTAATGTTGAGTTTCAGGTTATCAGCATAACATTTGGCTTCCTCATCATTTTTTATGGACTTAGGAATAGAGTTGAAGGTTTTCCTGTTCTTTTTGGCTGCACTCAATTTAAAAGTAGCTCTTACCAGCCTGTGGTCTGATTGGAATTTTACTTGATTTAGTATTTCTACGTTTGTTATTCTATTTGGTTTGTTGCTCATTATGAAATCGATTTCATTTTTAGTTTTTTGATCTGGGGAGATCCAAGTCCATCTGCGATTTTCTTTTTTTCTAAAATATGTGTTCATAATTGATAGTCTATTTTCATAGGCATATTGGATCATTCGCGTTCCTCTTTCATTTCTATTTCCGTATCCATATTTTCCCATTAGTAGTGTCTCGGATTTTTTTGGTCTTCCAATCTTAGCATTGAAATCTCCGATTACGAGGACTATTTTGTCAACTAATTCATGAGCTTTACTTAAATCTTTATAGAATTTACATAATTCCTCTTCACTTGAGCTCCCTGTTGGAGCATAGGCTTGAATTATTGATATATTAATTTGATCAAATTTTAATTGTAACAAGGCTACTCGTTCTGATATTCCAATAAAGTTTATTATATTTGATTTGAGATTTTTCTTAATTAAAAATCCTACTCCGTATAGTCCAGGTGTTTCTCCTATGTAGCAAAATATGTGATCTCGGTGTTCTTCAATTTGGCATCCTCTTCTTCTCACTTCTGCTAGTCCTATTATATCGTAATTTACTTTTCCTAGAGCGTGGCACAATTCAATGTATCGTTCGGCTGATGCTATAGACTTAACATTGAAGGTGCACACTTTTAATAGCTGTGTGTTCTTTACATTTGTATTTGTATTTGGAGGGTAGTGGTCGTTTTCCCCCACGGTGACCAATCGGCTTGGGGGAGGCAGATTACTGTTACGTTAAATAAAACTCACACGCACAAAGTGAGGCTCATTTTTCGCCATCAATATTGTCACTAGGTCATGTCATGATGATCATGACTGGCAGATTGAAAGAGGTTCAAAGAGAAGATATGATGATGATATGACTAACGCGTAACATTCAAGAAAAACACTATTAGCTAAGTGGAGTTGCGAGAAACCTGAGCTTTTTAACGAAAAATAGAACATCTACATATCTTTTAAATAAAAAATTTCAGGTTTGTAAAAGACATTCAAATGTTTTATTTAATGTAAGAATTTATAATACAATGAGCATATATTTTAAACGCTTTAATTAAAATTTTAGATGTCAGATTACATTATTTAATTATGTATAAATATAAGTATATATCCTTATATTAATACGCGAAAAGAATTATTTTTACCCCTTTTAAGAAAATTTCGCGAACGTAGTAACGTGAATTTTGAAATATTTACAGTTTATATATAGAAAAAGTGCAGAAAGCTAAAATGTTCAAACAATAAAAACCATGGTCGAAATTCGACCACCACGCGGTCTCTAATATGTACAAATAGGCAAAACAAAACAGTTAAGAAGACTTTTTTTTTTTTTTTTTGTTTAGTAGCTATTGGCAAGTTTAAGTGATATCACTTATCAGTTTTATATGTCTCTCAGATAGTTTTTTCTTTTCAAATTATGTGAAATCGGCTACAAAAAGCTACAGACATCCAGTATATATTTCCTGATCTGTCATCGTACGCAAAGTCTATACAGTGACGTAAAACTGGTGAATGAAATAAAACAAATTATTCAGAATTAAATTATTTTGGTCTGAATTCGACCACCAAGCGATCTCTAGTTCAGAGTAAATGTTTACATAAGTATAATTTTACGTACATACAAGCTGAATGCGAAACTATCCTAAACTGAAAATTATTTATTTATTTATTTATAACTTTATGCACATGTGGTACATTGGCGGACTTAATGCCTAAGGCATTCTCTACCAGTCAACCATTGGGTGATGCAGAGAAAAGAAGAAGTAGGTGCAATTAAAGATTATTTTAAATAATTGTGCAGTTACTGGAGTACAAGTACTCACATTTTTCTGTAGCGTAATACATATATATATATACATATATACACTATATAAATACATATCATATACTTACATAAAATTATTCTTTTCAAAACTAATATATCAATAAACAAGCTGATAGACCAAGATATCTACACTCAAATATCTCAATGAAGGAAAAAGAAAACATTTAGTCTGCAATCACAATGAATGTTCTATCCAGTTTATTTTCAGTAGAGACGCCGTAATTTATGAGATGTCTTGACATTGAACATGACATTCAAGGGCTCTGATTAAAAGTTCAAATAAAATGTTCAGATTATAATTCCCAAGGGCGACGACTATTATTTTTAAAAACATTCTTGTGATGAATAAAGGTGAACACAGACTTGACTCTTTTTTAAACAACATCACTACTCTAACCTAGTGTTTAGGAGTCATGACACTTTTACTTCAAATCAAGATGTTTCCTGGATTATATTGAAGGCTCTGTTTAAAAATTACACAACCGGATATTTAAAATGAATATTTTAAAGGATATTAAAAATGAGGCGATATAAAGTTTTATTTTTACCTAAATTTTAATATGCGTATTATGCTTTAAAATTTAGGTTTACATAAGGCACACTAAGTTCTGCGCTCCTGCCCGCTCATAAATGTTTGAAATTTCAAATATTATATTTCTTAAACAATTTTTTTTTTCAATGATTGAGTTTCTTACTCATCATTGAAAAAAAAAACTTGGCGGGAAATCGCGTGTCAATTGTTTTTTTATCACAAGTTGAAGTTCGTCATCCGTAGCAAAAATGGAATTAACGCGAAAAGATTTTAGGGCGATGATTTTTTATGATTTTAAAAGTTCACTACTACGATTGCACTGCTCGTCTTCAAAATGCTTTTGGGAGGGCAGCACCTCATTTGCGCATCGTAAGGCATTGGTAGGCAGAATTTGATCGTGGCCGTGTTTCTCTCCATGATGAAATTCGTGAAGTTCAGCCCTCAACTGCGATCACTGAGGAAAATGTGGCTACTGTCAGGCAACTAATTAAGAGAAAACCGGCGTATGACCTACGAGGAGATTCGAGGACATTTGGGGATTGGTATGAGCCCAATTCGAAAAATGTTATATCAACATTTAAAAGTTGGAAAACTTTGTTGCCGCTCTATTCCTCATGAACTCACCCCAGAACAAAAACGGACACGTGTTGATTGGTGTAAAAAAATGTTGTTAAAGTACGATCACGGACGTTCAAAGGTGTAAATTGTGATAGGAGATGAAACATGGATACATGTTACATGCCGAAAAGAAAGTAACAATCTTCTGTATGGGTGTTCGAAGGTGACATCTAACCAACAAAAATGGGGCAGGCGAGAAACGTAAGCAAAAAATTATTGGGGTTTTTTTATTCCGGACGGGTCCCGTCTGCACGATCCCACTTGAAGAACAAAAGAACAAAAGACACTTAATTTATTTTTATTTTTTTATTTTTTTTTTTATTAGGATCACCAAAAGTCATTACATAAGTGCTTAAAAATAAACATTAAAATATACAGTGCAAGTTATGTATGACTACTTAAAGGTGAACTCAGCATGCATTATACGTACAGATTTACAGAATAATTTAAACTAAAATTAGGCATAAAACCAAAACAGATTAAAACAGTGTCAAAAGTAAACGCTTTGTGGGATATGTGCGTGCATAGTGGTATAATGTTTGTGTGAATGTTACATGTGAGGATGCGATTGTGTTTGTGTATGCTTGTGAGTGTCGCAACGCTTGTGTAAGTACAGTTTATTGTATGTGTGTTGTTCTTACAACTAACACCGTCCATTAATAATAATATTTTTATACAGTATGTTGCGAAATGAACCTGCCGAGTCATGATGAATATCCACTATGTCACTGTATTTATTTAGTGTTTTACATAATCTCGACACAGGTGAATTGGAACCTAATACTGTTCTACTTAGGGGGGGATAGAGAGGAGTAATTGGTTTACGTGGAATTCTGGTTGGAACACGAAAATTAAAATCTGCTAACAACTGCGGACAGTCCGAATCGTTTCTAAGTAACTTGTATAAGAAACCCATGTCTATAACGTCCCTCCTTTCTAATAAGGTAAGCATTCTAAAGTGATTAAGCCTTTCCGTATATGAACGAAGTTCCTTAGCCATACCAACAGAAAATGCCAAATGCCGAAGGAAGCGCTTCTGCAGCCTTTCAATACGAAGTGAATGAGTTGAATAGTGTGGGCGCCAGACTACACTATTGTACTCCAATACACTCCTGACAAGACTATAGTATAATAGAATTTTGGTTTTTGGGTTTCGAAATGGTTTACCATTCCTTATTACAAAGCCTAAAAGTTTAGATCCTCTCTTAATAATATTCTCTATGTGTGGTATAAAGGTCAATTTCCGATCAAAAAGTACACCCAAGTCCTTTATTATGTCATTTTCCTGGATTTTGTAGCCGTCTATAAAATTACTTGTATCTTGATTTTTTTGATTTGTGGTAAATTTTACGTGAGCACATTTCTTATGATTTAGATACATTTCGTTTTGTTTACACCAATTTACAAGTCTGTCTAAATCCGACTGCAATAGTTTTGAGTCTAGAGGGTCCTTAATCGTTTTTCCAAACTTTAGGTCATCTGCATACATATATGGTTTTGAGTAGTGAAGGCAATCAGGAAGGTCATTTATAAAAAAGTTAAACAGGATTGGGCCTAAATGGGATCCTTGGGGTACTCCAGACGTGGTAACCCGAGATAATGAATTGAATCCATTAACTACCACATAAAAAGTTCTATCACTTAAATAAGAGTTCAGCCAAAGCATTAATAAACCTGATACACCGTAGATAAACATTTTATACAATAAGATCTTATGAGGAACCCTGTCAAAAGCCCTGGAAAAATCAGTGTATATGACGTCAAACTGATTTCCAGCATCGACTGATCTCACCAAAGCCTCCGCAAAAGTTACTAGGTTTGTGCTTGTAGATCTTGACTCAACAAACCCATGCTGGTGCTCATTGAGCTAGAGTTTCAAGTGTTCCTGCAGTGGTTTGGATATAAAAGTCTCTAGAACTTTAGCAAATACAGATAAAATAGAAATGGGCCTGTAATTTGAGACAAGGTCTTTATCCTCCGATTTGTAAATGGGTACGACTTTGGCCACCTTCCACTTTGCAGGGAATACACCAGTGGTTAAAGATTTATTGTAAATAATAGAAAGGGTTTCAGTTAGAGCAGAAGCACAGGCTACCACAAATTTAGGGGAAATTCCGTCGGGACCTGCACCTTTATTACAATTTAGTGATTTAAGTTTTTTAAGTAATACTTCGGGGTCGACTAAAGAAACTGTAAGATACTGGCTGTTGGCCCAAAGAGAGTTCATATAATCAAGATGATTACAAGTATTACCAGTATCAGGAGTGTGAGCAGAGGAAAAGTGGTTTGCAAAAAATTCGCATATTTCAGACACATTTGCTGATGAGGTTAATCCATCAGACATTGGAACTGGGTATGCACTAGAACCGCCGCGTTTTTCCTTGACGAAACTCCAAAAGGACTTGGGATTATATTTTATCTGTTTTTCTATTCTATCAATGTAGTTCTTATAACAATCATTGGCCAGTCGATCACAACGTTTCCCAAGTAGCTTAAATTCTATTTTGTCCATGGGGTTATGGTACTTGTTGTAACGTTTTCTAATTTTATTTTTTTCATTTAGAAGCTTTTTAAGGTTACTGTTAAACCACACTGGGTATACACAATTTTTTAACTTGCAAAGGGGTACGTGTTCTCGGATTAGCTTATTTAAGACATCATAAAAATCTGAAACCATTTCATCGACATTTTTAAAGTGTTTAAACCTTTGTGACCAATCAATATTATTCAAGTTCTGGTTTATAAGATCAAAGTCAGCCTTAAAAAAGTTTAATTTTGATAATTCGGCGTTATGGGGAAGAGTTACCTCTTCGGTAAGTGTTATGATTATGTCCAATGGTAGATGTATATTTTCAGTGTTACTGAGAGATACCGCAGCATGACTGACTGAGCAGGACTGTAAAGTACAGAGTACAAGATCAAGTATTCGGCCTGTGTTAGTTATTTGATTACAGTGGGAAAGCTTACTCACGTTAATGAAATCTAAAAGCGTTTGAGATGTATATGGCAAAACATTGCCGATATTATCCGAATCTAATCCTTTCCAATTTATGTTACCCAAATTAAAGTCACCCACTATACAGACATTAAAATCTATCTGGTCAAATACAGAGTTACAGTGCGATATGAAGTGATCAAGTGATGCTCGGTTCACTGGTGGAGGAAGATAAACAGCACAGAATGCAAGCCGTATTGAATCAATGGTAATCCACAAGTCCTCACAATTACTCTCCCAAGATTTCAAGCGTTTAGATTTGTGTATTTTTAAAACCGCGAAGAGCACACCTCCTCCCTCTTTTCCACGATCAAAACCAGCCGTTTCCCTATCCCTACGGTAAACATCGTACCTATTATCAAACAGTTCCTCACTTGACACTGAGCTATTCAACCAGGTTTCAACTAAACATATTATGTCGTAATTGTTACAACAAGCATTTCTATAGAAGGTATGTGTTTTGGTTCGCAGACCTCTGCAATTTTGAAAGTACACAGATAAAGTGAATGTAGTTATACAATTTAGTTAAATACAAGCTAAAAGGAAAAAACTAATCTTAAGAAAAATGGGATAAGCACCCTAATAACGTTATTGTCACAGTTTGTTAAGATAGTCCAAATTCTTAACATGAATACCAGCACTGTCATCACTTTTTCGGACGAAGATTTTGCCCGACCGAATCCACACATACTTGATCCCCTTCTCCTTGGCCTTGATCCTGGTGGCTGCGTGCAAGGCTTTGTTTCCAGGTGACAGGTGTTCTGATACGTAAATGGAACTTTTTTTACCACCAAATCCAAGCAGTGAGCTATTTAGTTTGTCTTGGTTGTGAGATTTGTTGTAGTTTATTGTGGAGGCAAGAAATTTATCCCGAACCATAGATGAAGTGAACTGCACTACAACGGAGCGTGGACGAATACTGGAAGGATTTATTTTGGTAGTGCGCCTGCAGCGAACAATGTCCTCTTCCTTTAAGGCTAAACCAACGACGGAACCAAGCTGCATAACAATATTGTTGAGATTTTCGTTTTTATTTTCAGGAATGCATTGCAGTTCCACATTATAAATTCTTAGCTGTTGATCTAGGGAATTAAGACGCTGCTCAGCCGATGACAGGTGGTTATTGAGGTCAATAATAGTGGTTCTCATTTTTTGATTTTCAGCTTGAAGCTTATTATGGGTTTTTAAAACATTTTCTTGCTCTTTTTCAATGTCATCAAATCTCCTATTCATATAATCCATAGATTCTTTTATCGCTGCCATTTCTGTCTGGACGGGTTTAATTTCCCTGTGGATTATTCCAATTAAGTTTTGGCTCAATTCCCTCATCATGCCACTAATCTGACACCTAATGACATCTTGCACGATTTCGCGAACATCTTCCCTTGTCACGGACGTAACAGTTGGCGGGGAGTTATAAGCAGGTCTTTTATTTCCTCTTCCTGTGGTAACATTACGGATCGGAGTAGAATCTTTCTTTGTTTTTTTTTTGACGTCTTATTTAAGCATTGCGGGCATCTCCATTTATTTATACTTTCTTTATCAGATATTACATCAATCGTGAGACAAGCATAATGCAAAGATTTTTTGCAAATACTACAGTCGATGAATTCTTCGACTTGCCCGCCGGTACCGCTACAACAACCCCAATTGCTCATGTTGAAAGCAAAGTGAACAGTCTTTGAGCAGGGTAAGACTCCAGACCTATGAACGCCGTCACTTCACTACAACAAACAGTGTGTCAATATCGTTGCAGTCCAGATTAGTGCCGCCTTTGCGGCCGCTGTCGCCCGTTTCAATTCGAGTCGACGCGAAAAAGGTCCCAAGCGCCGTGCTTTAACACTACTCACGGGCACAGCACACTGTATCGAGGACGGACGGTGATCCTAAAACTTTGAGATTTAAATTACAAGGAACAACAGTTTTTATGTTCAAATTTTAGACTTTTACACCTCGGAACTAAATTTTTTTTTAACGAATTTACAAAGTTTACACTTTACACTTTCAATATTAACGTTCTCACAACTTTATTTTCGGATTTTACCAACTGAAAATACTTATTTAACAGAGTAACGCGAAAGGATTGTCTACCGTACGACTGTTTTTTTGCTAATTGTTAATGCTGAGTGGTACACCACCATTGTCAGTGTCTTTGAAAAAAATAGGGAAAATGGACCAAGAAGTCGTATTCTATTGCACCATGACAAGAATAAGACAAAGTCATTTTTGGCTTCTGAAAAGGTAGAGCTAGTAATCCATCCCGCACATAGTCCAGACCTGGTAACATACGATTTCTTTATTTTTAAAAAAATTAAAGATTTGATGACAGGTTCATACCTGTCATCAAATCTTTAATTTTTCATCATTTCATCATATGTCATCATTTATGGGGTCGGAAGAGGCCGTGATAGCTTTCAACCAGCACGCGAAAAACATGCCCTTAGCCCAATGGTCTTCATGTTCTCAAAAATCACTGGCTTGTTGGTCTAGTAGTTAGTGACTCTGATTGCTATGCCATAGGTCGTGGGTTCAATTCCCACTCGAGTCTGGGTGTTCTTTGTGTCCGTTGTTTGTATGTTTGTAAAGTCAAGTAATGCGGGAGTTGTCTTTTTTAACAAGAACAATAACAAGAAAAATGGTTTGATCGAATGAAAAGGGTTTAAAATGTAATGGAGAATATTTCTAATAGCAGTAAATATATTACTTTACATGTAAATTGTTTTATTAATGAGTTACGCAAAACTTTCAGTGTACCCCACGTACAAGACTTCACATCACTTACCACACTTTATTTGTTTAAATAACTTAAAAAAATAAATGTTTCATGATTCATGGCTATCGTAGCAGGTCGTATCAAATGCTACGAGTGCTACGAGCAGATACTTCGTAGATTTTAGTAGCCAATAAAGACGGAATCTACAATCATAACAATAAATATTATAACAATTTACGACTGTATACAGGAAGCAGCTATCATAACATCATATGAACTGTTATAATTTGTAACACATAACATTTATAATATAATGGAACATAAAATTAATTGCGCGTTTGTTATACACTATTGCGAATTGCTTTCTTTATTATTTTTTTTATATAAAGAATGGCATTTTAATTTTTTCAGCTTCAGTTTCACTTTATTATACCACTTCAATTTATTATTTCAATAAGTACAATTGCATGCATTGTCTAACTAGATAAATGAGTTATTCGCATCATATGTTGTTAGTAGAATTGGCGTAATCTGAATTTAATCAGATTGAATGTAATCATCTTTATGATTATCTGTCTGGATTGAGTTTGGAACTTTCAATGTTTACATGAAAATAAATAAATACTTTCGCTTAGGAGAAAAGCTGCCATATCGGTGTCTTGCTTACATATCGCCAATCGATTTATAACGATATAAAATGTTACTGTAGTGAAATCTAAAATAGGTGATCGATGACAAACATCCTTCTTTTCTTCAAAACTTAAAATAGAGCTTTCAACTTGTAAATAACGTTACCGATATGAGAACCGTTATCTAAAGATTTATATCTATTAAATAAGCCGAGTGTTATTTTAAAATAAGCAAGGGTGTTATTGACCTCTTGTTTATTTTCAGAAGAATCCAACTTCTATCCTCAATGAGCCGTTAAACTGTATATAAAACGAATTAAATTACTCTATGTGTAATAAGATATTTTAGATTATGTGGAAGATATTTTAGCCTGTCAACTGCGAAAAATATATATTTTTCCACATCTTATACGCCGTGGCATAAACTCATTAAACGTACATACTGGCCTAATGCTGGGCTCACGGCTTCCATGTAACAAAATTCACAATACATGTCTGTGAATGCTTGCAATACCAAAAGTCCATAAAATATGCACATGCCATTGGTTACGTCCAGGTAGGTATAGCGTATTATGTATGGCTGTATGACATTTTGTCAAATATTTTTATAGAATTAGTTTATAGTTTCATCATCGTCATCATTTCAGCCACAAGACATCCACTTCTAGACCTAGACCTCCCTTAATGATTTCCAAGAAGACCGGTTGGGAGTGGCCTGCATCTATCACTGACCTACGATCTTTACAAGTTTAATTGCCTGTCCACTTTGTTAATGGACGTCCTGTTGCTGGACCCTGCGGTTTCCGGTCCGTGGTTTTAATTTGAGAACTTTTTTTACCCCATCGGCCATCCGTTATCATTAATTTAATATAATTCGACTTATATGTATCGTAAATCTGATCAAAATAATATATGCATCTCAATATTGACTGGCCTGTTAGTCTAGTGGCTAGTAATCCTGACTGCTGAGCCAAGTGTCGTGGGTCTGATACCCACCCACAACAAATAATTGTGTAGTGGACACAGTCAGTTGCTCTTTCTGGTTACCATAGTACACACTATACCTAGTTTGGGAACAGACAGCCGTGTGTGAAGTGTCTTAAGCTAATATTAATAAAAATCTTGGCTTCATCATTGTAATATGTTTTATAAGATTTGAAGTACATTTTGCCGTGTATTTCATTTTTATTCATATCGGGCATTTTTTGTACAGCTTTTTGGTATTCCTTTTTGGCAACGATTTGAAACAAACTTTCTAATTAAGTCGATTTCAATAGCTTAAATTATGCACTGCACAGCACTGCATAGCTTCATGCACTGTCAAAAATTAAATAGTACCCGATTATGTATCAATTATAGTTATCTACTGACAGATTTTAAACTTAATCAATTAAGAAATTTTTCTGCCTTCTGATTAAAGCTTTTCTTGTCTGTGATGACCATGCTAACAAAATTTCACCTGTGTACATAAATCGGCCCTCCAATTTCAACATAGCCATTAATATTTCATTTGTAGATTTGTTGCGATGACGTGGTGCATTCCACAGCGCGTTGTCACGGTGGCTCGCTGCCAAATAACGAATACCAACACCTCGTAACTGCGTCGGTCGCAGGTGTAGGGCCAGCATTATATCGCAAAAGGTTACCTGAGTTTATGAATAATTTTAGGATGGCTAAATATCAGTATATGTTTCTACAAGTATTGATGGATTGAATTGAAAAAATTGTTAATTGATTATTAATTTTAGGTATTAAATCAAAATAAAGTGACTGTAATTAATAGTTTTATTATTGTTCTACTAGGAAAGATGTATGTTCTGCAGCCACATCATTTAAACAAGCTGGTTAGTAGGTGAGTCTCATATCGCGGGAGAAAAAGCTCCATGTCTAAAGAAAGAAGGCCGTTACAAAACGTCGTTTGCAACGTCGACGGCGCGCGGCCCGTAATTATTGACAATATACATACTACATACAACATAATATTGTTGATGAATGCACAAGCGACACCCGCACTGTTGCTTTACCTTGTTTGTTTAAGATACATCTAGAGAATCGGGTCTCGATGATTTTAGCTTTATTTTCTTCCATAAAACATTAGTTTTTACAACAAAAACTTTTTTTCACGGCAAAAGCTCGAACTGAATTTGTATACTTTTTACCTCAAAAGCATTTGTTTTTAAAGTCTCACTCATGGTCAAATTTCATGAGTTTAGATCTACGGAAAATAACCTATACGGTTGTGGCGACTTCCACATACACCAAAAACATACTCCAACATCATCTAGCGAAGACGAGTTGAACTACGAAGTACCTTCTAATCCTGCGTCGCGCTATGAGAGTTCTCGCGCCGATTAGTATATATACAACTTCCCAATATCAACCGTTGGGACCGCGGCCCGCAAAGCATAATCACCTCGCCTGGTCGGAGGAGCCTCCCTTTGTGTTGGAGGGACATAACACCCGTCCCTCCACAGGTTTTAATTTATTCCCAAGGGTCAAAATACATATGCGACATAAATGACTTTATTATTTTATACTAGCTGTGCCCGCGACTTCGTCCGCGTGGAATAGTGTATTTATATCAAATCAACAGCCTAAAAATAAGTTTCAAGCTTCTAGCTCTAAATATGATGATACTTCCATACAACTTTTCATCCCCACCTTTCAACCCCTTACACCCTGTAAACGCCGCTTACCCTATAATTATATCATACTTTTAATTCACACATTTATAGGATAAAGTTATACTACATAAGTATTAAACATTCCTAACACATTTCCGAACGCATAACACACCCCTCCTATTATCTTACACCCTTCGCTTCCGCTTCCTCTCTCGCAAAAAAGATCTCGTCGCGCACGCATTCGAGCTCTCGCTAAAACGTTGCTAAATACTAATTTAATCGCTATATATATATATAAAATCACACGCGAGTGTTCCCTGTCATCAAGAAAAACGTCTTGGTGGTGATAAAACTCAAGAACCGGCGAAAAAAGGGATTTGAGAAGATATTCAACCACGTGTGCCCTTTCGACATTCCGGCCCGTTCCTTCCGCCCCTTACAGCGAAGGGTAAGTCACCTCCACACCCCTTTTTTCGCATTACAAAATAGCCTATGTCCTTTCTCAGGCTCTAGACTATCTGTGTACCAAATTTCATTTAAATCGGTTCAGTAGTTTTGGCGTGAAAGGGCGACAGACAGACAGAGTTACTTTTGCATTTATAATAGGAATAGCATTGCGTTTATAAACTTGCTTTTAGAATTTAATAGACTCACGAGGTCATAAACTTATTTCATATTAATTTTAACTCGATACCTATACGCGTTCTTAAGAAAAATACCGACAGACATAGGGACACCGAATGTGTTACTATAAGCGTTCCTTTTTTTCCTTTAGGTGGGTGGGTGGGACCACAAATCAAAAAAAAAAAAAAATTGTAAACATCCCGTGATATAGATTACGTAATATTTAAAAGTCTTTGTTTTCATGCCGAACAGCTAACGTCAGTTTACACAAGGCAGAATAAATAGATGTTCAAAACAAGCATCGCCTACGTTCACTGTAAATAGCACTGTCTGCCCCGCGAGTGAGTTAGGTGACTAAGAGGTTATGCGAGGTTGGCTAGGAATGTTCCAAGCTTCGGTAACTTCTTGTCGCTAAGAGACTGGTAATAGGTACAAAAAAGTGTGTGTGTGTGTGTGTCAGCTCCGATGCACGACTGGAGTTTAGAATGTTACGGTGACGTATTATAAAACATATATTATGTAAACGCTGTACAGTATATCTCTTTCTCCCTCTCTCCCTTTCTCTATCTCTTTCTCTTCCTTTCTCTCTCTTTTTCTCTCTCTCTCTCTATCTCTATCTCTCTACCTTTTATGCGACGCACGACTGCAGTTTACAATACAATTCACACACTTTTGTACACATAAATGATTTCAAAGTGGCAGAAAAGTTAACGCTTTTATTAATTTCACTCCCCATCAAATTTCCATACCAGAGGCCTTATTATGAAAGTCGATTCTTAAGGAGTTAACTCCAATAAAGTAACAAGGATTTGATAGGGTTATGAAACTTGAACATTCGATAATTCGTGATATTTTACTTTCGTCCATTAGACGCTCATGCAAACGTCAATCATTACCAAAAGTCATGATTGACGGAGGTTTTTTGGAGATTGATGAAATAATATCGACATCAAAATCATGCAACCGTCAATCACTGCATTAGACGATAGGTTATTCGTCAAACACCGTTTCGATTGTGGCAAAATTGAGGGTATACTTCCAATTTGGTCCCATTGTCACCAAGTCAGGATCTGATGATGGGATCTTAGGAATATCGAGCGCAACCCTCAAATTTATAGGCACTTATTACGTTTTTCATATATTTCCTCTAATTATAATTTATCATCATTACTACAACACATTGAAGTCTGTTACACTTTTTTTTTAATTATTACTAAATCATATACACTAATTTTGGACACACCTTATGCTTAGTTTCTATGCGTCTGGTTTTCTGTATAAAAATGTCTTAAGGTTACGAATTAATAGTTCTGAGAATGCAAGCTAGATTATTCTCTTCATATTTAGTTATAAACCCAAAAGTATAAGACTTAGCCTTTTTAAATAAAAAAAATTGTTTTAATGACTTGATTTTGAATAATTGATGATCAATTTTATGAAATACAGATATTGAATTTGAATACCACTTGTTTTTTCGTTTCCTCAAGTCAGAGTTTTTGAAGTAGCCTTCAGGTCTTTCGATTCTGGGCCATTTTACACTGCACTGACTCTTCGGTACACGTAAACGGGTACAGACATAGTAAATGCCACACTCTGTCATATATCCTTCCACGTTCACGATGATTATACGATTATTGCCTTGGGCCACCAGCAATTAAACACCGTTAAAATTTTAATCTGGTCTATTCTAAACAACAACAATTTACGTTACGTAAACACTTCATCGCGTTTAATTTGCACGTGTAAAAGGTTGTGTAAAAATAAACGTTTTATCCAAACAACTTAACTCATGTAATTTCAATACTGAATCTAAAATAAACTAGTATATTTTAAACAGATATAAATTTAGTTTAAACCTAGACAAGTCAATGATTCATGCTTAGTTAATGCGGTCTTCACACATGGGTTCAATAGAAAAGAGGTACATAAAACCAAATTGCTATGGCAATCCAACTGCCAATTTTATTATTTTGTTTAATTAAACTCTCAATCATAAATAAGAAATGGTATGTGATAAAACTTACTCAGAATGCCTTGTATATATTATTATATAATATATGCATCATATATTATATATTTTTATGTAATATATGCAATTATATAGATACACAAATATGCATTTAATTATAATAATATCCTTAGTAAATTTAGCTTTATTCGAAAAAGAAAATGAATGCTTACACAATAATAAGGATTTGATGTTATTTTCCCAAGAATTCATCATAATGGGAATGACTTAAATATTCAATGTGAATCATTAAAGCTTAGTTTGCAATATGTGATTATGTAACTTTGAGATTGCATTTAAAATACAGATTGCGCTACTGTTCCTACAAATTGCTAATTAGGTGTTTAAAAGTGTTTGTTAACACTTTTAAAACTGGACCTTTCTACCATGATTAAACTGGAACTGGAGCTTTAACTACCATGAATACCTAGAATATGTCTGTAATTTTTTTATGAAAATGACATGGTGATGGTAAAGTAGTCACCAGCTATGTGTTATTGTTGAAAAAAAAGTTGTCTTGATTTCGCACTTTTGAAACGCCTATGCAAAGCTCACGTAGCCAAACGTACTGAGGAGGCATAAATGTGCACGAGACACGCCTTATTATCAATCATTTGCAACATTGTTCGTCTATACTTCCTAAAGCTTTGATCTTGAATTCATGCCCTGACACTGATACGAAGTTTTTGGCAAACATTTAGCTACAAAATTCTACACGTTCTTAACAACACGTGCTAAAATTATTTAACGGGTATCTGTCATCTTAATTTCTACGGAAAAGTGCGATGGTAATGAGTGACACTTTACAGAATAACAATATTATATTTTTTTCGCTCTAAAACAACACAAAGTTACAATGTGAAAGAAAGAAAGAAAGAAAAGAAAGAAAATATGTTTATTTTGGCACAATTAAACGAGACGCTATCATAATGATACACTTAATTAACTAATTCTATTATATACTTAGATGTGGGAGAGCCATGCTTCGGCACGTATGGGCCGGCTTGACTCCGCTCGTTACCACGACCTCACAGAAAACCGGCCGTGAAGCAATGCTTGTATTGCATTTCGCCGCGTGAGTGAGGTTACCGGAGGCCCTAACCCTTCCCTCTCCCTTACTCCCGTCCTCCCCCTCTCCCCCCTCTTCCCACTCATCCCCCCTCCCCCTCTTCTCCTACTCCCACCTTAAAGGGCGGCAACACACTTGTGACTCTCGAGTTGCAGGTGCCCATGGGCGGCGGTAGTCATTTACCATCAGGTGACCCGTCTGCTCGTTTGCCCCCTATACCATAAAAAAAAAAAGAAATCTAAACATAGAGCTGGGTTTTAAGAGATTCTGTATACCTAACTTAAATTTACAAGACGAGAAATAATCATCTCGCGATCGCACCAAAATGGGAGCACAGTTCAGCTTCTGTCTTCTGTATTGTCTGATCCAGACAACTTTACCCTAATGTTATATTTAACTATAAAGGAATTTACACTTTAACCAGATTGACACTGTAAAACAGTTGTTTGGGTGTCTTTGTAACAAGTGTCCTTACATTTTTCCGTGAATATCTGTTTTAGTAACTTTAATCTTCACCCTCTGCGGTCTGAACATAACACAAACCTATAGTGCACTACTTACTTGTTTAGTTACATTACAATTACTTTTAGTTTAATATAAATATATCTATTTAAAATCTTGCGCATGCTGTAATCGCCAAAGTAAAAGTCTCAATCCTGTCCATTGCTAGAGGTAAATAAATATCTATTTTTAATTTGGGACCACAATCGATTTGTTGTCGAGTTGTTATAGTAATAATTGTGTATAGTACAGTATGTCCCACCGATAGCGGTGTGCAAAATTATTATTATATTGGTATTTTACATTATTATCATGCAAAAATTAGAAATACATTAAAATTAATGAATTATTCAATTTAAACATTAATATCTAATCAATCAAACATTAGCAATCAATTTAAAAATTTTAAACCTTAATAACTAATCAATTTATACACGCTAATCAATTTAGACATAAATAATCAATTTCATCATTTAAAATCAATTTCAACATTAATAAACAATTTAAACATTAATGATCCATTTAAACATTAGGTAATAATCAATAGAGTAGTAATTTCAAAATTCAGAATTAATTAGGGTTTATGTCAATTTCTAATAATATTATCAAAAGTAGTTATTTTATTTATTTATTTTTACATGTCATAAACTCCTTTATTGTATAAAAGCATTTATCATTAAGCCATTTTTTAAGAGCATGTGAGAAGCCTGTTCGATGTAAGTCTCTTATATCTTTTGGTATTTTATTCAATACTTGGATACACATACAATAACTGTTATTTTTATATAAGGTAGTTGACATCATTGGTAGCAAGAGTTTTGTTTGGTCTCTAGAGAGATAATTTTTATTTCACATACTTTTTCAAATAGATCAGGGTGCTTTTTAACAAACATGCCAATTTCATAAATATATATGGATGTTAGGGTTAGTAATTTTAATTTCCTGAAAAGAGGTTTACAAGAGTCTAGTGGGGCGGCACCACAAATCGCCCTAACACATTTCTTCTGTGACACAAACACCCTATTTATCTCTGTCGAGGTGCCCCACAACAATATTCCATATCTCAGTAACGAACTCACATATCCATGATACGCTATTAAAGCAGTTTTCTCGTCTGCCATTTTCCTAGTATTTCTAAGAGCAAACACGAAACTGTTTATGCGACTAGATACGTTTTTTATATCGGCTTTCCAATTGCAATGACTGTCCAGTGTAATACCTAAAAATTTAGTCTCGTTTTCCTCTGATATCTCATGACCACAGAACTGAATGTTTAATTTGGGTAATTTCATATTATAATTTTTAAATTGTACAATTTTGTTTTTTCAAATTAGCAGTGAGGTTGTTTAATTTGAGCCATGTAGAGATGGTCTCAATAGTGTTTTCCAATGCTAATTTGAAATTGTCATTGCTGTTTTTCCTTTGTGTAACAACTACCGAAATATCGTAAGCAAATAATGTGCATTTATGTTCTGTGACTTTCGGGATATCATTTATGTAGAGCAAAAACAAAAGTGATCCTAAGATACTTCCCTGGGGAACGCCGACTCCATTAGTTTCATATGGAGATCTATAGGAGGTGATAATCTGTTTAGCGTTTATACGAGTAATCTCTACGCATTGTTTTCGGTCCCCCCAGTAGCTTTGCAACCGTTCCAAACATTTACCTCTAACACCGTAAAGTTCACACTTGTGTAGTAGTATTTGATGGTCAACAAAATCAAAGGCACTGGACATATCAAAAAAATATCGCGGAAACTAACTTTTTTTTATTTATCGACTCGGTTATATTTTTTATTAGAGAGAATGTAGCTAGTGTGGTAGATTTGTTTTTTTGAAATCCATTCTGCTCTCTCGTGATTACCTATGTTATGTTCATTTAAAAAACCTTTTATCCTAACGTGCATTAATTTTTCAAACACTTTTGATAAGACCGGTATAAGCGTAATAGGCCTATAATTATTTAGCTCATTCCTATTTTCTTTTTTGTGCAATGACTTGACAATAGAGGTCTTAAGTTTGTCCGGAAAAACACCTTGCCAGAAAGAGAGGTTTATTATATGACATAGTATTGCCGAGATCTCGTTACAGCTGCGTTTTATTATTTTCGTAGAGATTTTATCGTAGCCAATTGCGTTAGTATTTCTTAATGCTTTGATAGCTCTGCCGACTTCGCTCTCAGAGCAAGGCATTAAAAACATGGTTGAATCGACACCGTCTATTAATTTATAGTTAGGAGTAAATTTCTTTAGAGTCTTTGCTTTGGAAATATAAAAATTGTTAAATGTACTAGCAATGTCTGTTGGGTCCGTTATCGAGTTTCCTTTATAGTTGATTTGTTGTATGTCTGTATTATTATTTATGTAGTCAAGTTTATTACCGATTATATCCCACGCTGCCTTACACTTGTTCGTTGCGTCAGAAATGTGCTTAATATTTAAATTCCTCTTAGAAACTGTAATGCATTTTTTTGAGTAACCTATTATACTTCATATAATTAGATTTGGTGTTATCATTTTTGTTCTTATAGCATGTATATCTTAATGTTCTTTTTGTTATAGAAGATTTCTTTATACCCTTAGTTATCCATTTCGGGGTAGTCATATGTCTTTTAATCTTAACTTTATTTGTGGGAAAACATATATTGTAGAACATAGTAAAGGTTTCATGAAATAGATTATATACTTGATTACAATCTTGTTCGTTTAGTATTTCTGACCACGATAAGCATGCAAGACCAAGATAAAGATGCAAGACGATCAAAAGGAAAATATAAATTTATTGCAGGCACTGCTATTACCAGTAACGATCATGACTGGGCTGAATACATGTTAACTAAATGAGAAAAGGAGAAATTTGGATACGGATGTATTAGAAAATTCAGATTAATTCAGTCAGTAAAAGAATTCAAAGATCGACTTTAAAAATTCTCCTCTATGTAACTGTGTTTAGAGAATAACTTACCAATTCTTTATGTAAACGTTGACATATGTTACTGGTCACGTTTCCTACATTATAACCAAAGACAAACAGTGGTAATTAACCCGTAGCCAAACATGTTTAAGTACCTACATGAAACTCTATTCTATGACTTTTGGCAGACGACTTTAGGAATTTATTCATTAACAAATTTTTAGGAACAGGGCTGCTGCACACGAAAATTGATTGTTGATTATTTTCTAGTAAAGAATACTTTATTTGCATACATTTTTTTTTAATAATCGTAGCTGAAAGAAGTGATTTATTAAGTTTGATTTTCTAATTCAACTTATAAAGTATTTAAAAAAATATTAAAAACAAACGCAAAATAATATTAGAGTTATTGTAAAAAAATTTAATATATATATCATAAATTGATGTCTACTCGCCTATACCTGTTCTGTGAACGTTAACAGTAGATCATGTTGAAGGACCCTAATCTCCGAAACCACGGCACAAAAAAATTAAATTCACCATTTGAAAGGTATTCTATTCTAGGTAGGCTATTCCAAATGAACATTAAGGCGCTACGCATGCATACAATTGTCCGCGAGATAAAGTCTATTAACAACATCTTTTTACAAACATTACAATGAATTAATGAGAGAGTTTCTAGAAACTCATTCCGAATGCAAGTAAAAACATCAACAATGCACCGGCGACGTGCATTGTTGATGTTTAAAATAATTAAAGCAGTCGAGAGTGCCAAAAGACTGGTTTATAACCTCGAAATTGAGAACAATGATGATAATGTCACCCATATATTCTTATATTCATATGTTCTCGTGACTTAGGTCAGTTTTCTAGATCAAACGATTATATAATTACTTTAATGTTTGTCCCCGAGAATGACATTAATGATATTTTACATATCGTAGAATTGTTTTGTTTTTAATGACTATGTTTTTATGAATATGTCTCTGGGTTACAGTTTCTTTAATTATTATTTCTAGACTATTCGTTTTGCGAACAGTAGACCTCGTAAGGGTTATATCAATGCCTCTACAAACTATTCATCCGTAACGTCTCTGCATTTTTTATAAATTATTATTACCTTTCATTATAATTAGCCATTATATACCGCTGCAGCATAGAGGATTCTACTTATAAAGGTATTTTTCCTGGATTCAAAGATTCTATTTCGATTTTCTAGTGTAAAAACCACTAGTTTACAACAAAAAATAGAAATATAATATTTAAATAGATTAAGTAGTAACCCAAATGACGAATTTTGTCTAGATAAAATAAAAAGACTACCTGTAAGTAGACACATACAATAAAACAGATATACGAGACAGATAGATGAAATTCAAATCGACTTGACCTACGAGTAAAATATCTCTCTCTCACTCAAAAACTTTTAACTTAAATTCTAAGAACTTTAAAAATTAGAAAACTATCATTAGAATTTTTCCATGCATGTATAGTACCTAATATAATATAAAAAAATACAGGCATGACTCCGAGGTCTTTGAACTCGATAAAAAAAGTATCTTACGCATGTCACATAAACCAAGTTTTAAATATAAACCACCGAAACGATGAAAGGTACTAATAGAAAATACGGCCTATTTTTAAATCGACTAACATACAACATTTGAAAATACAAATTAAGAATAATTTTTCTTCAATTACAACCTTGAACACTGTCATAAAAATATCAAAAATCGCATCCATCAGTAAAAAAATCTGTACCCATTCTTTTTTTTTAAATATTAAAATTGGTACGAAGAATACTCAAAATAGCCACCTGCTCCTGTATCTCAAATTATCAAAATTAATTCAGTATGGAATATGTAGGCAATTATATATGTAAGTGAGGTATGTGAACGACAGCGAGAACGAGCCACGGCTAGGAACTTCAATATAAATAGCCAGGAATGTGCGACGGTATGTGACAACACCGGGAAAGTTAACTGTCCCGCAATTTCTTTCCAATTCCAATAGAGCTTGAATGCTGAGTCACTCAATATACTTTTAGCTTTGTATAATATGTTATTTACTTCTAATATTTTTAATTCATGCATGAATTTGATTACGGACTACTAATGTAGAGAAATAATCTTGATCCTTTGAGTTACAAAAACAAACTTCTAATTGAATATCGTCCCGTCGTAGAAATAGTATAATGTAAAGTATACAATTAAAAAAAAACGTTAACTTAAATTAGTACACCACAGACTACCGTAAATTAGATCTGTAAATATCCATAGAAAGATTGTCTGAAAAAAAACGCGCCACGAGTGATGAGACAGCCCATTTATAAGACGCGTGACAGACAAAAAAAAGATAATGACAATCAACTATACCTTCCCTAAAAGCAAAAATTAAATTTGGAGTATATTACCTCAAAACAGTTAGAATGCAAATAAACATTCGTACAGAAATTAAAAATATAATTATGATCCTACTATTGAGTAAAGTATCCCTGAAACCGTTTTTATATTAGTGTTTTAAACAAACAGTTACTTTGAAAAACGAAGATACTGTGTGCAAGTAGATTATATGTTAATTAACTCGAATTATACTAATTGAATGGAAACTCAGAGTGCTCGAACTCAATTTCACCATAACTGTGTTTAGCGTTTATTATCTAAATAGAAGCCGACGAAAGGTATAGTTTAGACTGTGGTCATTGTTCTACAAACTACAATTAGAAGCTCTTGGAAGTTACTTGCGAAATTATCTGTACGCAGTGAGTCATCTAATTTTATTTCGTTTTATATAAGACGTGGGATGTCGGGGGCTTACCGGCGACTTCAAATTAAATTGTGGTATGTAAAGGACGTAGTGCCATAAAACTTACGTAAGTACTATTTATTTATTTCAACGTATTTCACAATTTGGCTGATTTATTATTTTTTTTATTTATCAGAATGGTATATCTAAATAGATTAATAATATATGGAGCAGTGGCTTTGTAAGTAGGGTTGCCAGATTAAAATGTCATTTAATGATAAATCTCTATACACATATTATACATATGTACTTTGAAGATAACAAAATAAATAGAATCATATTTTCTTCATTCTTCTTTTCACTACTAAGGTAGTAAAAAAGCTTAAGATCCACATAAGGCCCATGTACACCAGATAGTGTTCACCGGTCCACTCTTCTTTTCTCTTTTCTCGATCTCGGTAGAGAGTATTTGTGTTCTGTGACCTGATCACTATACGTTAGCAGAAAGTAATTTTTGATTGTAAGAAATCGTATGGTAGTTGATATCAAATGTTACAGTAAATAGTTTACTGGTACCAATGAACTATTTATAAAATTAGAGTTATTTTAAAAATAGAGTAAAAAGCGCCTCACGGTTTTCACGACAAATAATGTTCTGTTTAGTTCGATTTGCTATTAGCGTGGTTTTTTTATTCGTTCAGTTTGTTATGAACCTCTCAGGCACCAAGAGACATTTGTCATCATCGTCGTCATCGAGATTCACCCTACCTTCATTATTTTCAAAGTTAACTCAAAATATTTACATCCACAGTATGGAACACTCGGTCAAATTAATAATTCCGTTGTCTAAACAGAGTTGGGTACAATGACCAACAACAAAAATATAATAAATCAAAATATATATTTCAGTTCTAAAGAATTTCACAGTGATTTAGAACCGTAAATATTTCGCTTGGCATGTTTGTATGACGATGTAAAGGTCGCACAAATATTTATAAGTGGGATGGAAATACTGTTTGGAATGCAAAGGAACTGTGAAGGTCGAAGAGGGAGGCCGTCTATCCACTACTTCCCATAATTATCTCATAATTTATTGCCATATGTTACTGTCCACACGGAAAAAAAAAACCGGCTTCAACGAAATTAACCGTGAAAAACATTTACTAATAAATACTTCTTAATGTACTTTACACTAAAACCTTCCTGAAAATATGTAGAATATATATGTTAGTGAATAACTATGAAAATTGGTTCATTACTTTTTAAGAATATACATATGTATTTACGGATCGAATTTATAACCTTTTTTTTTTAAAGTCGGTTAGAAATTATATTTATCATTGATCAAATATAATTTTATGAAGTATTGAATTTTTGTTTTTGATTCAAGTGTTACTAGCTTTAAATTTTAATATCTATTATTCCCTTGCCGATGCCGTTAAAAGTATGACTTTTCATCAGTCTTCACGGTAATGTGCTGCATTGTATCTCCAAAACGGATAAACCAATTTCAATAGAGCTTTTTATTGATTGGTTTAATCGAAATAGTATCCTGTGTATAATAAAATCTTTCAACCCTTTATATTCATTAGTTTTCCTGATATGACTGCTTTGCGAAGTACGTGCCTTTGTCAATTTCATTGTTTGTTTTTTATTTATAGCACCACCACACCGAAGGCACCAAGTCTCTGGGAGATCTGGCACAGCGTGGTATGTGGTATATCGGGCTTTCGGAACTGACCTCTTGAAAATACTAGCTTCAAGAATTGACCTCATATGAAACAAGCTTAACCTGATACGGGATATTTCTTGTTGCATTCGGCTCATAGAAACTGGATCTTATTACCTACACAATTTTATGCCGGTTTTTTTTAATTTTGCAATTAAGTACTTACTCAAAACGGATTACTTAAAAGGATGTGTTTAGAAAAGAAACGCAGATTGCGCATTTTCTTTTCGCAATCAGACATTTCATGCAATCTATGGCTATTGGAGTAAAAACAGATCTAGAACACATAACAATCAACAATATATTAGATTTACTTAAATGATGTCAAACTTTTGGCTGCACCAGTAACCTTGCATAGTCATTGGTTTCTTTATGGCTAGCCTAAAATCATATTTTGGCAGTTGCGAACAAAATACGAATAGGGTACACCTACAGCAAACGCCGAAAATAACGATTTGGGAACAATCCAAATGTAATTTTAACTAATATCTAATGCTAGGGCAAATTTGCCAAAAGATATACCTGTGGGAGTGAATCCTTTTGTCCATTCTTTGAACGAAAGTCTAGATAAATATATCATTATTCTCATCTCAGCTATGAGACCATAGTTAAACAAAGACCTCTCCTAAGGTCTTGTGCTTCTCTTTTTCAATACCCACTCTAATTAAGTTGTAAGCCTATCTATTATTGGGTAGGGCATTTCACACTACACATTACTGTTCGTGGCCAGTTGGCAGTTCTCCGTACTGTATGGCTTGTCTATGAAAAGATCTTCGTTGTCACTTTGGTTTTGTTACGGAGTTATTCACCGTCTATAAACGCAAAAAAGATACCCCGATTGTCTCCCCGATTGTCGTCTTCTTATAGTTATGGCAAAACCCGTGTGACTGATTTAAAGTTCCAACTAACTTCGACCCAAAGTTCCCCCTAAATCAAGCTACGCGCAATTGACTGTTTTGGAACTTCGAAAATCGAAGGCTTAATTAAACCTTTGCACCCACACCAATACCGCGCATGCCATGCAGCATCGGGCTTTCCATGCACGGACACCGCGTTGAGATAAATGTTTGAGATGATAAAAGCCTTTTTGGAATCAGGCTAGTCCAGGAGACTGGAAATTATGAAACCTCGTAACCCGGCACCCGAAAACAAATTGTATACATGTCTCAAAAGTTAAATCAGCCTATAAAAGAGGACAATTACATTTTTACGCCATCAATGTCACTGTTCTAAATAATGTGTATTTTACTCCAAAAAAATAAACCAATTTTTTGTCATTGGACAGTTATTACAAAGAAAAGGAATAAAAAAATGTTATACACAAACATTAAAATTGTTTATTTCTATTATATATCACAGTGACATTGAGGGCACTTTAGTGCTAAAAGAATTGGAACAAGTTAATAAAAATAGAAGTGTAAAATCTATGAGAAAACTACGTCTGATTTTGTGATGATTTAGCTAAAAAATCAAATCAATAATGTAACATTGGGAAAAAGCTTTGTGAAGTTTATTAATACACCTGACATATCCATCACAACATGACCCAAATGTTAACAAGTACGTTATAATAACAATATACTGCAATATAGTATGCAATAACTGTAATTATCGAAAAACCAAAATAAAGAAAAAAATCTGTTGAGAAGAGGATCTGATGATGGGATTCTGATAAAATTGAGAGAAACCCTCGAAAATTTTGGGAACAAATAGTGTTTCTGTTTGAAGTATTTAGTTTTAAATGTATTAAAAGATTGATATTGTCAGAGTATAAAAACATGACGCAAGCCACAAGAAATCCCAAAAAAGCTTTTTAACATAAAATTAAACCGACGAAAAAGAAAAAGAACTAAAAAGCAAACAATAAATAATAATAAATAAAAAAATAAATAAGCTCAAGCTTATTTACAGAAGCTATTTATTATTATATATAGTATAAACTTTAAGTCTTGAGCATTGATGCTCAAGACTTAAAGTTTATGTATTTTTGATTTTTAGTTCATTTTCGTCGATTTATTTTTTTGTTAAAAAGTTTTTTATTTAATAGGAAATGGAAAAATACAAAGTACATAGTTTTCTGAAACAGTTACCTAAACAGGATTAACCAAGAAATTGCCTGACAACAGTCATTGATCACATTTTAAGCCACAGACAAATTTTATTTAAAAAAATGTCTTGATTCGTTTATACGCGAAAGGAGAAAATTTTAATCCCAAATTAGAAGTTTCAATTTATTCGAGTAATCTTCTTTTAAGACAATCTACCATACCTATTGATAAGAATTTGGGTTAATTAGGTGTACCTAGTTACTTGATATAATATTGATTAAAGAGCTTTCTGCACATGTTCCACATGCAAAACTTTAAGTTTCCCAAATTTCACATGTCGAAGTGCGCAAAATTTACTTAAAAATGCGTACAAAGAAATCACTACACGTATTAATTTATAGATCAGTAATAGTTTTCTCATGTACATTGTTTATGTAACTAAAAAGGAAATCAATTAAAATGTGATACTATGATTTCCTATAATTAAGGAAGCATATCAGAAGTTTGTATTATTGAAGTTATTCACTTTTAATATTTATTATTAGAGAAGTATACAAATAAGTACAATTTTATTATTTATTATTGTTTTATATTGACATGGACTTTTCAAATATTACTTATACTGCTGGCGTTTACAAAATTATGAACAGATTAAGATTGATTATGTAACTTTTGGAGATGTGTTAAAAATACTTATCTTTTGACATTATATTTCTTATTATTTTTGAAGTGAAAAATTTTTTGGCGGCGTTAGGCACTTTTTGAGATGGGTCAAAAATGTTAAACTCGCGTCAGAATTCAGGGTCACGTGGACCCTGATTGAAAATGTATGAAAAATGTGTCCGAGTGTAATATGGTCACGTGGAACCTGATCGAAAATGTATGGAAAATGTGTCCGAGTGTAATATGGGTGAGTGGTTGAGTGGGTGAGTGAGTTAGTGAGAGACGCTAATATGCTAATAGATCCACTAGAGGGCTAATCTAAACATTGAGGTCTGTCAACTCTTTATTAATTAATGTCACCAACCTGTTAATGTGACGTTTTAAGTTCGTCGTATCGTTTCGATCGTAAGTTTGCACTTCTGTCGGCAGTCCCATGACTGCCTCTTTTTTTTTATGGTATACGGGGCATACGAGTGGACGGGTCACCTGATAGTAAATGACTACCGCCACCCATAGGCACCTATAACTCAAAAGTCACAAGTGCGTTACCGCCCTTTAAGGTGGGAGTGGGAGAAGAGGGGAGAGGGGGGAAGAGTGGTAAGAGGGGAGAGGTGGACGAGAAGGGTTAGGGCCTCCGGTAACCCCACTCATGCGGCGAAAGGCAATGCAAGCATTGCTTCACTGCCGGTTTTCTGTGAGGCCGTAGTATCGAGCGGAGTCGAGCCCAGCCCAAACGTGCCGAAGCATGGCTCTCCCACGTTAAACCTTTACCTTTAAAACACTCAGTTTTGTGTGGCAAAACATGTTAATACTACAAAAAATAAATATATTTTTGTTGTAACACCATTGTTATGACACATGTTTACACAAATAAACGAATCTGAATTAGTGTATATGGTTAGTTATCTGTGTGAGTGATGTTTAGATAACTTGAAAAAAATTCAGACTTGTTCATTCTCATATTTGATAGTTTACTAATGAGATAGGAATAAACAGTACACTACCTGGTTACTGGTATACAGTAACCGTTACATTTATAGCTAGCATTTATATTTATTAGTTTTGTATAAAAATAAGTAGTTTCATAAGAATATTATTTTATGACCATTGATCAAGTTCTTATTATCACCTTTTGTATTTATCACCAAATTCGTCACCCTAAATGCCACTATGACATGTTCAAACAAATTTAATTAGCCTGAATACAAAGAGGTTTTGTTTTGTAATTAAGATTCTTGAGATATTATCAAGCTCCATCATAATACGAGCTCTGTGGCCAATCCATATCAGTCACATATTAAGCAAAATTGGGAAAACTTAGACCGGCTAGACAGAACTAAATATTCCCAAAGCATTTTGAATAAAAGCGTGAAGCTTTAACGTAACAGCGCAAATGATCCTCTATTGTTTACTTAGAAAAACTAAACATCGATTTAAGTTTCTAGTATTTTTTTAGTAGCATTATGAACACAATATCTAACACCTCTGAGGACACGGTGCAATGGACTTGTCTGGGGCTTAAGGCCTATTTATAGTATACGGACGCCCTGACAGCCTTAGCCACCGGGTCGAATAGTACGCTTACTCGTCATGTGTGTGAGGCCTTACCCGTTCGGATTTTTCCGACTATTTTTATACTAGCATACGGCTCGCCTGATGATAAGCGGTTACCGTAGCCTCGTGTTGCCAACCCTTTGAAAACCTATACATTTCTTTCCCATAACTTTTCTTTAAGACCCTGTTTGTGAATATTATTTTCTGATACCAATGAACATTATTTATTATTGTTATAATGTTACTATATAACCGTTTCTTGAAGAACAAACTACTGTAGTCAATCGGGAACAACTCCGCAGAGAGCCCATGCCACAGCCCAAGCGTTCCCAGGAGGAAATTCCTCTGGAACCGTGCGAGACTATTTAGGTTCCAAGGTGTGAGGGTAAATGCCCTGCCGGCGCGAGCGGCGAGCGTTGCGGTAGTAGAATGCGGCCGTGGGCATTATGTCAAACAGTTCCTCGGAGCACAACTCATTATTTTTATCTTTGAACATCGCCTTTGCATTAGTAGTCGTCGCTATACCCTGACTTCTGCTTGATTGACAGGATAGTTCCCTAAGACTTTAATTTCTTAAATTCAAAATTCCTGTTGTTTCCTGAGTTCAGCCACACAAAAAAACCATATCTACATACTCTCGCTCCGGAATATGACCCATGGTTAGTAATAAACCAACAAAATAAAACTCCTTACAATACTTTGCTAGAAGTAACATCGCCAAATTATGGAAAAAAGAAATGAATGTCTTCATGATTTGGCCCCAAAATACAAGAGCTCACTAGCTATTTTTAAATGATTCATTAGCACAGACATTAAAATAAAGAAGTCTGTCCAAATAGAATATTCTAATACGAGCATGTGAGGTAATTACCAGTAACATTGAACTTGGAATTTGACACTGACAATAACACTCTTTGCCGTCTCTTAGCTCAAGATACTTAGTACATACATATATCCCGTGCCAAAATATGTCTCATACAAATTCCTGCCTTATGCTCCTAGTATTTAGAACAATCGTTTTTTTTTTTCATTAAACAGCAAACAGGTATTCGTCAAACACATGACAGCTTAATGTACTTGGCTCTCATCCAAACGCAATCATTTCCAAAAGAGTATCCTAAAAATCAATCTACTGAAAATATTGTAATGTTAAACATTGAAATATACATGTAGAAGAAAAGCCTAAAGCGTCACTGCAGTTACACCAGCGTCTAAGGTCACTGCTCTGCTCCTAAGGATCATGTCGTGATGTTAAATAGCGTATCACATTCCTCAAAAGCTGTGCTATCAATAACAAAAACTTTTTTTATAATCAGACATTTAGTTCCAGAGATTTGCGCATTCAATCATAAAAAAACTCTTCAGCTTTGATATATAATAATAATAACTTGATACACCTCACACATGGCCGTCTGATCCCAAACTAGGTAGTGCCTCTACTGTTCTTACGAGTCTACTAATAAACTATAAAAAAAAATATATATTTCTAAATACATGTTATAGATAAATTGCACCCAGACACAGAACAAATAATCATGCTCATCACACAATTATTTGTCCTGGATATGAATCGAACCCACGACCTCTGGCTCAGCAGTCAGCATTACTAACCAATAGACCAACAGTCCAGTTAAGTATAAATAAATATGCAGGGTGTTGGCACATAGGCCCCGTAGTAGCCTTTGAAGATGTGCGCACCTAAAAAGAACAATTTCGAATACAGAAGCAGTATACAATTTTCTCAAAACAAAAGCAGTCCCGCGCTGAACATTCCTCTCTATATTATGTGACGATACAGTGTACGAACCATGGCCACTAGAAACAGTCAGATTATAGCTATTATGGCAAGAAGATCCAATCATTCTCTCTACAAATAATAAAAGTCTACAAAACACATGGCTTGTATGTTTCTGCCAGGATTAAATGCTTCGATTAATTGCATAGGTACATTAAATGCAATCTTTGAAGTAACCCATACCGTTGGGACCATCGTGAGGCGATTGATAGGATGATAATCAAATAACAAATGTCCTAGGAATAGTCATGTTTTATAGATTTATACTGCTCACCTATTGATTTAAACAAAACTAGTAAACAAAACGAAACTAACTTCGCTCAGTTCGCGCCGCTGTCGCGTGCTGTTAGATATATCAACGAAATTTTGATTTTTGATCAGACACTAAACATATTCATATGCTCTGAATATCTGTTTATGAAGGCAGCAGGGCGTTTCCTCGAGACACTGACGATTCCTAGTTCTGTTACCTAGCTATAGTGCCTATTTGCAACCCAGCTGCTTATATTGTTTCACTATGTACCTCATTATTTTATTACCTACCAAAGTTTTTATAGATATTACTACTTATATACTATTGTGTAAGGATTATCTGTAAACAATATGTATTTTTCTGAAAATAAATAAAAGAAACTAATATGGTCTACACTAACATTCAAACTTTCACTTACATATACGGGGATTATCGTGATCATGAAATATATATTACAAACCTCTGAATTGCCTGACGTTTTGTTAGTCAGCCTGTATCCACGGCCAGTGGAACCTGGTGGAACCTATGTAATAGCTATTTCGTGAACTCGTTAATTCCCGCAAATATAAATAATAATTATAATATGGCATCTTTTGTGAATAAACTCTTGAGAGTATTACAGTACAACAATGATTTCAAATATCACTAAACCTAACTAAACTAAAGTTGAAATGTTCAACTACAAAAAAAAACAACGGTTTTAAACCTTTGCAAGGATTGTATGGTATAAATTCAAAAGATTCAAATATGTGAAAATGGGAACAAAGTTCCCTTTTTCACTGAGCTGTTTTGTTCAATTTACCGGCATAAAAGACGTGTTTTCTCAAATTGGTTTTTTTTATATTATGACACTTTTTTTGCCGGGTGGCGATATTGTAAATTGGAGACACATACAGGAAATGAAGTCAAAAAGAGTCTACAAAAAATAGGTATATTATCGTTGAAAATGTAGTTATTGAAAAAAAGCATAACTATTACGAGGTATTACATCAATACGCGGAAGCCAAAACAGCATAATTCACAACAGCAGGCGAGCGCCCTGATATTAATAACAGCTCGCTCAATGCCACGAGGCCAATAACACTTAATGAATTACTCATTACTGTTGCCGCTGCAATGAGAGCATCATTTTAAAGTACTTTAAATTGTTGAGAAGAATATTTGGACAACATTCTAAAAATACTTTCAACGCCATACTTTTGAAGTGAAACTTCTTTAGAATCGTTGTGATTTGAAATTCGATGAAACGAAAAGCATCACAATAAAGTTCCTACGATAAAGTTCCTATTATCTTTGTCTTTGCACCTGCATACTACCAATCTTTGTCTTTGCGCCTGCGTACTACCAAGCCTTCAGAAAATATGTCAATGCCAACGTGGTGTAATTTTTGTGCATTTGCGTATTAAATTCATTTTAGTTGTTTTTTCTCCATATTTCACTTATACTTAATTGATTCTTTACAAATTTACATTTAAATCCAACCTTAATCTAAATTGAAAACGAAGTATTGTTTGTTTTGAAAGTTGTGTACAGTTGTAACCGGACTTCAGGTTTGCTTAATGTTTATTATTAAGGCCATTCTTTGATCTGTTGTCTGTATCCTATTGAATAAAATAAAAATAAAATAATTTGATCAATAACTTTTATGGAAATTATCTAAAATTAAATTTATTAACATTGGTAAATTATTTGTGTTGATTTTACTTTTTATTTCTCATTCTCTCATAGGCTACTTTTCTGAAGTTTCACTTCTGCCGTGTGTGAATTGCTCACACACGCTTTTTTTTATTTAAATACTTTTAATAAATATGTACTTTAAGTATATATTCTGTGCTAAAAAAAAATAGGTTAAAAAAAGACAGAATATAATATTAACCACTTATTTATTTTGGTCCCATCATAATCATACAATTTATTTGGTAAAGATTACCTAATAATAAATTTATAACAATAGGTTATTTATCACATTGCTTAATTAAATACCTTATAATAAAGTAAATATATTACTCTGATACTACTTTTATCAATCAAGTTGCAAGAAACACAGATGCGTAAAATACCACCAATTCATCCTCTTGCACATTTTCCCTTTTTACTGAAGCTTTACAATAATTATAGTAATAAAACTCACACATGTCCATGTACAAACATTTACATCTAAGTCATTCATGCACTCAGTCTTATTTTATTGGTATTCATCCGCTTGCACTCCAGTCTGCATTGCATGCATGAATCTTTTTCGTAACGATCACAGATATCCTCTTCTAACATAATATTTCTTTCGCACTTTAACATTTCTCGATAGGTCCGTATCGTTGCCGGAACCAAGTCATCCCGCTGTAATCAGCTTCATATACATCTGGTATTTCTTTATCGATAGCTTCACAGTAGACCATTTTAACTGAAGGTTCGCAGAAAAGTCTCTCTTCAAACTTAATGAGTTGTTTGAAAAATCCTGTGTTCGGTCTGATTTGTGGTCTGCAACAAATAACATAATGCATTTCAATGAATAAAAAAAAATACGAAACATTATTCTTTAATATTTTATTCTGGCGGGCAATCATAAATTTGTTCAAATAGTCCGCGTAAACACTACTTTACAAGTTCAAATCGTAAGTATAGTTATTATTATTAAAAAAAAATACATTTATATTGTAGTGAAAATACTGGACAAGTCTCACTCACCGTCGTTGCTTCATGTGGTGATAGGCATCCCTTAAGGTCATTTTTTGCCACTTGATGAGATACGCTAGACAAAGTGTCACAGATCTGGATACACCAGCTACACAGTGAACCAGCACCACGTCACCGTGTGAGACAACCTAATGGAAAATAAAGGATTAAAGTTACTAAAAAACTTCTATCAATATATTGATCAAAGTTTTAAACGTTGAGTATGTTAAACATTATTGGTCTAGCATGTTTACCTCATTGATCAGGTCGGCTACGCTTTCCATGTACGGGTGCATATCTGAGTTCGGCGTGTCAAGTAGTGGTACAAGCTGTCTTGGGACGTAATCTTCTGGAGGTGGAGGTAGCTCTGGTGCAGCGCTCACGATGAGACCAGGGTGTAGAGCCCTCACTGCTCCAGGTAAAGCATGGGCTCCACACACGTAGAGCGATGAAGTGATTCGGGATACTCCAAGAGGACAGCCCCTGAGAAAATAATTTTAATTAGAATGGTAAATTTTAAAAACATCTAAGTTTTGTGGGACCAAAGCATCATGAATAAATTTTAATGCTTCATATATATTTTGCTTCTTATTGTTTCTCTGCAAATCAATTTAATGGCAAAAAATGTGTAACAATTTTCAAACTTTCACATTCCATGATATAATAATGTATTTACACGGGAATTAACGCCATCACGAGAAGGCACTAACAGGCTGACTCGGATCAAGACTAGTACAAACTGGTTGAAACGTCAGGTAATTCAGAGGTATGTAATACCTTTTCGTGATCGCGTTAACTCCTATGGAAATACATAACGAGATGTGTAACAAGTTAGCCAAGACCATCCAGGTAAACACAACACATTTTCGAAACGTCCAAAATATGATGAGAGGAATCCTGACCTGAATCGTGACAACGTGCGAGATGGTGGACACGTAAACATTGCATTCCAAGCGGTTGTGTCACTCTGGCAACCAGCCAACACATCTGACCTAGCGAACTTGCTAGTGCTACGATACTTTTGAATTATGAAATGATGAACTCTATCAAGTAACTTTGTACTTGAACGTTCTTTTCATGACCATTGAATTAACGAAGTGTATTTTGTGCATAAGTTTTATCACTTACAACAAAGCTCATTTTAATTTTTAATTTGGATTCGAATTTCTTTCTTAAATATTGTCAATAATTTATAAATGCTTTACGGTTTTACATATTCTCATTTTGATTTCAGTCCTAGATGAACAATATAATCAAAATAATTGTATACTTTTATTATTAACTTAGTTTAAATATGCAAGTAATATCCTTAAACTTAATGAGGCTACAGAAGAAGCTACAATCTTATAAAAGAGTTACGAGTATGTTTCAATCGCCAACTACTTACTCAATGTTGAATCTTTTGTAAAAAACAAATCTAAGTTATCAAAATTCATAATAAGAATACCTACTTGTTAAGTTCCTCTTTGGTCAGAATTGGAGTGCCCTCAACTACAGTGGGTTCATTTCCTCCTCCCACATTTGCCACGTTGTCTTCTACAGTCAGGACTTTCATTGTTATCACCAAAATTAATTCTTATTTACAATTAATTAATTACACTTCACTATCGCCATTCACTATTCACACTGTGGCATTAACAATACTTTTAGAATATTCTATAAATTATCCAACTTGCACAATATTTTTTTTAGTTTTCGAAGTTATTCACTTAAAATTCACTTTGAAATCTGTTTGGAAGTTTTTAACTGTAAGTTTCTATAGATTTACTTCGCTAATTTAATAGAAAATGTCTAGTGCTTAATTTTTTCTTGTGTATTTGTTATCAAATTCACTAAATCGTGTTTAACATCGATGAATTTAATTCGTGAGGTTAGCGTGCGTGCGCGCTGTTCGTGGTGCTCAATCGCACTGAGCATGCATTGAGCTCACCATCGGCACCTGTGCGCGATCCCAAGCCCGTGACGAGCCGGGATTGCAATATCCGGCATTCCACAGTTTATTTTAGAACAAAAGTGACGCTCATTTTGTTTACATATTCATCTTACTGTTTTTGGTTTGAATAAAGGGCCTTGTTTTGTTACTGCGCCGTATTTTTGCAAGGAATTGATTTATCCCAGTTGTTGGCTGATACGTGTTAAATTGAGTCTGTCTTTATTGCATTAAATATGTAAGTAAATTTCTGAATATGATATCTGATTGCGTATATAATTATTTTGATAATGATTTTCAATAGGTAATGGAAATATTTTTTTCAAGGATGATGATATTTCATCAAATCCGTGACTTTTGCTCGTCTGCATACTTACGTGTTATTCAAAATAACAGCGTGAAAGTAGGTAAAACCGTCTCGTCCTCATATCTCAGAAGTCAGGTGCCACTTCCGGGCTAACTCGCCTTGAGACAGTAATAATTTAATTTCTCGCAGTTCTTGACAAAATATGAGTACTTTGATTTGAGTAAGTATTTAAATGTCAGTTGGATTTAACGATTTAGTTGTCATTATAAATGTTTTCAACGACATCTCATTATGGTTGTGTTGAAATGTCTAGGAGGTATACCAATATAATTTAATGTCTTTTACGGGACTAGTTCTTAGAATAGTTATTATAATACACATTTAGATAATTTATGTTCATTACTATATTTGAGTGAGGAGGTGGATGTGTTGTAGGCACTAAAATGATCTTAAAGCTGTTGTAACTATGATCTGGCAGGATCTGAAAACCCAAAAAAAATAAGTATTTTTATAATATCTCAAACTACATCTACAAAAAAGAAAATCTACTAAACCTAAGAACAATACACTAACTTGTGTATTTTTGTCATTTAGTTTGTGAAATAGATAAAACAATCTCAGCTTAAACACATAACATGGCTGAAAACTTTAAACTTTCATTGTTTTTGAATCTTAATAATCTGTCGCCCAACTACAAGTGTCAGGCAAACGTCAACTCTAACCACTGATAGCCGTTAAAAACAAAATGTACTATGTTGTGAAGATACATTTGTTTTATTAATTCGACTAATATTTTCTCGTACATAAATAGGGTTGAGACATAAATGCACTGCAGCTGAAAATAAAATTAAGAGATAATGTTAATACAAATAGTGTAAAGCTTGCCAATTTGCACACATTTCTTGGGATTCCGTTTTGCAACCCGCAATCGAAAATCTATATGTTAATACGCCAGGAGAATTCTTCGAATTTCGCGAACCCAAGTGAAATACGTGGGTCACACTGAAAGTTTTTAGAATACGGCAGTAAGAAAAGCAACCGAAGAAAAATTTATTTAAATTTCGAATTAGGAACTCTTTGGGAAGATTCCCAAAGAGTTTATTCATTAAACATCTACAGATGTAGATGTTTAATGATTTCATATGTCATTTGCTTTTATAAATTGGTGGCAATTTAAAAAGTGTCTGTCGTACATCGAAATGGATTTGACTGGAGAAAATTGTCGCTCAATGATTTATTACGACTTTTTTTGCGGCCTTACTTAACAAGAATGTTACGATACATTGATACGATAAATCCTTCCTTACGTAACCTACAATCGGCCGACTCGACCGGCCTCACAGAAAAGTGGCAGTGAAGCAATGCTTGCATTGCTTTTCGTCAAGTGAGTGAGGTTGCCGGAGGCCTTATTCCTTTCCTCCCTCCCTTCCCCCTCTTCCCCTACTCCCACCTTAAAAGCCGGCAACGCACTTGTGACTCTTGAATTGCAGGTGCCCATAGGCTGCGGTAGTCAGTTACCATCAGGTGACCCGTCTGCTCGTTTGCCCCCTATACCATAAAAAAAAATGTGGATCATATTCTCCTGCAAAAAAAAATGCAATTATAATTTTGAAAGGCGCTAGGTATTAATAAAAATCAATTGTTTAGAAAATATTATAAATCGTAAAATTCACTGTTTTCTGATTTTTTCCTTTGCATACATACAATTACCCAGCTGGACGCAAAATTTCAACTTTCTAGGTCATCGGAAAGTAGATTAGGTTTTTGATCTACCAGTCAGTCAGTCAGTGATAAAAATGCCGATTTTTAAACGATAATATCTGAATGACTGTTTAAGCTGTATTTATAAAATTTAGGATTCTAGTTAATCTAAGGAGTTTTAATAAATAAACAAAAATTCAAGTATTTATCTTAAATAGATTATGAGTTATTAAACGGTCAAAAGTGGCTCACAATGGTTCGTGTAAAATAAAACACGGCTGCTGCGTCGCCAGTTCCTTTTTCTTGAACTTGGCTTGACACGCTGCCGCGTGTTCATCTTATTATGATAAAAATCGTTTCTTTTTCTATTTCACATAATATCTACATTAGTAGATAAAACAGGGTAATAGGAAGAACAGCTCAAGACATTCATTTCTTTATGCAAGCTGGCAAAACAAGTGCATCCGTCCGTCATCAGTTACCGGTAACTACAATTGCTGGCAATACTAGTAATGTCACTGTTGATATATTATGTGAAAGCATGAATACGGAACCTGGACCGCAAACACTTGTCACTGGACTTGACGTTTTGTAGCTATTTAATTTGAGCAACATAGTGAGCAATGTAACGCATATAGAAATTATTATTAACCTTGAATTAAATTCCTCTACGGGTCAATATAGGTCACGCATTGCTTATTTATTCACGAAGTAAATCATATAAATTTTACACAACTGTACTGTGTGTAAATGTACTTGTAATATTAATTTTATAAACAGTGAAAGATATAGTACAGTTTAGTTTTAATTTGTCACTTTAATTAGATCACGATCATAACGATCATAATACGATCGATTCAACAGCCACGTTTTAAATACCAGTAGGATTTAATTTCAATTTTAAACAGTCCTCAGGAAATGTTGTATTACAGACTTTGAATAGCATATTCCTTAGGATTTTCACGTTTGTAATAATTGTACATGTGTGTTTGTAATTATTAAATGTAATAGCGTAAAACACCATTAATCGGGGAGAGCTATGCTTCAGCACGTATGGGCTGGCTCAACCGGAGTGATACCACGGCCTCGTAGAAAACCGGCAGTGAAGCAATGTAAGCATTGTATTTCGCCGAGTGAGTGAGGTTCCCGGAGGCCCTAACCCTTCCCTCTCCCCCTCTTCCCCCTTCTCCCACCCCTTCCTCTACTCCCACCTTAAAGACCGGTAACGCACTTGCGAATATGAGAGATCTGAATTTGCAAAATGTAATAATAACCCTAAAAAAACATGGGAGGTGATTAAAACAGTGACTGACACTGTTACAATACGTTCGAATGCCACAGATCTTTTAAATACACATGAAAACAAAACCATAGCAATTAATGATATTAATAGATACTTTGCTAATATAGGTAATAAATTAGGCAGTAAAATAAAACCGACATACAGACCCAAACCGAAACCTCTCACAAATCCCTCGACGTTAAAATCCATAGGTATTGTTGAGGTAGACGAAATGGAGATAAACAGAATTATTAATGGCCTTCGTTCGGATACAGCTACGGGATGGGATGGCATTCACACAAGTGTTTTGAAATCTGCTAGACTGTACCTAGTGCCAGTAATAACCCACATATGCAATCTGGCTATAAGATCTGGCACTTTCCCCAAAGCCTTAAAAAGATCGGTAGTGATACCGATTTTCAAAAGGGGTGACAAGAGTAAAGTGGGTAACTATAGACCTATATCTATACTTCCAGCTTTGTCAAAGATCTTGGAGAGAGTCCTCAACAATTATCTTACCAGTTTTCTAGAGGCAAATAACATTATTTCGAAAAACCAATATGGCTTTAGAAAGGGTCTGTCTACTGAGGATGCAGTGGCTTCACTTACACAGTTTGCTGTTCGGACGGTAAACAGAAATGCCTAGGAATATTTCTTGACCTCTCCAAGGCCTTTGATACAGTTTCCATTCCAATTTTAGTAAAAAAACTTGAATCGGTAGGTGTCAGGGGAGATGCCTTAGAAATTTACAGGGATTATTTAAAAGACCGCACACAATGCGTTCGTATTGGCTCACATACCAGCACTGAAGTTTCAGTGCGGTGTGGGGTTTCATTGCCAAACTCTCAAATCTATTCGTACGCTGATGACACTGCCATACTAGTTTACAGAAAGACTTGGTCTGAGACCAGAATCTTGGCTGAACGAGCTTTAGGTTTGACAATCAGCTGGCTTGCGCATAATCTGCTGACTCTAAATTTTGAAAAAACCTGCTACCTAACCTTCGCGATCAATTCATCTGGTCAACCTACTGAAGTTTCGATTACAGTCAAAGCCCATACTTGTCCAGACAATAATCCCACATGTTCATGTCCCATCTTAACCAGAACCTCCTTCACAAATTATTTGGGGGTAACCCTTGATCATTGCCTAAACTGGTATGAACATATACAAATTTTAACAGCAAGGGTTAGGAAATTCATATACGTCGTCAAAAAGCTCCGGAATTCTGCCGACCTTCCTATTCTTAAAGCGGTTTATACCTCACTTTGCGAATCGATTATTACCTACTGCATCCCAATTTGGGGAGGATCTGCGAAGACTAGGTTCATCGACCTAGAGCGTGCTCAGAGAGCGGTCCTCAAAGTCATGCTTCGGAAACCCTACAGATATCCTACCAACCAACTTTATAAAGACGCGACATGTCTCACGGTAAGACAGCTTTATATGTTACGAGCTAGTCTCCACCGACACAAAACCGTGCATTTAACGGATGTCGTCTCCACAAACATTGCTAGAAGACCCAAACCTCCGTGTTCTATAGTCAATTTCATAACAACCTTTGGTAGGAGAAACCTCGAGTGTCTTAGTGCAAGAATCTACAACAAATTAAATAAGATCCTAAACTTACAACACCAGACAAGGCTGAAAGTCAAAATTAAAATTGAGCAATGGTTGAACGGTCTTGATTACCACGACACAGAGAACCTACTGTAGTTTGCACAAGACAGGCGTAGATACACATACTTATAGACAAACACACATATACTCCCACACTCACACACATACACGCACACACGCGCACACGCGCACACACGCGCACGCACACACACACACACACACACACACACACACACACACACACACATACATACACACACACACATACATACACACACACATACATACACACACATACATACACACACACACACACATATGACCCATTTCATTGGCCAACCTAACCATGTTAATTCCTAAGGAAGTATTTATTATCAAAGATTACTTGTAACGCATTGTGCAACGCGGAACCACTGATTCTCAAAAAACAGGAAATCCTTTTTTTTTTTTTTTTTTTTTTTTTTTTTTTTTTTTTTTTTTTTTTTGTGCGTGTGGAAACCCCCTCGAGCCGTCACCCCACCGGGGTTTTCGGTGGGGCGGTGTGTCGGAATCGAACCGACTAAAACCACACGGTGTGCCGTACTGCGCCTTAAGTAGGAGGGATCCGGGAACAGCTTTTATTAAGACATCCGGACCCCCCCTAGCGCCCGCCCGCAAAAGTGCGGGCACCACCTCCGGGTAAAACTTAAAATCTCTCAATTAGGCGACGTCCAGGCACACGCGGACGCCGCCTCCTCGCGGGGGGCCACTATAGCGGGTGGAGGGGAAAACCCGTCCCATCCACCCGCGGCCACACTCAGGGCGGCATGAGGCGCTGGTAAGCGCGCCTCCGCCGCCCGGTTCGCCGGCGGCGAATTAAGTCCGAGTGGAGGTCATCCTCCCGGACCCTTTCCGCCGCCTCCTTCTGTGAGATGACTTCCTCACAGAAGGTCGCGACCGCGGTAAAATTCCTGTCGCTACCGGCCATGGAGCGTATGACGGCCGGTAGCGAGAGATCCTCTCCGATGACTGCAGTGAGGGCCCGGCGCTGCGTTGCCCAAGCAGAGCAGACCGCTAGCGTGTGCTGAGCCGAGTCCTCACTGCAATCGCAGTGGTGACAGGCGGGACTCAATTCCCTCCTAGCGACCGAGTGCAGGTACTTTCCGAAGCAGCCGTGCCCGGAAAGAACCTGCGTCAGTCGGAAGGAAAGGGTCCCGTGCTGTCGCCCTGCCCACTCGGCGATGACCGGCTGGAGCGCCTCCACGGCGGCAAAGCCAGCACGTGGAGCCTCCAGCCGGGACGACCAACGAGCCATGGTGGCTCGGCGAGCGGCCTCACGCCATTCGCGTACCTCTTCGGGCGGGGGCCGACTGCCGCTTCCCGCCCGGAACTCAGCCGTTCGCCGATATACTTCGGCGAGCACTTCCGCCTCCAAATCCCACGGGGGAGTCCCGGCCAACGCGCACGCCGCCTCCGTCGACACGGTGCGGTATCCGCGTATGGCTCTAACCGCCATAACCCTCTGAGGGCGCCAGAGGCGCGCCCTATTCTGGGCGGTCAGAGCCTCCGCCCACACCGGTGCACCGTAGAGTGCCATTGACCGGACAACCCCCGTGTAGAGCTGTCTCGTAGCGACGCTGGGTCCGCCCAAATTGGGCAAGAGTTGCCCAAGGGCGGATGCAGCGCCGACCAGCCTGGGGGCAAGCTGCTGGAAGTGCTCGTCGAAGCGCCACCTTCCGTCAAGGATCAGGCCCAGATATTTTATGTGGGCCTGAACCGGTACTAGGACCGAGTTGACCTCAATGGAGGCGCCAGGGGGTGGACCACGACGGGGCCCGTGAAATAAAAGGGCCTCCGTCTTATCCAGGGCCACCCGCAAGCCCAGCGCCTCAATGCGCCCGACCACCAGAGATACCCCCATGGTAGCCAGGCGCGCCGCCTCTTGAAAGTTCACCCCCCGGGCCGTGACTAATGTGTCATCGGCGTAACAGATTACGCCCAGCCCGGGGGGGAGGTCTCCTCGAAGGGCCCAGTCGTACCCCATGTTCCACAGGAGTGGTCCAAGGACAGACCCCTGCGGAACACCGCACGACATGGGCCGACGACTTAAATTTCCCTCTCGGTCCTCGTACATGACGGTACGCTCCTCTAAATAGTCTGCCACTAGCCGCGTCAGGTACCCTGGCACCCCGTGATAATGGAGTGCTTCCCTGATGCAGCTGAATGGCAGACTATTGAATGCGTTGGCGATGTCCAACGACACCGCCAACAGCACGCTGCCACAGCCCACTACCTCCTCAGTCACAGCCCTCAGGCGCAAAATAGCACCGATCGTCGAACGCCCCGCTCGGAATCCGAATTGGGCGTCCGACAGATCGGGGCCGACCTCGCAAAGGTGCCGAACGATGCGGGTAGAGAGGACCCTCTCAAACAGTTTACCCGCCTCGTCCAGCAACACGATGGGTCTGTAGGCCGCGACCGAGTCGGTAGGCCGTCCCGGCTTCCTTATGAGTACCAGCCTCCCGCTCTTCCAGCAGTCAGGGATGTGCCCGGACGCCAAGCTAGCGTCAAACACCTCCCTGAGGCGGTCGGACATGTGGTCGAGGGCAAGGGCCAACACTCGGGCAGGGATCCCGTCCGGCCCGGGGGCGGTGTTCTTAGAACGGATCCGTAGAACAGCCGCCCCTACCTCCGCCTCCGTGACGGGCGGAACACCATCCTCCTCGTTCTCCCCGTCGTCTCCGGCCAAGGGGGCCACCATCGACGGGGGTACGTGTTCCGCCCGTTGCGGGAAAAGGCCCTCAACCACTTCCTGCAGGAAGCTGGGCTGGAGAGTCTCCGTAAGGGGGGGGGCCGGACGAGCGGAGCTTTAGCTGCGCTGCGCGATACGGGCGACCCCAGGGGTCACGATCGAGACCCTCCAGCATCTCCTTTCTTTTCTCCTCTTTGGCGCGGCTAATGGCCAGCTTCAGAGTTTTCCGTGCCTCTCGGTACTCCTCATGAAGCTGGTCCTCTTCCCCCTCTTCGCGGTGACGCCGCCGGCTGTGAGTGTAGGACCTCCGGGCACGAGTACAGGCCGCACGGAAGTCCGCCAACTCCTGGGACCACCAGTAGACCTCCTTCCTTGGAGGCCGACGACCTCGGACGCGGGGCATGGCCGCATCGCAAATCTGCGTAACCGCATCGCGGAAGCGGCCTGCCCCCATGTCTACCTCCTCGGTCGGAGGCTGCGGAGACAGCCAAGAGTAAACGATGGCTGCCTCCTCCAGAAGGTCCCTATCTAGCTTTGATACAGCCCACCGCGGAAAGCGGGAAGAACGCCGCGCCCCGTGACCCCTACTGGGGTCCTGGGTCCGGGAGAGCTCAAATCGGATATAGAGGTGATCCGAGAGCGTCTCAACCTCTTCCAGGACACGCCAGTTCCTTGCTCGTGCGGCGAGAGCAGGGGTAGCGAACGAAAGGTCCACTATCGACCCCCCCTGCTGTCGCACGCACGTGTTGGTGGAGCCTCTATTTAGAAGGCAGAGGCCCACCGAAGCCGCCCACTCCTCTACGGCTTCGCCCCGTGCGTCCGTCCTGGGGGAACCCCACGCAACGGACTTTGCGTTGAAGTCCCCCAGCACTAGGACGTGCCCAGACGCAAGTCGCCGCATCGAGGTCTCCAGGTTATTAAGGAAAACCTCGAAGTCGCTCAGACTCCTGTTGGGGGAGAAGTAGACACCATATATGGTGATCCCCCCCCATTCGGCCCGGTCACCCATCCAGTTGGGACGGGGAGGAACGTAGTAGGGCTCCGCAGCTACGGCTACATTGACTGACCACTCCGCCATGGTTTGCAAGAAAAGATCTTGCGCACCGGCAGAGTGGTTGAGATTCGTCTGGACAAGGAGGCTGGTGACTTGGTCCATTTATTGGACCGTCTCTACAGCCTCCTCCATGGGCAACGACGTCGACGCACGACTTACATGGGAGGTAGCCTGGGTCGACTGGCTAACCCCCGATGTACGCTGAGAAGCGCGGGGAGGCTTGCAGCCCCCCTGTCCCATCTGGTGATTGGCGGGCAGATTACCCGCCGCACATGCTGGGCAGTAAGGGGCAGCGGAACATTCCGCCGCCTTGTGCCCCGGTTGACCGCAGCGGAAGCAAAGTCCGCTGCAGTCAAAGCAACTTGCGCACTTGACGCGAGTGTGCCCCGATGCTAGGCATTTGAAACACCTCATCGGTCTCGCCGTCAGGACTGTGACTCTGGCGTTCACGAAACCGACGAGGAGCCTGCCGGCGTCGCCCAAGGATTTGGCCGACGCCACGGGACAACTGACCCACACAGCGCCAAGGCCTCCTGGACCGGGGCGGATGGTGCCAACCCTGATGTGGTCCGCGTTGCAACCTGTCTTCTCCTGAACTGCAACGCGGACATCCTCGACCGTGACAGAATCGTCCAGGCCCGAAATGCGCAGCTCCGCGCACTTGGTGGGCCTGGCGATCTTCACGCCATCCGTTATTGGGAATAATCCCCGCAACTTCTCAGCAAAAGTGTCGGCAGCCTTCACACCTTCAGCCCCGGGGAACTCCAAGACCCGAGCTCCCGTTTGGGCGAGGCGCATCCTTACACCTGAAGCCCCGAATTCACTGGCGAGGCTATCCCGGGCTTTCTTGAACACGGCCGCGTAGGATAGCCCGCCGTCAGCCGCTTCCGGTGACACGGTGATCACCACAGCCGCCGTTTTCGGTGGCTTCAGTTTTCGTGGCCTCTTTGTAGTGCCCACTGCCACCGATGACGACTGCGGTTTAGAGGCTGCTTTATTAGCAGCCTTCTTATTCCGCTTTCGGGACTTCTTCTTGTTTCCCTCGACTTTCTCCCATCCGTCGTTAGAGGAGGCAGACGTCGAGGGGCCAGATGCGGAAGGGCCAGACACAGTTTTGGCACCAGAGGGAACCGTCGTTCCTTTAGGTGCCGGAGTGGGAAGGGGTGGAAACTTCGCCGCTACTTTAGCTGAGGCCTTAGTGGGCTGCCCGGCTTTCGATGCCACTGCTTTTGCTGCAGCCTTAGCTGGTCGTCCAGACTTCGGCGCAGCTGCAGAGACTGGTGCTGATGTCGCCGCCGCATAGGAGACTGCGACGCGACCACCCGAGGCAGGAAGCGGCGTCGGACCCGATGCGGCCTTGGCCTTATCACCGGCTAGTGGCGGTCGGATGATGGGAGCCGGAGGCAGTCTTGCCTCCAGGCCTGCGAGGCGCCCGTCCATCATCCTCCACACCGCGTCAATAACTTGACGCAGGTGGGAGTCCGGAACTTCGGAGAGAGAGGGGGCGGAGGGCGGGGTCTGCACCGCAACCGGGCTCAGTGACTCAGGGCACTCCGAACGCTCCCGAAACTGGGCAAACTGAGCGCTCAGCTCGGCAACCTGCTTCGTCAGGCGATCGTTTGACGCTGTAAGGCGGTCATTCGCCTCTTGCAGGCGAGCCACATCTTCGATGAGGCTCTCAACGACCCCAGACACGGTGGAGGAGGAGTCCTTCAGGGCTCTGACGAACGAACCTTTCAGGTTAGTGGACTTGGTGGCCACTTTGTTTATAATGGCCACGGCCGCGCATGTCCTCTCCTTCAACGTCACCGGTGATTGAGGGACAGAACCCCCTTCCACCGGTGCACGGATCTTCGTCAGGAGATCTGCGATCTCCTCCTCCGCAACAATTTCGCCCTCCGCACGAGCTCGCGCATACACTCCCGCCTTAGAAAAGACGGAACCAGTCGGAGCTGGGATCGGTGTACGCGACCTTGACCTCCCTCTTTGGCTACTAGCTATTTTGGGAGGGAGCATTTCTGTAGACGGTTCATCATCCTCGTCCCTTGAGCGACCTCGCTTTCGGTTGTCGAGGTCGCGGATCTCAAGCTCCATCTCCACAACCTCAGGATTGAGATTTGCCACTTCCGTGGAAGATCCGGCCTTGGAGCGTAATCGCTCCGACTGTCTGCTCCCAGGAGTCGTACTGAGAGGACAGGAGTAGTCCAGTAGTCACTTACCAGCAGATAACCCGTCTGCTTGTTTAACCCCTATGTCATAAAAAAAAAAAACCAACAGTAGAATAGCGAGGTATGATGCCATAAATCGTTATACAAGTTTCTTCTAAACCATCGTTTTGATTTTTGTACAAAAAAATTCATTCCATTTTTCAGCAGCTACCTAGTTTATAGCTTCTATACGCCGCTCTATACACTAAGAGAAGAAAAGCGGTAAATTAACCTCTTGGACCCCGTAATAACCCATTTTAATTAATTCGATTTCATTCGTGGGAGAGCCATGCTTTAGCACGTATGGGCCAACTCGACCGAAATGATACCCCGGCCTCACAGAAAACCTGCGTGAAGCATTGGTTTCATTGTTTCACCGATTGAGTGAGGTTACCGGAGGCCCTATAAACAACAGGCAACGCACTTGTGACTCTTGAGTTACGTGCCATCACTTACCATCAGGTGACCCGTCTGCTCGTTTGCCCCACTATAATACTATCCCATAAAAGAAAAACAAGTCCGACATACAACCTCGCCCTTAACCTGGTGTGGTAATATTCCCTTTAGTTTCCTCAAGTCAACAAGAAGATAATCGCAAAACTACTCCCATCACAAACTGTCGAAGTGATTCAGAAACTTACAAGTAATGTGTGACCCACTTAAACATATCATATTATCCATCCATAACAATCGATTAATAATAATAGACTTCTGTACTGTTAAGAGAGTGCAAAATAAATTAATTATGTTGTGAATTGCGCTGTAGCAGTTCCATTTTATCATTCAGACACATTTGACAGGCAAACTGTAAAGGATGCCAAGAAAACAGAAAATATTTAGGTACACATTTTGTTAGTTATCGTGATAGTGTAGCCAGTGATATGTATGTAGTAAATGAATCTACTTAATTGAAAAAGTTTATCTACTTTATTCTTCATTCAACGGTTTTTTTTTTTATGTTGGCCTCAGTAACAATATTTTATTGCATTAATCGTAAGTCCAGAGACAATTGCTGTCCGATCTTTCACACATTTCTTTATCAATTAGTATTCAATTCTATAACTCCAATTACACTATAATATTCTTGTATGTTAAAAAATCACGTACTATAGGACTCTAGAACAACAAACAAACCGATGATAAACGTGTACGTAGTCTATGTAATATATATTTACGGGAATTAATGCGATCACGTAACAGGTATTACATACATTTAAATAGACAAAACTACGAAATATCTATTACGTGATTTCGGTTATTCCCGTGTACATATTCGTAATTATGTCTTATGTAACGCGAAGGTCTAAAAGTTAGTCCGTAGCCTATAGCGGCGTCCTTTCGAGTATTGCTGAAAGTGCAAAAATCTTTCTTTATACTCGATACTGGCTAGTTACTCAGTTGATTCTTCAGAACTGTCGAACTAATAGATCTGCACTGTCTTCACAACCTTGAACATGTTGCGACTAGGAAATATTTAATTTATATACGAGTATATTTACATTTTTAAACATATATTGTCAATGACATGCCAAATATTACAAGTTCATCATAAACGTCATAAGAACTTACTAAGAAAATGCAATCACAACCATAATTGGTCGTTAATTAATGCACAGATACTTTATGTTTACTCGGCATCCTTTACAGTTTGCCTGTCAAAAATATCTGAATGATTAAATGGAACTGCTACGGCGCAATTCACAACATAATAAATTTATTTTGTACTCTCAGTAAAGTAAAACGATTTATTTTAACATAGGGCTGGTGTAGCCAAACACACTTAAATGAAGGCGCGTTTAGTTATTTAACGGTGAAAGTATATGCTGAAAGGATTTGCGAAATTTGGCACATGATATCCTACATTTATATAACTTGGATTAACATAATGTTTTAGGCATATGAAAACCGAGATCTAAACGGGTTTAGCTGCGATTAGAAAACTAGTATTTTACATAAAAACACAAATTACAATTTATAAACACGATATAAATTACGCCTGAAAAATCTGCGCTTTGCCAACAAGTAATAAAACGCATTTACTAATAGTATTTAGCTTTACATTTATATTTATTGGCAGAGCTAAGGCATTTTGTCAGTACATTATTGCACAATATGATATTACACGCTAACGTGTAATATTTGAATCTCAATACTATTAAAATACCGTAAATTGCTAAATGTTCCGCTTAAATTAAATTCTAAACTAAATAAAGTTTTGATGCATTCGTATAAATTTTTAACATTTACATTATAGTTTGTATACTGTTCGTTGGTAAGTGAAGCACTTAAGAATGGCTCCACGCCTTTTTCAAAATTTTATTTTATGGTTAAAGAATCTTTATTCTCAATAAAAACAAAGTCACTAACTTGAGAACAATAATAACTTAAAATATAGTTACAAGTTCGTCATTTCACTCAATAAATATATAATTGTAGGTAGGTAGTAATCTAATGTATTCATTTGCCCGAGGACAAGTTATCTGACTGATGTACGTACATATTGAGCTAATCGAGTTTTGAATACATTAAATGAGTGTACATTTTTGATTTATGATGTGATTTTAACGTTGATTGAAACGTTAATAGTACCTATGAAATGGATTTTTGGTCAAAAAAAGCTTTTTAAAGGTTTCCCAAATTGCTTCATTCGCATGAGAAATGTATAATCCATAAGCAATATACTGTAGCTTAATACAATGGTTCGTCTTCAGCTTATTATTCTGATTATTGCTTTCTGTTTTAGAAGACGACGTATACCAGTCCAATTCTTTGATTCTTTTTATATTTATAAGTGCAAACGCATATTGCAGCTATGAACAAAAGTAAAGGCGCCAATTTCCAGTCGCAGCTTAACATTTTAATTTGGCAACTCAACTAAACAACGGTCTACTTATGGAGGGTAGTAGTCAGGAGCATCATCTTGTATGGAATGCAACCCGGAAAAGTGTTCAGCAGAAAGAGTAAACCATAATTCAAGAACCGACTGGAATAACGTTAGTGTAGTTAAAGGGAACTTGTGCGAGTTGAAATATTAGAATTGATGAAGCGATTGATAATGAAAAAGATCTTGTTGCTAATTTATGTATTGTTTACTTTGAAAAGTACGCGATTACAAAGTGAAACTTTCTCTGCTGATATATCTATTTAAAAAAAGGGGAAAAGACTTAATGTATTGTAGTAACTCTTCATATATATAATATATACATAGCTTATAAATAGAAAGAAGTCAGGAAGTAATTTAGAGCAGGCATCCCTGAACACGCACACAGTTACAATTTGTGGACAATAACTACACGTGCTTACTCACACATAGTGCGTAATTAGAGACTGTATTTAGCGTATCATTTGTTCGAATTACTCTATCTAGACAGGTAAATAATCAAACTAAATGGTGACTCTCTTCTTATTCGTGCTGTTGTTGTTGCCAACTGCGGGTGTTGGACCTCCGGGCACAAAGTTTACATATGAGCCGGCATGGGCAAGATGTAGGACAAAACTACTCGAGGTTAAGGATGAGTCGGGTTGTGGGCGGCTACAGGAGGATATAAGTAATGTAGTAAAATGGAGCAATGAAAATAAACTACATTTCAATGTATCCAAATGCTCAGTTATGACATTCGCTAGAGCACGAACCTCTGTAAACTGTAGAAGCAATTCGGGAAATCTTTAAAAAGCTTTCTTAGACCAAAAATCAACTTCATAGGTACTATTAACGTTTTAAAATAAAATTTAGAAAAAATCGTGAAGCCATTCTTAAGTGCTGCACTTACCAACGAACAGTATACAAATTGTAATGTAAATGTTAATTTATACGAATGCATCAAAACTTTATTTAGTTTGGAATTTAATTTAACCGGAACATTTAGCAATTTACGGTATTTTTTTTATATTACACGTTAGCGTGTAATATCATATTGTGCAATAATGTACTGACAAAATGCCTTAGCTCTGGCAATAAATATAAACGTAAAGCTAAATACTATTAGTAAATGCGTTTTATTACTTGTTGGCAAAGCGCAGATTTTTCAGGCGTAATTTATATCGTGTTTATGAATTGTAATTTGTGTTTTTATGTAAAATACTAGTTTTCTAATCGCAGCTAAACCCGTTTAGATCTCGGTTTCCATATGCCTAAAACATTATGTTAATCCAAGTTATATATATGTAGGATATCATGCGCCAAATTTCGTAAATCCTTTCAGCATATATACTTTCACAGTTAAATAACTAAGCGCGCCTAATGTTTTCTTGTTTATAAAAATAGTATTTTATTTAATTGTGTTTGGCTACACCAGCCCTATGTTTAAATAAATCGTTTTACTTACTTTATCGTTATTGAGAGTACAAAATAAATGAATTATGTTGTGAATTGCGCTGCAGCAGTTCCGTTTAATCATTCAGATACTTTTGACAAGCAAACTGTAAAGGATGCCAAGTAAACATAAAGTATCTGTGCATTAATTATTTACCAATTATGGTTATGATTGCATTTTCTTAGTAAGTTCTTATGACGTTTAAGATGAACTTATTATATCTGGTAGGTCATTGACAATATATGTTTCAAAATGTAAAAATGCTCACATATAAATTAGATATTTCCTAGTCGCAACACGTTCAAAGTTGTAAAGACAGTGCAGATCTATTAGTTCGACAGTTCTGAAGAATCAACTGAGTAAGCCAGTATCGAGTATAAAGAAAGATTTTTGCACTTTCAGCAATACTCGAAAGGAGACCTCTATAGGCTACGGACTAACTTTTAGACCTTCGCGTTCCTTAATACATAATTATGTACACGGGACTTAACGAGATCACACATGTATGTAATACCTGTTACGTGATCACATAATCCCCGTAAACATATATTACATAGGCTACGTACACGTTTGTCATCGGTTTGTTTGTTGTTCTAGAGTCCTTTAGTACACGTACGTGATTTTTTAACATACAAGAATATTATAGTGTGATTGGAATTATGGAGTTGAATACTAATTGATAAAGAAAAGTGTAAAAGAGAGGACAGCAAAATATTGTTGCTGAGGCCGTAGAATGAAGAATAAAGTAAACTTCTTTAATCAAGTAAATTCATTTGCTACATAGTTACCACTGGCTACACTATCATGATAACTAGCAAAATGTGTACCTAAATATTTTCTGTTTTCTTGGCATCCTTTACAGTTTCCCCAACATCGTAAAAGAAATTTACAAAACATATAAGATTTGTCAAACCGCATAACCGGCACAAGTAATGGCACCACGTGAAGGTAATGGCAATTATATGGCAAAAAAAAAATGTAAAGTTGTAGAAAATTGTGGTGTTTTTCTATTTTGTATTAAAATGAGATTGGTTATTTTTTCTTACTTCTTAATATAATACAAAATTTGGTACTTTCATTTAGGAAGTATTTAATTGTCTATTAAACACAATTTATTTTACTAAGCTAGCATTATTCGTTATTGAGATTGTCAGGTATCTTTGTGTAACCCGATTTCATTGCTCTCGAGTATATATGGTAGTGCTCGATGAAAATTATTCGGAATTCTATAATCATTATGACTGACTCAATAAATATTGTAAACTGAATCATATCAAACCCAGATAATTGTTCGCTAACGTCAAGGCGATTAGTTTTACCTTTAAACGAAGCGACTCAACATGTTTATATTGCTGCTCCCATTCATACCACTGCTCATATACTTCTATCTTACAAAAAATCACGATTATTGGGCAAAGCGCAATGTGAAACATGACCGTCCTGTGCCATTATTCGGCAACCTGTTCAATAATATCATTGGAAAAAAGAGCATCACAGAAGTAGCAACAGAAATGTACAATAAATATCCCAACGAGAAAGTTGTGGGACTGTATCATGGAACCATCCCGGAGCTGATCATTCGTGACTTGGACATCGCAAAAAGAATTCTAACAGCGGATTTTTCGTATTTTTACCCACGTGGACTGGGCCGAGATACTGAAAAGGAGCCTTCTTTCCTAAATCTATTCCACGTTGATGGCGATACATGGAAATTGTTGCGGCAACGTTTAACACCAGCTTTTACAACTTCAAAGTTAAAAAAAATGTTCCCGTTGGTCGTGGAATGTGCTGAGAAGCTTCGAGAAATGGATTTAAACTCTTTGGCGGCACAGGTACTTGTATTTTTTGCAGCTGGATTTGAAACTTCTTCTTCAGCTACTAGCTACATGTTGCACGAACTTGCTTTCTATCCTGAGGAACAAATTAAAATTCAAGAAGAAATCAATCTAGTGCTGGCAAAATATAATAATAAGCTGTGTTATGACTCTGTCGCTGAAATGACATTGCTAAACATGGGTTTAAAAGAAGCTATGAGGAAGTTCCCATCGCTTGGCAACTTGCACAGAGAATGTGCTAAGCGTTATACAATATCCGAGCTGGGTATTACCCTTGATCCAGGAGTTAAGATCATAATTCCAGTGCAAGCCATACAAAATGATGAAAACTATTTCGATAATCCATCCGAGTTTAAACCGGCGAGATTTAATGATACATCTAAGCTAAGACATAAGTATTCATATTTGCCATTCGCAGAAGGACCTAGATCATGTATTGGTAAGTAGCAATCTCAACAATCAAGTTGACAACTATAATTAAATAGTTATCTTTTAAGGGATAAACTAAGCGAATGAACAAAACGAGTAAGTAATCTTAAAGTACAGAGTTGAAAGATAATTTTATTTGCTTAAACATGCTTTACTGTAATTATTTTACAAATATATATTTTTAACCCCCGACGCAAAAACGACGGGGTGTTATAAGTTTGACGTCGATGTCTGTGTGTGTGTGTATCTGTCTATGTGTGTGTGTGTATCTGTCTGTGTGTGTGTGTGTATCTGTCTGTGGTATCGTAGCTCTCAAACGGATGGACCGATTTCAATGCGGTTTCTTTCATTTGAAAGCCAGTTTCCTTGCGGTAGTTCTTAGCTATGTTTGGTTAATATCGGTCCAGCAGTGTAAGAGTATCAGCTCTTTTCCAAAATGATGTAAGGCATTTGTAATCGTTAGAGGGATTTTCGAGTCGGGGTGTTTTAAATTTTAAATTTATAGTTATTTATTTTTGTAATTTAAGTCAATAAACAAGAAATACCTACTCATGGGCGCTAAAGTCCCCAAATATAATTTCAAAATAATTTATTCAGTGGACACTAATGATCGAATGGCTCGTCTTGTATGCTTTAGTAGGTAGACTTTAGTTACTTGACGTTTTTTCAAAAAATTATTTCTTGAAAATACATTTACTGCTCTAGTTGACTTCAGAAAAGTTACATAACACAATCTCTAAGCTGCGTCTCAAAGTTACTGAAGTGGCAGCTGCCGGAACTCTTAATTTGTTAAAATATTATATGACATTGTCCTCACATAACTTTCACTTCTAAGCAATGTACACAGATACCTAACCAGAGATTTGTAAAAGAAAACATGTTGAAAATTAGTGTCTTTGCAGTTCCTTGCCTGTTCTTCTCCATAGGATCTACGTATTCTAACAGGCAACTAGTTTCACGATTGACCTATTCTGACTGACTCCCACTCCGGACAATTCAAAAATACCTATACCTACCTAATTGCTTTCATTGAAATAAATGATTTGGATAATGTTTTTCATACAATTTATTTATTCAAAATAAACCTTCTTGATGTAACTTTGCAATTAACAAATGACTTTGACTCTGAAAGGCAAAAAATAATACTTAATTTAATGTACTTTTGATAATTTTTGCATTTTTATGTGTACTGTTATTCTTTACTTCGTGATAATTCTTACCATATCTTCTTAGTTTATTTTATTTTACGTTTTATTTGCTATCTTCACTAATTTACTTTGTATCGGTCGTACACAAAATCGGCATATCTTTAACTAGGAGAGCATCAAGCAGACAATTAACTAATAAAACACTCTTAGCTGTTATAAATACAAACATATTTATTTAAATGAACCATAGCATATAATTAAGATCTTTTCAACTCTCTCATTAATCTTAAACCTGTTCAACGTGTTTTACATACATATTTCTCTCGATCCGATTAAAGCAAGCCCAAGGTGCTTCAATTTAAATACTGTTAACTCATTTACTAGCAGAAGGTACATAATTATTAATCTAAATTCTAAATTAAATGCACCAAATAGTGGCAAATAAAATCGTTTTTAGCATCATCATCATCATATTTTCTTCCTCTCTACGCAGTACCTACACTTTATACTTTAAATTAAACTACTTAGGGACTCACACCCAATGTTTTTTTAAGTCGTATTTTTTATACAAGTAAATAGCTCTTTAAGTCTTATGATCACTTGATTGTCGAGATTGGAGTGGAAGCATCTGAAAGAGTAGGTGAATGAGGTAGCATAAATCTGTTGCTCGAGGGTGACACTATTTGAGAAAAATCTGAAGCAATATCAATATTACCTCGAAGACTTGCCGAGCGTCAAAATATCTTACTTTAATTAGATCTTAGAGAGTCTATTTTAAACGTAAACAAAGTTATAAAGATATGTAGGTATGTACTTTGACCAGAGACTTACAATAATTTATCAGATATCATCGCAGTTATCGATCTAATGACAATTTTTTCAATGAAGATTTTTATCTTATCAATAAGTCTTCATTGATTCCTACTACAAAAAATAACAAGCAACCTTAGAGGCCTCTTCATAGAATGAAAGACATAAACTAGAAATATTAGGTAGGTGTCAATTTATTTATCAAATTCGTGGTTCTATTTTAAATTTTTCTTTATTATAAATATTACTTTGCATTGCTTTCATAGCAACGGACCATTTGGTGCAGTGGTGTAGCATTTGACTCCAGGAATAGGCGCCACTTTTTAATTCCCGTTTCGTGCAAATATATGCGAGTTTTATAGTTTAGTTAGTGTGTTTAGATAGTGTTACTTTATATAATATGCACACATAAACTATTATCGATCTGTATCTATGGTACCTACAAGCTATGATGTGATTTTAAAACGTTAATAGTACCGATGAAGTGGATTTTTGGTCAAAGAAAGCTTTTCAAAGGTTTCCGAAATTGTTTAATTCGCATGAGAAATGTATAATCCATAAGCAATATACTGTAGCTAAATACGATGATTCATCTTCAGCTTATTATTCTGATTATTGCTTTCTGTTTTAGAAGACGACGTATACCAGTCCAATTCTTTGATTATTTTTATATTAATAAGTGTAAACGCATATTGTAGCTATGAACAAAAGTAAAGGCGCCAATTTCCTGTCGCCGCTTAACATTTTAATTTTTCAACTCAACTATACAACGGTCTACTTACGGAGGGTGGTAGTCAGGAGCATCATCTTGTATGGGATGCAAACCGGAAAAGTGTTCAGCAGGAAGAGTAAACAATAGTTCAAGAAGCGACTGGAATAACGTTAGTGTAGTTAAAGGAAACTTGCGCAACTTGAAATATTAGAATTGATGAAGCGATAGATAATGAGAAAGATCTTGTTGCTAATTTATGTATTGTTACCTTTGAAAAGTGCGCGATAGCGGTACTCTCTACGGCAGCGTCACCTAAATACACACGTTTGACGGACATGTTTCATACACAGAGATCGTCCTTCTTATCTACGTACCTCTACCCTCCATGGGTCAACTATAAAACTGAGGCATATCGGTGTTAGTGTTATAGATAAGTCGTTGGGAGAAGAGACGAAGAGACTGTAAGACTGACCAGCAGAGGTGATGTTGGCCAAAGAGGGCTGCGGAACGGGTATTGTTCCAGCTAATCTCCGGAACGGGTGGACAGATTGCCACAGGACTTTCACTGGTAGACAGCTGGTGTTATAAATAGTAATTTAGGCTACTTTATTTTGAAAAAATAATTAGGGTTCCGCGCAAAATATATAAATATGTACACGCGAACGCAGCCTTAAAAGCGAAGTATTAAATAATAAAATTGAAATTTTAAAAAGTAGTAATATGTGTAAATTAGAAGACAAATCTTGTCCTATCTTACCCCTTATTGTATGTGTTAACGCCACATCAAAACTCGTATTTATTTTATTAAAAATAGGGGCAAACTATAATATATATGATAAAACAGTTTACTATTTCATAAATATGAGTTAATAAACATTATTATGGCTAGTTGTACCAGTAGAGGTCAGAGGCTGTGGTATCAGTGGTATGTTTTTTATTAGTGCATGCTATTTGTTTAATGGTGTCCCATAACATTTTGGTACTGGTATTAGCCGCCTTATTTATTGATTTAGTTTCGTATTTACGATTTGGTTTTTTTAGTAAAGAGTTACAAAAATTCCTGTACCTTGTGTACGTGGTCTTGATTATAGTGTTATTAAGATTTTTCTTTGACTTTACGTGTAGTTTGTCTCGGTTTTTCATACAACGCAGTAGACCAATCGTTATCCATGGTTTTTTGATTCGCTTGCGACTAGGAATTGTAGATATTGTAGTGTTTCCTTTTATTTTAGAATGTAGCTCAGTGGTTAAACGAGAAGTGGCTATATTAACATCAGATGTTTCGTAGATAGATTTTATGCATATATTGTTCATGTCATTGTCTAGTCCGTCATAGTTCATTTTTTTAATTACTAATGGTTTCGCAGATTGATGTTGCAATAGAAATATGACACAATCATGGACAGTTATTGCTGTTTCAGCGACAAAGCAGAAAACTGAGCTTTTGGTTTTGAGCATAAGGTGGTCTAAGCATGTTTTGCTGTGTGTAGGCAATTGATGGGCCGCCAAGATACCGTAAGAAGCTAATAGGTTTAAAGATATTGTTGCGGGGTCTTTGGTATCGGGCATTATATCCACGTTAATGTCAACAATTAAAATGTAAGCTACTGATTAGATAGTTTAGCGACTCAATAAATGGAGTAATGTTTTTGTGGCCCTGGGGTTTATAAATTGCAACAATGATTGTGTTGGTGTTGATCTGTATTGTTAGGCAGTTAGCTTCCTGTAAATTAGGCTCTGACACCGATACACGCATGCTTCTATTGTAATATACAAGTACACCTTCGTTTTGTGACAGGTTGAGATGAAATAGAATAGAAGAAAGATGAAATAGGATTGATTCAATCAATATTACAAATTGTATCAGATCACACCTTCATAATACACTCAAGCGGTGAAACCCGGTCACATAAGATAAAGGTCATATAGATTGTGTTTAATAGACAATTAAATAAAATTTATAAAACTTCTTGGTTGTCGTAAAGTTATGATATCAAAATAGAGGAATGGGAGAGTATTCCCCAACATCGTAGAAGAAACTTGGTGTACAAAACATACTTGGAAGATTAGTCACACCGCATAACCGGCACAAGTAATGGCACCACGTGAAAATAATGGCAAAGCACTAAAATTTGAGAAAATAATAAAGTTGTAGATAATTGTGGTGTTTTTCTATTTTGTTTTAAAATAAGATTGGTTATTTTTTCTTACTTCTTAATATAATACAAAATTTGTTACTTTCATTTAAGGAGTATTTCATTGTCTATTAAACACAATTTATTTTACTAAGCTAGCATTATTAGTTTTCATTATTCGTTATTGAGATTGTCAGGTATATTTGTGTGACCCACATTGATTGCTCTCGAGTGCATATGGTAGTGCTCGATGAAAATTATTCGCAATTCTATAATCATTATGACTGACTCAATAAATATTGTAAACTGTATCATATCAAACCCAGATAATTGTTCGCTAACGTCAAGGCGATTAGTTTTACCTTTAAACGGAGCGACTCAACATGTTTATATTGCTGCTCCCGTTCATACCACTGCTCATATACTTCTATCTTACAAAAAATCACGATTATTGGGCAAAGCGCAATGTGAAACATGACCGTCCTGTGCCATTATTCGGCAACCTGTTCAATAATATCATTGGAAAAAAGAGCATCACAGAAGTAGCAACAGAAATGTACAGTAAATATCCCAACGAGAAAGTTGTGGGACTGTATCATGGAACCATCCCGGAGCTGATCATTCGTGACTTGGACATCGCAAAAAGAATTCTAACAGCGGATTTTTCGTATTTTTACCCACGTGGACTGGGCCGAGATACTAAAAAGGAGCCTGCTTTCTTAAATCTATTCCACGTTGATGGCGATACATGGAAATTGTTGCGGCAACGTTTAACACCAGCTTTTACAACCACAAAGTTAAAAAAAATGTTTCCGTTGGTCGTGGAGTGTGCTGAGAAGCTTCAGCATGTCGGCGAGGACATTGTGAATCATGGCGGTGAGTGCGACATCCGTGATCTGATGGCACGTTTCACTACTGAATTTATTGGAGCCTGTGGCTTCGGTTTACAAATGGATACTATTAATAACGAAGATTCTCTCTTCAGAAGCTTTGGCAGAAAAATATTTACTCGTAATCGATCTTGGAAAAATACAGCTTTAGTAACATTGTATGACCTTTTCCCAGATTTCAGAACAATGTTACAAATTATCTTTAATGACTCTTCGCTACTCGATACCGTAATAGAGATTTTTGTAAATGTTCGATCTCAGAGAAATAATAAACCTTCAGGACGAAACGACTTTATAGACCTGTTATTGGAACTGGAAGAGAAAGGAATAATAACTGGAGAGTCGATTGAAAAGAAACATCCAGACGGAAAACCAGTGCATGTTGAAATGGAAATGGATTTAAACTCTTTGGCGGCACAGGTACTTGTATTTTTTGCAGCTGGATTTGAGACTTCTTCTTCAGCTACTAGCTACATGTTGCACGAACTTGCTTTCCATCCTGAGGAACAACTTAAAATTCAACAAGAAGTCGATCAAGTGCTGGCAAAATATAATAATAAGCTGTGTTATGACTCTGTCGCTGAAATGACATTGCTAAGCATGGGTTTAAAAGAAGCTATGAGGAAGTTTCCATCGCTTGGCAACTTGCACAGAGAGTGTGGTAAGCGTTATACAATATCCGAGCTGGGTATTACCCTTGATCCAGGAGTTAAGATCATAATTCCAGTGCAAGCCATACAAAACGATGAAAAGTATTTCGATAATCCATCCGAGTTTAAACCGGCGAGATTTACTGATACATCTAAGCTAAGACATAAGTATTCATATTTGCCATTCGGAGAAGGACCTAGATCATGTATTGGTAAGTAGCAATCTCAACAATCAAGTTGACAACTATAATTAAATAGTTATCTTTTAAGGGATAAACTAAGCGAATGAACAAAACGAGTAAGTAATCTTAAAGTACAGAGTTGAAAATGAGAATGTTTGAAAATCAGTGTTCGGTACAGAGTAGGAGCCTCGGAAATAATAATAATAATTACAACTTGACACACCTCACACAGTACCGAAATGATGCATTGGTTTTAGTTGGCAAACATTTCATTTATCGGAACATATGACCCCTCTTTTAGCTGAAAAGTTCTGTGCTGTACTGGATATTTATGCTTAACAATTCCCGGCTGTACCTCGAATACGCTCTAAAATATAAAGCGTGATATTTGCGCTCAGTAACATTTCATTAAAGGTTCTTATCTCTTTTACTATCATATAACAAGAAGTACCTAGTTATGGGCGCTAAAGTCTCCAAATATAATTTCAATATAATTTATTTAATGAACACTAATGATCAAATGGCTCATCTTGTATACTTTAATAGGTAGACTTTAGTTACTTAACGTTTTTTCTAAAATTTATTTCTGGAATATACATTTAATTCGGGGTTTACTGCTCTAGTTGACTTCAGAAAAGTTACATAACACAAATCTCTAAACTGCGTCTGGAAGTTACTAAAGTGGCAACTGCTGGAACTCTTAATTTGATAGAATATTATATGACATTGTCCACACATAACTTTCACTTCTATGCAATGTACACAGATACCTAACCAAAGATTTGTAAAAAAAAAACATGTTGAAAATGAGTGTCCTTGGAGTTTCTAGCCTGTTCTTCTCCATAGGATCTACGTATTCTAACAGGCAACTAGTTTCACGATTGACCTATTCTGACTGACTTCCACTCAGGAAAATTCAAAAATACCTATACCTAATTGCTTTCATTGAAATAAATGATTTGGATTTTGTTTTGCATACAATTTATTTATTCAAAATAAACCTTCTTGATGTAACTTTGCAATTAAGACGAGGTCAGCGTGCCCGGAAATGATTATGAAAACTAATAGATGAAATGACTTGACTTTGAAACACAAAAAATAGTACCTACTTAATTTAATGTAGGTTTGATAAAGTTTGCGTTTTTATATGTACTCACTTGTGATATTTTTAAGTAAAGTATGAATTAATTATTCTTTATTTCATGATAATTCTTACCATATCTTCCTAGTTTTTTTTTATTTTACGTCTTATTTGCTATCTTCGTTAATTTGCCTTGTATCGGTCGTACACAAAATCGGCTTATCTTTAGCTATCAATAAATAAAAATGAACCCCTATTTCTCCTGGTCACGCTATAACTTGAGAACGGCTTTACCGATTTCATTTATTCTTTTTTTGTGTTTGTTATTATCAGGAGAAGGTTCTTATGAAAGAAAAAATCTAGAAAGTTGCGCGGATATTAGAAAATTTAGGAAATCTTAACGACCATATTAACTTTTCTAATCTAACCTTAGCGCTTTTGACATAACTGTCAGTCGTTTGACAGTTGGCGCGATTGACAGATTGCGCGCTGCAAATACCTATCGTTTAAAACATATGCATCGGTCGGAACTATGTTTTTGGAATAATTCTTTTTTTTTTATTAAATATACCAATTCGAATTAGATTGGAAATATTCATAGTTAAGACAGACAAAGTCTGTCGGGTCAGCTAGTTAACTAATAAAACACTCTTAGTTGTTATAAATACAAACATATTTATTTAAATGAACCATAGTATATAATTAAGATCTTATCAACTCTCTCATTAATCTTAAACCTATTTAACGTGTTTTACATACATATTTAAGCACAGATTAATTTATAAACACATCCAAAACTCTTATTTATTTTATTAAAAATAGGGACAAACTATAACAGATGATAACACAGTTCACTATTTAATAAAAATAAGTTAATAGACAATTTTAACTGGTTATACCGGTAACGCAATGGTATTGGTCGATTGATAAATATTAATGAATAGTGGGGTTATAAAAAGGGTAGAAATAAGTTCCGAAGGTTGACTGGAGTGCGAATAGTGGTACGAACAACTTGGTAGTTACTGTTAGTGAGTGATTTTCATATTTTATATCAGTGGTTGTGAGACTGTTTCTTACAGAAGATACATAATTATTAATCTAAATTCTAAATTAAATGCACCAAACAGTGGCAAATAAAATGGTTTTTAGCATCATCATCATGTTTTCTTCCTCTCTACGCAGTACCTACACTTTACACTTTAAATTAAACTACTTAGGGACTCACAACCAATGTTTTGTGAAGTCGTATTTTTTATACAAGTAAATAGTTCTTTAATTCTTGTGATCACTTGATCCTCAAGATTGGAGTAGAAGAGTTTAGAAGAGTAAGTGAATGAGGTAGCATAATTCTGTTGCTCGAGGGTAACACTATTTGAGAAAAATCTGAAGCAATGTCAATATTACCTCGAAGACTGTTGCTGAGCGTCAAAATATCTTACTTTAATTACATCTTAGAGAGTCTATTTTAAACGTAAACAAAGTTATAAAATTAGGTAGGTATGTACTTTGACCAGAGACTTACAATAATTTATCAGATATCATCGCAGTTATCTGATGACAAATTTTTTTATGAAGATTTTTATCTTATCAATAAGTCTTCATTGATTCATAATACAAAAAAATAACAAGCAACCTTAGAGGCCTCTTCATAGAATGAAAGACACAAACTAGAAATATTAGGTAGCTGTCAATTTATTTATCAAATTCGTGGTTCTAAATAAAATTTTACTTTATTATAAATATTACTTTGCATTGCTTTCACAGCAACGGACCATTTGGTGCAGTGGTCTAGCATTTGACTCCAGGATTAGGCGGCACATTTTTAATTCCCGCTTCGTGCAAATATTAATAAATATTATGTATATTATGCATCTTTTAACATCGCTGTTTTTAGGTCAGTAAATAATATGCATCCATAAACTATTATCTATCTATCGATCTGTATCTATGGTACCTACAAGCTATCCTCAATTTGGGTCAAAATAGCGCCGAGTAATCTGTCCCAGAATACTGTCACAATACTGGAAACAATCTATTACTTCCTATTTATAAATGAGGTAACATTCACAACAACGTACTGGATGATAACGGGTTCACGCAGTCGCCGATTAGTTCCTTGCGCTTCGTTAAGCGACACAACATGTTTTTATTACTACTGCCGTTTATATTTCTGCTCATATACTTCTATCTTACAAAAAATCACGATTATTGGGCGAAACGTAGTGTGAAACATGATCGCCCTATACCATTATTCGGCAACCTGTTCAGTAATATTATTGGAAAGAAGAGCATCACAGAAATAGCAACAGAAATGTACAATAAATATCCCAACGAGAAAGTTGTGGGACTGTATCATGGAACCATCCCGGAGCTGATCATTCGTGACTTGGACATCGCAAAAACAATTCTAACAGCGGATTTTCCGTATTTTTACCCACGTGGACTGGGCCGAGACACTAAAAAGGAGCCTGCTTTCTTAAATCTATTCCACGTTGATGGCGATGCATGGAAATTGTTGCGGCAACGTTTAACACCAGCTTTTACAACTTCAAAGTTAAAAAAAATGTTTCCATTGGTCGTGGAGTGTGCTGAGAAGCTTCAACATGTCGGTGAGGACATTGTGAATCAAGGCGGTGAGTGCGACATCCGTGATTTGATGGCACGTTTCACTACTGAATTTATTGGAGCCTGTGGCTTCGGTTTACAAATGGATACTATTAATAACGAAGACTCTCTCTTCAGAAGCTTTGGCAGAAAAATATTTACTCGTAATCGATCTTGGAAGAATACAGCTTTAGTAACATTGTATGACCTTTTCCCAGATTTTAGAACAATGTTACAAATTATCTTTAATGACTCTTCGCTACTCGATACCGTAATAGAGATTTTTGTAAATGTTCGATCTCAGAGAAATAATAAACCTTCAGGACGAAACGACTTTATAGACCTGTTATTGGAACTGGAAGAGAGAGGAAAAATAAGTGGAGAGTCGATTGAAAAGCAAAATCCAGACGGAAAACCTGTGCATGTTGAAATGGAAATGGATTTAATGTCTTTGGCGGCACAAGTACTTGTTTTTTTTGCGGCTGGATTTGAGACTTCTTCTTCAGCTACTAGCTACATGTTGCACGAACTTGCTTTCCATCCTGAGGAACAACTTAAAATTCAAGAAGAAATCGATCAAGTGCTAGTTAAATATAATAATAAGCTATGTTATGACTCTGTCGTTGAAATGACATTGCTAAACGCGGGTTTAAAGGAAGCTATGAGGAAGTTTCCATCGCTTGGCAACTTGCACAGAGAATGTGCTAAGCTTTATACAATATCCGAGCTGGGTATTACCCTTGATCCAGGAGTTAAAATCATAATTCCAGTGCAAGCCATACAAAACGATGAAAAGTATTTCGATAATCCATCTGAGTTTAAACCGGCGAGATTTACTGATACATCTAAGTTAAGACATAAGTATTCATATTTACCATTCGGAGAAGGACCTAGATCATGTATTGGTAAGTAGCAATCTCAACAATCAAGTTGACCACTATAATTAAATAGTTATCTATTACGGGATAAATTAAGCGAATGAACAAAACGAGTAAGTAATCTTAAAGTACAGATTTGAAAATTAAAATGTTTGAAAATCAGTGTTCGTTAGAGTGTGGATACCTCGGAAATACCAAAATTATGTATCAGTTTTAGTTGAGAAAACATTTTCATTTATCGAAACATATTATGGCCCCTCTTTTAACTGAAAATTTCAGTGCTCTAGCATATGTTTACGCTTAATAATTCCGGAGTTTACCTCGGATACGCTTTAAAATATAGAGCATGATGTTTGCCCTCGCTAACATTTCACTAAGATTACTTTTCGCTTTTACTATCATATTTTGCAAATATATTTTTGTAATTTAAGTTAAAAAAAATATAAAAAAGAACACAGTAACGTGTTTCGACGTAACACTATATTAACGGAAATGTGATTTTAACGTTCACTTCTATTGGTGAAAATCGCATGAAAATCTGTTCAGTAGTTCTTGACTTTATCGTGAACAGACAGACGCGGCGGGGGACTTTGTTTTATAATGTAGTGATATAGCGACCCGTGCCGGCTTCGCACGGATAGACATTTATTTTTTTAAACTAATAAAAAATATAAAAAAAAAAATATATATATATATATATATATATATACGGACTATTTACATGCATGCGTCATAAAATTCCTCCGCATGGTCGCCTACTGGCAGTGTTCCCAGAAGGCTGGCAGCATTGCCACGTTGAATGCACTTTATCTGTGCAAGAAAAAGGCCCGCCTTCTGGTCACGAGAAGAGTCGATCAGTCGCTTAGCTAGTTCCTTATAAACGGAACGAGCACTCTGACCCCATGACCCTAGTTTCAACGTTTCAACCCCAAACGGCCCAAAAACATAGTTACCGATGAAATTATGGTATACTGGTACTGATATTTTCTTTAATATTGTAGAACATTTTTTTGTTCTATCATCAATAGTTTCTGCAGCACATGCGATGAAAGACATTTTATGACAAATTTTTCACTAAATATAATTGCAGTTTTAGTAGGAATCTCTAATTTTTTCTAATAATAAATATAGCTTATATTACTCGGGGATTATGTAGCATTCTAATGGTGAAAGAATTGAAATCGGTCCAGTAGTGTTTGAGTTTATTAGTTACAAACATACAAAAATACAAATCTTTCCTCTTTATAATATTAGTTTAGATATAAAATTATGTGTCTTGGATGTAGTTAAATATGTAAACATGGCTATAAACGACTTACACGTTGTTCGAGCGCTGGTCAAGGTTATGACAATCGCAATGTTTTGATAAAAAACATAAAACTATTAAGTACAACAGGGCAACAAGTTTCACGACTGACTTATGCTGACTGAGTCCCACGAACAATTCAAAAATATCTATAATTGATTTTATTGAAATTAATCACTTGGATTTTTGTTTTTCATACAATTAATTTATTTAAAATAAACCTTCTTGATGTAACTTCGCAATAAAGACGAGGTCAACGTGCCCTGGCATAGCAAATAACTTTTAGTTAGCTTTTAGTAAACCGCTTTAGCACAGATTAGTAAGTAAGTTACTTACTAAGTAGTTACTACGTAACAGATAAATCACTCCCTACAAAAATATCGATACCTACCGTTTTAATTGCCAACTCTTTCCGGGCTTTAAAATGTGTGTAGAGTAACCTCCTCAATAGTTTTTTTTTTAAATTGCAATTGTTATGTAAATTAAGTACTTGACTCTTGTTTTTTATTTCCAATGTTTTAGTATAAAAAATGCTACATGTGTTTTATTTTTATGTCAAGATTACTGAACTTCTTCCCTTTTCTAAAATCTCGATTATTAAACTGTATGGTGGAAAATATTATGAATGAATTTTACAGTATTTAAACAATATAAGAACGAGAAAAAGCGGCAAAAATCCTATTACTGACTTACAAAAAGTCACTGAACTTTAACAGGTATGTTTAACAGTTTTATCGCTTTTAGAATATTATTTAGACTTTGTGTGCGATGTAGAATATTAATCTTATGAAGTTATGATAACCAAATATTTTTTGTACTAGGCTTAAGGAATTTTGATACTTTGAATTTTCATTAAACTAAGTTTTATATTTTTTTCAGGTCTCAGTAGAGATACTGTACAAAATAAAAAAGAAGGATAATTAACAGCGTTAATTGTGGATCCCAGGAAAAAAAACGCAATGGCAGACCAAAAACTATTGTTCTTGATGATTTTGACAAGTGTGCCATTCGAACTAAAATTTGTCAATCTATGTCAATGTATACTGTACGGAAAGAGATACCAACTCTGAGAAAGCTGCATCGTGTTTTAAGGCAAAATATCAATTTTTGCCGTGGAATTACTTCTCTTCGTGAGATATTGAAAGAACTGGGATATAAATATAAAAAATGTAAAACAAAAGAAAAAATTCTGATTGATAGACATGATATTGTGGCGTGGCGTGCTAAAAGTTTGCGAGTAATGAAGTGTTTGAGAGAAACTGGAAAGCCAGTTGTATATTTAAGGCTGAACTCGAATTGCTTGAGGCACATGGGCAACGGTCGTCAGATTGCCATTGCGATCTTAATGCGATTGAACTAATATGGAGTTTGAAAAAAATTGAATGTATCAGCTGAAGAATTATTGCCAATTACAAGTGAATGCTTCAATAATATTACTGCAGAACACTGGAAAAAAGAATGTGATCATGTTAAATATGTTGAACAAAAATATTGGGAACAAGACCGTTTGACAGAAGATATGCAATAATTTATTATCAATGTAACAGATTCAGAAGAAGATACTTCTTTGGACCTCTCAGCTAGTTTCATAGCTAGCTCAACCATAATTAACATTGAGTATCTAGAATCAGATTTTAATTATAATGAATAAATGTTTTTTATTTTATAATATTGTCTTTTTGTTTCCATTTTCTATAAGATGTTTTTTTTAGTCCTATGTATTTTGAATAAAAATGTATTCTCTATCTTAAATGTTAATATTATTATTGTCTTTTAATTTTTTGCATACCTTACACACATCACTAATTAAGTTCCTAATTATTACGGAGCAACATTGCGTCTTGACAATATAATTCTTATTTGCTACGCGTCATTTCATTTATTCACAAAAAAATTATATTTTAATTTTTTTTATATTAAGTATCAAGATGTTTAATATCGAACTATAGTGACGTAACAGTGTTGTCAACATAACAAAAAAGGTAATTTAGCACTGCTGCGACCTTAAATCCTACAACGATTCTCTTTCCGCACAGACTCTAGGTACTAACTACCTAAATGTTTTTTTTCTGTTGTACTCAAAACTTAAATAACAAATACACAGACGGCACAGAATCCTGATGATACAATAACAGATAAGGTAGGCATTTGTTTGCTAACTAATGTCTTATATGTCTTTCTTTCTTGCTTTAATGACGAATTCTAGTCCCTAATAAATCATTCTTAAAAAAGTTACCTAAATTATTCGCAATACATTATAAATGATAATATTAAAATACAAAACACAATAATAATGATTAATTATAACACTGCAAAATTATTTTAAACGTAAGTAAGTAAAGTTATATAGTTAGCTACGTCCTTGACCAGACCTTTAAATAATTGAAAAAAAAGTTCTTTATAAAATGAGTTCGTGAAAAAGCAAATTGAAAACAAATGCAATGCAAATTATAATAAAAACCTCTCTATACTACTCGCGAAGTTGCTTCGACGAAGTACTTATCGAAGTTGACCGAATTCCGAAGTATGTCACTATATAGTAGCTATTATCACGGTAATACTATCCATACAGTAATGTGTCTTCATAGAAACGGTCGGATCGCGAGAATAGGGAATATGCATGTACTTTTTTTTTAATTTTTATTAACTTATTCCATCATTCTACCCTAATAAAAAATATAAATAACCTTGACAATGTTCAAATTATTTTTTTAAATAACATTGAAATCATCGATAAAATTTGATCTGTTTGAACGCCGCCTATTCGCGGGCTTGGATGACGTCACATGCCACGCTCAGTGTTTGTTTCATAAACTTAGTATACTTACTTGAAATGTTACAGTAAGTTTATACCGATTTTCAGTTGTAATTACTATTTATTGTAATTACTAGATGATCGACAAAGTTAAAAACCATTTTAAAGGTATTGCCTTGTCCCTAAGTGTAAAATTACTATAAGAAGTACACCCAATAAAGTATTTTTTCCTGGACCAAGAGATGCGAAAATACGAAAATAATAATGTAAATTAATGAGAAGAGATGAAATATCTTCAATATTGTGTTTATATTGTTGTGAAGTATATAACAATTTCATTGCTAGTATAGTGAATTAGTCAGCAGTAATTTATATTTGTTTTAAATATCAAGCAGAAGGTAACTTGCTTGTCTACTTAAACTAGGTAACAAAAGTCCAATAAAACTTCGTGAATAGAAGTAGCTATACATATCTTACCTATGTATTAGATTCTATATAATATGTATTATAATAATTACCCTGCGGCTTTCACTCCTTTGACATCAGCGGACGTAAAATCTGGATTTGATGCAAAATATATAGTCATCATGAATGCATCTATTTACAGTAGATTGTCAGATTGTGCTTTGACAAAACCACTTTCAGTCATCGTCCTAGATGATTTCTAATATCACTAGAATTTTTAAATTGCACTAGCTAATGTCAAAAACCACAGGAACACCTATGTTTCTCCGTAACACTACGAATATCGGCGCCGATAAATGACAGGACGTGGAATGTGGCGTTATGTTTTGGTTCGACCAATAGTGATGCGTTTTGCAAAGTTGAATTTCGCGCCCTTATTTTGCATATTTTAGTTAATATTTTTTGCAATTAAAGACGAACTAAATAAGAAAATAATTGTTTAGGCATATTATCTGGACAATAAAGATTCAAGGGATTACTTTACTTGATTTTTTATCAAGTAAATTTAAAGAACATGCATATTCCCTATTGCCTACACGCCTTGCGTTCGGTTGAAACTCAGCACGCAAACAGTTCGCGATTGCTCCGCAGTGACGAACTAACGGTGTGATCGTTTCTTAAGCAGTAAGCGTGCGATTTGTGTATTTCATTGAAATAAATACAAATACTTAAGTATTTAATCTGGCAATTAGAAATTATAGAGTATATTGTTCTGTTTTTGGTTGCTTGAATTCTTCAAAAACGCACCCAGAGATAACATTTTTTAAATATTTATTTAATATAAAAAACTAGTAGGTAGTTCCTAGGCTAAGCTATCTATTTACTTATGTATTTAGCTACCTACATATTTTATTGAATTAGACGAAATATCATTATCAAATGAATATGAAAGTAAAAAATGGCAGGTACCTAGCAAGAATTACACTTTTTTTTATGGTATAGGGGGCAAACGAGCAGACGGGTCACCTGATGGTAATTGACTACCGCCGCCCATGGGCACCTGTAACTCGAGAGTCACAAGTGCGTTGCCTCCCTTTAAGGTGGGAGTAGAGTAGGAGAAGAAGGCGAGGGGGGGAGAGTGTTAAAAGGGGGAGGGGGGAGAGAGTGCTAAAAGGGGGAGGGGGGAAGAGGGGGAGGGCGGAAGAGGGGGAGGGGGAATAGTGGGAAGAGGGTAAGGGGGAAGAGAGTGAGGGGGGATAGTGGGAAGAGGGGGCGGGGTGAAGAGGGGGAGGGGGAAGAGGGGGAGGGGGGAAGTGAGAAGAGGGGTAGAGGGAGAAGAGTGGGAAGAGGGGAAGGGGTGAAGAGGGAGGGGAAGAGGGAGGAAGAGGCGGAGGGGGAAGAGGGGAAGGACGGGAATAAGAGAGAGGGAAGGGTTAGGGCCTCCGGTAACCTCACTCACGCGGCGAAATGCAATGCAACCCGTTTTTCTGTGAGGCCGTGGTATCGAGCGGAGTCGAGCCGGTCTAACGTGCCGAAGCATGGCTCTCCCACGTTTTAATTTCCTTATTTTTAATTTACTTTATAAATGAGATTTTGTAGTAGCTAGTTAGAAATTTTGATTGCTTTAGGTGGCACACACGCGATGATATGGTTTGATATTAAGTAACGTTTGCAGCGGTTCAACATCGGATGGATGACAAAAAAAATGTTTTTTGATTTGCTCTCTGCTGTAGGCAATGGGGTCGTTAATTTTACGGACGGTTACTCGTCAGCTGTTTCTTGCATTTTGATTGAGTAGGTTGGTGTTGAAGTTTGTAAGGATTGGAGTTTGGTAACCTTCGGCGACATCAGTTTATTTTGAACACCCAGAATAAAGGGAAATCTATTTATATTTATAAAAATTAATTATAATATTTACAATCCCAAAACTAGGAAGAAACTCAAGTAGGTAGATGAAATTATGGGCAGCCCTATCGTCGTCGTCGTCTGTCGTGTTTACGTACCGTCCGGCTGTAGGTAATTATATCAAAGAAAGGGCCGAGTCACAATACTGTATGGATGGTATTACCGTGCTATTATGTATTCTGTGCTAGTAGTAATTATTGTTCTTAGGTTCGTACTAGTCACTACACACTCGTGCAACCTCGCGGGGAGCTCAGTCGTCGCCCGTCGTTGGAACTTCGGACCACTTTGAGTCCATTGACTCGGGCGCAAAAACCGACAACAATCGGAAATCGCCCGAAGCGAGGCGAGGTTGCACGAAGTGATGCAAAGTGCCTGTCTACACTCTCGTATTCGCATAACTTCGGCAAGATCGCGAGTAGTGTAGAGCAGCTTAGTATTTATAAGTAACAGTATTTCTATCTTACTGTTTTATATCCAACTAAGACCTATTAAAAAGGACTTCCAGTGACATTAGCCATTACCCATAAGTAAGGCACTTCGTTAAGTCCCTACTTATGTTTGTATAAATTAATACTAGCTGACCCGCGCAACTTCGTCTGTGTTTGTAAATTTTCCCCGTTTTTGCAACATTTTTCATTGATGCGCCGCTCCTGTTGGTCGTAGCGTGATGTTATATAGCCTATAGACTTCCTCGATAAATGGGCTATCGAACACTAAAATAAGTTTTCAATTCGAACCAATAGTTCCTGAGATTAGCGCGTTCAACCAAACAAACAAACTCTTTAGGTGTATAATATTGGTACATATAGATTACGTTGTAGTAAGTAAGATAAGGAATGAACTTTGAAAAGAATGATCTTATCGCTGTAAGTCAATATAACATTTACTTAATAATATAGCTTTAAATAGTGTAAAGTAGGTACAGCTACGATGCAGCAGTATGGTAGGATAAAATTCAGATAGTAAGATATTAGCGCGAGCGCAGTTGTTATCTGATTACACATGTTTTATGAAGATTTATATCTTATCTATATACCTTCGTTCATTCTTAATACAAGAAATAACATGTCATGCAATCTTAGAGAGCTCTTGACATAAACCAAAACTGTTAGGTAGTTTTTAATTTATTTATCCGTGGTTCTATTTCCTCTATTTTACCCTTTATTTCCGCCAATATAATAATTATTATAATAACTCCACACATCTCACACACGGCCGATCCCAAACTAGGCAGACCCTCTATTATGGTAACCAGACTGCTGATAAACACACTTATATATTTCTAAATACATACATATTTTAGATAAATTACACGCAGCCCCAGAACAAATTATAGAGCTCATCACACAATTAATTGTCCTGGGTGGGAATCGTACCCACGTCCTCTGACTTAGCAGTCAGGGTCACTAACCACTAGACCAACAGGCTCGTCAATATAATATAATATATACCTATACTTTTCGTTAAATGTAATTATCATCTTTTGTAATAAGTAAATATACAATAAAGTTTCATGCAATTACTTTAAATGATTCCATAACGTATTTTAAAAATTATAATAGTAATAATTCTTATCTTCGACTTCGTTAACATTATTATCGGCTTGCCCGTTGGCATAAGCCTCCCCTAGGCTTTTCAATAATTTGCTATTGGTGGCTTTTCTTTGCCAATGTTGTTCCAGTAAATTGTTTTGATATCATCCTCAGATCTTTTTTTTTTCGCCCTTCCAATCCTTTTCCAATCTCGATGGTACCACATAGTACCCAACACCTTTCGTTTTAATTCTTACATTTGTTAATTAGATTTTGTCCCTTAACTTGATGTTTAGAATGTTAAAGTAATTACAAAGTAAAAGCGGAACAGTAGGTTTGACTATGAATCTAGACAAAACTAAGGTAATGACAAATCACACAAAACACCTAAGCATCTCGCTAAATTCTAACCAAATAATGTGATAAATATACCTACGTATCGCCTCCCGGCAAAAAAAGTGTCACATACATGTTAAGTACGTTTAACATTTTTATAGCATATGCATAGCAAATATTGCATTTAGTCAGCTTTAAAAACATCGATATCGAGCTGTTTTGTTCAATTCACTGGCATAAAAGTCGTGTCTTTTCGAAATAACTGTTTTTGTATTATGGCACTTTTTTGCCGGGAGGCGATATCTAGGACATTATCTCACCGGAAAACCAAATGCAGAAAGAAATAAACATCAGAATAAGTAACGCTTGGAAAAGATACTGGTCCCTCAAAGAAATAATGAAGAACCCACACATTACCCTGAAAGACAAGGCTTCAGTATTTAACTCATGCATAATAATAATAACATGTTCAACCTACGGATTACAATCCTGGGTCATTAGTAAAAACAGCGCGAAGAACTTAGAATCTATCAAAACAAAATGGAGAGAAGCATTCTAAACATTTTACATATTACTTTATTATAAATATTTATTTGCATTCCTTTCACAACGACGCAACGGACCTCATTTTTTTTATTTTTAGTGTAAGATACGTACGTACTGAGTAGATACGGTATTTAGAACATAAGTAATGTTCTGTACTGTGATATAAATTACCGAACTGCAGTTGGTTAGATTATATTAACTATAGTTTAATACGCCCGATACTTTATTTAGATAAGGTGGTAAGATTTTTAGTTTGTCTAGCTACTTGCTGCAGCTGCAGAGACGGATTCGCCTGCAGGATCAGGCGTCACTTACTTAATTCTCGATTCGTGCAAATATTGATACATACGCATCTATTAACATTGGTGTTTTAAGTATATAATATGAAAGAAAGGAAAAATATTTATTTCGGTACGAAGAGTCAATCTTAAATATAACAATACAAGGAGATAACGCATGACGTAACCCAGACAATTTACAATTTATATTTCATTTTAATAGCTTATGCATATTTATATTTAATAATAAATAGCGCATCTCACATACATCTAACGTACCTACTACTTAATTATTATAATAATAATGTGGAGTAATTATTTTTTTTATAATTCTTTGTTCGGAGAGAGTATCATAATATACACATATGTGTACATGTACTTACATTATAAACATTATTTTATAGTCATTATATTATGTTATAGTACAGTATAGAACACAAATATCATCTATAACCAACATACATAAATTATTTATTTTATTTATTATAATTATTTTTAGCCTATTATAGGCTGATTATCTAAAGATTACATAAAATAAGAAGGAAATAATTTGAATAAGGTACCATCACGCATCGCCGCGCTGCTGGATGGTTTACTAACCGTCTGGCTACTGTGGTCTGGTCTCCCGCTACCTGCATCGTTCCGCCACGGTAATACTATCCATACAGTAATGTATCTTCATACAAACGGTCGGATCGCAAGACATAACTACACGCCTTGCGTTCGGGCAACACTCTGTTCGCAAACAGTCGCGATTGCTCCGGAGTGACGAACAAACGGTGTGATCGTTTTTTAAGCAGTAAGCGTGCGATTTGTGTATTTCATTAAAATAAATACAAATACTTAAGTATTTAATATGGCAATTAGAAATTATAGAGTATATTGTGTTGTTTTTGGTTGCTTGAATTCTTCAAAGACGCACCCAGAGATAACAAAAATTTAAATTACCTGGAAATTCCGAAAGGTAAGACTAAGAAAAATTTTTTATGTACGTACTAGTACGTAATTTGTTTCTTTTTTAATAGGTAGGTATTTCGCTTTTTCCACCGAGTAAATTACCTGGATTAATAAATAAAAAAGGATAGGTGATAAAAGTGACACACGAGTGACTTACCCAAGCTCGCGTTAAAAAAAAACTAGTAGGTAGTTCCTAAGCTAAGCTATCTATTTACTTATGTATTTAGCTACATACATATATTATTGAATTAGACGAAATATCATTATGAAATGATTATGAAAGTAAAAAATGGTAGGTACCTACCTAGCAAGATTTACACGTTTTTTTTATGGTATAGGGGGCAAACGAGCAGACGGGTCGCCTGATGGTATGGGCACCTGTAACTCGAGTCACAAGTGCGTTGCCTCCCTTTAAGGTGGGAATAGAGTAGGAGAAGAAGGGGAGGGGGGGAAGAGTGGGAAAAGAGGAGGGGGCAAGAGTGGGAAGAGGGGGGGGAGAGTGGGAGGGGGGGAAGAGGAGAAGGACGGGAATAAGGGATAGGGAAGGGTTAGGGCCTCCGGTAACCTCACTCACGCGGCGAAATGCAATGGAAGCCGGTTTTCTGTGAGGCCGTGGTATCGAGCGGAGTCGAGCCGGCCTATACGTGCCGAGGCATGGCTCTCTCACGTTTCAATTTACTTATTTTTAATTTGGGTGACGAAAAAAAATGTTTTTTGATTTGCTCTGTGCTGTAGGTAACGGGGTTGTCAATTTTACGGACGGTTACTCGTCAGCTGTTTCTTGCATTTTGATTAAGTATTTGTTGGTTAGGTGTTGAAGTTTGTAAGGATTGGAGTTTGGTAACCTTCGGCGACAGCAATTTATTTTAACACCCAGAATAAAGGGAAATCTATTTATATTTATAAAAATTAATTTTAATATTTACAATCACAAAACTAGAAAGAAACTCAAGTAGGTAGATGAAATTATGGGCAGCCCTATCGCGTGTTTACGTATCGTCCGGCTGTAGGTAATTATATCAAGGAAAGGGCCGAGTCAAAATACTGTATATACTTATACTGTGGTTCAGCCGAACGGCGAGCGAGCGAGACAGATACCACATACCTACATATTCATAGTAGAAGGCAGGAAATAAGACAATACATGACGCTCGCTGGCACTGTGACACATTGTTTGGCATACGTGCACCCATACATACATACTCTTGTCGCTTGGGGATCGCGGATATCATTACTAATACCAGTAATATGTATCCATAAACTATTATCGTTCTGTATCTATGGTACCTACAAGCTATCCTCAGTTTTTTTCAAAAAACTCCTTATAATCTGTCGCAGGATACCGTCACAAAACTGGAAATAATCTACTTAGTAACATTCTATTTATAGATGAAGTAACGTTCACAACAACGTATATAATATAACGATAGAGATACGGGTTCTCGCACTAGCCGATTAGTTACACATCGCTCCGTTGAGCTACACAACATGTTTGTGTTACTGCTGCCGTTTATATTTCTGCTCATATACTTCTATCTTACAAAAAATCATGATTATTGGGCAAAACGTAGTGTGAAACATGATCGCCCGGTACCATTATTCGGCAACCTGTTCAGTAATATCATTGGAAAAAAGAGCATCACAGAAATAGCAACAGAAATGTACAATAAATATCCCAACGAGAAAGTTGTGGGATTTTATCATGGAACCATCCCGGAGCTGATCATTCGTGACTTGGACATCGCAAAAAGAATTCTAACAGTGGATTTTGCGTATTTTTACCTACGGGGACTTGGGAGAGGTACTAAAAAGGAGCCTTTGTTCTTAAATCTATTCCACGTTGATGGCGATACATGGAAATTGTTAAGACAACGTTTAACACCTGCTTTTACAACTGCAAAGTTAAAAAAAATGTTTCCGTTGGTCGTGGAGTGTGCTGAGAAGCTTCAGCATGTCGGCGAGGACATTGTGAATAAAGGCGGTGAGTGCAACGTCCGCGAGCTGATGGCGCGTTTCACTACTGAATTTATTGGAACCTGTGGCTTGGGATTACAAATGGATACCATTCGTAATGAAAATTCTCTCTTCCTAACCTTGGGCAAAAAAATATTTGATCCTAACCGATCTTGGAAACACGCAGCTTTAGTAGTCTTGTATGACCTGTTCCCGGATTTCAGAACATTGCTACAAATGGTCTTAAATGACTCGTTATCGGACACAATAACTAAGATTTTTGTAAATGTTCGAAATCAGAGAAACAATAAACCCTCCGGACGCCACGACTTTGTAGATTTATTATTAGAACTGGAAGAGAAAGGGAAAATAACGACAGAGTCGATTGAAAGGCGAGGTCCAGACGGAAAACCAGTGCAAGTTGAAATGGAATTGGATTTGAAGTGTATGGTGGCACAAGTGTTCGTATTTTTCGCGGCTGGATTTGAGACTTCTTCTTCAGCTACTAGCTACATGTTACATGAACTTGCTTTCCATCCTGAAGAGCAGATTAAAATTCAAGAGGAAATTGATCAGGTCCTGTCAAAATATGATAACAAGCTGTGTTATGACTCTATTGCTGACATGACGCGGCTAAGCGGAGCTTTCAAAGAGGCTATGAGGAAGTTTCCATCGCTAGGCAACTTGCACAGAGAATGTGCTAAGCAATATACAATACCCGAGCTGGGTATAACCCTCGATCCAGGAGTTAAAATCATAATTCCAGTGCAGGCGATACAAAACGATGAAAAGTATTTCGCTAACCCCTCTCAGTTTAAACCGGAGAGATTTGTTAACACATTAGAGCAAAGACACAACTGTTCGTATTTGCCGTTCGGGGAGGGATATAGATCATGTATTGGTAAGTGACGATCTCAAAAAGAATTTGCTTATCACTAATAAATTGTTATATAATTATCTTCTCTTGAATAAACTAAGCGTATGACCACACGAACAACTTTTAAGAATAAAACTTTTAAATTAGGTTTTCATAAGCGGTATTTTTCAATAAATGTATATACATAGTTATTATTGCATCTGGTCACTAAAAATAGTACACAAAATAATCAGTAATCAAACTAATTAATAATCATAATAATGTAAGAAAGCGGTTAACTACTTAACTCATCAGGTCATGGGGTACCGTTCATTCATAATGGAAGTATTATTCCTATGTGTTACCAAAATCTACATTACCGGCTTGCGAAGGCGCGGACAAAAGACACAAAGTATCTGCATAGAGGTGTGTAACGTTTGAAATAATAACAACAGCTCTAATGATCATATGACCTAATTTCGTTTAATATACTTTTCTTTTAAATAGCGATCACATGATATAATGAATTTTTGATATAATTTCATTTTACCTAGTTTTATATGGTTTAATGAACATTTTCTTTAATGCACATAGAACTAATATTCATTTAGTATAATATTCAGTTACTATAATATTCAAAATCTATAAGTAACGTTTAATATAATTTAGAAGCGTCAGATACCATCTACTGTTATTGAATCATTTGGGTTAGGTTCAGAGTTGCCAACCGTACGAGGTTCCTCGTTATTGTGGACAACATTGTATTGCGTCAATAGGTTTTTTACACTTTGGTTACATTGGGTCTGCTAAAGTAGACATATTGGGTATGTTCGTGAATTTTTTCATTTTAAGCACAGGCGTATTATATACTTCTAATTTGCGTTAAAATGAAACATGCGCGATTATTACTCTGCAAGTCAAAAACTGTTAAATGCATTACATTTAACAGTTTTTTGGAAATTTGACAGATTGTAGTAGTCTGATGTGCCGGCTGCCGTACATTCTCACATTCTCATTTAACCTCAATCAATAATTAAATATGATGAGCGTCAATTTAGCAGACATGTCAAAATTAAAAAAATTTGAACTCATTACAAAAGTAGAAAAAAAAATCATAATGCACATAAAAAAAGAAAATATTTTAAAATCTGCTTTTTTTGTTTTAAAAGATTTCCAACATTTCGTTTGTTTAATTTAAAAAAAATTAAATTTACAAAATAAATGTCTGGTAAATTTACACTAATTGAATATGTCTTATTTTTGGTTTTATAACATTTTAAATGCTTGATGAATGTACGAGGTTTTAAAGCCAAAGTACGAGATTTTTTGTTGTTTATGTACGAGAAAAAGTTCTAAGGTTGGCAACCCTGGTTAGGTTAAGTTAGAACAGTGCCATTAACGCGCGAAGGCGAGCGAGCGTGCTGCGGCAGCGGGGCCGAGCGTCAGATCCCCTCTATTTTTGGTGAATCATTTGATTTAGTCATCATTTAGATAAGGTTATAACAGTATGATGTTTCCTTATTCATTATCATATTAGATATTTACTTATTCATTAGTTACAGAATTTTGGCTGAAAATTAGTAAATATGAAAATTAGGTCAAATGAACGTTATACAAAAAGAGCATTATACGAATTGAAAATTATATGAAATGAAAGTTATACTAAATGTTATTAGAGCAAATGAAGGTTTTATGAAATATAACATTACATCACATGAAATTAGATAACTTATTTGTTTTTATAGTATATGAAAATTACATCGTGAACGTTATTTCAAGTTAGTTATACGCATATATATGCATAGAGTGGGTTGGCAGACTTAAACACCTCCATTTTTAATTGATAAAGTTGCATCATGTAATGATTTATGCCATAGGTAATAAATTGATTTTTGCCGCTTGTTTCGAAATCATAACACTATCATACCTAGTTTGCACCTAGCGTCGAGTACCTACGCCAGGTCTGGGAAACTGGTTTAAGTACCAAAGTCAAAGTATTTATTGCATCTAAGTGAACATAAATTCAGGTGTTACAATCATAATTCTTTAAAAAAAAAACTGACTTAAAAAAAAACTATTCCATAAAAGACTTATATGGTTTTCTCATGGATGCCATTATCTGAACTGGACCAAATTGAAATGAGACCACACGGAAAGCACCGGCTTTCAAATAAAAAAAGAATCACCAAAATCGGGACACCCAGTCGATAGTTCTGAGGTAACAAACATAAAAAAATATACAGTCGAATTGCGAATCTCCTCCTTTTTTGAAGTCGGTTAAAAATAGGTACTTATTACTTAGTGCCTTTTTCAAGCATTCCAATGCTGAGGAGCCTGAGGGCTTAACAATATTGCACATAGTAGGTTAGGTATATCATTCATATTCCTAAATTTATATTTCATTTGTAATTTATATACATAATTATTTATATTCATATTCATAAATCATTATAGGTATAATCAACTGCTTATAATAACTAATTCAATTTATTAACACATTTTAAATGCGCTTGCTGTCCGCGGTTTATTTACTTTCTAAATATTCTTTAATTAAGTAGTAAAATTTTTGAGATAAATACGCTTTTAATTTTTAATAAATGATATTACGCATCTTTCATTTTTTATGGCATTTGGCAACTTATTTACCATTTTTATTCTTAATTGTGGTAGATGCAGTCTATTTTTATTGCGGGTATTTTTTTATGGATGTCTTCTTTTTAACCGACTTCGAAAAAGGAGGTTCTCAATTCGACTGTTTTTTTTATGTTTGTTACCTCAGAACTTTCGACTGGGTGAACCGATTTTGATGATTCTTTTTTTTTATTTGAAAGCTGGTGCTTCCCGTGTGGTCCCATTTCAATTTGGTACAGTTCTGACAATGGCATCCATGAGAAAACCATATATAAGTCTTTTATGGAATAGTTTTTTTGTTGAAGTCGGTTTTTTTTTTAAAGAATTATGTATGAAACATGTTGATATTTTTATAAACAAAGGTGCATATATCAAATATGTGTATTGATGATAGTGTTAGTATTTGAAATTTGATAAAGTGTGGTTTCCAGGTTTGCGTGTTATCTATTTGAGCCAGGCTCCTGATGCATTCTTTTGTATTATGAACAGTTCAACTACATTGACACTATAACCCGATAGCATAACCCCATATCTAAGCCATGGGTAAACGTAAGCATAGTATATGGATAGGGCTGTTTGTATACGAGGCATGCCTTTAAGTTTTGTCGTTTGAGGAAAAAAACAACTAATTAAAACCTTATAGTACTTTTTATTGTTTTTCAAAGTATTCACCACGTAGTTTAATACACTTTTCCATTCGCTCGAACCAGTTGTTAAAACATTTACTCAGCTCCACAGTAGACGTGTTCAATGTGACCGACTTGAAAGCGTCGACTGCTTCTTCACCGGACTGAAACCTTTGACCCTGAAGATTTTTCTTAATTTTAGGAAATGTAAAGAAATCGTTAGGGCTTAGGTCAGGACTATACGGAGAATAGTCAAGAATTTCTACGTTTTCCTGCTTCAAATATTGAATCGTTTGACGAGTGCTGCGTGAGCTTGCGTTGTCATGGTATAGGATGATGCGTCGCTTTGGGTTAGATTTCCGAAGTTCGGCGATGACTTGTGGTAAACAAACTGTGGTATACCTTTCTACATTAACCGATCTACGATCTTCAAGTGCAATCGTCGCAACATGACCGTTTTTTGCAACGAACGTAGCCATCATCTTCTTGTAGACTGTTGTTTAGAATAAGGATCGTAGGCATAGATCCAAGATTCGTCACCGTCACCACTGATGATGTCGTAGACGTGATTTGACTCTCCTCGGTTAAACTTTTGAAGAGTTTTCTTACACCATCTGATGCTGGCCGCCTTTTGATTGTCGGAAAGCAAATGCTGTATCCAACGGCTAATGAATTTCCAGATTTTTGCAAGGATTTAGCGATGAAGAGGTTGTAGAATTGGATGGTGAGATTAAGAATAATTTGCAAGAAGATGTAGATTGCAGTGATACTGAAGTTGATGAGGTGAAGCTATCCCATGCTGACAGTTCTTTAGCACTTGTAACGTGTATGTAGCAGTTCAGCTCTTCAACTACGAATGATCCTATTTATAGGCTAATAAGACAATAAGACAGAAAATGGTCATATTCGGGTACCTACAATAGGGATTATGGGATTCTCAACATGGCCTGTGTAAATGTATACTTTATTTACTGTCATAACGATTTACGCAAACAAGAAAAACCATTGAGTAGCCGCAATTTTACAAAAAACTTAACATGTTGACACAGCAGAATATCCCTACTTTGCCTATAAATCTGAAATACAAAATCAGCAATATTCTGAAGAAGAGGGCCGCTGAATCTCATAAACAAGAAGATCATGTGCCTATGCTATAAAAGAGGAAGTAGCGCGTATTTTGTCCTTCAAAACAGCAAAAGTAGAAGGAAAATAAAATAAATCTCTCTGTGAAGTCCATATGTGGACGTAAAAGTGGTGTGTGGTCTAAGTGCCTTTAAAAATAAGTCTGACCATTTCTTTTAATTTCTTAGTGTAAGCATTATTATTATAAAATATGATATAAATAAGAAGATATATAAGAGAAGTTGAATATAAAAGAAATAACTTTGAATAATTAATTAGTCTGAAGAAGAGATCTCAAGTTCGTTTTTATTTGATTAAAAAGTTAACAATTTTTATAATTCTATTTTTTCTGTTTATATTCTAAAATACAAACCTTTTTTTATTTTATTTACCTAAAAACAGCATGGACTATAAGAACCTTTCCTAAAAAAAATCTAAATTTCCATAATGATCTTAAATGTTTATTAACAATTGGTACACTTCGAAACGACGGGCGGTTATCTTTCCCGAACTATAAAATAAGGTTATCTTTCTAGGGTTAAAAACAATAACAAACTTGAAAAAATAACTTAAGTAGGTATATCTAATTTCTTAAAACTAGGCAACTCTATTCACGCTGATATACGCCTAACAATGTCAGAATTATCTTGTTACTCTTTAAGAATTACTAGATTGAAGATACCAAACCTACCAAAACGGAATGTACCTACATTTTACTTTATTTCATCTGTTGATTCAAAATATGTTCTTATTTCTTGTTATTATTTCTTTGTTTCAGGAGCCCGTCTAGGAGAGATGCAGTCGTTGGCAGGCCTGGCGGCATTGCTGCACAAGTTCAGTGTGGAGCCAGGTGCTTTGACAAAACGAGAACTGGAAGTCAACCATACCAGCAATATAGTTCAATCCATTAAGGGAGGACTGCCGCTGAAATTGAAGCTTAGGAACCAAAATGTTGAAATCGCTGCGTAAATCATTGAAGCAGTAATTTGAATAAGTATTAGGACTTATATTTAAATAAAAACATGTTTAGGATAAGGTTTTTTAATTAACACTTATAACCTAATCAATAAAAACTTGTTAAAAATAAATATTCATCTACCTACCACATTAGAAGGGAAATCGTGAAACCACACTCGCAGCGACCCCCGTTCGCAACCGGCACACTCCCTATTGCCCAGATAGGTACCGGAGCTGTAATGCACGCTCATCTCCCGCATATTTGCATATGCTCGCAGTAACAACACTAGGATCGTCAGAGAAGCCGACTGCCAGTTTCCAGCTGATACCGGAGCTGTCGGCACGCTCACATCCCGATCTACAATCATGTACATCACTACCGGAACCGTAATGCTTACATAACTGTTCTATCGGCGCGGTCAGTTATACAGCCAACGATAAGACTCGAAAGTCTTCCATAAGCGATGCCTTTGGCCAACCCTAGTTGCATAGCACAACAAGTATTAACGCGAATCTGTTGTCAAGCATATGGGTTACCCAGTAGGTACTGTTCGAAGCAATTGTACTAGACTCAATATCATACACAAGTACGTAACTAATATCTCCTGTCATAGGAATTTAGTTAGACTAACAAGTTCACTTTTTATCATTTCTCGCTTTCCAGTTCCTTTCTTCTGTCGTCGGTTTAATTTAAAAAAAAATTACATAATTTAATCAAATTATTTAACTAACATTGTATAGGTATAATATAAACTATGCATAATCGCTAAACTGTTTGAAAGGATAATCTAGTCAGGTTTATTCTGCTCTTAAAAATTCATTCAGCTCATACCAACACGGCTTATTAAAGGGACGATCAACTGTTACAAACCTCGTCTTACTTAACGATTATATCACTAATGCAATGGATAAGGGTAGTTAAGTAGATGTCGTGTACACCGACTATAGTAAAGCATTCGACCGCATTGGGCATAAAAGGCTAATCTTGAAGCTTGAAAACATGGGAGTATGTGGGGATTTGCTAAGATGGTTCTCCTCTTATTTATTTATTTAAGTTAGGAAAACCAAAAGCTACAAAAACAACAGTGGGTAGTTTCATGTACAACATTAAGCCAATTACAGGTTTTCACGAATTGCTGCATTGTCATTTAACAGAGGTTTTGGAACACTAATAACTGCACGAAACTATACCCATACAAACGCGATAAGCAATACACATGATAGAAAAACAAAAATACATCACTACCTGTTTGAAAAAAAACCCAGATTCATCAGTCTCCTGACATTGTTGCCGTTCACTGTGTATGGATCGAACATAAGTTCTTTGCACAATTCATTAAAGTCTTTACTTGCTCGCACCATAAATGTATTCATTCTGTAATTCGAGTGCGCTAAATGTACAAAAATAGGTGGATTGAACCTGATGCTTTTTGTCGGAACATTGAACTCGAGTTTGTGTAGGAGGTCAGGGCAATCCACTTCATTAGACAAGATTTTAGAAAAGAATGTGCAGTCCGCTAGTCGGCGGCGATAACTTAAAGGTTGAATATGAAATTTTCTACAGAGATCTAAATACCTTTCAGAGTGGTATGGTATATGAAGGCGAAAGCATAGGAACCTAATGAATCGCTTTTGGACACCCTCAATACGGTTTATGTATTTGCTATACCGTGGACTCCATATCTGCGATGCGTATTCTAGATGGCTTCTAACATACGTACAGTATAAAAATTTTAACGTTTTTGCTTTTTTGAAGCACCCAGAAACCCTCATCACAAAACCAAGCGCTTTGGAAGCTCTCGAGACTATTTTATCAATATGAGCATCAAAAAGAAGCTTTGAGTCATGATAAACTCCCAAGTCGCGTATGACTTTAGGCAGATTTCCAGACTGGTGGGACAGTGAAAGAAGAAAGTGACTTTTTGTACAATAAAGAAATAGGTAAAGCTATGGTCTCGGCACATTTTACTAGAAACTGGGGTGATATGTGATCAGGTCCAGCTGATTTGGACGTTTCTAATTTAAGCAATAATTTACGCACTGATTCGACGCTGATGTCGATATTGTTAATATCTGCTATTGTAGGTGGCTGAGAAGTTTCCGAATCAAAAGATTGTATGTCGTTGCTAGGCTCTGCAAAAGTTGAATAAAAGTATAAAGAAAACGCTTCACAGATGCCTTCGGGAGTAGATACGTTAACATTGTCGTAATTGAGATAACTAGGAATCGTGTTTGATTTGTATCTATGTTTTACAAAGCTCCAGAACTTTTTTGGGTTAGTTCGATAGCTGCTTCGGTGGTAGCTAAGTAACAGTTATAGCATTCAGTTTCAAGTTTTTTAACCCTATCTCGCAATAGCTTAAACGTTTCTTTGTCTGAGATTCTATTGTATAATTTAAATTTACGGAGATATTTACTCTTTTCTTTTATTAATGATTTCAGCGACCTTGAATACCATACGGGATAGGAACTTACTGCTACCTTTTTTGTGGGAATATATTTCTTTTGTATGTTGGTAATAGTAGCATAGAAATAAGTAACAGCATCAGTGATTGATTTATTACTCAAAACACTAGTCCAATCGATAGCCGATATCTCCCTATTAATAGCAGGAAAGTCCCCTTTGTTGTAGACAAAACGTGTACATCGCCGGCTCCAAACATGACAGGTTGACAAAGTAAGCGACTACAGTGAGTGCCGGATGGTAGTTGTCTATAGGAACTAATGGAGCCAAACATTCCTTCACAGTTACCACGCTATTACTCAATACTAGATCTAACAACTTATTATATCGATTGAATACCCCGTTAAATTGCTTAAGATCCAATATTCTCAATTCGTCCGTCAACATGTAATCGTCACTACTACGTATATTGCTGGGAGTATAATGCACGTTATTATCAATTAACTTATATAGAGAATAGGTCACAAGCTACAGTGCTCAGTAATTATATGTCCAGTTGGGTTACTGTACCAAGCGGCGTTCCTCAAGGTTCTCTGCTTGGCCCGCTGTTGTTTATTGTGTACATTAACGACATAGACATATGCTTTAAGTCATCCAATCTGTTATGCTTTGCCGACGACATGAAGATCTATACCACCATATCTTCAGATAGTGACAGGTTAGCTCTTCAAAAAGACCTATATGCACTTGAGGAATACTGCAAATTCTTAGTAATGACGTACACTCGTAAAGTATTGCCAATTCCCACAAGCTACACCTTAGGAGGCCGAGCTTTGGCCAGATGTAACTCCGATCTTTGAGTGCACCATGACTCAAAATTAATTTTCGATGAACACGTAGACACAATCGTAAAAAAAGCTTCCAGAGCTTTAGGTTTTATAATGAGAGTGTCTAAATGTTTCACACAAGCTAAAACTCTTAAGATCTTGTACTGTATGTTTGTATGCGTCTCAGGTTTGGAACCCCTGTCATAATAAATATATTGATCGTATTGAATCAATTCAAAAACGATTTATAAAATACCTATGCTTCCATCAAAAGATTCCATATGACTCTGACTTATATTAATCTAAGTAAAAAATTTCATATTCTACCTTTAGTGAAACGCCGTGAGCTCGCTGACTGTATTCTTTTATTAAAAATTACTAACAACGATATCGACTATTCGGAACTTTTGTCTAAATTCGCATTAAATGTCCCAATCATATTCAAACGCTTTAACCCACCGATGAGAGTAGCATCTGCCAGTATCAAATATAGACAGAACAGCTATATTGTGCGAGCGAGCCGCAATTTTAACAATCTGTGTAAACAGTATGACTTTGATAGTTTTTACACAAAATTGTCTTCAGTCAAAAGTTATCTAAGTCAGGCCTTTTTTGGTAATGGTTAATGTTTATATATATATATATTCTTTTTTTTCTTTTCCTTTTAAAGTAAGTTTTTGTAAGTTTGATATTTAACTGCTTTATTTTTTGGTTAGATTTAATTTATATTTTAATTAAGAAATCATAAGCAATTTATACCCTGTCTGTTCACACACTAACCTATAATGTTATCTATAAGTGGAGACTTGTCATTGGCTGACACATTATTATGTAGTTTACTACCACTGACCTCTATTATACAATATAATAGAGGTCAGTGTTTACTACAATGATATTTGAGCTGTAAGTCTTCCAAGCTTGTTAAATAAATAAATAAATTTAGGTAATTACTTATATTTCCTACCTACTTTAACTATTCCTTGTTTTAAATATTTAAACAACAAACTTTTATTAAAGTTTAAAGTTCTCATTATGATTAATTAATAAACCTAGACACGAGGTAGCTGCTATAAACAGTAGAGGAGTTCCCTCGACTGGCTTCCGTCTCCGTCATCAATCAATTACCGGTCTCCGTCATGTTGCAGTGTCATTCCAACTACATATTTTTATAATCTTTGGGTTTATTTTTTTTTCATAATTATTTAAATTGGACCAATTTCGATATATAAAAAGAATCTATGCGTGGTCATACATAAAAAAAACATATTCACGGGTTGACTTGAGACTTTCCCGTTGTTTTGTCAATTAAAAATAAACAAATTTATATTATTTTGGAGTAGACCATAAATAGAACTCCTTCGAGTATGGTAAAATAAAAAAAAAACAATGACTGTCAGATTTCTACACTGCTAGGTTATTATAAATATTTGTTTTTTGATAAATCATCTAAACGATGAATTATTTTTAAGAAAAATAAAAAGTTACATTATAGGTAACTCCGACGAAATTAACGCTTAAACCCGACTAGTACACTACGTTTCTAACAAATACATGGCTCTTTCGTATATTACTGTGTACCATGGGCCTTGCCTCTCATTTCACACTATGGAACATAAGCCACAGAAGTTAACGGGCCTACGAAGTAAGTACAATATCACGTCCATAAACCTATCTTGCTCTCAATAATTTAAAAGTCACAAACCAGTTTAGCGTGCGCGGAGGAAACTGAATGATTATTTTTCTGTTATCCACCACCTTGAGTACCTACCTACTTAAATTGTTTTTGAACTGATTTACAATTCAAAGTTTTAATCACACTAATTGGGTACCTACAAGGTCAGCTCAGACTTATGGATAAAATATCCTAATGAAGTAGGTATAGTTACGCCACTGCTTTAAGACATTTACTATATATATTATGCTAGGTAGGACAGCATATAAGAATAAATTTTAACCAATTTTATAAATAAAATCCGACAGATCGGCTCATGAAGCTTGGCTTCAAAGTGGACTTAATTCCGGTTGATCATGTCAACTACTGTATGGTGGAAATGTGTGGTCATGAAGTAAGATTTTGTTATTATTTTGATTATCATCACTTTTTACTTAAGTGTTGTTAGACCCTTAGCCAAAACCAGTGGCCCTAAAGATTAAATTTTAGAGGGTAGTTCTAAAAAGGCAGTTTTCAAATATCCACCCCTAAGAGGAAAAGGGGTTACAAAGTTTGTAAAAGAATTACTATTCTGAATAAGGGTCAGATCAACTTACAAGTGCTATGAGGTTTAATAGTTTTTATCATTACTAATTTATTTTAACATTTTCCGTGAATCATGTCGCCTCCTGCAAGCATTCAGAGTGGTCATTATCCCAATGCCTTAGGAACCTAAATATTAATTACATGCATGCGAATAATTATCAGTTATAGCATGATATTGAGTAAACACTACACTTTACTGAATAATAAACTGATGCTGTCTCCTAGTCATAACATAATAACCCAAGAGTCAAGAATTCTTTGAACTATGCTGCCGAACGCAAGCGAATTTTTAATATTATTTTTACTTCGAAGAATATTAACTGCCAGAAGACACACAGTTGCGTCAGAGATAATCAATTTTGAGGAAAAAAAATTGACATAACCTTCCTACATAATATGCAAATATGGAAAAATAATTTTGTTGATACATTACGAAGAGAATAACAACCGTGCAGCTCTAACGTTATAAGAAATGTTTTGAAACTTTACAAGGATGCTATTAATAATTTTTAACTTTATGACGCATATTATTTCATTTTTTTAGGTTTCTGCGCTTCTTCTACATGTAACTTTAATTAGGTAGGTATTCCATATTTCATGTTGTAAATATGCGTACCTACAAACAATTCTCATAACGTATTAACAGATTAGCTAAATATGTACATAAATGGACGTACCGAGTGGGAGGGCAGCTGCCCCCCTGGCTTTTGTATGCTTACGTGATACTAAAATTTTTGATCTGCCTTCCCACCCCAGGTCTGACAAAAAAAATGCTGGCCCCTGGGCTAAAAGCTGGGTACGCCCATGTGTACATACATACATCTTTGTCACAATGAGATAAAACACATACCTATTAAATATATAAGCTTCATACCTAGCACCTATTAATTCTACCCTGGTTAATATGCGTTGTCTATTAAACACAAGTGCTTGTTTTAGATATTTCGCTGCAACCTAAAAAACTTGCAGTTTAACACGCATCACAACCGCGACCCCGTATGCCAGCGAGCAGTGGAAGCCGTGTTACAATCTTCAGAAAAGTTCCAACACGCGCGCCTCCATCTGTGGATCTGGACATACATAGACCACCAGATCTTCAGGCGCGGTACTTACACACCTGGTGACTACTGGCCGCACGACGTGCAAATAGCTAAACCTTTCGTTTCGTGTGCTGATTGCGCGCAATGCTGCAAAATTTTACTGAAGAAGAAAGAAGAAACATCCCCAGACATCACAAAATAATATCGAAAAGGCTATAATAAAATTATGTATGTATGCCAGCTAAAATCCAATATATTTTTAATAAAACAATTGACATTTTTTACATTGCCAACAATCACGTAACCATCTTTTATTCCTCTCGAATCTTCAAGCGTTCTTTATGTAAATGCAGGGTAGTGTGCAACCAAAAGTAACTTATGTGAGGTATCAAGTGAACATGAATATGTGAAACTGGTGGGTGGAGAAATCTAAATAAAATATAAACCTTATTCCATTAACATATAGTTGAATATCGTACGCCGCTGTTTCCGCGTTATTACGCGAGACCATGCTTGCATACTCGCGGCGTCGCACCTGTTCTACGTAGACTCACGTTCTTTTGTTAATAGCCCAATGACTCCCAAATCCCAATGATGATGACATTCTTTTAAAAATATAGATAACTAGGGCTACAAACACCCATCTAAATATTGGCGATTGCTTGAGCTTACGCGCGAGTATTAGAACTTACGCGCGTAATACACGTGCGAGTGCCAACAAAGAATATCCTCGAGCGTTTATCTGGTCCGAGTCTATCTGGGTGGACACTCTAAAAGGCGATAGTTAAGTAGCACTATCATCGGAATGGTGTATTTCTGTTTGGGAGTCAGTCGCCAGCTTCTTGGAATTATTAGTAGGTAGTCCGCTAGTAACAGCCGAGCCATGTTCGTTTGGCTTACCAGTATTAACCATCCCCACCAATAGCCATTATCAGTCCTTCCTAACACCTTCCCTCTATAGTAATGTTGAATTACAGATTGCCTACGCTTACGGGGAAATATAACAATTTACCAGCGTTTGGGTTGATTTTAATGTTTATTTCGCTGTGCAGTTGATATAGCGTGTTTTCAAGCTACATATTTTTGGTACTCAATGTTATTTGTCTCAATTAGATTGGATTTCAATAGGATCATCGTGTCTAGGTCGGTTTTTTTTAAGTATACTAAACACATAATAAACATACCACCAAAAATGTATTCAAGCTAGAATGGTCGTTTCACAAAAGAGCATGAACCAAAAGTAGTCAACTCGGCCACTGATAGAGTACGAAGAATCACACGTTAATGTATGTAAGAAAAAAGGATAGGTAAATACCATCGCTGATGGTTTGTACTTATCAAGTTCTCGTTTACGGGCAGGGACGGATCCAGACGGCAAACTCGGGGGGGGGGGGGGCATTCGGACAAGATTTGTCGCTTACCAAAAAATTAAGTCCCAAAAGTAAATATACTTTAAATAAAAAATGACCTATACCATTCCATTGATATATTGCAAGACAATCCGAATTGAAAAATTATTAAAAAATAAATAATTAACTAATTAATTATTCTCCGTATGTTTGTATTTCCAGGACATGGAATAAATATATTATTAGTGTAGGTCACAAGATTGTTGGCTTATTAAATTTCTAGGTTGAACATTTTGGATTTTACTTGGGGGGGGGGGGGGGTGATCGTTCCTAGCGCCCCCCCCCCCCCCTTGGATCCGCGCCTGTTTACAGGACTCAGAACAAAATTAGATAAAACGGACTTGTTCAACACATCTGATATACACATCTGACATGTATAACCTTAGCAGATTCGATATAAAAAACACATTACCTACAATTTCATAAATAATTTTATTAAATTTACAATGGTGAAATAATATCCAATTACGATTAATAGATACAAGTTTAAGATACCTACATACACCTAACATGGAATTAACAATTAAAAAAAATAATGTTTATTGCATCAACGCAGAACTGATTCGCCGCCGGCCGACACGCCCATAGGAATATGTAAAAAAATATAACATACCAAACATTTGTACACAAATCATCATCATCAATAAAGGTATCATACAACCAGTCCACCGCGGAACAATACATACGAACAAGCTTTACAATTAGTGTTTTGTTCCTTTTAGTTCACATTTGTTTTCAATCTTATGATTTAATATAAATGAAGATTTATAAAGACTTAGTATATTGACACTTTCCAAAGTTACAGTAAATGTAAATAAAACAGTTTTGTTGTAAGTACATAATATGAGCCCAGGGGACGTCCTGCTATGAGACCAATTGTGTCACGTACAGAAATACTGTAGGTATCTTTGTGTAAATGTAAAATAGGTGACAAAAAGCATTTTATATGTTGAACAACATGTAACCGTCAATAATTACATTGGTAGCCCTATTAAAAGATAGCAAACTGTACTAGGTAAGAAACAGGTTTTTTGGTAGAATAGCTCCAGCTTAGATCAAATATTTCTGGTGAGGGGTTGAAGACTTTTTTTCTTTTTTTTTCCCTCATGGCTCACGGTTCGTATCGCAACTAACAAGTGGGTTGAAGACTTGTCAATATACAAGTAACACTGATTGTTTACAAACAAATAATTGTTAGTGTATTTTTTATATTTTTTTTTCGTTTTTATTACTATTTTTTTTTTCTTTATTCTGTGTTATAACCATTTATAATCAAACAACAGACCACAAGGTTCAAAGTATTATACCTACAACTTACTTCCCATTGCATAACTTTCTTGACAAATATTAAGCTATCGTAGTATATGTCCCCATGCGGTTCTCGCGCACCTCAATCATACAAAGGAATACTTACAAATATATTCCTTATCGAGCTTCAGGCAATATAATTATATTCACATCACCATACAAATAAAAATATAACATTCCGAAAAATAAAGTGATTTTGATTTTTTTTTATTTTTTTTTATTTCTGCATTTCGTAACAGGGTTATCTTTAGTTTTTGTTGTCACTACATGCATATTAATAAGAAGTCTTATCCATAATCTTTAGATTTGAGTGGCTCAGTCAAGTTTACAATAAATGCCAACTTTTGATTCCATTGTTTCGAACTTCCTCAAACCATTGGATAATTAAGTTTTTTACACATATTTTAATCTGGTTAAGTAAGTAACTCTTTATCTATTATATATACAGTTCTATTCACATTAGATTCACCTAATCAAAAGCAGCAGGACTTACGACTGGCGAAATTTAAATAAAGACGTATCGAGAGTCGGTTAGTTAAAAGAAATTCCAAGCTTTTTGGGAGAACTGCTAACTACTACCTTATGAGTTGTTAATATGTAACACATTATAAACTATTTAACCCCACCTTAAAACTTGAAAAACCACAAAGATCAGTAATGCCGCGTTCCTATAATCAAGAAACGATTCGTTTTGCTTCTGGACGGTAAAATTTCGTTGAAAATTCAAGGATTGACCGTCCGTAAGCAAAACGAATCGTTTCTTGATTATAGGAACGCGGCATAAGTCGGAAATGATTTTGGGAAGAAGTTCCTTTTCGCACGTTACAGTTCAAACTCTTGGCGGATGGGGAAGTGCTAGGGCAACGAGAAATGCTGACCGCGAGTTGATTTTTTATTAACGCCAAATGTTGATTCTGTTCGATACTAATGTATTTGATGTTGGTTTGTGAACTAATTATCCATATATTAGTTGGGGCAACTTTCAGAAATGGTGCATTCAAATTTCGAGTTTTTTAAATATTTACTATTTTTTGATACAAATTATTCAATCCATTAAATATGCGCTATACGCGAAAGGAATTTCGTTCCAACCGATTGTCCCAAAGATACCTAATCGTTTTTTTTAAATATTACATTAAAAACAGATTTTACCTAAAACAGCAGCAATTATTTTTTAATTCAATAAAAATTCAATTCTGTGCTAACATACATATAAATTGCTAAAATTCATTAACTTAAGTGTTTTTGTACAGGGTGTCGGATAATAATTTAACAGACAACGCTCAATAAAATTTAAAGAAAAATGTGACAGCTGTTCTCAAATTTTAGGGTGCTTTTTATGTCAGGCAATAAATCAAAGGTTGTATGTAATAGGTAGTAAAAGCTTTTTGGTCACAATTGTTTTATTCTTAGAACAGTTTAAAAATCAAAACTGCAAGTAAATTAGGGTTGTGATAACATTAAATCAGCCTAATCAGAATAATGCTAAGACTCCAACAAGACGTACACTTCAACTGTGACAATGGTGTCAATTCTGTTGAATTTCTCTCTTAACTATAATTGACTAAATTTTCTTCATACAAGATGTAAACCTTGTATCCTTCGAAACAAGGTCTTATTTCAAATATAAACAAGTAGGTAACATACGTCGCTATCGAAATAAGCAATTTATTTGTCGACTAAAGTCTGTCACGCTTAAATAAACTTTAATACCACGTAGCGAGAGCCGCTATCCGTTGAATGCCATTTCTTTTGATCTGTGTTTTTAGTAAGCGTCTTCGTAGGTGTCGATTAAAATAACGTCATCTTAGTTCCTTTTGAACAAGTTTTTGTACGGCAATTATACGGCATTTGAATAAATGGGGACTCTCGCTGCGTGGAAATAAAGTTGAGTATACGTTGACAGGTTTTAGTGAAATTTAGTGGCGCTTAGAAATAGATGCCAGTAACAAATAGACCTTGTTGCGAAGAAAACAAGGTTAATTTCATATGAAGAAATTAAGTTAGGTTTTAGTTTAGTGAGTCTGACAATAGAATCGGTACCAATGTCAGTAACTCTCCAACAACTCTCTAAATTAGGGTTGTGATAACATTAGATCAGCCTAATCAGAATAATGCTAAGAATCCAACAAGATGTACACTTCAACAGTCACAACGTCAGTAACTCTCCAACAACTCTCTAAATTAGGGTTGTGATGACATTAAATCAGCCTCATCAGAATAATGCTAAGACTCCAACAAGACGTACAGTTCAACTGTGACAATGTCAGTAACTCTCCAACAACGCATATAAAATTAATTCCATAAAAGTTATAAAAAATGAAGCTATACATTTAGTTCGATATTTTATTCGGTAAAAATAATTCATATAACAGGCTTGTGGTATATTTCTTGTGAGACTATAACAAACAATAACTGTAGCACAAAGACCACGTGCGTCGTCTACGTCAGTACGGTCTAACAACGACACTTTTTTTATTATATTTACAATAAATAGCGCTTCTGGCTCGAGTTTCCTTTCCTAACAATTTTATTTATAAGTATAGTCTAAAGTCTTATATATTTAACAAAGACATCAAAGTATTTTTGTCCAATAAAAATATCTAACTGTGTACCAGGAAATTAAATACGAAACTGACAATCGCGCTCCGCGTACCAAGAGACCAACAACAGTCGCTTTTGTACACCAAACGATTTCATACTACGTCTCTTTGAGAAGAGTGAATGAGAGAGATTTAAATGTGAAAGAAGACGGGTGAAATCTCAAATTGATAAAGTATTTAAATATGTATATATTAGCTCGAAGAGACAATAACATTATTATCTTTAGTTAACATTAAATAAATTAATGGGGAACGGCGTGGCTTATCCTAAATTACTTTTTTTAAATTTGTTTGTGTTCAAAATCCAGAATTATATGATATGCAAATACACGCAATGACGTATTGTCTTAACAAAAGTAACCTTGCTTTTAGACGTAATTAATACTGTTTAAATGTCAAATTTTATTGTCTGTTGTTTACCTAGACTCCATATTCTATAGTTTTGACAAACAAATTTCGAAAATTATATTTAAATGGCGTGTCGTCTCGAAAACGGCTAAACCGATTTGCGTAACATTTATTTTTTATTGTTCGGTTTTTGAAATAACTTGTTTTTTTATAGATATATGTAACATCTGCTTCCAGTAGACATCTCTGATTTATAGTCCTATAACATTATGTCAGTTGCAATACCTTCTCGAATATAGTTACCCGAATATAGATCAAGTGCGTATACAGCGTTTAAGTTTGAGCTACGCGAAAAACTTACAAAAACCTCCTTCTGTTTATACTTATCACAATACAAAAGTCAGTTCATCATCAAAATGCGAGATTAAGAATTTTTATGGTCATTAGTTTCATTTGGCGCTATGTACGCGGTATTCTTTTTGTGCGATACGGTGAATGACCTTAAATTATAAATTTTCCGGCAGAAAATTCCAATGATTTTCGACTCAGAATGATGGTCTGATTACACTATTTCAGTATTCGGTACCGTGTTTCTTACACCTGTTTATAGGGACATGAGATGCAACCCAAATTAAATGTTGTTTAAATTTAAATATAGTTAATCACGAACTCATATTATATAATATATTAATACGACTTTTTTAAATAAATATTATAATTTATAGCCTCGAAATCATGTCTTATAATGTTTTAATGAAATTAGCTAAGCCAGAAAGATTTAAAACGTCTAGATCTCTAGACGTCTTCAAATCTTTTTCTTCCTTAAAGATCTCTTTAAGGAAGATTTTTAAACTGAACTTCCACAAATTCAGAATCAAAAGTACAACAGGAAAGATGCTCCTTTATCTTAAAGTTTTTATTTAGTTAGTTGATCAACCTTATTTTCTCTATGCTATCGTAATAAAGATGATTTTTGTAAGTTCGTATGAGCTACCATAGTTGCGAAGGTAGTTAAAAGTAACGAATTAGTAACAAGTTTGTGTGTTAAAGTCATCCAAATAGTAATTTTAATGACACAGATGACACACAACGTTTATTACTAGTAAGTTACGAATCGACTAAACACAAAGTTATCAATTTCTAATACGGAATTACAAAAGATACCCTTGAAATAATTGTATTAACACCGAGCATGCAAATTCGAACCTAGTTGCCGAAGCGTTAAGTTCACATCAATGTACGCCTCGGGAGTTTATCTGTATGTACAAGTGTGTCCTACGCCTGCAATAATGTAATAAATACTCTTTAATGGAGCAATACTATTAACATTTAATTTACACATTTCTATTATTTCTGGGTGAGATTTAAAGTAAAAATTTCGTTTGACAGTCAACCGCCAGTTTTCAAAACTCGAAAACCAGAAGTGCTAACAAATAGTATGTACCTATATAGCAGTAGGGCAGTGTCGGGTATCGCGGTGCGACCGCTCACTCACTTCATTAGCTAACACATCGAGTACCTCGTCCAATCACAAGGGACACCCGGTCCCGTCTAAAAGTCACTGTGTTGTCACTCTTTTCTCATTTCACTTGGTTTTTGACGTGTTGTAAAAACTCGTAGTACGAGAATGATGACTCCACTCGGTCTTCGATTAGACGTTCTGTGAATAACGTCCGGTTTGGTGAGTTGTCCCTGTGGGAAAGAAAAGTTATTATAAGTTTTCATATGTAGTGTTGTAATAATAATCAACAAATTAAATGTCTATCTGTCTGTTTGTTTTGGCTAATCTCCGGAACGGGTGGATCGATTACCACGGGACTTTCACTGGCAGATTAGCTGGTCTTATAAGGAGTAACTTACGCTACTTTTATTTTTGAAAAAGAATTAGGGTTCCGCGCAAAAATATATAAATATGTACAGGCGAGCGAAGCCGCGCGGGAACTGTTAGTAATGTTTATAGGCTCTGTTTTTGCATTTAGACTCAGGCGGTCTATTATGCGTTCAGATGAGACTGATTAGTTGAGACAGCCTAGCTCCTTCCAGAATCACAGAAGCCTTCTGGGGCGTTCACAGGCCTCTAGGAGCGATCCCTCACCCGGAAGGACACTTGTCCGTTGTGTGGCCACTCCCTCACACTCCAGGGTGTAACGAAACAGCCACCCGGCTGTTTCCTCCGCGTTGAGACATCCTCTGCATAGATGGTTGGCTGTCGCATTGCTGGTAAATAGGTGCCGGTTTATAAGGGCCAGGTGGCCCGTAATGGTTCCTTCAATTACAAGTCTTCAGTTAGAAGTGATGAGACCTCCGGGAGCACCAGTTTAGACTGCATGCAGCTAGGTATTTTTTGCCCAACGACCGTTGTACGCTTCACGAGTCCATTTTAATAAATAAGACTGCAGTTGGTGTTGAGACTGGTGTTGCCCTGCGGGGCCTTTAGGCCGACCATACTGTCTGACAGTATACGGATGTTGAACTCCTTTATACATCTTGACATGACCGCGATGGCGGCTGAGGTTATGCATTGAAATATGCAACTGTGTTGGCCTAGCACCAGTGATATTTTTATGTTTAGGTCTTGTGAAAAAACTGCGGCTCCAGTTCCTGACGTCACCTTGGAACCGTCCGTATAAATCCGGGCGTCGTTTTATGCCAGTTTGATCTCGGTCGTACCACAGACCAAGGTGTTGAAGTCTGATAGCTGCCATAGCTGACTCCTGTTGTACATAAAGGTCTAGTGGTGCTAAATCAAGAGCCACTTCAAGGGTAGCTGTGGGGTTGTGCGGATGCAACTAGTGACGGCAGTACATGCGAGTCTCTAGAATTGCTGTAATGAATGGACTGCAATTGAAAGCAGGGTTCGAGGATATATATCAATGGATATATATCAAGATATATATCCGATTTATATCCGATATATATCAAACTGAGTTCGACGATATATATCAATGGATATATATCCGTTTTATTGTTTTGTTACCTAAGTGTAGGTATGAACATTGACTGATTAGAATTTATAAAAAAAGGTTCCTATGTTTTTGAGTAGATTTTTTGATATATAAGATTTTATGTTTTTTAGTTGATTTTGCCTGATCTAAAAGAAGATTTTATGTTTTTTAGTTGATTTTGCCGGATCTAAAAGAAGATTTTATGTTTTTTAGTTGATTTTGCCGGATCTAAAAGAAGTTTTATGTTTTTTAGTTGATTTTGCCGGATCTAAAAGAAGTTTTATGTTTTTCAGTTGATTTTGCCTTATCTAAAAGAAGATTTTATGTTTTGGTTTCATTTGTCTGATTTTAAGTACCCAAATAAATAAAACATTAAAAACTTTTTTTTTTTTTGATAATTTAAGTATGTTTATGTAACACACATATGCAAATAGTATTCATAAATAATACAATAAAATAATAATATGGATTTCATACAAAATTGATATATATCAAACTTGATATATATCATAAATATCGGGTATTTTGATATTTATGATAAATATCGGATACTTTCGAACCCTGATTGAAAGTGCTTAGCTCTGTCTGTTATCAGCCACCAGACAATAGCACCCTTACCTGATCATTGGCCGTATAACCGTTTTTGTACAGCCATAATGTGATTTTCGGTTATAGCCCCCAGCTTTTAAAGAAGACTCGCTTCCATTGGCAGAAAATAATGCAGAGTTTCTTCAGTTTTGAGTCAAGGTGTCTATTCCATTGGAGTTTATTGTTTCAGTATCACTACTAGATACTCGAACTCCTTGGGGAGGGGACAGACGGGTGCCAAATAGTTAGGTAGTCTCAGTTCTCCTAAACTACGTTTATTTATGAACTTAGTCGTCTCCGTCTTTGTCTTTGTCGGGTTCAATGTCGTTTATCACACCACTGTTCAACGGCTTTCAATTCGGATCTGATTTGTTCGCATACCACACTCTCAAAAGAACCACTGATGAGACCGTCTGGCCATTCCACTGTCAGGAACTTGCGGTCATTGAGTTGAGGGATGAGCTCATAAACTACAATGTTTCACAGGAGAGATAAGAGGACTCTGCCTTGCGGACATCCTTTGGCCACCACCCCTCTCTAATGTACAGTAACTTGTAAGGCTCTGTATCTAAGCATTCATGTCTTGACTTTCCCAGGTTCCAATTTTAATTAAATCTGTTGAGTGCTGGTGTTTTTAAATTTATAGTGAGGGTCGGATGAATCTGATTACAGTTTCAAGGTAAATTTAGTACTCATGTTATTTTTGTTGCATGAAATATGCAAAGGTTAAAGTCTTCTCGCCACGCCGCGCCGAGTGTTGTGGCGATCGATTTCCACACGGGACAAAATTTGCGTTATTAACAAATAATTGTCTTGAGATTGGGTGTTCGTCGTGTCCGTTTTTTTTTAATGTTTTATAAGTCCCTCGTGATACAGAAATTATTTCTAGTGCGGGAGTTCACCATCAGCTTATTGCCGTCCACAGCTGGACGAAGGCCTTTTTTTTTTCTGCGTGTGGAAGCCCCCCTCGAACCGTCACCCCACCGGGGGTTTTCGGTGTGCCGTACTGCGCCTTAAGTAAGCTGGACGAAGGCCTCCCCCAAGGAGCGCCAACTATCCCGGTCTTGGGCAGTCCGCATCCATCCGCTGCCAGCCACCTTCAAGTCATCGATCCATCGTGCCCTATACTACGTTTGCCTAATCGCGGTCTCCACTTTAGCACATGTCGGCTCCAGCGACCATCAGTCCGCCTGGAGACATGACCGGCCCACTTCCACTACAGCATACTGATTTTCTGTGCGATGTCGGTTACTCTAGTTCTCTGCCGAATGACTTCGTTTCGAGTTTTATCGACTAGAGAAACACCGAGCATCGCACGCCCCATCACACGCTGAGCGACTTGTGGACCAGTCCAACGGCGAGTGTCCACGTTTCGGCTCCGTATATCATTATGGGTAGGACGCACTGGTTGAATGCTCTGGTTTTTAGGGATTGTGACTCGAAGATATGACGTAGCTGCCCAAACGCCTCTCAGCCAAGACGAATTTTTCTAACTGCTTCTCGATCGAAATTGTGCCGGCCGAGTTGGATAGTTTGGCCGAGGTAGACATGTGGAGACATGTGGTTCATGTAGCTTGAAGCCTTTTCGAACCCTGTCTGCTCCACGGGTTGGAAGTCAGTGAATTTTTGGGCAAGACGATTCGTAATGGCCCTCGAGAACAATTTGTACACTTGGTTCAGGAGTGATATGGGGCAGTTCTTCAATTGGTTTTTGTTTTCTTTTTTTAAAGAATAATACCATCACGCTCCTACTCCATGCCTCTGGTGCAGTGCCAGTATGGGATGATGGAATTAAACAGCTTCGAGAGCTCTACTAACACAGCTTCCGTCTTCACCCGGAGTTTTATTGTTATTAAGTTGGCCGAGCTCCACTCTAATCTCATTCAGATCGATGTCGGGACGCTCGTCTGTGAGATGGCGCGTCAGTCTAGGACGCGGGTCATCCGTGCGTGAATTACGTATTTAAATATAATAAAGTCGTAAT